>JAVLUX010000001.1:68169457-68769457 GCA_032164185.1 Moxostoma hubbsi
GAAGAGTCATTTCCTCCATTTATTGTATGTGCAGAATGCACTTTTTACTCTCACACAATGCCATTTTAACATCTCAACTCGTCCCTCTCTCCTTTCCTATCTGTCTCGCTTTCTCTTTTTTCTCTCTCCTCTTTCTCTGTAATCAGAATTACAGAGAAAGATAAACACTGTTAGCGGTGAATAAGCTCTAATCTCCTGCATGAGGCAAAGATGAACACTAATCCACATCTGTCCATACAAAATGTTTACCACTTATATTTCATACTGCCCTTCACATGCCACACAGCCAGGCATATGTGTAAGAGAAGAAGAGAGAAAGAATCGTAATTTTGTGTATTTTGTGCTTTATAAAATGTTTGCAATGCATATGCCTAATGATTGATTTTTTTTATTTTTTTACAATTGCGTAGGTTCCTGGTCATGCAATTTTATCATAAATATATGAAGCAATGAATAAGTTACAGTAGCACATGTATTACTCCAAGTATTAATTACCGAGGTCAAAGCTTATTGACAGTTGCATGGCTTTGTGTCGGTGTGCATGATCAGTGATCATAAAGGCTAAATGAAGGAAAAGTAAATTTATGCAAGTCATTTTATGCAGGAAACTGTTGCTACACCTTTGCAGTGTACTGAAATGTGACTCATCTTTGCATTGTGATTAATTTACTTCTACAATTATTTAGACATTGCCTATGTATACACAGTTTCTTAGTACTAGACAGTATTTGCATAATATTGTCTTTATTTCACTTATAGGTCTCAAAGTTGATAGACCAGATCAGTGCGGTGTCTGATTTTTTTATGAACCATCTGTGCAAAAGGACACCACCTGGCAAAAGCCCAATTAAGAAGCGTTGGCTGATCACACTTTTTCTCATGCTTTAATTTGGATAAATTGAGCTAAATGTCATATTTACAATGAAAAAAAAAACAAAAACAAACACTAGCTCAGCTAGTGTAAAGTTATCAGCATCAGTCCTATTTAACTTTCAATATTTCAAAGTGAGCTATAGGAGCACTGTCACATATATGCACTACATAATAATTTCTCTGCAGCTGGAATTTCCATCAGTCTCTGCTATCTGTTTATTCCTGGGTGTAGAAATGGCCACCATGTAAATTGCCAAAATGAAAGATCCAAATAAAAAGTTATAGTTATATTATTGCTCAGGAGACTTAAAAGAATAGTTGACTCAAGAATCATCTTAAACTCACCCTCCATATCAAAGTGAATGTAAGCCACAGACTTTCAAGCTCCAAAAGCTTCATAATAATAGCTCTTCAGGACTGTTTTGAGTGTACTGACTGGCACATGTTTAGGGAGGCTGCAACATATGGCGATTCTACCAACTTGGAGGAATACATAGCATCAGTGACCAGCTACATCAGCAAGTGCATTGATGATGTCACTTTCTCCAAGACCATCACAACATGCTCCAACCAGAAGCCATGGATGATTGCGGAGGTGCGCACGCTGCTGAAGACCCGAGACTCCGCCTTCAGAGCAGGCGATAAGGCAGCCCTAAGTACAGCTAGGGCCAAACTGTCCCGGGCCATCAGAGAGGCAAAGCGCGCACACGCCCAGAGAATCCACAGTCACTTCCAGGACAGCGGTGACACGCGGCACATGTGGCAGGGCATCCAGGCCATCACCAAATACAGGACAACATTCGTTGCCTGTGACAAAGATGCCTCCCTTCCAGATGCGCTGAACGACTTCTACGCTCGGTTTGAAGTGCAGAACGACGTGGTGGCGAGGAAGACCACCCCTCCTTCCAATGACCAGGTGCTCTGTCTCACCACGGCGGATGTGAGGAAAACTCTACGTAGAGTCAACCCAGAAAGTGTGATGCCGTTGTAACCGATCCTGCTCTACCCGCTCCGAGCAGGATTTGAACTAGCGTCAGCTGACATAGGAGTCAGGCACACTAACGAGGAGGCTAAAGGCTACAGCCCCTTGTGTCGGTCGCTAATCAAATCAAATCAAATCAAAATCAAATCACTTTATTGTCACACTACTGTGTACACTGTACATGGACGGACCATGTGAGTTCCTCATTAATGTGGACACCGAGGAACTTGAAGCTGCTGACTCTCTCCACTGGTGCTCCATTAATGGTGATGGGGCTGTGTTCTCTGTCTTTCTTCCTGAAGTCCACCACAAGCTCCTTGGTTTTACTGACGTTGAGGGAGAGGTTGTTCTCCTGACACCAGCGTGTCAGAGTGTGCACCTCCTCTCTGTAGGCTGTTTCATCATTCATCGCTAGTGTGCCTCTTGAGGCCAGGGTACTGAGGTTTCCACACACTGCACAGCTATCACGTTCCAGCTGGCTCCTGTTACACTTATGCAAAGTCTTCATGTGCTTTCCATTTTATCTCATTACTATCTAGGACCCCGGTTACACATGGTATTAAGATGCATCTCTAGTGATCCGATCACATGTGGTCAGGTGAGATGCATTGCTGTTTTAACCTGATTGTTTAAATGTGTCTCCTGTGAACACTTGTGATCACATTTTGAGAGGAGGGACTTTGTTTGATGGCGACATACAATCACTATGTCAGTGTGTTACTGCATGAGTCAGAAAAGACAAAGAAAGTTGTGCGCTGTTTCTCTCAGATGCAACTGAAATTTAATCTAAGCACAAATGTAACATTTCAAGCAGAATTGTCTCTCTGTTATGATAAATTGGTAGCGAGTTGCATCAGCTGCGTGGGAGATAAGGGTTCAAAGCCAGGAGTAACCACATTTGATTAAGCAACGACAAGCATGATTCAGAGGTTTCAATTTTCGCTCTAACATTAATTTTTTACTCCACTAATGGTTAAGGCTTTGGGTTTGGGGATAGACTCTATAAATATATGCTTTTCTCTTCATTGTATAATGTCCGGTAAAGCTGAAAACAACTTGCTTCACTTCTAGCTTTTGGTGACCTCTCCTGGACAAAAATGAGCTCACATGTGCCCATATGCCCTACAACACTTACCGCTTTGGCCACTTGGGGCAGTGTTTTGAAATTTCGGTCAATGTATACCAATTTTGCCGAAAGAAAATTTGGTCTACTCTTTCCGATTTCATTGTGAGATCAGGCTGGGATTACCTGTATTAACCTGAGCTGTAGATGTTCGTGCTTCAGATAAGTGTCCGTGCTCATTGATTTCAAACACACTGAAGAAGATCTATGAAGTTCTCATGTTTGTGTATGTGTCTGCTTTTTTACATTTTTCGTTCGGACGGTTATTTCCTTTTAAAGCCTCTTATACCCATCAAATTTTCAATTCTTGTTTTAGCGCAATGGTTGATTGACATGTGAGGGTAGGGGCTTCACTGCTGTCCAGGATGCATTCAGGACAGATTAGCCCCCAAATACAACCTACATTTAACACTGACCACATGTGACTGAATCACCAAAAACTTGGTGGTGGTGGCGTAGTGGCGTAGTGGCTAGAGCACAGGGCTGCTAATCAGAAGGTCACTGGTTTGAACCCCATGGCCACCACCATTGTGCCCTTGAGCAAGGCACTTAACTCCAGGTTGCTCTGGGGGGATTGTCCCTGTAATAAGGGCTCTGTAAGTTGCTTTGGATAAAAGTGTCTGCCAAATGCATAAATGTAAAAACTTATCTTAATATGTGGAAATTAGGTCTATGAGAAACAATTTAAACATTAAAGAGTTTTTCTGCTCTACTATGGAGAGTTTCATCTTGTAGTATTTTTTGGCCAGCACTTTTTGGAGTGCCACATCTTTGTGTCTGTCAGTCAATCCATCCGTCCGTCCATCCATTTATCTATCTCCATTCTCTGTCCATGTCTCTATCACCCCCACTCTCTCTCTCTCACACACACACACACACACCTACACACAGCGTTGTGTGCCACCTGTTTCTAATGGATGTGATCTGCTGAGTTGCATAACCAGAATGTCCATCAGCTCCGGCCTCCTGCTGACAGCACTGCAGTGGCCTGCTCACTGTGTGTGTAAGTGTGTTGGTGCATAACCCGATGATTTCTATGGGTCAGGGTCAGAACACTTTAAAAAGGCGTCCTTGTCACTAGAAAATTATGAGTGTTTCTCCTACCTTTTAACCCCCCCCCCCCCCCCCCCCCAAAACACACACACACACACACTCACAGAGCTTGCCCAATGACTTAATCCGTTAAGCGACGTTTACCATAGAGGGCGGTGTCTAGGAGGGAGTTTGCTACGATTTAAAAGGATTGGTTTAATTACTGTGATCTGTGTGTCATATTTATTTTGTAGGATCTAAAGTAAAAAGCCAAGCATTTGGCACATAACTAATGCAAACCATTAGTCTGATTATGTTGTCTTGTACTCTCATACAAACCATGCAGAGCTTTGTGAGCTCTCTCTCTCTCTCTCTCTCTCTCTCTCTCTCTCTTTAGAGAAGAGTGTAATGGCTTTTAAATAATGGTTCATTGTTGCAGTTAATCCAGATTAAGTGAGGATATGGTGTGTCTCAGTTATATGGTTAAAACTCGATCTCTCTACTGACTGGCACAAATTTTATATGTGATCCCAATCCTGTAGTGACAGCGATACAGCTGTTCTCTCAACACACCAACATTCATCATTAAACTCTTTTTTTGGAGTTGTTTGTTTCGCAGTGCCTTGACATACACCTAATCGCCTGTGTAAGATGTTTTGTTTTATTTCTGAGGAAATGTTTTATGGATGCATTTTACAATGTTCTTGGACATCTGAGTGAGAAGACAGCTTGACCAGGCACCGTGTTCCAAAATCCTCCCCCATGCAGTCAACACTTCCCTCACATCCATCTCTGCTCTGTCTGTCTGTGTGTGTGTGTGTGTGTGTGTGTGTGTGTGTGTGTGTGTGTGTGTGTGTGTGTGTGTGTGTGTGTGTGTGTGTGTGTGTGTGTGTGTGTGTGTGTGTGGCGTGGTGGTGTTAGAGGTGTGAAATCGGCGTGGATGTGCTGCCAGGTGCCTCGGCCCACTTGTTGACTTTTACCTAACTGTTGTCTCCACGATAAGCTTCTGTTCACACTGAGCAGACAATTATTTTAAACTTTGAGAGTGATCAATCTAGATACTTTCAGCATATATTGTCTTTAGATTTTCTTTCTTAATTGTTTCTACATATATGAAAGTGAAGGTTAAAGTGGAGATTTAGAAAAAAATTACTTAAATATTTTCTCACCCTCACCTATTTTATTGCTTCTGAAGATATGGGTTTAAACAGTGGACTTATAGATTACTGGATTACTTCTTTATTTCCTTTATGTGTTTTTGGAGCCACAAATGTCTGATCACCATTCACTTGCATTGTATGGACCTACAGAGCTGAGATATTTTTTAATATAATATAAAAATATTTTTAGATTTTTTTCTAAACATCTTCATTTCTGTTGTACTGAAGAAAGTATGTCATACACATCTGGGATGGCATGAGGGTGAGTAAATGATGAGAGAATTTAAATTTTTGTGTGAACTGAACATTTCCTTGAACATTATGAGCTCATTTGCATCTGTTGTGGAAATGCGGACCATTTAAATGAGACTGCGTTGCACACCGGGCTATAGTAACAAGATGACATGTAACAAAAAACAATCTATTATTGGTCATTTGTATGTCTCAGATGGCTCCTTCACGTGCAAGTAGGCGGTTCCCGGCACACTCCTAGCCTTAAGAAACAAATCAGAAGTTTAGATAGCCGGGACAATGGCTGTGCCACAGAAATTGAGAAATCCTCTTCTATTCGCTTTCTATAAGAGGGATAAATGAACAGCGTGAGTGTGGCTTAGAGTCAATGCTCACCTTCTTTGAGTCGAGTGGCTTTTTATCACTCTCTTCTTTATGAGCCACAGGTGTATCTCATTCTGCGTCCTTGTCCCAGCTTGTTGAGTTGAACATGTTGTTAGGGACGATGCTGACGAGCACATCGGCGGATCACCATATCTTTTCTCACAGACACATTGGCTGATACCAAAATTTCTCATTGGAAACTCTGATGCTGGGGTATCGAGATGCATTTCTTAAAGTTTTAAACCATATTTAACTTGACGCTGCTCCATGAAAATGGGGGCCTTCTTCAGTATGTACTGATATGTGGTTAATTCGACTGATTAATCGGCATATCGTGTAATTAATTTATTTTTTTTAATCATCGATTGACAGCCCTAGACTAAACAGAATGATCTCACACTGAAATCAGGGTTGACTTTTCTTTTGCTAAAATCGGTCTGTGCTTACCAAAATTCGAAACACTGCCTCCAGTGGCCAAATTTGTTAGTGTTGTTGGGTGTATTGGCTTGTGTGAGCTCAATTTTGAATGAAATGTCCACAAAGGGGTGCCAAAAGCGAGTTGTTTTCTCATGTACAGAATGTAATACAGTGAAAAAGAATGCATATTTTATAAACTGTACCCCCCAACCCAAACCTTACCATAAGTCAAGGAAAAATGTGATATTAGGGGGAAAGATGCAAACTCTGAATTGTGTCTTTCTGGTTTTAATGCGGGATGCAAAACCGGGTCTCCCACGCTGCTTACACAACACATTTCCAATGCTTGAGCCAATGCAAAAATATCTGATGGGAGATGCCACTTCTCAGTGAGTTGGCATAATGTGGCCGGTCCTAGGGTACTGGAACTCTGCAACAACATGTCCAGAAACAACATGCCGACTTCCGCTTTATCGTGTTGACCTTTAAGCCAAACCTTAACATAAACCTAAGTATTACATTTTGTTACATAACTCATCCCACACTGTGCTACAGATATGAGTCCATCCATCGATCCATATTTAACCGTTTATCTGGCATGGTGGCAGTAGGCAAAGCTCATTCTTACTTTTCCCTGGCCACATCCTCCAGCTCATCCTGGAGGATCCCAAAGCATTCCCTGGCCATTCTAGAGATATAATCCCTCCAGCATGTACTGGGTCTTCCCCGGGGCCTCCTCCTAGTTAGACATTTTTGCAGGAAGGCATCCAGAAGGCATCCCAATCAGATGCCTGAATCCCCTCAACTGGCTCCATTAAACGTGGAAGAGCAGCGGCTCTGCCCCGAGCCAAAGCCCAAACCTAGATGTCAGAGCTATCCTCCTATCCCTTAGACTGAGCTCTGCCACCCAGAAAAAAAGCTAATTTTGGCCACTTGTATCCGTAATCTTATTCTTTCAGTCACTACTAAAAACTCATGACCATATGTGAGGGTTGGAATATAGACTGACTAGTAAATTGAGAGCATTACCTTCAGGCTCAACTCCTTTACCACCAAGGTCCAGTACAGTGACCGCATTACAGCAGCCGCTGCACCGATCCGCCTGTCGATCTATCAATCCACCCTTTTTTTGGCAGAGAACAATGGCCTCAGACTTGAAGATTCTGACCCTCATCCCAACGGCTTCACACTCAGCCCCAGTGATCCAAAACAATGTATTCGAGATGTCCTCTTTTTCTTAAAGTTAGAAAAATTCAACACTCTATAAGAGGCTCGTCTAATCAGTTTAATCAAGCAATATGTCATGAAACATGTTTTATTATCTGACCTAGACTGAATCTCATTTCCGACATAAATTTTTAGTTAAGTTATCTTTTATCATGAAGATTGTGCACGTTCATTGTTTTGTTAAGCCACACTTTTATTTATTATACAACTTATTTTTTTTATTAATCTATTTATTTATTCTATATATATTTGTATTATTTAATTAATTTTCTTCTTTGTAATACTGTCCTGAAATTTTTTTATTTTTTTTAAACAGTGCATGCTGGAGGTCACAGCATGACAATGTCAACAGGACCACATCCTCTGCAAATAGCAGGGATGCAATCCTGAGGTCCCCAAACTGGACACACTCCAAATCTCAGCTGTGCCTTGAGATCCTGTCCATGAATATCACAAAGAGGATCAATGACAAGGGACAGCCTTGTCGGAGCCCAGCTGCCACTGGGAACAAGCTTGACTTAATGCGAACACTGCTCTCTCAGATTATTTACTCAGTTTGGTACATGCAACCTGTTTGACTTACAGTCGGCGGCAGCTTTCAAACTCTCACATGTGTGCATTTGTCTGCTTGTGCTGTAAAGACCGCTCATGTTGAGTCGCCACCTTTCCAAGATTTCCTGGGATCATCACGGTTTTTGGCGGTCTGTCCTGGCAAATAAAATTCCACTCGCAAAATGTCCTGGAATTTAAACATATTCCATACACGTTCACCCATATGAGAACTTGTTTATGTGCGCACTATTCAAGAAGAAGATGTTGATCAAATGCACTCCAAAAAATTTTTAGCCTATTTTTAAGATGTATCCATTTCAATTTAATAATGAATTTCCATCAAATTTAATTGAATAGTCTTGAAGAAAATGTAATTAATAAAACTTTTTTTAAGATTTATACATTTTATTTTGTTAAAGATTAGGCAATTCAATTAGATGGAAATTTGTTATAAAATTGAAATGGATACATCATAAAAATAGGCTAAAATATTTTTTTGAGTGTGAGATCTCCTAAATGTGATCATATCATTTTAGTGATTTGGTTGGTTTGGACGATTAATTTATATGATTCTCTCCTAAATCATCCCCTCCCTCGGAGGCATTGGGAAGATCACTTCATTTTAGTGAATGTGTTTGTTCGAGTCATGTACATTAACCGTATTAGAGGGTGATTCATTTAAGTTTCACGCAGAATACGCAACACATTATTTCACATCTTATTTGTTGATGAATATTTAATTAAATATTGCTGTTCACCACTGTTTTCGATTAATTTATTTACATGTATGTGTTTACATTTATTCACACACTGGTTAATCTTTTCAAATGCTGTTTAATACTAGTAGTTATATATTTTTTAATAAAGATCATTGTAGTTGGAAGCTTGAAGTTTATTATTCTTTTTGCTTAGTAACACCATGATTAAATTAATGCAGAAATTAAAAAGACAAATATAAAAGTGCCTTTAAAACACATGAAACATACTCAAAAGTACTGTCATCAATTCTCAATGACAGCGCAATTATCTTTAAAAATTTGATGGATTACCAAATGTCAAATTCCTATGCTGAATCTACAGCCAGAGGGCTAGGGATGAAGAGCATCCAGGGAGCAAGATCTCGCTGGCTCACCTGGGAAAGAAGGCGCACTGGATCAGCTTGGTAAAGGGCACAAGGTGCAAGCAGAAAACCCAGACAGTTGTTCCATATTACCAAGTTCTACCAGCTCGGACCTGTCAAAACACGGGACAACCCTGAGGTTGTAGAACCTAGCAAAGGTGTTGGGTGTTGCCCAGCCTGCAGCTCTGCAGATGTCTGCTAGGGAGGTGCCATGGGCCAGTGCCAACAAGGATGCCACAGTTCTCGTAGAGTGTGCTTGAACCTGTATGTGGGGGGGACAGCCTGGGTGTGATAGGCTAGGGGATAGCATCAACAACCCAATGAGCTAACCTCTGTTTGGAGACAGAGTTCCCTTTCCACCATCCACCAAAGCCGACAAACAGCTGCTCAGAGCATCTTGAGCCCTGCGTGCGGTCCACATGGTTACGCAAAGCACATACTGGACACAGCAACGAAGAGGCTGGGTCTGCCTCCTCCCGGGGAAGCTTCGCTTGCAGGTTCACGACCTAAACCCGAAAGGGGGGTTGTAGGAAACTTGGGAACGTAGCCCAGTCATGGTCTTAGGATGAGGTAAGCATCTGTTGGACCAAACTCCAGGCAAGTGTTGCTGACAGAGAACGCTTGCAGGTCCCCAACCCTCTTGATGGAAGCGAACGCGATCAGGATGGTCGACTTCAAGGAGAGGGCTTTGAGCTCGACTGAATCAAGCGGCTTGAAGGGGGGTCTCTGAAGGCCCGAGAGGACCACTGAGAGATTCCAGGAGGGGAACAGGCTTGGCTGGGAATGGTTCAACCTCCGGGTGGCTCTTAAGGAGCCTAATAATCAAGTTGTGCTTACCACTTGCCGTCTACTGCGTAGTGGTGGGCTGCAATAGCAGCAACACACACTTTCAAGGTGGAGGACCTGAAGGACGCATACTTCCATGTCTCCATTCTGCCTCGACACCGACCCTTCTTATGGTTTGCGTTTGACAGACAGGCGTATCAGTACAAGGACAGCACGTCCACCATCGTTTTGCGGTCGCTAGGTATATGAGTGACGAGCAGTGACCTGAGTCGCGGCTGACTCCAAAGGAGGAGATGGCGGGCAAGTTGTGACATGTGATGGGAGTATACGCTGCCTTGGCGATTTATGTACGCTACCATGGTGGTACTGTCTGAACGGATCTAGACGTGCTTGCCCTGAATCAGCGAGAGAAACCTCCACAGGGCCAGGAGTACAGCCAACAACTTGAGGCAGTTGATGTGCCAACGCAGGCGGTGCCCCGTTCAGGAGACAGCGGCTGGATGCCCATAGCACACAGCGCCCCAACCTCGTTGAAAGGCGTCTGTGGTGACCACGACATGTCTGGATGAACAGAGGTCTGTCCAAGGGTTGAAAGTCTGACAGCAGGAAGGGGTGATAAACACACGGTATGTGCTTCGGCGCCATGCCCATCTTGGGACTTGAGTCTGAAGCCAGTGCTGGAGCGGTCTCATATGCATCAACCCAAGCGGCACGAATGCGCCCAAGGATTCCATATGCCCCAGGAGCTTCTAGAACTGTTTGAGAGGAACCACTGTGCCTGGCTTGAAGTGAGCCAGGCACGTAAGCACTGACTGCGTGCGCTCGGTTGTGAAGCGTGCTGACATTGAGACTGAGTCTAACTCCAAACCCAGAAAAGAGATGCTCTGAACCGGAGAGAGCTTGCTTCTTTCTCAGTTGACCTGAAGCCCTAAGCGGCTGATGTGTGCGAGCACCTGGTCCCCGTAGGCGCATAGTAACTCTCGAGAGTGCGCTAGGATGAGCCAGTCGTTGAGTTAGTCTTTCCCATAGCGGGGCAAGGGCTGCCTCCTTGACCTTGGTGAAGACGAGAGGGGACAGGCTGAAGGGGAGGACCTTGTACTGATACGCCTGTCCGTCAAACGCAAACCATAAGAAGGGTCGGTGTCGAGGCAGAATGGAGACGTGGAAGTATGCGTCCTTCAGGTCTACCGCTGCGAACCAATCTTGATGCCGAACGCAGGTTAGAATTCGCCTCTGCGTGAGCATTTTGAACGGGAGTCTGTGTAAAGTCAAGTTGAGAACTCCCAAGTCCAAGATTGCCCGCAACCCACCGTCTTTTTTGGGTACGATGAAGTAAGGGCTGTAGAAACCCTTCTTCATCTCGGCTGGAGGGACAGGTTCTATCGCGTTCCTGAGTAGCAGAGTGGAAATCTCTGCTCATAAGGTGCTGGCGTTTTGCCACGCAAATCATGTAGCCGAGTCGGATGGTCTTGGTTAGCCATCAAGATGGGTTGGAAAGCGCAAGCCATGCAGCTAAGCTCCGTGCTAGGGGCACTAACAGGACAATAGTTTGGATGTACCGGGTTGGGCCTCATGGTGGGGGGAGCAGGTAATAGTGCATCGGGAGCCAAAGGCACGTCCCAAGGCTTGAGTGCTGAGAAAAAAAATCAAAGCACTTACCTTGCTCCATGCATCCGGCAGGGGGTGGGTTATAGACAGAGGAGGAGATCCTGCAGGGATGTCTTCGAGGGCGTGGCTATGAGCGGCACCCTGGCCCGCGGAACCAATCAAGTAGCCGTAAGGGGGGGACTGAGTTTTCCAGTCCACCTCGCACTCACGGCAGCCCAGGAAAGCATACCAGACATCCGTGCATCTGGCTCAGACTGGGCGACCAGACCCGAAGGTGGCAGCCCAGGCGAGTCATCAGCATCAGATGCCGCTGTGACGCTCTCCGATGCAGCGGCAAAATCGTCATCCAATTCCGGGGGCTCGATGGAGAATGCCGGCTGGCCACACTCATCACAAGCTCGGACGGAAGCAAGCAAGTGTGCCGGGATGTGGTTCGTGGGGTCACACAGCTCACTGATCACACAACCGTTTGGCTCAGAAGAAAAAATCTGTCTGGCATTCGCTTGCCCACTCCCTTTATTCCCGTATGTCCGGGGGCAGGACATGCAAATTCTGTCTGCCAACTTGACATTGGCCTTTTCTCAAGTTGAAGTTCAGAGGTACGCGAGGCTCTCAGAAGAGACCCCTTGTGTCACTACAATCGACACAATGTCAAGTGAGTGACAGAAGGGGAAGGAGATTTCTGAAATCATTGGAATTGGTTAAGAACTGTCCAACACTTTATTAAAACCTAGAAGGATAGTGGTGAACTTTTCACTGAAGAAATGTGGTGGGAAAAAAATCTTGAATGATTGTGATCAGAGATTACTAAAATGATTGGTTAAGTCACATCAAAAATCGACAGTAGAACTCACGGCTATGCACAATGCGACGAGTACTGACAGGTTTGGGACTAAACAGCTGTGTGGCCACAAGAATGTCACTTGTTAGTGAGGCTAATGGGAAGAAATGATTTGCATTTCCTAAGGAGAATAAAGATTGGACGGTGGAGAAATGGAAAAAGATAATTTGGTCCGATGCACCCGTCATGCATTGTGCCCACTCTACAAGCCTCTGGAGGCAGTGTCATGATCTGGTGTTGCTTCAATTGGCCAGGTCTAGGCTCAGCAACATTATGCAGCAATAAAATGAAGTCAGCTGACTGCCTGAATGTACTGAATGACCAGGTTATACCATCAATGGATTTTTTTCTTCCCAGATGGCACGGGCATATTCCAGGATGACAATGCCAAGATTCATTGGTCTCAAACTGTGAACGAGTTGTTCAGAGAGTATGAGGAATCATTTTCATACATGAAATGGCCACCACAGATTCCTGACCTTAACCCCATTGAAAGTCTTTGGGATGTGCTAGAGAAAACTTTACAGATTCAATATAAGATCTCAGACAAAAATGTATGCAACGCTGGACAGAAATAAAGGTTGTGATATTGCATAAAGTTGTTGAAACAATGGCACGATGATTGCGTGTCGTAATCAAAGCCAAAGGTGGCCCAACAGAATATTACAGTATGCAACTTCTTTTGGCCAGGCATTATATAACAACATTAATGGGTTGCATTTTATGGATTTGAATTTGCAGTATTTACTTATACTTTTAGATACTTACGTATTTTAAACCAGGTACTTTTACTTAAGTAGTATTCTTATGGATTAACTTTTCTTTTACTTACGTAATACATTTGTGTGGTACCAGTGCTTTTACTTAAGTATGAAAATGTTTTACTTTTTCCACTACTGCCCACAACACACTAACTTTGTGGCAGTGAGTTTTGCAGAGATCTAGTTCCCCATCTGATGCTCACTTCGACGTCGTGTCGAAGAAGCGACACTAGGGGTCTCTCTTGAGCGCCGAATATGCCTCTGATCTATGAAAAAAGGCCAATGAGAGTTGGCGAACAGTATTTGCATACCCCGCCCCCGGATATGGATATAAAGGTGAGGGAAATACGCCTGTTCATTCAGTAATTTTCTTTGGAGCCGATGGTCATGTATGCAGCCAGCTGCGAGTGACACACCAGTTTCCTGCTTCTATCCTCTGACGCTCTGCTTTGCTGTTGGATCTACGGCACACTTCAGCGACTTTTCTCTTCTCTGCACGGCGTGCAGTTTGCCCCTGGGCGCTTCGACAGCGTAGAGTTAAAAGAGTTTTCCTATAAAGAGTAATTTTCTCTGTAAAAAAGTTTATTTCTCTGAAAGAGCATTACACAGCGGCGTTGAATGTCTTTCTCAGGACGTGTCTTTATAAAGATGCCATTCAACTCCTGTGTAGTTCCTGGATGTGGTAGAGTGCAAGTCCACCAGGCCAAGGTGCTCAGGGATCTGCACGAGGGTAGCCCTGACCCCAATGTGCTGCAGGAACTGTGCTCAGCAAACGACCTCACCCTCAGAGCCACGAAGGTCACCGCGCAGGCACTCGGGCAGGCGATGGCCACCCTTGTGGTCCAGGAACTTCATCTATGGCTCAACCTGGTCGAGATGCGTGAGGTCGACAACCCTCGACGACCCTGTGGAAGTTTCTCCGGTTAGTCTGAGACAAACATATCCTGGTCAGGTTGGACAGCACCACTGCGGTGGCATACATATATCACCAAGGCGGCGTACGCTCCCGCCACACTGAAGTCGCTGCACGCCACTCACATCCCCGGCAACCTCAATGTGATAGCGGACGCGCTGTCATGACAACGCTTGCCTGGCGGAGAGTGGAGGCTTCATCCCCACTCAGTTCAGCTTATCTGGGGATGGTTCGGCAAGGCCCAGGTAGACCCACTGCCCGCTCTGGTACGCCCGCTCAGAGGCTCCCCTCGGGCCAGATGCACTGGCACACAGCTGGCCAGTGGGGCTCCGCAAGTACACATTCCCCCAAGTGAGCCTTCTTGCACAGGTGCTGTGCAAGGTCAGGGAGGACGAGGAACAAGTCACTCTTGCGGCTCCTTACTGGCCCACCCGGGCCTGGTTCTCGGACCTTGTACTCCTCGCGACAGCCCCTCCCTGGCGAATTCCCCTGAGGAAAGACCTTCTTTCTCTGGGACGGGGCATGATCTGGTATCCTCATCCAGATCTTTGGAACCTCCACGTCTGGTCCCTGGACGGGACGTGGAAGATCTAGCTGGTCTACCACCCACGGTCGTAGCCATGATCAACCAAGCCAGAGCCCCTTCTACCAGGCAACTCCTGAAATGGCGTCTGTTCCTGAATTGGTGTTCTTCCCAGGCAGAAGACCCACAGAGGTGTGCAGTTAGCTCAGTGCTCCTGTTCCTACAGGAGAGGTTGGAGGGGAGGCTGTCCCCTTCCACCATGAAGGTGTATGTTGCCGCTATCGCAGCTCACCACGACCCAGTAGACGGCAAGTCCCTGGGTAAGCACGACTTAATCGACAGGTTCCTAAGAGGTGCCCGGAGGCTAAATCCCTCCTGGCCAAACCTATTCCCCTCCTGGGATCTCTTGGTGGTCCTCGCCGGTCTTCAGAGATCCCCCTTCGAGCCACTAGAATCAGCTGGACTCAGGGCCCTTTCCCTAAAGATGGCCCTGCTGATCGTGCTTGCCTCCATCAAGAGGGTCGGGGACCTGCAAGCGTTCTCTACTAACGACACTTGCCTGGAGTTCGGTCTGGCAGACACATATGTGATCCTAAGACCTCGACCGGGCTATGTGCCCAAGGTTCCTACCACGCCCTTCAGAGATCAGGTAGTGAACCTGCAAGCGCTGCCCCGGGAGGAAGCAGACCCAGCCCCCTCACTGCTGTGTCCGGTACATGCTTTGCGCGCCTACCTGGAACGCACCAAGAGCTTCAGACGCTCTGAGCAGTTCTTTGTCTGCTTTGGGGGACAGCAGAAATGGAACGTTGTCTCCAAAAAGAGGCTGTCCCACTGGGTGGTGGACGCCATTCTGCTGGCCTATCACACTCCCCCCTATGGATTCGAGCCCACTCTACCAGGAGTGTGGCATCCTCATGGGCACTGGCTAGGGGCATCTCCCTAGCAGACATTTGCAGAGCTGCGGGCTGGGCAACACCTAACACCTTTGCGAGATTTTACAATCTCAGGGTTGAGTCAGTCTCGTCCCGTGTTTTCTCAGGTCTGAGCCCGTAGAACTCGGTACACGTTGACGGTCTGACCAGGTGAATCGCTTGTGTCCAGCGCCCTTTCCCTCTGCCGAGGTAAAACAGTGTGCCTTCTTCCCAGGAGACCACTTTTAGGTTCCTGGTCGATTCCTCCCAAGCCCTCTTGGTTCCGCAGTTCAGAGGAGGAACTCGCCGACCCAGTACACTACGGGTACCCCAGGCTACCCCTACTGGAATAGGTGCTCCACAGATCAGACCTCCTACGCAGACTCCTCCTGTGTGTACTTCCGTGGTACAGTCACCTTACGAGCTGACCCGCGTCTCCCTTAGGCAGTACTTCGCTGCCCTCCGGTTGCTGTGTTGTAGCAACTCCCCCCTCCTCGAGGCTGGATCTACCACCGCGCCATTCTTCCCACATGTGACCGAAGAGGCCATGTGATGTATTTTGCCACCTCTACCTCCCCTTTCAGGAGGGTGTGGCCTGCACAGGGTCTTTTCCCCCTGAAAGAATAGGAATTCGGGTAAGACCCCCTTCCCACGATGCAGTAAGGGCCCCGGCTGCTCTTGCTCTATGCCGAGAAAACATAGAGAGAAAAGAGGCCCTGCCAGGCTTGACCTGTTCCCTAGTTGGAAGCGTCGCCTTGTTCCCTTCTAGGGTAACCAAAAGGATTCCGATGACTTTTTTGTGGCATTGGGGAAGAGTACGTGCAGCCTGAACACAGTTGGTCACTTGTGCACGTGAAATACCTGCCTACTTCTGTGTCAGCAGCACACGTACACAGCTCAGTGCATGGCGTGATTTGAAGTGGACCCCTAGTGTCGCTTCTTCGACACAACGTCAAAGTGAGCGACAGACGGGGAACGTCTCAGTTACGTATGTAACCTCCGTTCCCTGATGGAGGGCACGAGACGTCGTGTCTTCCCGGCTACATCGCTGAACCGAGCCACTGAGGTGGCCGGAACACTCCCGGCTCCTCAGAATAATCCTGAATGAACGAGCGTATTTCCCTCATCTTTATATCCATATACGGGGGCGGGGTATGCAAATACTGGTCGCCAACTCTCATTGGCCTTTTTTCATAGATCAGAGGCATATTCGGCACAAGAGAGACCCCTAGTGTAGCTTCTTCGAAACGACGTCTCGTTCCCGCCATCAGGGAATGGAGGTTACATACATAACCAAGATGTTTTCTTATGTGTTCTGTGCTTAAAGCACAAACAAAAAACTAACACTATCCAGTTGACATTTCAGGGTCAAAGGATGAGAAAGAGAGAGTAAGAATAGATCAAGAAAAGTTTTATAGCTCGTGAAAGCAATATGGCACATAATCATTCTGCACATAAGTACACCATAACACTCCTCTGTCACCTTAACGAAAGATGGATTACACACAAGCAGGGTCCTTCAGATAAAACTTTCTGTATGTTTAAATGTCCTCCCTTCACCCCCTCTCTCTCACACTTTCCAGCTCACAGACTGCAGATTATTGCAGATATATTGCCATAATTATCTAACTTTACAGCACCCTTAAATGTCATATCTATCAGAGTTATGGACTTAATTTTACAAATAGGGTTGAGGCATGAAGATGACTTAATAAAAATCATGATTTCTGTGAGGCCAATTTCCATTTATATTTTAGACGTCTTTAATGCTTCTATATGTTTAACCTTTTGTCATATATACACAGATCACCCACAACATTAAAACCACCTGCCTAATATTGTGTAGGTCCCTTTGTGCCGCCAAAACAGCACCAATCCATATCTCAGAATAGCATTCAGAGATGCTATTCTTCTCACCACAATTAAACTGAGTAATTGTTCTGAGTAAATTATAGAGAGTGTTGTGTGTGAAAATCCCAGGAGATCAGCAGTTACAGAAATACTCAAACCAGCCCATCTGGCACCAACAATCATCTATGCTATTATATAATCAGCCAATCATGTGGCAGCTGTGCAGTGTATAAAATCATGCAGATACAGGTCAGGATTTTCAGTTAATGTTCACATTAAACATCAGAATGGGGAAATGTTTTATCTCAGTCATTTGGAACGTGGCATGAGTGTTGGTTCCAGATGGGCTGGTTTGAGTATTTCTGTTACTGCTGATCTCCTGAGATTTTCACACACAACACTCTCTAGAATTTACTCAGAATGGTGCCAAAAACGAAAAACATCCAGTGAGCAGCAGTTTTGTGGACAGAAATGAATTGTTGATGAGAGAGGACAACAGAGAATGGCCAGACTGGTTTGAATGGACAAATTCTACGGTAATTGGAATATCCGCTCTGTACAATTGTGGTGAGCAGAATAGTAACTCAGAATGCTATTCTGAGATGTGGGTTGGTGCTGTTTTGGCGGCACAAGGGGGACCTACAAAATATTAGGCAGGTGGTTATACTGTTGTGGCTGATCAGTGTATACAATAGGCTATATGCAGTAGGTGTACTAGTTACACACCTTATACTCTGAATATAGAGGTTTGCAAACAGCCGTAACAAAGAAAAAAAGATAATCTGTTACTGTCCATAAGTATTAAACATCAATGGTGATGTAAAGATGAGAGCTAAGATTGTGAGATTTAAAAAAATAAATGATTAATAAACTATAGATAAGGTGGGTTATTGGAGCGCATCTGTAAATAAATTAGATTTCATTTTAAACCAGTGTTTTATAAATCCAGGTATATATAACTGACAAGTGTCAGTGGGACTGTGAGGTTGAATCACAAAACCCAGACATGTCTGCTGCCAATTCATTTATTATTTTCTTCTGACTTAATGTCATTAGAATGCAAATACTTATTTATGAGATGCTTATACCTAATAAGGCTCTCAGGTTATTGCTTTTTCCTGCTAAAAAAATAGCTGGTTTAAGCTGGTCTCCCTGCCTCTCCAATCTGGTCTTCCATTGGTCTAACTGTTTTTTCACCATTGCCAGGTCTTCAGCTGGTCTAATTGGTCTCCCTGCCTGTCCAATCTGGTCTTCCGCTGGTCTAACTGATATTCCAGCCTGACCAAGCTGGTCTATAGCTGGTCTAACTGGTTCTCCAGATTGTCCAAGCTGGTTTTCAGCTGGTTTAGTACATTTACATCTACATTTAGTAATTTAGCAGACATTTTATATACAAAGCAACTTACAAATGAGACAAATAGCATGCAATTTGTCATACAAAGTTTAAAAACTTCTGCAGAATAGGACTACTAAGTTCTCACAGTGGCTAGAGTAGTAAAGATGCTAGCACAGAAGAAAGAGACAGATGAGGATTTTTTTTGTACATTAAGTGCAGTAGTAAGTGCAATTAATGTGGGTTGGTTAAGTGCTTGTGGAACAGATGTGTATTCAGCAGGTTTTGAATGTTGAGAAATTAACAGCAGATTGTGTAGAGGTTGGATATTCATTCCACCACATCTACTACCAACTGTTCTAGGAAGACAATATGCCAAAGTATTCAAAATCTTCTAGCTCTGGAGACAATAAAAGACACTTACATGCTCAAGCTGACCCCCCACCACCCGGAGGCCCGAGCCAGGGAGCAGATGTGGCTGGAGAAGTGAGAGAAATTTGGCGAGAATTGTTCAACATGTCAGCAATGTTGACAAAGGTTGTTGCTGACTTGGAGGATCTTGCTGTAATATGACAATCGATCAATACCATGGAGACAAAATTCTCTGAGGTGGTTACAAGAGGATCGATTATCTGGAGTCATCAGAGAGAGAATTATCTGCTAATCTGCTTGTGACCAATGTGGATTTGGAGTGCGTTTGGAAGAAGTTGGAGGACTTGGAGAACCGTAGTCGGCAGAATAATGTTCTAATTGTTGGAATTCCTGAAGCCAAAGAGGGTCAAGATATGGTGACATTCCTGGACGGGTTCTTTCCGAGTCTGCTTGACATAACAGGCCATAAGCTGGAAGTCGAGTGAGCTCACAGGGTTCTGGCTCGGCAATCCGCTGAGGAAGACAGGCCCCAATCAATTCTGGCCAAATTTCTGAGATCATCCGATGAAGATACATATATATATCATGTTACGCAAGGAATAAAGGAAGGCTTTCTTGGAAGCATTTCCTTGTTCCCAGACTTTGCGAATTCGAGAAACACGATAGATTATAGCAATGCAAGAAACTCTTACATCAATGGAAGGTCACTTAAACAAAGTCAATGGAGTAAGTAAGTTATTTTATGGTACTCACGTTGCAGCCGAGTGGACTGACTCACTGAACATTCACTTGGCTATCCGAGGAAACTGAGCTCCTTTTTTTTTTTTTGTGCTGGTTCCGCCTAGCGGCTGGAGTTTTGTGAAGTAACAAGCCTTTAGGACAGTTTGTGGGTGAATCTGCACGTTCTTTGTGCTTATGCCTCCTATTGGCTGGAGTTTGTTTTGTGAAGTATTTCTTGCAAGTCATTGGAGTGATTAGATTAGGTCATTTGTTGCACTCATGTAGCAGCTGAATAGGCCAGCTCACTGAACATTCGTTTGACTGTCCAAGGAAAATTAGTGCCTTATTTTTTATTTTTCTGTGCTTGCTCCATCTAGCGACTGGAGTTTTTTTTGTGGAGTAGCACACCTTCGGACAGTTATGTGGATGAATCTACACATTCTTTGTGTTTATTCTGCCTATTGGCTGGAGTTTGTTTTAGAGATTATCTATTGCTGTGTAATTTGTCTCACAAAATTTGTATTGAAACACCAGACTTGAGCAATCCGATGGCAAAGTTGTCATGGAGGCTCTCGTAGACATACATGTACTGTTTGAGTTTAGAGGGATGGACATCAATTGGCGATGTCCTGCAAATTTTTTTTCTGTTTGTTTGGTTCGGGGGGAAGTTTGGGGTTTGATTGTTGCACTAAAGTTGGAATGTTGTCTTTATATTTTTGTTTTTGACACGCAATAAAAAAAATTCTCAAATGTCAAAATGTTAATTGTTAATATGAGAAGATTATCTCTCTCCATGTGGAATGTGAATGGGTTGGGGCACCCCATAAAAAGAAAGAAGGTTATTTCTCTTTTTAGGCGTAAGAAATATTATATAGTGTTTCTTCAAAAATCAGAAATCATTTAGCTGGCACGTTAATGTATCCCTTTTGCAAAATCCTAAATTCCAATAAATGTTAAAGGCTGAAATCAATGTTTATATGGAGACCAACTGGTCCTCGGTATCCTCTGTGAGCGTGGCTTGGGAGGTTCTTAAAGTGGTTCTTATAGGCCGGATCAGAGAGTATGCCTCATTCACCAAAAAATCCAAAGCACAAGAACTTGTGGAGTTGGAAGGGAATATTAAAAGTGCAGAGACAGAGCTGAAGCGCCAAATGTCGTCTGATGTTTACCCGAATTAAAGATTAAGAATTTACCAGATTGAAATACAGACATAATACTATTTTGTCGCAGAAGGTGGAGTTTTGGCTATTCATGGCAAGACAGTCATATTTTGAGTTGGGGGACAAGGCATAAAAACTTCTGGCTAGATATATAAACAGATTTTTTTCTTCCATTCCCTCAGTGAAATCTGCTGGTGGTGAAATATGTACCTCAGCCATTGATATTATTAATGTTTTTAAAGAATTCTATCTCTATAGTTCCACATCTTCGTCTTCTGATGAGGATATTAGAAACTTTATGGAACCATTAGAACTTCCTAAACTGATGGCTGAGTAAAAAAATTGTCTTGATTCTGAGATAACCTTGGAAGAGCTTGGCGAGTTAATTGACCCCGCCAGATGGCTTTGCCGCTGAGTTTTTTAGATCTTATGTTACAGAACTGGCTCCACTCTTGCTAGAAGTTTATACGGAATCATTAAAGAATGGAAAGCTTCCATCAACCAAGCTCGGATCAGTCTGATTCTTAAAAAGGACAAAGATTCAAGCGAGTGTAAGGGTTACCGTCCAATTACCCTGATCCAGCTAATCCAGACCAAGCTGGTTTTCAGCTGATCTAATTGGAGCTCCAGCCTGTCCAAGCTGATTTTAAGCGAGTCTAACTGGTGTTCCAGCCTGGCCAAACTGGTTTTCAGATGGTCTATTTGGTGCTCCAGCCTTGCCAAGCCTGTCTTTTTTATTTAATTTTATTTAGCAGAGCTGCACAGGAGGTTCAGTTTTGTTGTTCTTCCCAAATCTTGTTTTTGAGTTCTTTTACAAAGTACTGATGTACGTCCCTCTCTTTCCTAATGGTTTTCAGTTTTGCTCTCACCTGATGTCACAGTGGAATGCAAAATGAGATATTTGAATGGTCCACACTCTGCCAAAACCTGGCCAGAGCTGTTTTCTCAGTGCTGTGTTCACATTTGGGATCCATTCAAATTAAAAGACATGCCAAACCATTCTCTTTCTTCTCCTTTTACCCTCCATCTCTTTGTGCGCCTGTGTCTGTGCCTCTCACCCTCACCCGCTCTCTCTTTCTCCCATGTGGTAAATGGAGATGTGAAATATTTAAACACACTTTGTTGTTTGGGAACAATGCACTCTAGCAGATGGACAGGCCCCACATGGGTGCGATGTATGCAAATCTCCATACAAAGCAGCCCAGGATGTTTTCAATCTAACACCAGCGCCTCAGGCCTTGTTTTAATCCCCCTTTACTCACAGCCAGCCCGTTTTTTTTATCAAGTCAAATGCCGTAAGCGTTATGTCAACCTGGACATCTGGCCCCATCGCAAAACCAGTGAGAAAAGACTGAGAGAGAGAAAAAGCGAGAGAGTGTGGGAGAGAGGACTTGGTTGTGCTCAAATATTTGGAGATGGGTTTGGGATATGGAAAGACTCTGAGAGATGAGTAAAGGGCTGTGTGGGATTGCATGCAAGCTTCTGAATAAAAGCTCTCAAACCCTCTTACTTTCGAGCCCAGGAGGCTTACTTTTGCCTACGAGGTGAACATGTTGCTGAGACGCTCTCTGTCTTTCATTTTTCCTCTACTTTCTCTCTTAGTTCTCTCACTCCTCCGTTCTCTGCCAGTTTCTTTTGCTTTTCAAAGGATATTAATGATTATGGGGGCTGTCGTGCTTGACTGATTGGTTTCTGATGTGACAAATGAAGCAGGGAATAGCCAGACACCTGGAGACACCTGGCATCTCAGCGTCAAGTAACACAAATGTGTTTTTGCCATCATGCAGACCTGCACACAGCATGCTTGTACACTCGTTATTCAATTACTTTCACAATTAAAACATAAAACCAATGGTGCATGGAAACTTCACATGTCCATGTTACAACACCCGCTAACAGATGAACCGATAAACCAGCCGATTAAATGGAACTGATTGATGTCTGAGAGGAAAAGGGGGGAGATTTGTCTAATTGGGCATGTTGTAAAGATGTTGTGAAAAGTTGTAAACAAATCTCTATCAATCTAAGTACAAAAGATGCACAGGTATTGTACCTAGAGTGTAGAAAATAATTTATCAGATTACCTAAAAACTGAACTTCATTTGGTAACATCTACAGTTGATGTCATAAGTTTACATACACTTTAGCCAAATAAATTTAAACTCAGCTTTTCACAATTCCTGACATTTAATCATAGAAAACATTCCCTGTATTAAGTCAGTTAGTATCACTAATTTATTTTAAGAAAAGTCTGAATAATAGTAGAAAGTTTTTTTCCTTTCATCACATTCCCAGTGGGTCAGAAGTTTAAATACACTTTGTTAGTATTTAGCAGCATTGCCTTTAAATTGTTTAACGTTAAACGTTTGTTTATTTGTTTAATTGTTAAACGTTTTGGGTATCCTTCCACAAGCTTTTCACAATAAGTTGCTGGAATTTTGGCCCATTCCTCCAGATAGAACTGGTGTAACTGAGTCAGGTTTGTAGGCCTCCTTGCTCGCACATGCTTTTTAATTTCTGCACACAAATTTCCTATCGGACTGAGGTCAGGGATTTGTGATAGCCACTCCAATATATTGACTTTGTTTACCTTAAGCCATTTTGCCACAAATTTGGAGGTATGCTTGGGATCACTGTCCATTTGGAAGACCCATTTGCAATTAACTTTGACATGTTGCTTCAATATATCCACATAATTTTCCTTCCTCATGATGCCATCTGTTTTGTGAAGTGCACCAGTCCTTCCTGCTGCAAAGCACCCCCACAGCATGATGCTACCATCCCCATGCTTCACAGTTGGGATGGTTTTCTTCGGCTTGCAAGCCTCACCCTTTTTCCTCCAATACAATGGTCATTATGTAACAGTAACATTTTTGTTTCATCTGACCAGAGGACGTTTCTCCAAAAAGTAAGATGTTTGTCACCATGTGCACTTGCAAACTGTAGTCTGGCTTTATTATGATGGTTTTGGAGCAGTGGCTTCTTCCTTGATGATCAGCCTTTCAGGTTATGTCGATATAGGGCTCATTTTACTGTGGATATAGATACTTGTCTACCTGTTTCCTCCAGTATCTTCACAAGGTCCTTTGCAGTTGTTCTGGGATTGAGTCGTACTTTTGCACTAAACTACGTTCATCTCTAGGAGACAGAATGCATCTCTTACCTGAGCGGAACGATGGCTGCTTGGTCCCATGCTGTTTATACTTGCGTACTATTGTTTGTCAGGGTTGGGAGGGTGGTCCAAAAAACTGTTTCTGAGATCTTGCCAGATTTCTTTTGATTTTCCCATGATCTCAAGTAAAGAGGCACTGAGTTTGAAGGTAGGCCTTAAAATACATCCACAGGTAAATCTCAAATTCAGTACTCCTCCTATCAGAAGCTAATTGCCTAAAGGCTTGACATAATTTTCTGGAATTTTCCAAGCTGTTTAAAGGCACAGTTAACTTAGTGGATGTAAACTTCTGACCCACTGGAATTGTGATATAGTCAATTAAAAGAGAAACAATCTGTCTGTAAAAAATTGTTGTGTCATGCACAAAGTAGATGTCCTAAACAATTTGCCAAAACTATAGTTTGCTAATATTATTACACTTTATTACGTGTTAGTTTATAGCGCATTGACTAATGTTAACAAATGGTTACTTTTGATTTTTGAAATGTATTAATAGATGCTTAAATTAACATTAACTAATTGTGGAGTGGAGGGGGGCTAGAATGTTGCACGCCCGGTCCCCAATCGGCCTGATGAGGCGCGCGAGGGATAAAGGCGGCCGGTGACGACGGTTAGAGAGAGAGAGAGATCAATCACGGACATGTCCGTTGTGTGTCTGTGTTTGTGCTTTTGTTTTAAGTTCTTCATTAAAATATTATTTATATTGACAAGCCGGTTCTCGCCTCCTCCTTGCCCATCCTGACCCTGTGTTACATTGGTGCCGAAATCCGGGAAGGAGGAGGGATGCCCATCGCGGAGTCCTCGACACTGCCGTCCCGACCACCCGGACGCGGGGAACGGCCGCCATCCGCAGGGCGAGTGGGGACTGGATTCCCCGACCGCCTGGAGCGAGGGAGCCGCTGCCGGGGCCGGAGGAGTGCCCTGCCGTCCCCAGAGATGTGGAGGGGTCGAGGGAAGACCACCGTCCGTGAGGGGAGGAGGGAAGTAACTCCCCAACCGCCCAGAGCGGTAGGGCTGCTGCCAGGGGCGGGGGAATGTTCCCACGCATCGCCAGGAAAGCGGAGGGGTATTCTGTCTGCTGGAGGTCGGAGGTTGACTCCGGTTCACCCGGAGAGGAGCGGCTGTCGTCCGCCGGAGAGTGTGGAGGAGTGTTCGAGGACCACCCGATGGTACATCAGAGAACCGGTGAGTGAGCTTTTTTCTCTCTCTCCTCTCTCTCTCTCGCTCTTTCGCACCATGTTGGCCTTTTCCCTCACCTATTTTTTTTTGTTGTTGTTGTTTTCCCCTCCTGTCTCCTCCCAGGTCGAGGAAGGCGGGGATAACCAGCCGGCAGACGGGTCGTAAAGCACGCCCGTCCCCAGGGAAAGAGAGGGGGGGGTGTACGTTATGCCGGTGGAACCCCGGCCTGAGGTAACGCCGGGTGGAGTGTGGAGTGGAGAGGGGCGGGGCCGGGCTAGAATGTCGCACGACCGGTCCCCAATCGGCACGCGAGGGATAAAGGCGGCCGGTGACGATTGGTCAAGAGAG
This sequence comes from Moxostoma hubbsi, assembly GCA_032164185.1. Taxonomy (NCBI): domain Eukaryota; kingdom Metazoa; phylum Chordata; class Actinopteri; order Cypriniformes; family Catostomidae; genus Moxostoma; species Moxostoma hubbsi. The sequence goes on from JAVLUX010000001.1 coordinate 68,195,037, forward strand.
AGAGAGAGATCAATCACGGACATGTCAGTTGTTTATGCTTTTGTTTTAAGTTCTTTATTAAAATATTATTTATATTTACAAGCCGGTTCTCGCCTCCTCCTTGCCCATCTTAACACCGTGTTACACTAATATTAATAAATTCTGTAATAGTATTGTTAATTGTTAGTTCATGTTTAATAATGTTCTTAACTAATGTTAACAAATGGGAATTTATTGTAAAGTGGTACCAGCGATCATCTTTAAGGCATGAGTTTCAATCGTGTTATTTATTTAAACCACACAATGTGGACTTTTGTGTGTAGACATCACAGCTTAATTTTCAGTTTCTGCAGAATTTTCTGCAAAGCTGCTTTGAAATGATGTATGTTGTAAAAAGCACTTTACAAATAAAATTGACTTGACTTGCATCATATCCCAAGTCTTCTGAAGGCATATGAAAGGTTTTGATGAAAACAACTCTAAATATGTAATTTTTTCAGTGAAAATCTTAATGTCCATTGCACGTTTGTGAGTGCATAAAGGAGGCTTCTTAACAGTGGCACGCTAATTAAAATTTTTGCGTGAACATTTTTGGGCCTGTTTTAAGCTTCAGAGTAAGTGACTATGAAATACCACTGTACTGATAAGATGGGCCAGAATATTAATTTATATTTTTCCTTTTTTTATGTTCCACATAAGAAAGAAAGACTTGTAACAACACGAGGGTGAGTAAATTGTGACAGAAGTTTCATTTTTGGGTAAACTATTGCTTTACATTACATTAATGGCATGTTTTCACTTTTTACAATGAATGTTTCCATATTTATTGATGTTGATGTGTAGTATACAGTATATATGAACATAAAAAAGTCAGACACATAAAATTAACTCTATATCATTGTAATGTCAGAATACTCAGCAGCAACTGATTAGTAATCTTAAGCCTGTTTTTTTTATAGCTCAGAGCTGTTTTAGTTCAGATTGTGTGAATGTTTGCGCGTGCGTGCGTGTGTGTTTATGTGTGTGTGTGTGTGTGTGTGTGTGTGTGTGTGTGTGTGTGTGTGTGAATACGATGTACCTGTCTCTTTTACAGCTGCCTCTAAGACTGCAGGAGCCCAGCTAGCATGACACCTTACATCTCTGCTCAGGGCCTGAGGACTCCAAAGATAAACACACACACACACACACACATATACGCATGGACACACACACACACCACTGCTCTAGCCCTCCAGACCACCACCTGCCTCCATGCACTTGTCTACACACACACTCACTGACAGAAAGCCTTATATTGTCTCTTGTGATTTCCTTATTGTAAAACCTAAATTCACATACTGTACCCACATAAGCTTCCTATACTCATGTGTTTATACATACAGTACATACATTGACAAATATACATTGATAATACTTGATTAATATATGATTATATACATGATCACTGCCTACGGCCCACTTTGCATGCTGCAGGCCAGGCTATGACCCTGAATGACCCTGAATGAGTTCATTCATTCATTTATTCCTTCTAGTGGAAGACAAACAAACAGAAACACAAATGCACACACACAAAATAGTTCTTGCCAGTCAGTTAAACGCACTGTCCATTAGAGAAGACACAACTGAAAGGTGTTTTTGCTTATCTAACGGTAGACGTGAGATTTAGGTCCTGACTTAAAAAGAGAGAGAGACAGACAGAAAGAGAGAGTTGGAGATTGAGAAAGAGCAAGTCAAAAAATGAAAAATGTGGGGGTAAAGCAAGTGTGAATCTGACAGACCAGATTGCCTGGCAACAGAATGACCATCATCTGGTGCATGAGAAAGAGTGAGAGAGAAAAGGAAAGAGGAATAGAACATGAAAAAGGAGAAAATATGGTGGCGTTTTTTTGCCCACTATGCCAAAACAAAGCAAAATGTATTAGCTGTGGATGGTATATTACAGTGAGAGATTGTCATGTTAAACAGAATTATATCTAGTAAAAAAAATTATGCTGAAATTCAACAAACTTCTCCTCTGTTTGAATATGACACTACTAGCAGTGTCAAAGGTCAAATCTTCATTTAACGATGCAGTATTATTACAAAGATTCCCACTGGCCCCATCAGCGAATGACATTTTGTTTTCCCGATGTCTGGATGAAACTTTTAGCCAAACGGCCTGGGCTGACAGTCACAGTACAGCCTCAGGCGAAAGCTACACCAGTCCCCTCTCTTCACACACGGCTCACACTCTCTTTAAACATGGGGGAGGGGGTTTCTATATTTTATTACTTTAATATTGTAATGTAACATTTTCAGGCATTTATATTATGAAATTTTAATTCAGAACAGTCTGTAATTCAGTTATCACAGATACTTTGTTTCAGAAAGATACCGGATAAAATTTGAAAGTTGGCTTTTATACAGGCTGTTTGAGATTTACAAGGGTAAGTTGTCACAAAGACTATACACCTCAGTAACTATAAGGTTTTTTGTCAAATGTCTGAATGAAGAAATGCTTGTTTTCTCTAGCAGTGGTTATCTATGTTGGTTTCAAACATCTAGATCAGAATTGTCTTGAATTAGGGTATTTATTTTATTTTTGTGTAAATTCTATCCTCCAAACAAAAATGTCAGTTTCATCTAATGTTTGTAGTAGCTCTACAAAATGAACACAATAAAAGCACACTGACATAGAGTCTTCCCTGTTCTCAGGACAAGGGTATATTTCATAAATGTCAGGTCGGTTGGGGCAGGTTGACACATGTTTTTGTAATTGTATTCTAATTATTAATTATAATATCTGTTGTCAATATTAAATCAAATCAATGCTTTCATATTTTTGTAGTTTACCTTACCTTAGCACTTTAGCTGTTTCATTAAACAGCCCATATTATGCTAATTTACAGGTTCATAATTTTATTTTTGGGGTCTACTAGAATAGGTTTACATGCTTTAATATTCAAAAAACCCGTTATTTTTCTCATACTATACATTGCTGCTCTCATATGCCTCTCTTCATACTCTGGCTGAAACACTGTGATTTACCGTCTCTTTAAAGCCCCCCTTTCTGAAAAACCCAGTTTGCTCTGATTGGTCAGCTGGCCCAGTCTGTTGTGACTAGCATGTATTGGAAATGTAACGCCCCTTACCATAATCGAGTTTCAGCTCCTGAGTCTTCCTGAGCAGCTCTGTAAAAACTATTGTAACTATGGTAACAGTGAGGTTGGTTTTGCCGTACCAGTTCGAGCCTAACAAAGCTTCAAGTAAAAGACATATAGTGCATCTAAGACATCTTTTGCTGAAAAGGGTGTTGCCAAACTTTTTTCACCAGTGCTGTGAATGGAGAACAGAGGCTTACTCCCGGTTTGACATTACCAGGGGTATTAGAGAGTTAGTGAGCAAGTTAGCTGTGGACTACCACGGATAGTGGCTGTAACATTACAGCTTACCAGTAAACCTCCTCACTTTACCACTGAAAGACACTTGAAAGATCAACTATTTTGTTATTGTTGTGGTTGTACAGATGAGGAATACTGGTAAAAATAAATTTTAATCACTGATTCTTCAATTCTTCTGCCTTTGGAAGTCCATACAAAGCGGTTTTGCTTTCACAGTGAAGAAAACAGTGTCTTCTCGACATGGCGACAACACTAACCCAACTCATCCTGGCCTCGACTATAACTACCTTTGTTTGAGGGCATGCCAAAGAAGCCCTTAGCTATGTAGCTATGTCACAGAAGAAATGGCTGAAATGGCTGGACTACAAACCAGCCGTTTCAGGCAGGAGCGGTGTTTTCTGTGGGAGAGAGTTCCTTCCTTTTGCGTGGGCTTTGTGCTTTGTAACTTTGCCAACCTTTTACATGCACAAACAGCTATATTACACACTAAAGGAAAGGTAAAATCCCAAAAAGCATAATAGGGCCTCTTATTATTTTATGTTTCATAAATGTTTTACTGTTTCCATTTTGCACCTAAACTATATATATATAATTATTTGTTGCACAACAGCTCTTTTTTTTAGATAGCATTCCATTAAAAAAGGTGTATTCTCAAATAAGTGGCAATAAACAGCAGGTTCACTTTGTGACAACATATCCCATATAGTGTGACAACATATCCAGCTGTTCAATGAGTTGTATCTTTTTTTTCTGGGCAACAATTAAAACAATTTTAATAGGTTTATATATATATATATATATATATATATATATATATATATATATATATATATATATACATACAGTACTGTGTAAAAGCACATAAGATGTTTCACAAAAGCATTTGTCTTAAGATGGTTTTATATATATCTTCAGCTTTAGTGTGTCAGTAGGAAATGTAAATGTTAGACTTCCAAAACATTACTTTTGCAAATAGAAAAGATTAGAATAGAAGAACAGGGAGCCCTGCAACAGATGTCATGGCCCCCTCAAAGCCCCCCACTGAACATCGTTTCAGTTTGAGATTACATAAAGAGACAGAAGCAATTGAGACAGCAGAAATAGATAGAAGAACTGTGGTTAATTCTCCAAGAAGCTTGGAACATCATATCTGCCAACAACCAAGAAAAACTGTATCCAGGTGACATAGGAGAATTGGTACTGTTTTAAAGGCAAAGGTGGTCCCACTAAATATTGATTTCGCTTTTTTATGTTTAATGGTTTTGTAAGACGTTAAGTGTTAAATGAAAACTATTTATGGCATTATTTTTGAAGATATCATCACTATGCAACATTTTTCACATGTGCATATATATATATATATATATATATATATATATATAAATAAATATGTATGTGTGTGTGTGTGTGTGTGTGTGTGTGTGTGCGTGTGTATACACACACATTTTAGAGTAGCCTGTATGCAATTTAGAAATTGCTCAAAAAAACACTGGACTAAAAAGTGTGACAACAAGTACCGCTTTCCCCTAATTTTTGTAGGCCAAGTATAGCAGTAGTTTAATGAATGACAAAACATAGATCAGAAGTCTTTGACCCTGTGGAGTTTTAGCTTTATACGTAAATTAACTAAAGGTTCATTCATTAAAAATAAAGAGGTAAATCCATCTATACAGTCTGAGAGAACAACAAACAAGCACATGTTAATCATATAAGCTAATAGTATAATTAGCATTTGGGTTGATGGCAATCATCATTAGAAGACTGTATATGAGCCACTAAAACCACACACTCTGCTGGCATTTTTATAAAAGACTAAAATGTTAATTTTATAAATAAGCTGGCTGGAGAAAACATTTGGATTTATGTTCTGGCTGGACCTCCCACTCGCCCTCTAAAGTTCTTCAATTATGATAACTTGCTGCTTTTATGAACTCCTCCGTGTTGATGCCCGTATGTGCGCGAGTCAGTTTCTTTTTCCTCTTTTTTTCACCCAGTCAACTTCTCCCACTGTACTAATTAATGAATGCTTAGTGTGGGTGCCCTTTCTATTGAGTCCCTTCAGTGTAAACATAATTAATGCCCGGCCTCTTTTATGGAGGCAGTCATCAGTATTCTGCTGCATCCCCCCAGAGGAGTACGCTGAACCACAGACGGAACGGCTCGGCTCAGCACTGCACAGTGACACTTGGAGCTAGAGTGAAAGGACCTGGGAAAGCACATTGCACACAAGTGGTATTTGTAAGCCGAGATCAAAAAGCATTTACCTTTAGATGTTTCCCTGTTATGAATATTCAATGGCCTCATTGAAATATAATTTAGGTCTCCTTATCTCTGGGGCTTTTTAATCAGTGCACATAGCCGGAGGGTAGAGCTGATAGACAGCCAAACTTTAGTGAAAGACAGAAAGAGAAAGAGGAATTCTCATGTAGAATTCTACATTATATATTTGTTTGCATTTGCTTTGGCAATACATTGTAACTTTTTTGTCATGCCAATAAAGCACATTTGAATTCAATTTAATTGAGAGCGAGAGAGAGAGAGAGAGAGAGATAGAGAGAGAGAGAGGCTGGAGGAGGGCACACAGTGCATGGATGGACAGAAGGAAAGAGAGCGATTTTGTGGTAAACTTGTGTTTGGGGCAGTAGAAATAAAGTGAAACCATGCTGTTATGAATACAATAAATCTGGTACTGTACTTGAACAACATGTTGATGCAACATGCATTTCAAGGTTAAATGTTAATTGTTTACCCAAAAATGAAATTTTGTCATAATATACTCACTTTCATGTTATGGAAAAACCCATATTATCGTCTTTCTTCCATGGAACACAAAATAAGTTTAGCCAATTGTTTACATATACAACAAAAGCACACAGCAACAAAATAACTGGGTCAAGCTCTAAAGGACTCCACTAAGCATCATTAAAGGTGCACTTAGTAATTCTTTCCCCATTACCAAAGTTTTACTCCAAAATAAATTAATTGTAATTTTTTTAAACCAATGTAAAAAATGGTGACTACTCACATGAGATGAGGACTCTAGACATACCAGTCACCTTGTAAAATATATTTTATTCTACATGAGGCAGGGGCACCCTCATGGGGGCTGCCATTTTAGCGTCACATGACCTACTGAATACTACTCACTTAATCTCAGTAACTGTCTTGTTATTGGACACTTTCACTCTTGAATTAAATGAATCATGGATGATTGTGAATAGTGAATTTCTACAATGGCATCTGTAACTGAAAAATATTGATTTTGAATAATGCTGCATCCACACCACTAAGTGACACTGTAAGTCCAAGATAATACTAGCAATAAGTTATTGAGTGCACGTTTAAATTTGTCAGTGTGATTTTTTTTACTTATTCTAAGTCATCTGAAGTTATGCAATTGTTTTGTGAGGGGAACACAAACTAAAATTTAAGTAGTGATTCACTAAATCTCTTGCCCTCTGATAGTTTTCGAATTTCATTTTAGTAATATGAAGTGTGTAATTATGGTAAATGATGAGATGTTGAATGTTTTGATTTGAATAAAAATGCATGAGATTTCATTTATTTAGAATACTTTCACGATTATAATTTTTTTCTTCCATTTTGGAGCTTGACAGCCCCTGACAAGCATCATATGCTTTCATTATGGAAAAGAGTAGTTCGGACATTCTTCATAACATCTGGGGCAAAATGAGGGTGAGTAAATAATGTTGAATTATTATTCCTTGATCTATTCTTTAACTTCACCACTCTAAACGGAGCTCTGCTGTTTTACACAGAGTGCTAAGCTCTCCTGATAAGTGATGACACATTTAGAGCTAATGACTTACAGAGACTGCTCAGTATAAAACAAGAGAATGAAATTCCCTTTTGTAATGAGCTGATAATCAACAAATTGGATGCTGCCATTGAACCAAAGTACAGAGAACTGAACCATTCCACCAAAGCTCTGAGCTAATAAAGGCCTTTTGTTATGAAGAAGCCTTTTAGTCCTGGTCTTAAAGACATATAACGATATCACCCCTGCAATTATAAAACACACTAATCAATGAGCGCAGAGAGAACTGAGTGAGTATTAAACACATTGTTTTATGTGATCATTTAAGACCTTTTGTTAAGAAGGAAAGGGGATGTGGGTTGGAGTTATTCTCTGAAAAGGTCAGCACATAATTTAAGTGAGCAATGCATCATATTGTTCTGTAAACATGTATTTGGTATTTGCAGCAGTTTGTTTGTATTAGTTTTGGAAAGTAGAATTGAGAACTGTCAGTAGCAGAAAAAAAGGGATCATGTCTTGTAAGAAATGTTCTTTCTGTCTGTATTCAGTGATTCAGCATTTTGTTGCTATTTCAGTTGTAAAGTGTTGTGAACTTAAAGTGATTACAATAATTTTACTTGTCCCTTAGTTTGTAAAAACAGTAATACACTTACAGTTCTTTTAATAGTATAACAACAAGATTTAAACATACGGAATTTATATGATAAACAAGGCTGGGTAGATTACTTCTGAAATGTAATCCAGTACTGGTTACTTTTTAATCAGTAATGCGTAGTTTTACATTACACATTTGAGATAATCTAATCTGATAATTTTTTGATTACTCATTGCAAATTTTGGTAAAGATTTACTCATTCGTTTTAAATGTACTAAAGGGATAGTTCACCAAAAAATGACAAATCAAAATTAATTTACTATTAATTTTAAAATTAGTGACTTTATTTTTTTCAGCAGAACACAAATTAAGATTTTTAGAAGAATTCTCAGTGAATGGGTGCCAAAATTTTGAAGCTCCAAAAATCACACAAGACAGCATAAAAGTAATCCATATGACTCCGGTGGTTAAATCAATGTCTTCAGAAGTGATATGATAGGTGTGGGTGAGAAACAGATCAATATTTAAGTTTTTAAATTTTACTATAAATTCTCCTCCCTCCTCAATCAGTCTCCACTTTAACTTTCACATTCTTCTTCTTCTTGTGTTTTTTGGTGATTTACCTTCATCATGCATATTACCCCCTACTAGCAGACAGAAGAATTTCTAGCAAATATTTGCTTACATTTTGATCTGTTTCTCACCCACTTCTATCATATAAATTCTGGAGATATGGATTAAAACACTCAAGTCGTATGGATTACTTTTCAACACGATCACATGTGAAGTCGGCATGATGTTTCCAAAAGTTTTGGTACCCTAGGATCGCTGACTCTATGCCGACGCACTGACATGCAGCATTCTTATCAGACATGTTTGCAGTGGTTTCAATATGTTTACATTTCTACCTGCATCAGTTGCGTAGGAGACTAGGGTTCAAAGCCAGGCAGTAACCATGTTTGAATAATCAATGACGAGCATGATTGGAGGTTTCACTTTTCCCTCTAACATTACTTTTTAACACTGGGGTAAGTGTTTCGAAATTTTGGCCAACGTATACCGATTTTGATGTTAGAAAATTCGGTCTACTCTTTCCAAGTTCAACTGTGAGATCAGGCTGTACTTTTATGCTGCCTTTATGTGATTGTTGGAGTGTCAACATTTTGGCACCCATTCACTTGCATTGTATGGACTTACAGAGCTGAAATATTCTTCTAAAAACCTTAATTTGTGTTCTGCAGAAGATAGAAAGTCATTCACATCTGAGATGGCATAAGGGAAAGTAAATAATGAGAGAAAAGTCATTTTTGGGTGAACTATTCGTTTACATATAAGGTTAATTTCTTTTTGGTAAAGATTTGTAAACATAGTAAACATAAGTAAACATAAAATCAAAAACCATCAATGTTTTTTAGTTTGCATTGCCTCTTTCTGTGGTATCTTATGTGGATGCTTCACTGATGTTACTGTAACATGGCATGAGCGCAGGTGTGGGGTCCTGTCCCATAGGGCTCCATTAAAATAGTGTCCCTCTCTGCACCAGAGCTACAGGACAGTGTGTGTAACACTGGCCATATGCTTACCAGGAAGCCAACAGCTGACTGAGTTAATTGATAGAAATCAACAGCCTCAGAGCTCAGCCTTTACCAGGAGCGAGAGGGGGGTAGGAAATGCTTAGAGCTTTCCTGTGGTCATAGAATGTCTTTTCTTTTTTTCTTTTTTTATTATACTATATTTCCATGTCTTTTTTTCAGATGGTCAGCAGCTTCAAATTAAATTGTATTAATTTGTTCTTTAAATAGTCTTTCAAACTGAAAAATGTCTATTTTGTATCCTGGGACCAGAACAGAGGGCCAGCCAAAACAAATTGTATAATGTATTCTTATGGATTTTATATCTGTTATCTATAACAATACAAATAAAAAACTTATAGCTTTTGAATGGAGACCAAATAGTGTGTTAGACTAATTAGCATGCAGATCGGGAGAGGACATTCGTTGAGCCGAAGACACAGTGACATTGTTATTAGCTTGAAGTTAATTAGTAATTAACAGCGCTATTTCACTCAGACACATCTCCCAGTCTTCTGACAGACTCTTTACTCTCCATTGTGATGAAAAGCAATAATGCAAGCAGGGGGCTGTTCCTCTGTCACTTCCCACATGAGTTAATTAAGTGCTTTGCCACAATCCTTAAGATATGTAAAAGCTGTGATAATATGACATGTCACAACCAGCTGTGTTAAATTTAATAATATCCCTAAATCAAAAAGTGCCCCAATTCTTTTCAAAATTTAAAAAGTCATATGCAATTACCCAAATTATTGAAAAAAGATTAGAAATAGAACAAATCCAAGTAAAAAAAAGTAAATAAATCTGGGTTACAGTGAGTGAGGCACTTACAGTGGAAGTGAATGGGGCCAATCAGACAATGTTAAAATATGAACTGTTTCAAAAGTATAGCCACAAGACACATTAAATCAATATGTACATTTATATGATTTTAGTGCAATAAATTTGCTTACTACCCTACTCTGTCATTTTAACTTTTTCAACATTGCTGCTATGGCAGCATAACTTTGTAAACCCTTAAACAACCATAAAAACAACTTTTTATACATTTTTACAGTTCAAATAACAAAGGAGTTTTACAGAATGAATGTGTGTTTATATCAAATTATACGCTTTACATTTCTGCCTTTAAATCCTCCAAAAATTGGCCCCATTCACTTTCATTGTAAGTCCCTCAATTTAATCTTTAAAATGATTTTGTTGTAATCAACATATACAAATGCGATCGATTGAGCTTAACTTGTATTAAACAGAAATGTTACTTTAAGATCTTCTTTAAAAGTTTTCAGGATAAACTTGACAATCAATTTTGATTTGCTGTTAAAGGCCTATGCTATACATTACATAACAACATAATGATCTCACACCTGGCTTGTTTATTCATATAGCATATAGTATTTTTATAGGATGTGACTGTTACTGTATAAGGTGTAGATGGAAATCTGATTGATGTGTTAATAAACAGATCTACACCACATGCTGAAACAAACCACCATAAGTGCATCCCTTTTTATTTTAATATACTGTATATGCATTTGTCGACATTTTATTCAGAGTCACATTATGTACACATACATGTGCTGAGTTTTAGCATTTGTTGGGGTCACCTCTTAAAAATGGCATATAGTATGTATCACTTTTTACCATTGTATGCGCATACATGCTCAAACAACACATTCTCACAGCAATTGAAATCTGGACTGAGGCAGACTGGATGTAAGGAGCACCAGGCATTTTCCTGGTGGGCCGCTGAGGAAATTGGGCCGGCCCATTGCCGGCCCATCTTACAGGTGATTTTGAAGGCCACCCTGGGCTCCAACATGCCCATGTGGACCTCATTACATAGAGATTATTCCACAAACTTTGTAAGGTAATGTCAATACAATGGCTTTTATTTCATAAATTTGATATAACTTTTATCTAGAATGACGATGAGCTCTGAATAATCACTAAATGACAAATAACTGCAAAAACAACAAATACAATAACAGCAGCATATATAAAATTTTCAAACAGTAAAGCTTTGAGCAGTACATAGGCATTTGCATTATTTATTCATACCACAAAGCATTAGTGGAAGCTCAAGTGCGACTTGCTGAATAATGCTCACACCTGATAAACATGTAGAAAACAAGTCATGAAAAATATTACTTTGTAGCTATTTGAGGATTACTTTGTTTAGAAGCATAGGGCTTTTCACTTTTTCTCAAGAAAATTTTGGGAAAATAATTAAAACATTGCAGATATAAAGTAATTCATCTGCAAAATATCTGCAAAGATCTACACTTTAAGAGGTATGTTTAATTTGTTTTACATATATTTATATTTGTATTTATTTATATAAATATTCTGGCCAACTTTGTTTTCACAGATTTTTTAAAATAAACATTTACACATAGTTATGTGAGTAATTTTAAGCATTGTCATTAGTGATGTGTAACACTTTCTTCATCTAAATATTTGAAACAACATTTCATGATCTTGGATAGCTATATATACATATATAAAATATTATTATTATACTTGTTGTTTCCAAAAGTTGAAAGGTGATTTGTCACAGCACCTAAAATACACATTTTCCCTTGAACTTTCATGTACATTTTAACCTAACATCTGTATGTTAGGAAAAAGTTTTCAGACATATTATTTGTCTGATCTATAAAGTACTTCTCTAAAAAAAAAAAAAAAAAAATCCACTCATCACATTTACAGTGGTTTTATATGATTTAAAATTATGACCATTTTTGCACTGGTGAGGCCCGTTATCATGACTAGCAGTCAATAGAAATGTCTTTTTATTCCAACACAAAAATTTGAAATTGAGCCGGAAAATTAAATCAATGGCCCAGTGTGTTATGGTGTGGTGGGTTGCGGGTCGGGTTTGGTGGGCCGCTCTGTGCCAGAAAGTCCAAGGCCACTTTTTAGTCCAAGTCCGCCCCTGAATCTGGGTATTGTCACCTGTCACTCAAGCAGTCTAGACAAGGAAGTTATGGTCCATTGTGCTCGAATTAATGGCATGGTTCTCCAGAAAATGAAAATTCCCTCATTTATTCAACTTCATTCTGTCCTAGATGTGTGTGAATTTTTCTTCTGCTGAACAGAAATTAAGAGTTTTAGAAGAATATTTCAGCTCTGTAGGTCCACACAATGCAAGTGAATGGTATCAACATTTTGAAGCTCCAAAAGTACATAAAGGCAGAATAAAAGTAATCCATATGACTCCAGTGGTTAAATCCATATATTCAGATGTGATATATGTGTGAGTGAGAAACAGATCAATACAATAATAAGTAATTTTTACAATAATTTCTCCTCCCTGCCTAGTAAGTGGCAAAATAAACAAAGAACGTAAATGTGAAAGTAGAGATTAATACACAATACTATCATGGATGTTGTGCTAAAAAACAAATAATGTATTGTGCACCTCATGTCTCCTGCAGTCAAATTAATAAAGGTGTAACCATTATAGAATGGTCTTTCAGATAATTAACCTAAATTACCAAAGAATCCATCACATGCATAATTGTTATGTTTATGAGGAAGCACCTTGACCCCCACTCTTCTCAGTAGTTTGGAAGCACATATTGTTATGGTAGGAAAGACTATGTCCACAGTGGTGTTTGTTTGGGTCATTCCTTCAATTCAACTTTTAAGTCCAGTACAAGTTATGGTATATATAATGTTTAATTTCAATCAATTACAATTTAAATTGGCTTGGTAAAAATAATATAGACTCTTTGTAATGTTACACACTGCTGTGGGTCTGAAAGTCATATTTTAATTAAGTGAAATAATTCAATGCACTAGGGTCATTTATTCATATCCCCAGAGCTGAATCTTAAACATCAATGAAAACAATAAGCGCTAAATAATTAATAAAAAATTCATAATTAAAATAAAACCTATACAATTAAGTGTTAAGTATTAAATTCTTTCTGTAACATGCATTCTTTTGTGGTGAATATGTCATTCCGATACTGATGGTGGAGTTTTTTTGTGTGTTTGTCCCTGTATTTGATTGTCCATCAATCCAGATACTGTGACCTTTAATTGAAGATCAATGTTATGAAATGACCTCACACTTCTGAGGTGGACTTCAGCCGTTCAGCAAAATTGTTCATTGTTTTCATTTATTTTGTAATATTAGTCCTGTATAGTCAAGCATACCCCTATAATATAGGGAAATGTTATGTAATTATAAGATTTAGCTATATTACCCTATTTGTTTTCTACCCTAGCCCTGCCCACCTAACCCAATGAACATCTGAATTTGTAAAGTCATTAGGCTTGACCTGTATGATTTATACAATCTTTAACATGTTCAATGATGAAACCATTATATCTAGAAAAATCTGTTTTATTTTTTAAAAATTTCTCTATGAATCTCTATTAAAAAGCCGAAAAGTCACCAAATTGTAGGAATTACCCATTTCTGTCTTTTGTCACTTTTTCAGTTTTGTGAGAAATCCATGTTACTGTGTGGCAGCACCCAAAAATGTATTGTTAACTATTATTCATTTGTAAAGGCTGCATAATGATTTGCATGAATGATTTTTTATCAAAGAGTGAATAATGACATCAAATTTCAGTCTTCTCATCACGCAAAGCTACAGTATGGCTTAAGAAAACTCGGAATACAGCACACAAGTTGTATGGACTACTGCCATATATCTTCAATAGTGCTTTTTGAAGCGTGACAGCCCATGGTCACTCTAAACCATTGTTGTGTGACATGGAGAGGAAATTCTTCAAAAACAAAAATGTTGTGTTCCACTAAAAAAATAACCACATGTGTTTGGAGCAATATGAGAGTGAGTAAACAATGACAAAATGCTCATTTGTGGGTGAAATATTCCTTGACAACATTCCTACTGTGTGTGTGTTTCATATTTCCATCATTTCATAATAGACACAAGCTTGAACCTTCTTCAGTACATGGAACTGCATTGAGCACCCCTCATATTCGGGTGTAACAAAGTGTCGCCCATTTTGCCCTGGGCTCCTGATCCAACCCCCCCTGCCTACTGCCACAGTAACCGACGATGCCATCTGTCTCTATGGTAACCTGAGTGAGTCCCGTGAGAGGGTTGATGGATGCCTGGCACACATAGATATTGCCAACTCACCAGCATGGCACACAGCGACCTGCCATATGGTGCTACCCCATATATCCAGTGACAGAGAGAAGAGGAAGACCTGTACTTTATGTCCAGCCATGCTGATACAGCTCTGGAATTACAACAACAGTGTGAAGTACAAGATTCATTAGCATGTTGGCCTTTCCAGTCCAGGCCACCTGCCGCCATGTATGGCACTCTACGGAAGTCACACAAATTTAAATAAATATACATATCTAAACTGAACTAGATATATTATAGGACTGGTGTGGAAGTTACAGTCTGGTTGCAGCTGGGTGAGTTTGACAATATACTGAGGTGCAATCATGTCACAAACTGGGAGAGTTTAACAGACTTTGAGTTACACATATAAAGTCTTAATTTCAGCATTTAAATGTGCATACCAACAATTTAAGTGAGTGTAAACCTCTCTAGAATGGAAGTAGCGCCAACACTACAACACAGTTATTTGGTCTCTGCTGCCCCATTGTGGTAAGGGGACTGAAAGTCCTCATGGATCACTTTCCGGAAGAAGAATATAACTACACAATATTTTCACTTCATAAAATATATATATTTTTTATATTTCAGCAAAATATGCTTACAAATACACATCAATACTACATTTACATTACACTGTTTTACATGTCTTTTTTCAAGTGACAATTTAGCCTCTAAAATAAGAGTACAACATTCTGTAAAATGTAGTTTTTTAAGTTCAGGATGGCATGACATTAATTCACCGATTCCTATTTACTATTATATTTCCTAGATGTCTGTTATACTTGAGCAAGATAATTTATGCTGTAAGCATAATAAATATTCAACATTTCGTCATTCATAAAGTATTGTTAGCTGTGATGCTGGACCAAACTCTCATAATCCTGTAATGTAGAACAGTCTGATAAAGAACAGGGAACCAAGAGTAACACATGAAAGGTTCAATTCAACAGCATTAAAAGAATATTCTGGGTTTTATACAAGGTAAGCTCAATCGACACCATTTGTGGTATGCTGTTGATTACCAAAAACATTTATTTAAACACTTCTTAAACTTTTCTTTAAAAAAAAAAAACAGCAGGTTACAATGAGGCACTTACAATGGAAGTGAATGTAGCCAAATTTTGGAGGGTTCAAATGCAGAAATGTGAAGCTTATAATTTTATAGAAGTACTTACATTAATTCTTCTGTTGAGACTCTGTAAAACGGTTTAAAGTGTAATTCTTTAGGTTGTTTACAGCATTACCTTGTCATAGCAAGTTGTAAAATTAGATGTAAATTTATAACTATTTTATCACACTAAAATCAACATGCATATTGTTTACAACTTGTTGCTATACTTTCTAAACATTGAGCATTTGAACATTTATGGAATGGTCCCAGACTAAAAAATTTTTATATGTGTGTGTGCGCGCGCCAATTTTTAAGATTTATACATTTAAATTTCATAACAAAATTTTATCAAATTGAATTAAATAAAATTTTAACAAAAGTAAATAAAACGTATATATTTAATTGTATATTGATAAAACTTACTTAATTCAGTTAGATAGCAATGTATTAAATTAAATCATACATTTTAAAATTTGTAGTCTTTTTTTGTGCATTCACTTCCATTTTAAGTGCCTCACTACAACCCAGATTTTTATTTTTTATTTTTTTATTTTGCTGTCAATTGAGCTCAACTTGTTTGAACCTGGAATATTTCTTTAAATGTTTAAACAAAACAGAACATAAATATGCCTGAAATGATAATCAGTCATGTCAAGGGCACAGGATAGAAACAACAGAAAACAGACAATATATATAAAAATTAGAAAAGCAGTGATCATATAAGCATTTTCAACAATCTCAAAATCATATAAATCAATAAAATATAAAACTAAATTGAAATAGGCTACAATTTTTCATTTATATATTACACACAGTGTGGTTGAATATATTTATAAAATAAAGATTTTAATCACAAAATGTCTATGTGAACATATTTCTTATGCATTTATGTACTAATTCCTTGACCAAAGTGATCTATTACTAACTCAAGCTTTTACCGCTTTTTTTTTACTCCAGTAACAAGTGAATTTTTTCACACATTTTAATGCACATTGAGAGAAAACTAAACAGTAACAATTTATATGGCACCTTGAAAAGAATGGCAGCTGGATGAACCCATTGATTGTTTTTTTTACTGCTAGGTTATGTTTTATGACAGGTGACAACCCCATTCAGAACAGTCAAAATGATTAGAAAATTAAAAAGAAAATAACTTCTCTTAAATATAACTTGTGCCATTAGGCAATTTTTAGAGTTCGTTAACAGCGTATAAGGAATTTTGAGATTTACAGCAAAAAACTGATCCACAAGTCGTTTGGATAAACAACTCAATACAATACTTTTGTGACCCTCTCAGTATATTTCACATCTTGGTCCACACAAATGGCCCACTGATAAAATGTCCCCATTGACAAAAAAAAAACACAAACAACAACACTCTTAACAGCTAGATAACCTCCCCAAATTCATAGACGATTGATTGTCTTCCCAATAAAGTACTAATGTCAGTCACCATCTTCAAACCGCCACAAACCTCCACTTGTGTCCCCATCTGCTGTAACACATTAGAATCTCTCATCACACTATTTTTTTTCCACCAATTTATGGAAGAAACAACTGAGATGTCTGAGACTGACAAGAGATGATTACATATTTTACTATGTATATGACTGAGGTATTTTAAAAGTCATCCGATAGCCATAACATGATTTTAATAGACCAAAGACCAAGCAGATGGTCGAATTGTATTAACCTCCACTTTCCAAACCAGATGCACACTATACTGAGGATCCATACGATGGTAATCATCCAAGGTCTGATTGTGCTGCGGTATCCTCTGGTCTTAAATGTGGATGTTGTGGTAACGGCCCTTCATTATATCAATGTCAACCCTCCGAGCTTCTGCAAAGCTTAAAAATGTTCCTAAACCCAGCAGGTTGACTACAGTGATGAGGCCGAAAACTGACGCCCAGGAACCGCTGGTCTCAATCAGATACCCCGAGAAATACACCATGATGACCCCTAACAGGGACACATATACAGTCTGTCATTAATAGCATTTACAGACATCATCAACTCGACTAAAAAATAAAATAAAAACTAATAAACTTTTGATCGTTTTCCTGAGGTTCCAGTTTTACATTTTTCTTTCTACATTTTATTTTGACCAAACTTTTAAAACATATTTAGAAACCCTTCCTACCTGTAAATGCTCCACAGGTATTCATTACCCCTATGGGAAACAGACAAAAAGATAACTTCATAGTTCCCGACAACAAATATGTAACTTGATTACAAAATGACACAGAAAACATTCACGAAATATGCCATTAATCGCTGGTACAATGGTGTAAAATGTGTTTGCACAGCAGTTAATGCTTAGATTAGTGTAATGTGCTACGATATGTGTGTCCAGTAATCATTACTGTTCCAGAATGGAATCATGAGCCACTTTTCCACCAATGGGCCAAACGGCTCGGAGCATGGCGAGTAGCGGTTCCAGTAGCATTTTCACTTGAGGTTCAGCACTGCACTATTACAAACCATTCTCAGACCAGATTTCTCAGCACGGTTAGCTGGTGTTATGGCATTAGCACGTGGCAACTCACGATTGTTATTTTGTCAACGCCAAGGCAACTCGTTTGTTTCTAGGTAGTTATCAAAGTTCACAATGAGGTTAATAAAATTTCATTAAAAAAATAGTGCATGTTTCGCATATCTATGATTTTGTGATGAAGGTTTGACAAGAATAGTACTTTAACAACACGCCTTTTTTTGTCAGTGATGTAGATTAAGCTATCTAGCTCATAATATATTATTATGTTACTCAATTAATATTTTGTCAATAAATATCCTTTTGAACTAGCATGTTTGGTGGCATGCTACACACATTGGCAAATGATGGTAAACCTGTTGCCTTTTTCTCTTTTCTTTTCTTTTCTGACAAGGGACATTTCTTTTCTGTGGTTTATGGGAGTAAAACAATAATATCCCAGCTGTTGCCATGGAAAAAAAGCAGTCCTATAAACTGGAATATGCAATCATCCTCCATTGTGCACTCGCTCCAAATTTTACCTCTCACACCATCGCCAACTGACGTATTGGTTAAGTACAGTACATTAGTGTGCAACAAGCATGATTTCACAAAGAGATCCACTTATGACCCGATGGTGGAAAAACAGCTATAGTTTCACTCAAGGCAAATAGTATAATACAGACCAAACAGAGCTCCTGCACAGGATGGAGCGAGATCTTGAACATTCACCGAAACCCCACTAGAGAGACAGAAAGATAGAGATAGATATGCACATGTATGCATGCATGCATATACAGAGGGTGATTCTGAATGTGACATGACATCCTTTGAAGGATTAAACTGTATTACCTGTGGCTGAATGTGGTGAGGCCCATAGTAGCGGACACAAAAGCCACAGCTGTGGGGAAAGTAGTGGTCCCACACAGAAACAGAGTAAACACACTGGATACGCCCATAGAGAAGAACTGAAAGAAATCAGGAGAGAGTTAAACGGAGGCTGTTAAAGAGCATTTCACTGGACAAATATTTTATATCTACCTTAGTACAATACGAGTCATCAATGATTGGAAGGGATGAATACCAGTCAATTCTAAATGTGTTTTTATATCTTCAAAAAAGTTAACTTTTAGGAGTACACTAGCAAACAGATGACCTCCAAGCTAACAAACATGGATTAAAAGCAACAAATCTCCTGTTCTGATTTCAGGGTTTTTTAAAACAAAAGACATATAGTTCTCCAGATACCTACCTTAGACTTTCCTTCAAGCCCTTGGACTATTCACCCACCCTTACAAACACACATTGTATTTATATTTCAGGCTTACCTGCATAAGTTTTCTCACCGATGCAGTATCAAAACCTTCAAGAGACAAGGAGAGGGAGGGAGGGAGGGAAGGAGAGGGAGAGGGAGAGAGCCAGCTCACGAACATTTTTATATGACAATTACAGTCGTGTAGACTTTACATTTACAACACCATAAAACTCAAACAGACTTTAGTGGGAAAGAGCAAAGCCATGACCGAGCAATGTTAAATTCCACAGGTGCTGAAACTATAGAAAGGATCAGGGATTTTTTAATTGCCTTTCTATCAGCTGCAAAGGAGATGGACTTTTAATGAGAGCGAGTGACTGTATTTGTGTAGTATGTTTGGTGTCGTACCCTGACTGATTAGATGGTCAGAGAGGCAGCCACTAAATAGGGAAGAGGGGATGGCCACAAACCATGGGATCACGTTAAACACCCAACCCTGGGGAAGCACACACACATACACAAAGAATCACACAGTATGGAATACGAGACAAAATACTGAATTAAAAAATCAAATTAAAAATTAATTAAATAATTGTTTAATTATGACATGTTTTCATATGCTGTCTGAAAGAGCAGGTCATTTTACCTTGGCATCAGGGAAGGTGTCCTTGAAAAACGTTGGCAGCCATGACAGCAGTGTGAAGAAGGTGCTAGCAGTGCACAAATGTGTAACAATGACAGCGCTGAAAAACAAAGCTAGCACGTTAATTTGGTTAGATTATAAATCTGAAAAATAAAGCAATTAATCATGCCACAACCCATACGTTAATTCTGTAATAAGGAAAGTTCCTACCATCAGAGCAATTCAAGCTTGATGTACCACATTGATGTTTTTTTGTTTGGCCTTGTCAAACAAATGGAAGCATGCAGATCAGCCTTGATGTCTTTTTGCGCTCAAAGACAGCTAAATGGAGCACAACAGACCCTAACCCTGACCACCAAGTATAAACACTCAAATGCTATTTACTCATTAAAAAATCCGAAGACAAGAAAAAGCAATATATTCAATGCAAAATATAAATTTTGGGCTAGGTTACCCTTTAGTCTAGCATCTTTGTTAGTGTATTACTGTGTTGAATTAACAAACCGTTGGAGCTAAGCTGCCGGGCTCGTGTTTATCCAGCATTTTCTCGCTATTTTGTGTTTATTTTTCTTTCTCCTTACAACTGTCGATCCTATTCCTGTGTGTGATTAAGCCAATTATGCGGTACTATTGCTCTGGTATCCTTCCTCCACCATTTGATTCGAGGTGCCATGTTAACATTTATTGCATATTTTTCCCACTAATGGTGCGTTTATTTTTCTATCTTTTTACACCTGTCGGTCCCATCCGTGGGTGTGATTGAGCCAATTACATGGCACTACCGCTCTTGTATCCTTCATCCACAGATCCTCGTGGTTCATCCGGAGATTGTGATGCATTTGCATCTAGCAATCACTCCTTGTGGTTCTATCAAAAGGGCTATTGACAGTCGAAATGGCTTACAGCTCAATTTTTCCTATCTATCCCCGGAACTGTAGACTCTGTCCTAATGAGCTCCCTCCTGATGATGGGCCTTTGTCTGAGAGACGGTAGCATTTGCCTGATCTGGACCACAACCGGGAAGCAAATCTTGTACAATTGGAACAGGTTTCACAGCAGAGATCTCAAAAGTGCTGTGCCTCTGCAGCTGCTGGCACACCTCTGGCTAAGAAAAGATCCACTTCTAAAGGCAGAGTGTCTGTTGTCAAAAAAGGTTGCTAACCTTTCCTCAGATTTCCTGCAGTCACTTCAACCAGTAAGCTTGGTTTCTAATGCTACAACGGGCTCCACGGAGGATGTTCAAACACGTTTAAATGTAGATGTTACCACCTCTACTTATCTTTCTCATCGCTCCTACCTTCTGTCCATGTGTGTCCATGTTCTTATACACAATTTCAGTAGCACTTTGGCTCTGAAACTGCCGGGTTTGATGATCCGCAGGATGTGCCAGCTAAATCCGACTTGGGTGGCACTGGAGGCTCACGCCATTCTTCAGGGATTGTTTCACTTCCGGTGGATGTCACATTGAGAGTGGCAGTGGCTCATCTTAGACTTGATGAGCACCCATCCTGTCCAGTCTAATGTTCTTTCGCAAGTCTCTACCTACAGATTCTTTTACTATGCCTGCACGTAAAAACTTTGCGCCCTGAAATGATCAGGGACGGCCAAAAGGCAATCCAAAACTGCACATACTTTAGCTTCTATGGCTGAGGCGGTGTCCATTGGTGTGCGAAATGTGGCAGAAGTTGCATAGCTGGTCGCCGCCTTGTTGGTGTCTTCGGATGAAGCATTGCGAGGAAACTTCCAGTGCCCTAATGCGACTGCATGGATTCTTTGGAGTCTGTTGCCTATATCACTCGTGCCGACAGCACTATCTGACAACTGATTCTTGCGGCCTTTAGCTCTTTAGGGTCTGTAGAAGTAGATTCCTCTTTTCCCACAGTTCTTGCAGACAGCCTTGTTGGCCATGAGTCACGGGACACAAGAACTGGGCTCTCTCACTGCAATGCTTCTAACGGCTCGCTGGCAGGTATGGCTCGCTCAGACCAGAATACCAGGAGGACTGCAAAAGGACCTACCCATCATTCCTAGACATCGAACACATGTGCAATGTGCCCCAAATTTAAGGGTGTCAACTGCACCTGCTCATTATCGTTACATGCCTACAAAGCCATGCTCCTGACAAATTCCTACCAACCAGCCTCACACCCAGCAGGAATTACGCAGCTCTAATGATGTCCAAGTGCATCATACACAGGGTAGCCTTATTATTTTGGGGGGACCTATTCCTTTAACTTGTATTGTTAAGTGAACAGCCAGAATAAAATGCAAAACAAAACATTAAGAAATGGTTACCAATCATAGCTCCTAAAAAGATACACATTCTCTTAAATGTTCAACTTTTAACTTAATTCTTGTTGGAAAATTTGAGACAAAAAGTTAATCTTCATGCTATCTGTCAAATGCCCCATTTTGTGAGGTCAGAAAACACTTAGCCATGTTTGGCTGACTGGACAGAGGCTGTGTTACTGAGTACTCTATATACAGATAGACATGTAGCGGATGTGAATCAGGCCTTTATGGGAGCTCAGTAAGCTTGTGCGCGCGCGCGCACACACACACACACACACACACACACTATTCAGGTGCTAATCTCACCACACAGCTGGCTGTCTGAAGAGACGCAGCCAGTTTCTCTTGGTCAGTTTGGACTGGGTCCCAGCGCTACCCAGAGACTCCAGCGTGATGATGGGACCTGAAAACACAGGTACAGTCAGCCTTTAAACAAACAGTTGTCTTGTTATTGAAAAGAATAACAGCACTTGCAGTCTGTGCATGGAGTGCATAAACATATACACAATGCTCAGAATGAAGCCAAAACTACCTGTTATTCTAGACTGAAATATATTATAAAAACAACTCTACTAATTAAATTACCACACATGGCTTACACACCAATACTTGAAAAATGAAAAATTACCTTATTTACTTTCTAAATACATATTCCAAGTTTTACTGTGCACAATTCATCAGTACACATTATGCCAGAGAATTTTTTTTTGTGTGTTTTCAATCTCTAAACAAATTGGGGGTTGTGTAGATGATGGTACATACGGCTCTATGGGTTTGCTTATCTGTACATACCCTCTCCTTTGAGCAGATACTTCCACATGCAGTACGCCCACAACACAGAAAGAAGCCCAGAGACGTAGAACACACTCTCCCAGCCATACAGATCCAGCATGAGAGAGCCTACACCTCCTATCACCAGAGTCCTACAAACATTCACAGATTCAATATAAGAGACTGCTGTAACATTTACAAAAGTTATAAAAACTTAAGAATAAGAAACTTGTGAATAAGAGACCAGCCACTAACCCCAGGTATGAACCACTTCCTACTGTGCTCATGAGGAATCCCCTCTCACTTTCCACAACCTTCTGAGAGCATAGACTGGCCAGAGAGGGGTAATGGACACCTGAACAAGTTAACAGCAACAAAATCAATTAATGACAAACAGGCTCATTAAGTTTGAGAAAAGACCACCCCAGATGGTGTGATCACTCATGTGTGACAAATCGCTATAATGGTTGTTTATACTGATTGGGAGCAGAAGTCTGAAAAAAAATGAGCATTCCCTCAATGATACCTGATACCCTGGATCAAAATGGCACATTTTTAGCAGTCCAGTAATTCTACAGTATTTTCTAGCGACTCACTTTGCTAACCACAGCACAATTATGCTCTCCTCTACATTCAATTACCTCGGCTCATAAAAAGGCTTGAAATGTGCGTGGGAATATTTACAATTTGTAAACATTATGGAAGCAATCTTTACTAATAACAAAGCAACTTTGTAGCAGTTTGCAGCAAACTACATATTAAGATGATAATCTAAATTGCAAACACACTGGGAGAAACAGAGTATTTTTTGTATAGACCTAAACCTTCTTCATGACTGCTAAATTGCTTAAAGGGGTCATAACATAAGGAATCAAATTGTCCTTAATCTTCTGACATAAGGGGTCATTGTACAATAATAACAAACTAAGTTTCAGAACTGAAAACTTCCTCAACAGAAAATAGCATTTATTTAAAACAGACTCTAGAAATGGGCCGTTTGGAATTTGTGGAACTTGTGATGTCACAAGGACCAAATACATCTGCATAATGACTACCTCCAGCAAGACATCAATGGGCAAGGGCCAAAAACATTTCTCCATTCTACCAAGGGTTCTGGATAACAAATCTGCACCCTAACAATGTTCACCCCCTTACTCAGTTTCCTCATTATTGTGGATAATCTATGCACAACTAATGCAATGATCTTTTAAATATATTACCATTTTTATTTAACAATATTTATTAAATCTAATATAATTCTAACTTGCAATTTTACTAAAACATGCCGTTCACATGTACAAATTCATGTTCAATTGACAAGCAATATGCCTCAGACTTACATTTTCAAGAAAATGTATCTCATTTGCATTGTCTATATTTGCAACAGACAAACACACAAAGGAACAGACACCATTTTCAAACCCACCTCATAAAGCGGCTTATAGGTATTAGTTAAAATCTAAATGTTATCATCAATAATGTAAGACTGGCACAGAATTGTCTGCATCACTTCTGGGAAAGATAAGAACTTGTGAGATAACATCGTCATAAAACATACACACAAAAGGGACAGCTGCACCGAAGTGGCACCCCCTAAGTAGACATCTCCACCTGAGACAACACACCCCACTGATTAGTGACCATAAAAGGCAAATCACAAACATATCTGCTCTCTCTCACCTCAGGTCACTTTAAGGACACCAAAAACTAAGTCCTGTTCTGTAATGTAAAAGGATGTCTGATCATACATGATTGATTTCATTCAAGAGGTCTCAGTGCAACTTGTACAACAGCCTTATTCCCTTTCAGCAAAGTCTTGGTAAAATACTGTATTCTTTCAGGGGCATGACCCCCTCGCAGATCTCTAACAGAGACCAGATGCTGTATGCAGGTTAGGTGCATTCTTTGTAAACATCAAACAACCTAATCAATCACAAGTTTCAATGGTCTACTCACAACTCCCTAAATTGTAAACCAAATCCTAAATAACATCAAACATACACATCTGAAATAACAATAGAATCGATTGGTACTTAAGGAAGGATGGCAGAGGAGCTCTGGGAATCTGTATTCAAATATCACATACAATTGCGGTGTGTAGTTTTTCCTCTATCAGCGTCTCTGTAGCCAGAAGATCCACACAGAAAACATTGCGTGTCATTTCCACTCTACCAGGTATACAATTTGAATTTCTTATGTTTGGTAAATGTTTGAATGCAATGCAACTTTAATTATATTATTATGCTTGGTTCACTGATAGCTTTGAGTTTGATTTATTATTTTAATTGGATTGTTTGAATGTATTACCATTAACTGGTAAAATAAATAGTTATTACGATTCATTCTGAAGGACTGTTTTCTAGTATATTTCTTATTAATTACAAATCTATGGTCCGAGTTGGCTTAACTACACTACTTCATAAGTATCCCATTAGTTAAGTATGTACTAAACGGTGAACCGAGAATCTATAATAGAACTTAGCCAAGAAGAATTAAACAGGAATACTAAGAGTAGGACCGAGAATCCGATAACAGAACTTAACTAACTAGGGCTAAACGGTGAGTTGAGAATATAAACGGATAAAACCGAGAACCTACAAGACTACTAATACCTGAAACTGATGAATTTGTAGTTAAAGGACCTGTGTCCGGCTGGCACAGGACCCGGATAACATTGAAATAACAAATGCAGTCTAGAAGAGAGAATTACTAAAAATAATAAGATACAAAACTTAAATTCTGAACATAGATACATCAATTTCATAATTGGAATCTGATGAAATAAAGAAAAGTATAAAGATTAATAAAACATGGAACTCAAATAAAATAATCCAAGTATTATTTAATGCGCACGAAAACACAACAAGCCGGAGACCTTCAGTCACGCTATTGGATGGTGCCAATGGACCAATAGGTGGACCTTACAATAACAATACTGGATACAAGAACATAACATTTCAGTGCATTAATACAAAACATTTCTGCACCACAACATACAGGAACGGACTGAACAGGCCAAGCACCCTCAAATGAAACAGTACCCTCATTTGCAGACCAGGGCAAACTGCTGCCCGTGGGTCGATTTACCATTAACTTTTTTTATTAGATCTTTTATGTATCTGGCTTTGGGACCTATTGCGCATGTCATGTGATGCAGTCACTCTGTGTCCATTTGTGATGCTGTGTGTGCCGTTTAGTGTCAAGTCTGTAAGCAAACCTTTTCAGCAATGAATTTTAGTGAAATCCCAATAGATCTTAGGACACACGAGCAAAACCACGCTAAAGAGAATTTTTTTTTTTTTGTGTTATCTGTAAAATGCTGAAGTCCCTCACACCTGTATTTGAATGTTACTCTGGTATTAATCATTTATCCGTGTCATGCAGCCTGTTTTATTCAGTTGTGTGCTGAATGGGATGCCAAATACACAATTGACGAGACTCACATCATAACCATAACAAGTAAACAGGTCCACTTAGCAGCCAACATTAAATTAAGCCTTTACAATCTATAATTTGGAATATTTTATTTTAGAATTAAACCAGACTCCTCGTGTAGAGTGTTAAATTGAATACTAAATTACCACTAAATTGAAGTATGGTAAAATAAACAATTAATAGTTATACTCAGTCTTAATTAAGTTTAACTAACAGGTGATAGAAATGTAGCAGCAAAACTTCAAGCAATCACAGAATGGTCCTATCAGTCTGTAAACACTTCAGAAAATAGTGCATCATTCAATGAGTGCACTACTACTTCTGGTCTTAAAAGATACGACTATGCAGAATTGAACAGCTGATGTGGCCTCTGAACCAAAATACCTGCACACCCCTGCTCAATTGAATATGCAAGTCTAATACTGTATATTGGCAAGCAGATTTCCTTGAATTCCATCAAACACACAAAAATCCCTGCATTTGCTACAATTGCTGCATCAAAACATATAAACATGTATATTTGTGCAAATCAGTATGTCCTAATCTGCATGTGCAGCATTTTGCTGTCATTTTCAGCGACACATCATGTGAAAATAAAAACCAAGCAATAAATGTTTTAGTAGCATTTAAATATGATTTAATATATTTAAAAAATGTGTAATTAAGATACTCCACTTTATACAGAGCACCCCCACTATTTTCAGAAGCACCCTTAGTGATATTGATCTGCAACCAGGCCTGGTTTACTGCATTTCAAATACGTTTTCGACTACCTCCATATGTGTTTTTGGTGATTCGATCACAGAAAGGTTTGGCACCCCATTTTACACCAGTATATAGAGCTGATAACTTGTCAACGGATCATCCGAATCACATCCTAATACCAGCTGAAAACGGGGTCTATATGACTGCTGCCTAGTGCCTACATTAACACATGCTACAGAATGACTTCCAGCGGAAGTTCATCCCACATCTGTTTCCCCAATAAACCCCCCAGGAAGAGTGGACAGGAGACAGATGTGCTTTTTCTTGCTGTTTGAAGGAATCCTGGAATGTTTTTGCACCGATCTGTGCTACATTTAATTGTTGGTCTTTTGTAAACATGGACTATATTGATGTCTTTAACTGTTTCAATAATTCGTTTCCTGTGATGTGCACAGCGTTTTAAAAATTGCGTCTTTTTGGCACATATCAGAGTGGATTGTTTATGAACCAGTCACAATATGATTCAAGCTTTGCAAAGGAAAACATTCACAAATGTTTCAAATGTCATGACTGTTTGATAGTTGCTGTGCTTGAGTGAACATTGATACATTCAGATGAAATATGTTGGGTATCCCTTATGTGGTAACCCTGAATTGTAGTTTTATAAATTATAATTTAAAGTTTGTTCATTTTCTTTCGATTTTCGAGTTTCAAATATGTATTTGAGGGACTGCAAGAAGTTAGCCAATTAGAACAGTGGGCATTTACATTGAAGTCTTAAAGGGCCAGGCTTTAAACCAAGCTTTTCAGACAGTGTGCAAGAGAAGGGGTGGAAAAAGATAATATATTATTAAATTATGACTGTTTTGGTGCATTTACATTTATGCATTTGGCAGACGTTTTTATCCAAAGCGACTTACAGTGCACTTATTACAGGGACAATCCCCCCGGAGCAACCTGGATTAGGTGCCTTGCTCAAGGACACAATGGTGGTGGCTGTGGGAATCGAACCAGCGACCTTCTGATTAACAGTTATGTGCTTTAGCACAAAGAGAGAGTATTTCATGACCCCTTCAAAATATTATTGTGCTTCAATGGAGCTGTTCAGTTATTATGTCAATTTGTAGGCCAGCCAGAGTGCTAACTCGTCATTAGTCCACTCTGGGATTTTAAATGGGATTTTTGTATAGTATTTTTAAAGGGATGTTTCAATAAAGATTTTTAAAAGAAGACAGAACTCAGTCAGGTCCTTATAATTCAAGTACACAGGTGCCAGAACTTTGATGGTCCAAAAGTCATAATTAGGCAGCATAAAAGTAATCCACACAACTCCAATCGATCAATGAATGTCTTCTTAAGCAAACTGATATATTTTTGTAAAATCTTAATTGATAATTAAAACGTTATTAGGGTGAACTAATCCTTTAACATTACTTGAGACTTTCACATTATGTAAGACAGCATAAATTCTATGAATTAAATTAACAGTAATTAATCATTACTGTAATTTAGTTACTTTTAAGTACAAAAAGTAATGTAACGCATTACATTTAAAAAAATTGTCATCAGATTACAGTTACTGACTTTCAATCAAGTGAATTACATTTAATTATTTTAATTAAGTAGGTTACACCTACTTCAAAAATAATATTAGGCACTGTTTGTAAAGTACATTTAAAACATGATGTGTACATTTTTACATCTTTTGTATTTTGTGACAGCTGAATGAGTCAATGAAAACGAAGGAAATTTAGACATTTTTTTGAAATCATTGAGAGGTAAAAAAATATTTTCTGTAAAAATTGGTTTAGAAAATAACTTAAAAGTAATTATTAACAGGGCTGGTACTAAGATGCAATCTTTTGATCATTAGAGTGGGCAAGTGATTATCTCTTCATTGGACTGGAAGGGGAAGAAGTTTCTGGGAAGCAAATAAATCAACTGGGGCAATGGACAGATTACTGATGAAGTAATCTGTAAAGTCAGTAATCCAATTACAATTTTAGAGTAGTAATTTGAAGTGAATTACTCGTTTTGATTAACTTACCCAAAACTGTAAATTACTGAGTCAAACCACAAATGTGAATTTTGAAAAAAAAATCCATATTTAGCATCTTGTTTGCAACACAGGTTTTTATAAAACACAACAGCTTCACATTTTAAGTATGAATGTTTGCAATTTATGTAATAGATAAACCAAAAACAACTTGAAAGTCTTTAAGTAATAATAACCGTAGACCTTATGTTACTCAAATCTTAAACCAGTTTATTAAAACTTAAAAAATTCCAGAGGGAACCAGTTTTTGAAAATGCTGATTCACTTCTGGGTTTTAATACTACAAACTGA
Organism: Moxostoma hubbsi; assembly: GCA_032164185.1. Classification (NCBI taxonomy): domain Eukaryota; kingdom Metazoa; phylum Chordata; class Actinopteri; order Cypriniformes; family Catostomidae; genus Moxostoma; species Moxostoma hubbsi. The sequence continues at coordinate 68,224,492 of JAVLUX010000001.1, forward strand.
ACAGCATTATACTGTTTATTATGTTTATTATGATCTATTAGAAAGTAAGTAATCAGCACAGCATGAAAGCATATAAATCCACTGTTTGGAAATGTGTGTTATTTCTGTGATCTTGATGCATCATGAGACTGTGGTACCATGACAGAGCTGAACTATTCTCATCACTCACCCTGCAGCAGGCCCATGAGGAAGCGGGAGATTGTCATGGAGACGATGGGCTGGGAGCAGAAATGGGCCAAGATTGGCGTGAAAGCCGTCATTGCTCCCCATGCTGCTGCTGACAACAGCATCACTTTCTCTCCTCCCACCCTGAACACCACACAAATCAACAGGCTATTTCAAATAACAAGTATTCATGAATACCAGATGTAATAAAGTAGCTATTTATCTTAATATATGTGAGCATTTCTCTAGCATAAAAAACAAGAAATTCTGTATGGCTAAGACAGTATTCAGATGTTTTCAAAAACTATGTAAAGCTGTTTAAGTCCTTAGTTCTGCAGCATGGGGCAAATAGCTATTCACAGCAACGTTATTTGCTTCACCTACTTAATCAAATCAAGTCCTATTTCTAAGCAGGTTGTGGTTCTCTGGTGACTACTTGACTTGGAACATTGTGAAATTACTGTATTTCAGCTAAAGTTCAAATTTGCATTATATTATGCAACTCCTGCAGAACATTCTTTAATACTCTTTGAATGGGAAATTACTAAAATCTCAACTAAACAACCATATAAAATAAAGTGATCCCCACTGCAGCAAAGGGGTGCGACAAAAAACCTGAGACACTCGACCGCTGCGTGACTGTTTAACAATTTGATTGGTGCTTTGCAGAGACAGCATGGCTAACCGTCCTCAGTACCATTTGAATAATATCACTCACATCCGGTTCAACAAATATGTAAATTCGTTTTCACACATGGCAACTGCAGCAGTTTTTAAATAGTCACACCCTTGTCCCAGTGGGTGCCACCACATCAGCAGATTGTCTAAATACCAAAAAATACTTGCCCTTCCTGTAAGATTAGAATTTCGTAAAGTTGACTGTCATTGTTAGAACTTTTATGCATTCTTATCTGATGAGCAATTCATTGAAAATATTGTGGTATTATTATTAATGATGAAAAAAAATTCAAGGCACACATTTGATTATTCATCAAATACTGATTTCTGTTACCACTAGACTGTTGCTACACTATAATTAAAATAATTTGGTTCTTATAAAAAAAAAAACATTTAAACGGCCCTCAAAAGTCCTATGATAAACCTCAGGAAAGCTTCATAAAATGTAAATAATGAACTTGACAAGGAAAAATAGAAAAATCCTTCACACTACAAAAATAAAGAAATTGTTGGCTTTGTTATTATTTTTACCAATATTACTAATGTAATAAATTGGCTCCAACCTGTCACTGACATAGCCTCCAAGGACTTGAGTGAAGCAGTATCCCCAGAAGAAGCTGCCCAACACCATGCCTGTCTCTCTCTTCGACCAGCTGAACCGCTCTGCCATGCTCACTGCACAGATAGGCATCGCCACACGGGCACAGTACAGCAGGCATGTCCCCAGCAAGAGCACCACTGTCCATATCCTCGCTAATGGCCTGGAGATGAAGAGAAAGTTTCTAAAAGTTTTCAATCTTTACATTAAACAAGACTCATGTGAGAAGTTGTTGGAGGCAAGTAAAAGCATGCACAAGTTAAATTTAGGTTAATTTGCTTCAGATGCGATGACTAAATCTAATGCAAATTAACTTAGTTCATCAACCTTTCTGGATACCATTGACTGTTGTACTGTGTCCCATGTCAAGTTAAATAAATATTCTGTTTTTTTTTTGTTTTTTTACAAGTTAAGCTCAATTTGTGGCATAATGTTGAGTACCAGAAACTCTCATCACTCTTTTCGTTAAAAAAGCAAAATCTGGGCTAAAGTGAGGCACTTACAATGGAAATGAATGGGGCCAAACAGTAAACATTAAAATACTCGGTTTCAAAACTACAGCTGCAAGACATAAATCATATGAAAGTTTACATGATTTTAGTGTGATAAAATCTAACTAATCTTTTCTGTGTAAAGTTAAATCTAATTTTACAACTTTATTGCCATGACGATGTAATGGCGTAAACCCATCCTGGAAAACCATGATTTAAACAACTATACAGCTCAAATAAAACACATGTTTTGACACAGTAATTAATGTAAGTGCTTTTATTAAAGTATAAGCATCACATTTCTGCTTTTAATTCCCCGGAAATTGGCCCCATTCACCTCCATTGAAGCTACCTTATTGTAACCTCGATTTTTGCCATTGTTAAGATTTTTTGCTGTTGTTGTGGTAATCAACATTATGCCACAAAGCCTGTCGATTAAGCTTAACTTGTATTGAATACGGAAAATTATTTTTAAAAGATCTTGAACTGTTAAAAACGCGTTTTGAGACACATGCGTTCTGTTTTATTCGTTTGGTCTAGCTTTTTTAGCGCAAGAACGTGTTTTGTGTGAACGTCACCTGACAGACATCTCTGATGGAGTGAGACAATAAAAATAAAAAATAATAGGCCTACCTTGATAACCTTTACATTATCATTTAATGTCCTAATACGTAAGCCTAGCCTACCATGTCTTCCCAGGAACGCTGCTCACTTGATTGACACAACAGAACTTTTTGAAATTTGGAATTGAAAATTTTGAATGTTTTGCGTTTGAAACAAACATAAAAATAGTTCAATGTTTTGTGAAGTTGCAGAGTTAATCAAGAAACAGTGACTGTTGCGCCCAAAAATGAAGTGATTTGTATTATTTTTAATATACGTTTTGTGGAAAGTTTGGAGAGGTGGTCTCACCTTGTCCAGTTCTGACTCGACTCTACCCCCTTCTGTGATCCAGCTTGTCCGAAATTTTCTGCGGGGTTCTCTTTAATACTGGCCAAATCTGGACAAGAGTTCTTGCCATGTTTTTGTAGAATTGCCATTCAACGACAAATCTATTAGTTTGTAACTATCTTCTCTGATATCCTTTCGGGTCAGTCAGTGCGAGCGTGACAGGCAAAAAGGAATGCAAAAAAAAAAAAAAGTATCATTCCCATATACCGCATCCACTGCTCTCTTTTGACTGTCAATCAGTTAACTGCCGTTTTTCACAGCTGCTACAACGCAGAGGGAGGAATTGCTGCTTTTTCCTGAGTCCTGAAATGTTGATGATGATGATCCACGTGTCAGCTTCTTTTTTCAGCCACGCAGTTCTTCCAACATCTAGCTCTCGAATCCAGGAAGTAACGTGACTCAGCCCCTTCTTCACATTTACTCAAATAAACACAGGATTTCGCCTCTACATCTCAAAATACCTGAAATTGGTCACCTTACAAAGACATTGTAAAACAAAATGTGAGCGGTCACGTTTAATGGATGTAACACGACCAACTGGCAAAGTCATAACATTTCGTCGGACGCAAAAGTAAGCTGAGGTAATACATTAACTAGATAAGGTACCTCGCTGAAGAATGAATTCTATGATAAGTGCCATGACCATCCGCAGATGACAGAGGCCCTGACTGTTGTCTTAGCTGATTGTTATTGTGACGCATTAACAGTGTCATCTTATGGTCGCCCCAAGTTTCTTAACCCGACACCGGCAAACAATTCTTACAATCACAATGACGTCAAACACGATGTTAGGGTGGCTTTCATATGCCAATATTAATAAAAACATACTTCTGCAACAATTAATTGAGCGTCATATGGTGAGGGTTGGTGATGTCACTATTTGGTCATAACATAAAATGGCGTAAGCAATTTTGAGAATCAAATCTAGAGTTTGGGGGATAAAAAATTATATTTAATACCTATGTTAAGCATCTGGCATGAGAGGCTAACAATTTTATCTCTGCAACATCTATAAGTCACATAATTGAATGTTAATGTAAGCACGAATATTATGACCATGTACAGTAGAGAACAAAGTCACTTGACTTTATAGCATTATGCAATAAAAAACCCTCAATAGGGCAGATGTTCTTTGACCACACATACAAAATGTTTACCTGTGCACCGCAAATTAAAGGAATAGTTAAACCAAAAATGAATATATGCTAATCATTTACTTACCCTCATGCCATCCCAGATGTGTGACTTTCTTCTGCAGAACACAAATAAATTAATTTAGAAGAATATTTCAGCATTTTTGGTCCTTAAAGGCAGCATAAAAGTAATCCATATGACTGCAGTGGTTAAATCTTTGTCTTCCGAAGCAATCTACATGATTTTGGGTGAGAACAGACCAAAAAAATAGAACAAATTTTTCACTATGAATCTTGACAGCAGACTCCTTGGCAATCTAGCGCTCTGCGAATGCATCAAGCACTAAGAAGTGTGATCAAGCTTGATATCGTAAACTTGCTTAAAGATTGCAATAGCAAGATGTACAGTGAAAAAGGAGTTTATGGTCTGTTTTCACCCAAAACTGATTGGATATCTACAGAAGACATTATTAAACCACTGGAGTCTTGTAGATTAATTTTATGCTGCCTTTATATGCTTTTTGGAGCTTCAAAGTTCTGGTCACCATTCACTTGCATTTAATGGACCTACAGAGTTTAGATATTCTCCAAAAATCTTCATTTGTGTTCTGCAGAAGAAAGAAAGTCATACACAGCTAGGGTGGCATAAGGGCGAGTAAATTATGAGAGAATTTTCATTTAGGTAAACTTTCCCTTTAAGTTCAGAAAGCACACAGAACTCTCTCCATGATAAACTGTCCTTGATGACAGCAATATTGTGCCTTTGGTGCCTCACATCAGAAGGACACAGAGGCCTTCAGTAAAACTGTAAATTATCTAAACATTGTGGTTCAGTCCTCGACTATGTGTGTATACTTTCTGAACATTCACTGACAAAATAGATAGATAATAGTTCTCCGCCAAAAACAAAAATGGGTAAAATACAATAAATTCAGCTCAGCAAACAAAATCACAGAAATCCCTGCGACTGAAAGTGTTTCCATTTTGGCTAGGAGTCATCCTTTAAATATCAACAATCTCATTTCCACAGCCCCAATAATGCAATGTCTCTGATAAGCAACAAGTAAACAAAACAAATGGATGATAAAAGTATGTCTGAGTGTCAGTCACTGAGTATAAATAGTTAAGGAAGGGAAAGCGTCCATATTGTTCCCCACAGAATGCAAGCACAGAGATGCCGTTTTATTTTTTCATTTGGGGTCGTCAATGGTGCCTTTGCTGAGATCTGTCATTTTGGGGTACTTGACTTTCTTCTGGTCCAACTCATTTTGAGCCCACAGCAAGAGCTTGAGGAGCTTGGCAAGTTTTGGTGTTGACTCCCGGTTTTCATAGTCCAGCACCGCCTGGTTTACCTCGCTCCACACCTGTTAAATGACAAGTTTCTGTAAATGTTTGATGCCCTACTTTAACTTATATTCATATAATCATTTACTTAGAGACCCCATGAAATTGCTTGACAAGTGCAGTATTCAGTGTTGATGCATTTCGTATTAAAACATCTCCAAGTGCCCTTTTTTAATAACCAATATCTTTTATCTTTTAGTTTACATAAAAGCCATAAACTATGATTTGCTACTTGTGATTGCTAGTCAGTGGCTGGTGGTATTGAGGGGATATTTTCATTATAGAGAGCATTTCACCAGACCAAAAAATAAATAAATTATAATAATAATTTATACACCCCTGTGAGCAAAATGAGCCATCAATATTTTCAGTTAATTTTCTCATAAAAGAAAAACTGTAAATTTTAAATGCATGTATCTGCTAAAGGTACATTTTGTCAATTTATAGGAGTACACAAGCATAAATGTAGCCTTTCAGATAATAGACAAGGACTATAGGCCATAAAACTCCAATTTTAATACACATAGGAAAATATCTAAAATAATATTTTCTTCCACTTCAAAAAACATGTTACCTTCTGTCTCTGCATCATGTTCAGCAGGTCACCAAAGGGTGACTCCTCGGGGTTATCGAATGCCAGGAGTGCAAGTGTGCGCTCCATCTCTGTCAGACACTCTCGACTTTCCTCTCCCTGTTCAGCCAGCTGTGTCTGTGCAAACTCCAGTGCGGCTTCAGTTTCCCGCAGACGAATCAGCTCTATCAGGTGCTGTTGCTGTAAAGAACACAGATAAACTTTTAGCTTTTAGAACTACACTTGGTGATATATATTGAAAAATATATAAATGGATTCCCTGCAAATTAATATATCATTCGCAGGTATTCATTTTTTAATATGAAAGCAAACAGCCATTTTACAAAATAAAAGTTTATGATTTTTGGATGACTTTTTGATGAGATGAATTGTCACTATAATGACTGCTACTTTTTCCCATGACTTTCCCAGGCCAAGAAATCACAAATTTGAATATTTCCTAAAATTTCTAGGTTTTCCATGACTGTGGGAACTCTGTTGTAATGACATGCATGTTAAAAATATGCATTAGATATTTAAAACAGAGGCAAATGAATCTCCATGCAATACTGCAGAACAAGTCAAACATCTCCTGCTCCTTTACCTGAAGATGAAAGTACAGGTAGCGGTTAGTGTCCAGCAGCTCAGGATGCAGACTATTGATCAATGCAATGGCCTCTTGAATCTGTCCTTTCAGAACCATCTCCCTGATTTTTATCCTCTCATCCAGAGAGTCCAGATCAACACTTGGCTCAATTCCAGATTCCATCCTGAACTTCTCAGCAGCCTCTTTAAATCCCTCTATATAATTAAGAAAAAAATATTAAATATATCTACTCGTACTGAAGCTATTATGGGGGGGGGGGGGGGGGGGGGGGGGTGACTGCATACCTGTCACCAGATAATTCATAATGAGTCGATTCATATCTGCCCGCTGAATGTGAACATTATTAAGCTTCTCCATCCACTCTTCCCGTGTTACATCCTCTGGCTTTTCAGCATAACTCATCATGAAGAGTTCTGCATTGACAAAAAAAATATACAGTAATTATAGGTTCTCCTCAAATGTTTCAGGCATGGAGGAATCCATCCACGTGTAAGTTAGATCAACTTTATTGTATGGACAGTCATCATCTCCCCGTTATACTCTTTATTTAAAATGACTAACTAAGAATAATGTACTGTAATTTATCTAACTACAACTTTGGTGATAAATTGTATGTAATTGACACACACAAACTTAATAACTTTACAAAGATTTTGTTCCATTCATTGTATCTTGTCAAAGACTAGAACCTTGAAAAAACAAGCCAAATGAACACATTTAAATCAGATAATATCATATGAAGGTACATAAAACAAGAAGGCGATGGTAAACAAGCCCGACTGCATTAGAGCTTGTGATGACCGGAAGCTCTAATTATAAAGGCCTGTATCATAACATTGAAGCCTGTGCCGCTGAAGACAAGACCAACACAGACTTCATACATCACAACACGCACATGTGAACATTAACATATAGCTTTATTCTCCATGCTTTTATGACAGCCCGACTACTAATCCACACTATGAAAAATGTGTCGATGACACAAATAATGATGAATTTTACCTCAATGTGTAGCACTTTCCTTGGCAGCAGCTCAGAGAGAAAGGCCGTACTAAACTCTCGCGATGCTTAATGGAAAACGAGATTTTTAGCGATACCTCATTCGGATTGGCTGGTGATAAAGTTAGTTTACTCTGTGATTTTTGTATTTATTTTTTTTATTTTACCATTGTATTGTGCAAGATTTGTTTAGGGAAGGATTAAAAAAATATTTTGAGATAAAACTGGGTTGTGTGATAAAATATTTTATTTTAAAGATGATATGTTGAAGGTAAATAAATATTATATTGTACAGTTATTAATTACAGTATATTGGGCATATACTATATACTTAAGAGAAAGCAAGCTGTCTGTAAACAAAATTCTGACAGTTTGTAGATTATGTTTACGTTTGTAAATTATGTTTTGTGAATAAAAGTTGATGTGTGTGTGTGTGTGTGTGTGTGTGTGTGTGTGTGTATGTGTGTGTGTACACTTGTAGATTTATGATTCAGTAAATCATCAATTGCTGTAGTAAAACTTAAGGAATTTTTTTGTGAAAATTAAATACAAATAAAAGGTATCACAAAAAAGGTGGCACTATAGGATTGGAAAAAGAGATTTTTTTATTTATTATTGAGTGCTTGTAATATACTGTACATAACAGCATCTAACAAATAATAAAACAGGGGAGGGACAACATGAAGCTACAGATAGAAAAAAAAAATGTACCTAAAATAAGTCCGCTATTTATAATGGACAATGTAATTTTATTAAAAACCTGGAATTATTTTAATTGCAAAAATATACAAACAAATCTGGCCATGTTAATGATAGTGTTTTCTATGTTCTTGTGGCATTGGATTCAATAAAGGTATGTTTAATACAAACTATACACATTAATTACACCAACATAAAGGCATAGCCTATGTGAATTATATAAATCATTTGAAATGATTATTAAAATGTGTTCCATTTTAGAATATTATGAAATAGTTTAACTTTGAAATAAACCACCATAAATTCATAAATGTGTCAATTTATTCATATCATTTTCGTCATCTTGAAAAATGCTTTATAATTACTTGATAATTCTTCTCTGATCATTGATTTATTTTGGAATATTTTGTAATACCCCTGAACTGTAATATGTTTTAATTTGTTTCTTTCCTTTATGTTTTATTATAATCTTTTATAAGATTTTCATAATAAGAAGAAGAAGAAGAAAAATGCCTTCCCCCTTTCGTTTCCGCCCATTTTCCTCTCTAAATCAGTCGAGACTCGTGACGTCAGCGGGCAAGCCGAGTCGGTGCTCGCGATCAAAGCTGAACACCGGGTATCTGAGCGCTGGAGATCGATTCACTCCCCTTTAAAGGTTGAATATAGGTATAGGACATCATTTACGAAGAACCGACGATCTGCCACCCTACCTACGTTTCTCTTTTACACGGTAAGGCACGTCTCCGTGAACGTAACCAGGAGTAAACCCTATCTGAGCGCCTCAATCCTGCTACGCATGCACGCTGTCCTTGGTCTTGGATTAATGTTGTAGTAGGTTTTTCAGCTGACCACCGGCGACCCTGCAAACCATTATGGATGCTGAGTGCGGAACGGGGAGATTAAAGGCTCTAAATCTCAACATTGTATCGCTTTAGTATTTAAAACCTTCCCACAGGACTGTCATTATTTGTTAGATTTGTTCTGCTGCTGAATCTCAAACAATGGTCTGTTTGCTAATCCTCTGATCCTTAAGAGCAAGACACTGCCAGTAGTCGTTCATTGCTTTCCAGTATCTTGTCTTTATTCTACGCACGATATCAATGAAGTCGAGAAGATTTTAATGGGCTCAGCTGCTCAAGAAGCACAGCTTAGCAAGTCACTGTCAAAATGTCAATTTTTGATGTTTGTATCGCTAATTGCATCAGAGGGCTCATCTTGTTTTTGTTTTTTAATGGTGTCATGGCAGGATTTGTGTGTCTGACTCTGACCTTGTGCATACTCTCACATGACTACCTCACCCAACTTTTTCTTTCTGTTTCTCTCAGAGCTCAAGTCGCAATGTGCTGACAGTTGCTACATGTTGGGGAATGTTTTCTTAACTGCAAATTTGATAGTGGATGGATGTTGCATTATTGGGTTAGAGGTTGTATTGAGTCACTTGAAATGTTCTGTGTTTGTCAGTGTATTTTCAAAGTTGTACTTGATGTGTGAGTGAGTTGTGGATTTTCTCTCAGATTCAGAGGTGACTTGCCATAAACTGTTTTTTGTTTATTATTATCTTTTCTTGTTATATAGGCCTACTCCTTTTTTTTCACCTGTAGTGCTTGTCATAGAGCTCAGTCCACCCACCTAATGTTTTCCAAGTTTGAATGACACTATGGGTGGAAATTCTTTCCTACACTCAATTCTATCTATCTGTCTCATAACTCTGAGGCAGGTCTGTCTCATCCAGAAAAAGATGCTGAAAGCACCTCTGCATTCCAGTAGCTAAATAACTGGATGGTCTTGGAAGTTTTTCCTCCCACGGATGTGCCAAGGTTCTGTTTTTGTCTTGTCCGTTTTTCAGTCAGACTAACTTTTTGTGGTCTATTAAAGGATTATAAGGTTCTCATAAAGTTGAGGAGAGGAAGAATTACACAGTCCACGTGCACTCTAAACTTTCCAAACAGCTTCAGGTGATGTAGATCGCAAAGTATGAAGGAATTATAATCCAAAAATACAAAATAAGTAAATACAGAAGCATTGTTGTGGAATAAGTGGAGCTGGAGCAAACCTTGCACGTTGAGCGTCTTTAAATGAAACACCCCAGCGTTACATCTTTAATGCAGTTATATTGAATGCGTTATATCTTTATTAAAGTTCAAATAATATGGAAGCAGATCATTTGAATAACTACAAACTCAGAAACTGGCATTTCTCTGTGCAGTCAGCGCCTCTTCTATGAGTTGCATGAATGTCCCGATCAGACGGGGAGAGAATGAAACTGCATCTGGCTGATGCACACTGGGTCACGGGGACGCTCAACCCTTGAATGCCCATGCTTACTGCAGCTAGATTATAACGTGATGGCTCGTGACTTATTGAATCATAATTTATGTCACTGTGCATTTCTTATTGTGAAGAAAACTGGCAATATGCAGCTTTATTAATATGAGAGAGTTTTTTTTTTTGTGAGTTAAAGATGGATTGAAGTGAACAGAAAGGTAAGAGAGGGTAGTCTTCACCCCATTATAACTGCAACAAAATATGTTTTTGATTTGTTTTTGTTTTGGCTTGTTTTCCAATATAAATATGTAAAACTCTTTTAAAACAACTTATTTATTTAGCAACTATACTGCAGAAAAAAAAACTGATATCTGAGAATGTTGAATATAATATAAAAAAATACCCAACATTTTTAATATCTAAAGATCCTTTAAAAAAGATGCAGTCACCTGAGAAGCAGCATATAAGATATTTAGACTTGCTTTTAGAGAATAGATAATGAATATAAGTATATTTTGTCTTTACTGCACTCACAAAAGTATAACCAAGTAAAAAAATACACTTACAAAATACACTTACTGTTTATTTAAGTCTCTTTTTATAAGGATTTTTAGACATTTCTAAATGGAAAACAAGACAAAATCACTCGATAACAATAGGATTTTTTTGCAGTGAATTTCTTTACTGAATTAAACTCATAAAAAAATCTTTTCCCCCTTTAATTCAGTGAATATTATTTAGAGATATTTTTAAAAGATGATTTAATTTCCCTCTTTATTGTTAGAAAGCATGTAAAAGGTACAACCTTTTAAGTCCGGACAAAAGCAGAATAATCGGTTAAGAGCTAATGATTAATCGTTGCAATAATCGCCAAATAGTTGAATAATCGTTATATTAATCGATTATCAAAATAATAATTAGTTGCAGCCCTAGTGTGTGTTTGTATTCCCGACCTAAAAATTGACACATGACATGGCACACAAATGCAATTTAAGCCATTTTAGGCCTTATTAAATCACAGATTGGTCACTGGTCTCTATAATATCTGTATCACCTTCTCTTAACAGTGCTGTGCTGGGTTTTTTTTAATACCATTTTCACCCCCCATTTACTAGGCCTGTGATCCATTCAACCAGTTCTAATGTTTTATTTGTTGGGAATTTAAAAAAGCCAATATGATGCACAACTCAGTCTCCAGTGTCTCCAAATGTATTTGCTGTTCTGTTCTTGTCATGACCGAATCTGAACCCTTTATAGTCTGTGGCAGATTTTTGCTGCCACTAAAGTGACTTGACTGGCAACCGTTAAATACAGAATTAGCCTGCAAATCTTTACAGCTCAGATATTTCCTTAGAGACGAAAGACATTGCTTAGGGTTAGTAATGTGTGAACCATGTTTGAATGTCTTTTGTACTGAATGATGTTACCCAACATCCTCATCTATGGAAAGTAGAAGTTGCAACTGATATCTCCAGCCACTAGGGCATTTTTATTTTTTTAATTATTTATTTATTTGTATTTATTTTGTTATTTGTCAAATATTATTTGTTATACACAAGACATTTAATTTAGTTAACAAGCAGGTTGATCATACTGAAATGTGTGTTTGTTGTTTGGTTTGAGGTAGTCTAAGCATCCACATAATCAATTAAATGAAGAAGCCATTGATTGTTTCACTGTAGTTGATGGCCATCATGTATAGAATATATTGGACTGCCATTAGTAAAGAGAAGAATGACAACATTCTGAGAACTGTGTGCCAGAGACTGAACTGCCTCTTTATGAGTGTGTTCACAAAAAGAGGCTGACCTGAATGACCGTAAAGTAGCCTAATGTTAGTAGCCTATTCCACTGTAAAGCAGATTAAGGGAAAGGAGTAGGCGAGAACCGGTTTGACAATATAAATTCTATTTTAATGAAAAACTTAAACAAAAGACACAAACATCAACACACAACGGTCAGCTGCCTGTAAACAATCTCTCTCTCACTCACCACCATCCACAGTCGGCCTTTATCCCTCTCAGAGGCTTAATTAGCCTGATAAGGGACCGGGTGTGCAGAATCACCACCCGGCCCCGCCCTACGCCCTGCCACATTCACTAAAACAGTACACTTTGGTGTCCCATTACCAGTGTTGGGCAAGATGCTTCAAAATCAAAAGAAATCAGCCAAGACCTCAGATAAAAAAATTGTGGACCTCCACAAGTCTGGTTCATCGTTGGGAGCAATTTCCAAATTCCCGAAGGTACCACGTTCATCTGTACAAACAGTAGAACGCAAGTATAAACAGCATGGGACCACGCAGACATCATACCGCTCAGGAAGGAGACGCATTCTGTCTCCTAGACATGAACGTAGTTTGGTGCAAAAAGTGCAACTCAATCCCTTCAACTGTACAAAACATGTCAAGTTGAAGTTCAGTTTTGAAGACGTTGCATTCTGTTCTATGTACCTGCACTCTGTCTAGCTGTTTGAAACACTCGCAGCACATTGAGTCCACTGCCACATGCCTTGTGTGTGTTCACTTCTGTGTTGAAAGCTGCGATTCTCTCCGTATTGTTGTTGCTGTTGTGATTCATGAAGCGTTCCATTCAACTCAAAGAGTCTGAATTTTCACCTTTCTAGTGGAGAAAGTGCAATGGAATGACATTTTATGTCGGGCTTCTAACTTGGAAACTTGTGTGGAAATCTTCAACTCCCATTTCGGTGTGTTACTACACGCAAGCATGTTAGCACCCAGGGCAGGGAGGTTTACAGTTGCTGACAAACATTCACTTTTATTAAATAATATCCATTAACGAGTCAAACTTGCAGTAAATGATAATAAAACATGTTTAGCAAATGTTTTGCAGAAACAGGTGTTCAAAACACGGTTAATTACGATTTTGATGATCGTAACAATAGCATTGTATCATTGTATATCAGTTTGGTTGCTATGAGACATCTCTGACCATCAATGTACCCCTCAAAATCACAATGTAATCAATCTATAAATTAAAAATAAGCTCCCTCTTTGACACATTTGTGTTTGGTTTCAAGTAATTACGTGAAAAGTCACATCATGCATGATCACTGTCGATCATCGTTTTCATGATCTATCATTGCTGCCATGTCGGAGTATCCGAGTTTTTATTTTTCATATTTATACTACTAGCTACCTCTACAAACCAATGCCAATTTGAACATAATTTCCTTTGCTCATTCCTGTATTATAACTTCTTCGTATAATTTCTGTACTAGAATCTTCCAATCAGAGGCCAAATTACTTGGTGTGTGTGTGTGTGTGTGTGTGTGTGTGTGTGTGTGTGTGTGTGTGTGTGTGTGTGTGTGTGTGAGCACATCTGGGCAATAACAATGTGATATCTGATACACTGTAAAAAACTGACATTTGTAGTTGCCAGCACAATTGTGAATATACAACAGGGTACTGTAAATCATCTATTACAATTGCACTAAAAATACAGCATACTGTTGTAAATATGTACCATAATGTAAAATTACCCATGTTTTTACAGCAGAATTACTGTAAAATTACAGTAAAAGTAATGTATATTAACTATAAATATTAGACCAAAATTACAAACGTCACTGTAAATCTACAGTACTGCTGTACATATATTTTACAGTAAATTAGAGCATTTGCTGTGAATATTTGTTCAGTTTCCTTCACTTTACTAAAATAATGACAAGTGAGATTTTTCAGTGTGGAATATGTTTGTATAAACCTACATTCGCTGCAAATTCAGTAATCGCGTAGTGCATTTGTCCTTCAATTTTTAGCACATTTGAAGTATGTGTCACGCAAACAATAAAACTTGACACAACAAATTAGGAAATATGATTTTCATCATAGTACCTATTCATTTATTGCATAAAAACAACACATTGATGCATTAAAAACTAACAAACACAAGTTTGCAAAACCTAATGCTCACTAACAAAAATTAAATAGTCTCACATAAAATGAAATTAGACTTAAGCCTTGTAAATAGTTACACTAGCAGCAGCATATTATCAGTCGTACAAGGAATAGGAATACGTACGTAAAAATCATTTGTGTTCAGCAGAAGAAAGAAAGTCAAACACATCTGGGATGGCATGAGGGTGAGGAAATGCTGAAAATGTTAATTTTTAGGTGAACTATTCAATTATCTTTTTAATACCTACATATACCTGCATTGTATTATTTTTTATTCCTAAACTGCAGTGAAACATGTAATGAACTACATCATTTTATTTTGCAAAAATGTTGCCACGTTCACATAATTTACTACAAATTTCCATAACATGATTGCAAAAAATGCAAACCTCATAGAAATATACTGTGTATATATATATATATATATATATATATATATATATATAGCTTGTATACTGTCATTCCTCCGCCACCATCATTCCGGTTCCGAAGAAGTCAAGTTTATCATGCCTTGATGACTACCTGCACGAAGCACTTGCACCGATCATCATGAAGTGCTTTGAGAAAGTAGTCATGAACCACATTAAGTCCTCATTGCCCCCCTACCTCGACATTCTCCAATCTGCATATCGCCCCACCTGCTCAACTGACTATTCCATATCCATCGCCCTTCATCTGGCCTCAACACACCTGGAATAGAAAAACAGTCATGCCAGAATACAGTTCATAGACTTAAACTCATCATTCAATATGATCATTCCTCAGAACCTTACAGAAAAGCTGAGCACACTCAACTTCAGCACCTCCCTCTGTAACTGGATTCTGGACTTCCTGACTGGGAGACCTCAGGCTATCCAGATAGGCAGCACCCAGCTGACCCACGACTGTATTGCTAAACACAGCACAAACCACATCATCAAATTTGCAGATGATACCACAGTAGTGGGCCTCATCGGCAATGATGATGAATCATCATGCAGAGACGAGGTGAAGTGTCTAGTGGTTTGGTGCAAGAACAACAACCTGCCTCTGAACGTTGAAAAAACAATGGAGATAATCATTGACTTCAGGAAGTCACATAAATCTAGATTTACATTGCTCATAGTGTTTGTTTCTTAAGCTCTTGTTTATTGTTTATTATATTTGTGAAATATGCCTTTTGTTTGTAATTGTGCACTGCAGACCTGGTAAATCGCCATTTTGTTCCACTGTATACTTTTATATTGGCAGGAATGACAATATATTGTGACAAAGGATTTAGCTGGTCCATATAGTGGCATGGAGACCCAGAGAGGGAGAGGGTGTGTTTGTGTGTGTGTGTGTCTGAGAGAGGGAGAAAGATGAATGAAGTGTTTTGTTTGGCTGCATTGCAGAGCTGTGCTCCTGATGAAAAGAAAAAAAACACTAGTAATCAGGTTTAATGAAACATTGCCATAGGAAGTCCATGTCCTGCAGCCCAGACTCACTTATTACTGACACATTCTTTAAAACACACAAATGTTGACAATGGGAATCAGAGAAAAAATTGCAGCACTAGACTGAACTTTTATTTATACATTTTCTAAAGAAAATGTGAGTGGTGTTCGCAGCGACAATGCTATCAGTCCCTCTTTCAGTGGAAATCTATAGATTTTATTTTAATCTGCCAGGTAATTTCAAAGTAATAGCTATTCTCAGTGAGTCATAGGGCTTTTGAGGTGTCATGCATATTCATAGCACAACAGACTGATCTCACTATGAATTCAGCAACAGTAGGTCAAAAGTTCTGCTACTGAAATCGGTCTATGGTAACTGAAATTTGAATCACTGCTCCCAGTGGCCAAAGCTGGAAGTTGTGTTGAACATATGGCACCTGTGAACCAGTTTCAGTGTGAAATGTTATGGTGAGCAGATTCCTACTTGTGGAAAATGGAACAGCCCCTCCAAGCAAAAAATGTATTGATGTATCCTTACTTAGGCGCAGATCAATGCGAATTAGAGAGTGAATCCGCATATGTAACTAGTCACCTTGTATTTTCCAAGGCAGCAATTTTTCTCAGTGTGCACTTGACTTTCAAGAGTTTATCGTAAAATGCAAAGCAGTCCAAAATAAGATGTATGAAATGCATTGCCTTCATGACTGTTAAACTGAGTCGAGATTTATCCGGTGTCCATGCTGTGTTCATTAATGTGAACACATGCTCCACAGATACAGATGTCCTAGGCAGGCATAAAACAAACTTCACGACCTTGGCTAAGACTCCGAAGTTGATGGTCTTGCTCTCCAGCTCACAAAAACATCTTCAATTGTTGAAAAATAACGCACACCCCAAGTGGTAATGCAGTCATGATGCGCAGTGTGTGCATTATTTGTAAACAATTCAATGGGCCAGAGTCAATTATTTTGCTTATACCGTAACCATGGTTCAGGATTTTTTCTCAAGACATTTTCTTGTTTTCGTCCTTAAAATGCCCTTATGACAGGAACTACTTCTGCCGCAGATTTTGCATCTTGCTTTAATACAGTCCAAGCCTTCGTTGCTAGTTCAAAAACATCACGTTAGAACTAGCAACAGATGATTGTGAGGCTTGCTGATTTACTGGAGTAACAAGTTAGTGTGTGTTTGCGTGCGTGCGTGCACGAGCGTGTGTAAACGGGGGAGCGCGAGGGCTCTTTTTAACCTAAATTGAAATAAATGTAGGACATTTTATACATTGTTTGACGTTCTAAACCGATTTACTTTAACCAATGTCTCTATTTTTACTGGTTATTTTGTTGTGGTAGCCTATAGGGCTTTTTGAAATAACTGAAATAATTTTGCGAAGTGATATAGTACCGTTGTGTGGTAACTATTTCATAGCCGTGCGTTTTCTTGTAAAATAATTTCACATCAGTTTTTAAGTGTACATTTTTAAATCGGTGCAGCAGTACTATATCAGTGTGATTTGTCCCGCATGTCATAAGCAGTATTTATGCATATACTCCGCGCCCTCGCGGGGGTACTGGAAACTATCGCAGCTACTTGAAGCGGATTAACTGTATAAATCCATGTAAACATCTATGTTGAGCGTATATCGCTGCCATTCGCGTTAGTCTGATTTCGCTGATTTTTGATTTACATGATATTTTAAAAAGACAAATTATTGTTTGTCTGACTGAAATTAAACCTGAATGTACATATACTGTATGTACTGACTGAACATACAGTACTTCGCTGCTGATAATGAAATACTAAATACATACTTTTGAGTATGTGGTAATGCAGTAAAGGCCAAAGTATAGTTTGGTTTTTCACGTTGCTGATCGGAACACGCACAGTTTGCTTGCAGCAAATTTAATCATCAGCAAAGTCTGCGTGGACTGTCAACGCGTGGCCGAGAATTTCACTCAAAAATAGTCCTCGTCTGTGAACATCATCAGCACGTGCCTTGAACGCGTTCACATTCGTTCACGGTCAAAAGAGTATACTTTAAAAGGCTGAGGACTCTACCATGTGCGAGATGACCCAGAAAGCGGAAAAACAAAGTATACCCAAGCCTTAAAGCATTTACATGATGTTTTAAAAAGACATATATTACATTATTGTTTTAGTCTGACTTCAAACTTGAATATACATACACTTATTTACTGAACGTATGTACTTTTGGTTGTGGTAGTAAAATAATGTTGAGTATGCAGTAAGACAGTAAGGTAGGATTGGGACATTATCTTGTGGTAAAATTGTGTCTTGATACCACAGACCCCTTGTCATGCATTTTACATGTAAAATAATTATTATTTAATGACTCATGAATGTTCTTAGGTTATAAACATGTTTAGTAATGTATGAAAGGTTTGTATTTAAAAACTGGTTGCTATGGTTTACATTTGGTAGCTATGGTTTACATTCTTCACTGAAAACGTTGAAAGAGAACCATTGCAAATGTTTCCCCTTTTGTTGACTAAAGGATTGTTGGCTGAAGTAACAGAAAGGCAAATCCCCCAGAAATAGAGCACCATACAGGCACCTTTTACACTGTTTTTTTTTTTTTTTTTTTCAGAAACGAAGTATAACCTTGCTTACTGTTTAGGACAGATAAATAGGGATGTAGCCTGAGACCATGTAGCATTATAGCACCATACTGTACATTTAAAGGAATCTCCCTCTTACTCCTCAAATGCTATAAACCTATTACTTAATTCTGCTGGTCACATAACACACCATATACGCAGTGCCTCAATGCTCTTAGAATAGAACATTTTTAGGGAATGATGACATAGTTCGTGGTTGAGGCCGGTTAGTCTGTTGCTGTGACTAATGCAATTGTGGTGATACTGTCACCTGAGCTAATAGCTAATGGTTTTGTATTCTGACATGGTTTATGTAATGAGACTCATTGATATTAGACTTGCAAAGAGATAATGGTGATTCAGGGGGCTACATAAAATCATTCAGTTTCATGTTCCTACGATTTGTTTGCAACATGCCTCTGGGATGGCAGTTGTGACGCGGGAATACAGGGGTACAAAAAGTGTACGTACTGTAACACACCTATCTCTTTCTCTTTCAGACAGAGGTGGTTGTGTGGTGTGAGGGGAGTGTGTTTGTGTGTGTGTGTGAGTGCATGTGTGAGTAATGGCGGAACAGCAGAGACAGCGTTCACTCTCCACGTCAGGAGAATCACTGTACCAAGTCCTGGGAGTTGTTAAGAATACAACACCAGAAGACATCAAAAAATCCTACAGGTGAGAGTTTTGAACCATTCGTGATGAATAGAGAAAGAATAAAAAATGGCACTGGAAAATTGTCTGAATCTATTCAGTATTGTTTATTTATTTATTAGTAGCTATACATTTGCAGGTGCTTTGCAAATGCAATGCTCCAATTTAATGCACAAGAGGGCGACAGAGAGCTTATGCTGTACTTTATCTTGCTTTAAGTAATAGCATACTACCTTATAATATGCTATTACAATAAAATATTCTTACTATTCCAGCTGTATATATTATGTATTATATATGTGCTGTAGGGTAAATTTCTATATGCATTTTATACCTAAATATGCCTACTACATTTGCCAAAATATACAGTATAAAAAAGAGCACACTGAAGAGTTCTTTAATCCACAGTGCTACGCACATTATTTGACCCAGATAGCACACATACATCTCCAAGATTTATGATTAATAGCGTTTCATATGGAAAGCATAGCATTTTAATTTCCATCTGATAAACATCTTAAAAATATAATATTTATATACATTCTAAATCATAAACTCCTCCAAGACATCTACTGACATCCAAGAGGAAATGTCTTTTTTGAATCCTAATTCCAAAAAAGTTATGGTCAGTATGAAAAAAGGAGTGATTTGTGAATTCTATTCACCCTGTTATATTGCAAGCTCTAGAACAACACATTATTTGATGTTTAAAATTTTACATCACTTGTTTCACATCACCTTGTTATTTCAACTCTTCAGATTGTTATTAGTCTTAAAGGGATAGTTCACCCAAAAAATTTTAATTTCCTCATCTACTCATTCTCATGGTATCCATGACTTTCTGTCTTCACTAGAACACATTTGAAGAAAAATAGAAAAATATCTTAGTAGGTCTCAGTAGGTCCTTAAAATGTAAGTGGATGGTGATCAGACATTTGAAGCTTGAAAAAGAACAGATAGTCAGTAGAAATTTCATCCATACAACACAAGCTGTTAAATTAATGTCTTCTAAAGCAACACGATCCCTTTTGGTTCGAAAATGATCAATATTTAATTACTGTTTTAACTGTAAACCATTACTTTCGGTCAGCAGAGGTATGCATGTGTGACGTAATTGCATTGGCATGTTCATGTGACACGCAGAAGAGCAGTGCTGTTTACAACTGAGTAGGAAGAACGCTGAACATAAGCTTAATTGGTTTTGGTTTAGATTTGTATTTGTATCTGTTACTCGCAATAGTGCATTTGTATGCTTACCCTGAATGTTCTCCGATTGGAGAACGTGAGATTAGGTCCGTAAAATGCCAATGTGAATATGTCCCTCGAGAGACCTTCACGAGTATCCTCGTGAATACTGCTGCTTACCGGAAGTGTTGATTTATAGTTAAAAAGTACTTAAATATATATATATTTATTTTTTTTATTGATTGATTGTATCGCTTTTGAATGGGGCTGAATGATTCATAAAATCGAAATCGCAATGATGAAACGTGAACTTACCCTTTCTCATCTTTTTTTTTTACAAAGCAGACAGATGCAATGTGATGTTTTATTTATTTATTTCGTTTGGTTCTTTTTAGAGGACTCAAGTGTGAAAACCCTTTCTAGAACAGTATTTCCAGTCAGCAGCAAAGCATGGGCAAAACATGGTGGCAGGAATCGCTGGCCATCTTATGATCAGTATTGTTTGCTTTTATTTAAGTTATTAACAATAAATTCTTATTTAATTGTGACACTATACATCACAAGAAATATCTAATACTTCAGTTTTGATATTTAGCCAATGTTTCACAATAGAAATGTTACTGCCTGAGTAATTTCTTAATTTGTGTTCACATATCAAAATATTAAAGCGAGAGTTATGAAACTGTTATGAAGACGCATGTACCTATTCAAACATATAATCTCCATATGAGTTGTCAATAGCAGACTTCAGAGAACAACATCCAATAGAGCATTTAGTCCAACAGTGTGCACATTTACAGAAAGTTTGAGATATTTTCATATTTCCCACTAAATTATGCATTATGATCTGTTGACATGCTGTAATTCTTTCGTAATTTGATTTTCAAACCTCCATGAAGCTAGAAGCACAAGTTAATTTCACTGTCCAAATATGGTGAAGATAAAGAGGAAGTTATGACATCATGCATACCTCAGTGCCCACACTTCTCCATCCCAGACCATAGTAGGATAAAGTACTTATCAAACATAAAACTAATCACGTATTGTAAATAAATAGAGGATTATAAAAATATATGGTTTGTCTAATATTTCCATATGATTATTGACAGTTCTGTAGCTGTAGATGAGCTGTACACCTGCTATCATCTTCACCTGCCAATAATCTGCTTTCTGCCTCATTATATGATTGGAATCCACATGAGATTATTAAAACACACTGCTATAACAACTCAAATATGATTGGAAGTAAAATATATGCACAAGACAATGTTTATTTTAGAATGTTTACTATTCTGTATTTAGGTGCTAATCTAACAGCTAATGCTATGGCCAGAATCACAATACATGGTCTTGGAAAATGATTCATATAACTAAGAGTTTTAAAGTTATCCTCCTCAAATTTGAAATAGAATCAGACTTGTGGCTTCACTCCATTATGTTTCAGTGCATCAACAAGTTCAGCGTCATATATTATTTCATATAAATATTTATGGAAAAAAACAACTGATAATTTTACAATAAATGTGAGCTTTTCTAACTATTTCTTTTCATGACTTTTATTGATTTTTACTTTTTAATAACAAACTTCCAAGTCTCTCCTTTCAAAAGAGACTACAATTATGCCTGTAAAACAATGTGGTGTTAAACTACAGCCATTGTATTTTGAGTATGGCCTTTTAGGCTTGTGCTCAAAACAAATGCGATATGAACTGAGATATGTTTATCATATTGCAGTTCAAATCGCAAATTATTTTCAAAATAAGCGCAATTATATTTTTTTCATTCAAATCGTTCAGCCCTACTTTAGAAGACATTCATTTAACCTCTGGAGTCCTATGGAAGACTTTTATGTCTGTTCTTTTCCTTTAAATGCCATTATCAATTTAAGCGAAAAAATGTATATCTTCAAAAAACAATGCTGTTCATTAGGTAAAACATAAAGTATCTTGTCATTATACTAAAAACAGCTTATAACTAAACTTTTTATTTTCCAGATCTAAACACACACATTAAATTGACATCTGAGTGATGTGCGTTTGCTCTCAAGGCACCTTCCATTTCCAATGTAACAAATTAACAGAAAGGAATTACAACAATCTCTCTTTTTTTTTTTTTTGACAGAATATTTGATCTGTTAAAATATAAGTGACTTTGACACATATTTGAATTTTAAAAATGAGAAATAACACCACTCACATGCAGCATGATGTTTAGCGTAATACTATTTTAATGTTTATTCTGAAATAATGCCTACTTTTCCACTTCCCATTTTTAAATAATAGTAGGAACTATTATTCCATTCCAAGCATAGTCCAAGCATAGTCCCTCACAATAAAATGAGAATGGCACAAGCACCAGGAAAAGGTCATTGTTGAAATAATCTTTAATAAAAATTATTCTCATTTCTCCTCTTTTTGTTTGCAGAAAACTAGCACTGAAGTTCCACCCAGACAAGAATCCCGACAACCCAGAAGCATCTGAGAAGTTTAAAGAAATCAACAACGCTCATGCCATTCTGTCAGACCCCACCAAACGCAACATTTATGACAAATACGGTTCTCTCGGCCTCTATGTTGCAGAACAGTTTGGAGAGGAGAACGTTAACACGTACTTCGTATTGTCCAGTTGGTGGGCCAAGGTCAGTCATGCATGTTAACACACACATACTTATAGATACTAATTTAGTGTGCAAGCAGATGTTTATGCTAATTTGCTCTTTCTCTCGACAGGCATTGTTTATATTCTGTGGTGTGGCGACAGGTTGTTACTTCTGCTGTTGTCTGTGCTGCTGTTGTAACTGCTGCTGTGGGAAGTGTAAACCGCATCCTCCTCAATCAGATGAACCGGATTTCTATGTGTCTCCTGAAGACTTGGAAGCTCAGATGCAGTCTGATGAGAGAGGTGAGACTCAAGACTCTTTCACACAGAGATCCAGGAAAGAATCCCGGAAAAGTCGTTCCGGCAACTGTTCTGGAACTGAGATTTTATTTATTCACACTGCCCAAGCTTTCCCGTAATCTGCGCTCGCATTCACAAACATCACAGAAAAATCCTGTAAAGACAAAAGTGACATCACAATGTGAAGTCTAATGTACAACCTCTTGAGTTTACTGATAACCTGCAAATAAATTTGTACTGTAACACTAAACTAACAATTAATTTAATCGTCTGCGCGGATGGCACATTAGCTCCCTGGTTTTCGTATCACTCAAATTCTTAGTAATTGTTACCGTATTTTGTATTTTGAATGTACAGTATGCATATATTTTGCACTAAGGGTTTAACAGAATGAGATTTACACAGTATCCAATTTAGTGTTTTTTTTTTTTTTTTTTTTTTTTTTTTTTTTTCTCCTGCTGTAGGTTAGTAGGCCAACTTTTATAATAGTTCATAATTTTTTAGTTGATTTAGTTGTTAATTGTTTTCATGTCATTGGCTGCTGTACACCTACCCAACTGCCTCTTGAGGACAATAAATATTGAATGTGAAAGTGATGAATGTCATGAATGTTATCAAGGTGCATTGCAAATTACTAATATTGAATTATAAAAAAATACAATTATTTTAAAGCTGAAGACTGTACGGCGTTAATGGGGATAGCAGTTGACTAGCATTTATATTTTGCTTTGTTCTGTGTTATGTTTGAGAATCAACCAATAAAAATCTTAATCTGAAATCTGAAGAAAATAATTTTGGCGAAAATACCGCCACCAGATGGAATTTTTAAATGTAAAATAATTTTTTTAAATGTATTTATTTATTTGACTTATTTATTATTAATTAATGTATTTCTTATTATTAATGCATTTTGGTTGACTCTGGTTGCATATTCATCTGGCATAGAAGGAAGTATTTTAACACTGAAAAAGTGTTATCAGCTTTTATAAAAATACTATTTTAAAATAATATTTAAAAAAACAAAAAAACTAATATTTTGCAGCAATGTATAGAGTTTATACTATCCTGCAACAGTTAATTTGTGCATTCGATTTAGTCATTGGTTGCTTTTGTGATTTAAATGAAATGAAATAAACATACCTTATGGACTAATGATGGGATGACATCAAAAGTCATTCAGTCTCCTACCTTTATACCTTATATGAATGCCCTTGGTCTTATTATACTCAATCATCAATGCATGTAATTGTAAAACAAAATACAACTAATTTTTATAATCTTTCATCAAAATGTAAATTCTGCTGATGTTACCAAGGCCATTTGGTGGCTGCATAAAAGTTATTATTAACCAATATCAATGCCTAAAATATTTTACCTACTCGCAGTCTCTTCAGGATTTTATGTGGCCTCATAGCAGTTAAAATCATTCCAGTAATGCTTTGCTTTCATGATTAACTGGAATGATTTGAGTTTGGCTTGTTACCTGGCTATATTTATATTACTAAAAATCATGATATTGATGTCTGTTTTCCACAGATGGCAGCAGCCCAATTGTAATGCAGCCCTCGTCTGCCACAGAGACCACGCAGCTGACCACAGACTCTCACCATACCAGCTACCGGACGGACACCAGCTATTAAAACCCCTCTGCATAACATCCCTATTTCTATATATCTCTCATTCTTTCTCTCTCCTACACACGGGACCACCATGCTAGAAGAGGGCACTGAGGCGAAAGAGTGTTGAAATATACACAGAGAATTGTTAATGTCAATCGAGCAGATCTTCAGCTGTATAATTGGTAAATCTAAGAAATGCTCCACTGTACAGGGAAAGTTTTTTCATTTTTATTTGTGTCTTACATATATATCCCCCTAACCTACTGCTGTATTCAACACACACACACTCACAAAGACCTTCTTACAGTGTCAATACAGTTTCCCTGTAAATGTTGTGCATCTTTAGAATTTAATTTTTCTACATGATCAATGAAGGTGATTTTGATATCTTTTTATTTGTCAATTTTCATAATTTATTAAATAGTTTTCACTACCAATGTACATAAATTGCATCCACCAGTTCAAACACTCATATTTCCAAACATTTTAAAGTGATAGAAATAATTGCTGTTTCTTAAAATCGAAAAAAAAAAAATATGAAAGCATGAAATGTGAAACTATTTTTCATATGCTTTTAAAGCATTCTATTTTCAAAACAGAGGAAGATAATCTAAAGATGGCATTATACTAAAAAATCAACTCTGCTGACTGTTGCTTTAGTAAACCCAAAGTTGTTTGCCTTTGATTGGATCTTTCAACAAACCTCTCAAACTCATCATAGACATCATAGTTGTCCTAACTTGTTGCATGCCATGCTGCAGTTTCAACAGTCCTCTTTAAGTCTAGACAGTGTCTATGTCTTTCGTAGTGATGTTCAGCACATTTTGTGGCCTCGTTACAAATAGACCTGCACCTGTTGAGTTTTATTCCACAATGAGACATCTTGCAGCCCATTTTTGTTAGACACTTGATAAATTATGACATCATAGCCCTAAAAAGTTCACATTAGGCTTACTATTATTACATCAAAAGAAATTGATTTTAAATACTTTTATACATTTATATATATATATATATATAGTAAGGCAGTAGTATAGTCTGAAGAGACAATGTGTGTGTGAATGGAATCCAATGCATGTACTGTTCAGCATGATCATGCAATGTTTAGCTGTGCTCCATTTCAGCCAGTGTGTGTGTGTGTGTGTGTGTGTGTGTGTGTGTGTGTGTGTGTGTCTGTGTGTGTGTTTCAGGGAGTGTATGTTGTAATTACTGGAAAAAAGGGTTTGGCTAAAAGGGATTGTCTGATTCATACACTTGACTGTGGCATATTATTTATCAAACTCTTGAACCGGCTTTTATATTGTCCCTATACACTTAAGGCTTTGCCAAAAAGAAGTATGTGTCTGATTGTGTTTCTGAAGCCCATCGTCAGACAGTGTGATACAATATAAGCATGTCAGGATTGTAGGTAAAGGGATTAATCTCTTCACGTCTCATGTGTGCTCGTGTTAACATGCTCCCCGTATAAGCCTAAAACATGAGTCTGTGTCCAGCATAGACATACATTGATGATTCGATAACCAATATGAGGTTTTTAATAGTTTAATAGATTCTTGTTGCATTTGATACCCCCACTCCTGAATTTGTGGCTGTAGACAATTCAATAACATATTTATTTAATAACTTGTCATTAATTTATTGATCCTAGAGATTCAAATTTTATTAAGTGGTTTCATTGAAATTAGGGCTTTCGATTAAACATGTTAATTCAGTGAGATATATTATTTAAAATAATAATAATGTTTTGAAAATTAATTAATGCAATTTATCATGTCCCTGAACCAAAAACATGGAATTCAATCTTGAAGTGCCACCTGTTTTAAGCAGGGGGCAGTAAGCAAAACTCCTGCAGTATTGGCAGCACGCAACTGTACCGTATTTTAGCATTTCTGGCTAAAGACAGACTACATTCAGGCTTGCTTCCTTGACAGTAGCGACAGCAAAAGATGAGGATGTTTTCTTGCGTTCAAACACTGCTGGATGGAGTGCAATTCCGATTGCAGATCCTGAGACGAGACAGGGTTTTTTTTTTTTTCATTTCAAACTAAGTTTAACTTGACATAAAATGCTGTTTATGCTGCATCCGAAGCGAGACGCACCTTCTGGTGCAGGTGTACATTGATGTGTTCTTAGACAAGTCCTAATAAATCTACCTCGACAGATTGACAAATTCAATTGCAAAATAGATTGCATTGGACTGTCTATTTATATACGATTGATTGTGATTCATTAATCGGTATATCATTTAATTAATTTGATTAAATATTTTCATTGATTGACAGCCCAAACGTGGACATATCTTTCCTCAGTTTACTGTTGTATGTCATTTTGGCTGTAATTGTACCCATAATTTGATCTGATTCCCTAGTGGCATGGTCTAATTTAATCAGTTTTACCCTAGTTGACAATTTAAATGTATTACTATTGATTCTGCCAGAGAATATGAGCCTGACTCAGTGATCAATATCCCTAGTCCCTGATCACTCAAATTTATTTTTTTAATGTACACTGCTATTGGTGATCTCATATACACACTCATTTATCCTCCTTTTTTGTTGTTGTCTCCTATTCTTTTATCACTGGATACTTGCATCCTACCTTTTTTCTACCTTTTTATAAGAGTGGACGCAACCAAACAGATAGCTTAAAAGTAAACGTTCATTTCTGTTGTAGAAACAATTGATTAATTTTATATTCAGCCTCATAATAGAGCTGTGTGTGTGTGAGTGTGTGTGTGTGTGTGTGCGTGCTTTCTGGGACTGTGCTAAAGGAAAACCAAGCTCTGAATTTTATCACTGTATCATCATCTATGTTCTGTGTTTGAGTCTCTGTCATTTCTTTATGTTGAATTAGCTATATATGTTTCACTGTTTGTATATGTGTTTTTGTATGCATGTACACATACAGTACATGCATGTACATGCACTTAAAGGGTAGTCCGCAGAAAACTCTTATGTATAACCTTCCCAGAATTGTGTGTGTATTGTTTGTTTAGGTTCACTTTGTGTATGTGGATATTTCATAGTTGTCTAGATGTGTCTTTTAGATTTTTAATTAGTTTGAAACATTATGCAGATTATTAGAGATCATGTTTTGAAACTTTACTGAACTGCCATGGTGAAAATCTCATGTATAATCATTTTTCAAGATATTAACCCAAAATCCACTGTAACACAGCTGTCTTTAGATTACATTATTCCAGTTCTCCTTCTATCTTTTGTTTCCACTTCGTTGTTGTCGCTTCATGGTCATCAATGATGAACCATTAATCCCTCTTGATTTTGCTTCCAATCAAAGACTATCAAAAGGAATGGAGTGTTGTATGAATGCAGATCTGAAAATGTTCCCTTATATGAAGGAAGTAGTGTAAACATGGTGAAATGAAACCATATTTTATTTTATATTCTCCTATGTTTTTAATAAATTACATAGTTCTTAATGTAAGTGAATATGAACATTGTGCAAAGTGGCTGAATTCTCTTGCACATTCTGGATAAAACAACTGAAATTTTTGTAGCATAAATATACTGTGTCAGACATGCGTAACATGGATAATTGATCTGAAGTTTCAGTTGAACAATAAATGTTAAGGAAGCCTAGTAAGCATCTGTAGTGTTTTGTGTCAAATTGTGTGTGTGTGTGTGTGTGTGTGTGTGTGTGTGTGTGTGTGTGTGTGTGTGTGTGTGTGTTTACAATTTGAATGATTATCTGAAAATGAAGTACACAGAGAAAGCATAGGGTGAAAACATGTAAATGTCAAAAAGGACTGATGTACCTGAATTCACCCTATGGTTAGTCCAAGCAGAATTGTAATATCTGTGATCATTTACATTGAATGATTGTTTTGGTTTGTTTGTTTGTTTGTTTTTTTGGCAGAAAAGTGCATTGCAACTGAGGATGTCACTAACTAACATTCTGTCTAACATCTCCTTTTTTCACAGAAGAAAATGTCATATGCCTTTGGAACAGTGAGGAGGAAATAATGACACATTTCATTATTGTATGAACTGTCCTCACTTTATTTTAAATTACACTTAATATTGTAGAATCTTAGTTAAAAGTCAAAGTATTTAAAAAAAAAACTGTGCAAGCAAAAAGAAAAAGGCTTTTATTTTAATAAAACACTGATGTATTAAAGGAAGTGTACAAGTATTCAGTTTTAAGGGTTTTTGTTGTTATTTTTTATTCAGGGTTTAATTACAGTACATAAAAACAAATTCCCTAAAATAGCACTTAAAGGAATATTCAGGGTTCAATACAAGTTAAGCTCAATCAACAACATTTGTGGCATAATGTTGATTACCACTAAAATTAATTTTCACTCACCGTAACCCAGAATTGTTTTTTTTAAAAGAAAAGCAGGGGCAAGACAAGTTAATTTGAATGGTAATCAATAGTATGCCACAAATGCTGTCAATTGAGCTTAACTTGTATTCCTTTTAAGTCTGACTATTTTCTATCCCTGCACACTCATGAATACGTGCTTTGCATCTAACGATTACACTGAAGTAATTCTTTGCTCCAATATTGTAGCTGAAAGAAGACTGTAGACATGAATTATTGGAGTAATAGGATATAGGCAACATCTCTGTTTGCCAGCATTCCTCTGGCTGCCCAGTATGGGTACAGCAGATAAAGGGGGGGAGCCAGCAAGAAACCGAATACCTTCCGCCCACTAGCACATGCGCACATATTTCCAGCTGCAAAGCAACAGTTTCCAAGGCCCTATTGACCTGTTCAAGCACAGGGGCAGAACAAATATCCTCTAACTATGTGCCTCGAGAGAGATTGAAAATTCACATGTTAAAAGTAGGCAAAGAGAACAGCACAGAGACATGAAGACTGAGAACATGGACAGAATTCAAACGAACTCTAGTGTTGTTACGGCTCTGTGTTATTAACAGGGAGGTTTGAGTTACTAACTTTCTTAGTTTTCTAGTGAGTGTAGGGTCAGTGGGGGCACACGATCATGTCTCTTCCACTGGACATATGCTCTAAAATTGGAGACACCTCGCTGGGCACTCTGGAGAAACAACTCATCTGCCCCATATGTGAAGAGGTCTTCACGAAACCAGTTGTCATTCTGCCCTGCCTGCACAACCTTTGCCGCAGGTGTGCCAATGAACTGTACCAGGTATGTGTGTGTGTTGAAGTTTTTGTTCCTAATCACTTAGCACTTGGAAATGAAAGCTATGTAAAACAAACAAATAAGTATATCACCATTATTTATATATAAATTATATATACTGTATATATTACACGGCTCTCTGGAATACTCAATTCTGATTGGTCAATGGCACCATCCAGTGGTCAGATATTGCACTGTAACAACCGCATATCCGGGGATTTAGATGTATCAGACTCATCTGGGTTCTGTGAGCCATCTCTCCTGCTTCTCACCTCACTTGTACGATCTCTACAAGTAAGCTAATCAAATAATTTTTAACTCAAATCAGTGTTTCATGTGCATTTATTTATTGATTTATTTGGCAAGTAGTCTTGTAATAGGCTGAATATTGAGGCGTTAGATGGTCATTTTTTTTTACAAAGTAAACACCAACAGAACTCCAAGGCAAAACGGAGGTGGATTCTACTGTTCAGCAATTTCTTTCTCCTCAAATTACAAAATTTAAACTCAAATCAATATTTTATGTCCATTTATTTGTGTAGTAGCCATATATTTAGCAGGATAATGTGCAGTCAGTCGGTTGTTATCGCAAAATAAACCCCTTCAGGGTGATACAATATCAATCACACTGTCAGGGTTTATTTAAGTAATATAACACCAGCAAGAGTGCTATATGGCCCTACATCTGCACTGCTGTGATTCTGCCGCAGGCCGAGTGCCGTAGGTAATTACAGCAGTGTTGATGTAGGGCCATATAGCACCTTCGCTCATGTGATATTGCTCATATACAACAGTTCAATGAACAATTAAATTTAAAAAAACTAGGAAAAACCGAGTAAGGTCATAAAAACGCAGTTGTGCATGGAACTACTTTATTACGCTACGTATCAGAATCTGCCGTTGCTGGTTCAAAACAAATGATGTGTCCAAACCTCTGTTTGCTCAGAAATAGTATCACGGATTGTGCTGTTTCTAACAAGTTATTGGATAAACAAGGGTGGATTGATGGGTAGGTGCATGTCTATGTGTCTTTGTGTGTGTGTGTTAGAGAGAGAGAGAGAGACGGAGCGTGTGTGATCACCTGTTGCCACTCCCAAGCAGATATGCTGTCAGCGTTCTGAAGGTAAGCTTTCTCAGCTGAAAAAATAGCATCCAAGCGGGTGTATTTCTTCCTATTTCGTGGTAGCCGCGCAAGAGTTGATCACTATAGAAACAGCGATGAAGCCATTTTTAAACAGTGTGTATCCAATGATCACAGAGTGCTGTTCTATGTAAACAATGACTAATGGATTCACTTTACTTCACCAACTGGCTTATATTACACACAAAAATTATCTTTTGCCACCTGCTGGCTAACATATGTAATTTCAAAAATAAAGACAGTAACTCCTAACAGATCTGCACTGCTCTTACACCTTAGTTTAGAATGGCACAAACACACGCGGAGTGATACACACAGTGAAGCGTCCGAGTGCTGATCCTTTCAGACCATCAGTGCTCATGGAACGTCTCTTGTCCAATCATTTGAGGACCGGAACTAACTGTTGTATATTGTACGATATCAACCGTCTGACTGCACATTATTCCTTACATAAAACATAGTTTGATTAGATTAACTTGGTAGGGGATTGGACGCCCTCACAATGATGTGTCAATTATTATTTTTCTTTATTGGTGGTTGGTTCCAATAATACAAATTAACAGAATAAAGTAATTACAAATAAATCACAGTTGAAAACAAACAAGAATAACGATCATGAAACAAAGCAAATTGTATCCATGTACACAACAATTGCCAACTTGTTCTATCCAATACCTACCACAGCTAATGGTAGTGAACTGCTTAGAAATACAGAGGATTTGAATCAATCATTGATCAAGATTAATTTAACTAGACAAAAGTAAATAATAGAAAAACATTAAACCAATTAAAAAAAGGTATGGCCCTATTGCAACAAGACCAAAAAATGTAAATACCAGAGCGAATACCAAGTTTGAATAAACATGTTGTAACATGTTTATAAGCACTTACTTGCTCTTTCAAGTCTTCAGTAAGCTGATAAATTCTCAAAATAGCATCTGTGCATTTGATACATGGACGGCTCATCTGCACATGTGGCAGATTCCAAAATTAATATATAACAATCAGCAGCATCACAAGCTATCCAACATTCTTGAAATTTTTGCTATATACTTTTATATCAAGTGGATGGTCAACATCATGTGCCGATACTGTTTGTTGGAGTGCTTGTACACCTGGGTACACAAAACACAAATCCACATGAAATCACTGGTTACACTTTACAATAATGGATAATAAATGTATTAGGTATCACGAACAAACAATGAACAATAATTTTTACTGCATTTATTAATATTGGATAATGGTTATTCATAATAAATTGTATAGTTCATGTTGCATTGTTCATAGTTCGTAATGCATTAACTAATGTTAACAAATACAACTTACAATTTTTTCAAATGTCTTAGTATACACTATGTTGAAATTATCATTCATTCATTTTTTTATTAAAGCAGTCAACTAATGTTAATAAAAGCAACCTTATGCAACCACGAAGAGTTGACAATCACAACATATCACTAGCAGTCTGCTGTTCTAACATGTGGAATCCCAACAGGTGTGGGGATTTCAAATGCACTCAATCCACCGTCTAAATTCTGAGGTATAAATATAGTTGATGGCCTACATTTGATGCGTTTGAGCTGTCGGGGGTTTAGCACACATGGAAAAGACAATTGGCATATTGATATGAAAGAGTCCTTGGTAAGAGTTTGCAAAATTCTCATTCTACTCCTTTTAAAAGCCAAGCTATGAAACAAAGTAGTGGCATAATATGCTTCCTGAGTCTTGAGGAACATCCGACTGTGCAACAGAGGTATATTAATGGTAATTCTGTAAATAAACCATTCCCATCACTCTGTAGGAGACCAGGAGTTTGTAATGAGCAAATATTGGTGCTTTGATTCCCATTTGACCCGCCTCAGCAGCTGAGAGCTATTATTGAGGATGACTATTTTAGGAGACCAGATTAAATCAGTCTCAAACTCTTTTCTCTGCAAACTCTGTGTCATCTTGTTCCCTTGGCAAGTGTTGATTGCATTGAAGTCTTGAAGTCAATTACATGTTTATAGCCTATGTGAAATCTGTCCTTACACTTTTAAAAACATGCTACAGTATCCCTTTACAGAAGTCCGTGATGGTTACACCTGTTCCAAACACCAATGCTAAAATGACATGCAGTACTCACAGGACAAGGTACAGATACTGTAGTGTATATGCAACATGTCCACCCTTCATTACAGAAACTCTCAGATTCAGAACAATTAGATAGTCTATCCTATGGAAAAGTGTGTCTTCAGAGAGGCAAAATAAAGTCTAACAAATGTATGCTCTTAAAACATTTTCCAAACGTTACTTTGTGGTTGTGGGAATGTGAAAATGTGAGAATTGTTTTTGTGAGCATACCATTCCTAAAAATAAAAACTTTCTGAAAACTTAATTTGGCAACTTATCAGTTTTATCATCAGTAATAAAATAAAAAGATCTAGTGTTAAAGGAGGACGTACAAACAATGTTGAGAAAGAGGTTTAAATTCTAAGTCTACATACCTAATCACATATACTGTTAGCAGATTGAAGAACAGCATGCTGAGTAAGATGTGCAGCCATCTCTCTTCCAGATTGGAGTTGGAGGACGCTTTCGCTGCCCTACCTGTCGGCGTGAAGTTGCCTTGGACCGTCATGGAGTTTATGGACTGCAGCGCAATTTACTTGTGGAGAACATTATTGATGCTTACAAACAAGATTCTGCAAGGTCAGATCAAGAGAGTGTTAAATGACATACTTTGTTATCCTTCCTCTAACATTTGCAACAATTAATCTCCTTTGTTTATGTTCAGCTGTTATGGTAGCTTAATGATTAAGGATTTGGGTTGTTAAGGACACAGTTTCCATCTCAACTGGGGTGACGCAGAACTGGAGAGTTCATAGTGCCAATCCACTTAAATATACATTGTACAGTATGTTGCTTGGGGAAAAAAAAAAATTCTTAACTGTGGACCCATTAACAAATATATATTACCAAGGTTGAGCAATGCAACTATATGTGGTGCAAGCTGATAGGTCTTTGAACTTGGTATCTGTTAGCCAATTAGCTCACACACATGAGACATGTTAAGCCAATCGGCTTCTATGGTGTAAGATGATTGGTGAGTTGACATGTATCGGGTAGCCAATCAACGACCGTCATTCCTTTTCTAACCATTTAAAAAGCTGGTTAACCTCTGAAACCTACCTCCACTCCAGCTTCACAGTTTAGATCTGCTAAATGGGGATTGTTTGTGATGTCTGTTTGTGCACCATCATGTCATATGTGTTCGATCCAGCATGTATTGCATTTGTCTAATTGTGTAGTAGCAGCATGTCCACATGCTTACCCTGTACGTATGTATGTGTATTTCTCTGTATTTGCTCAGCAGCAGCTGCAGTGTAGCAGATCTAGTCTGCCAATATCCTGTCAATTTTTCTAACCACCATTTTAACCATGCTAAATCTTTCCAAGAGTTGTCATGACTGAACTAAATTGACAACCAAACTAAGCTCTTGGAATTTGGCATAATGTTTTGGAGGACTGAACAATTTATCTGTGTTTAAAAAGTTGGTTGTGAATTTAATAAGATGTTCTTTCCTGTAAATCAATGTGTCTCCAGTTCTAAGCCCCCACCAAAGCCTCTTGCACAGCTTACCTGTGAGGAGCATGATGATGAGAAGCTCAATATTTATTGCATCACGTGTCAGGTGCCCACCTGCTCATTGTGTAAGGTGTTTGGGGAGCACAAGTCCTGCCAAGTAACTCCCCTACCTGACATCTACCAGCAGCAGAAGGTAAAAGCTTTTACATCTTCGCATCTTACTACTATTCAGAGGACTATTATATTTATTTAAAAAAATTTAATGTCTTTGTAGGCTGAACTCAGTGACAGAGTCGCTTCCTTGGTTTCCACAAATGACCGTGTCCAAGCTTTTGTCAATGAACTAGAGGCAATGTGTAGGAATATAGAGGTATGGAGGATTACTTTTACATCTTACGCAAAGAAACATCAAAACATCATCATGTAGTGAAGTGTTTGTAATTTGTGTAGAGTTGTGTAGAATCCCAATCTAGCTGTCATTGGAAAATGAAATCAGAGAATCACAGCTTTACAATGATGTGTAACATTTCCTCTTCTATAGATGGGAACCTATTTTGCTGATGATTTCTCATCCTTTTTCTACCGGACTTCATATTTTGTTCTAAAACATTTTGATACAACAGTGGATTATTCAACCAAGCAAGCTAACAAGTAAATAAGTAATTTCTTTAACTTATTTTAAAGCTAACAACCAAGATTTGATATACATTTTGAGGCCATTTGGGGCAATTTATGTGATACATGAGAACATTTATGCAATTCAAAATGTATGTGATGTATAACACATTTGGCTGCAGGTCTCCAGTGAAATGTCCTGCTGTGGGCGCCAAAACCGAGTAAAACAGTGTCATATTCAGACAAGGTTTTAAGGTGTATTTTGGATGGGTGTTTTTAAAACATACCTCCCTAACCTAAAACTTTTGCCTAAACCTAATCATTAGTGTCACAGTTATCAGCAGAGGCAGGACCCAAAAAACAAGATGTTTTATTATTCCAAACAATAAACAGGCAAAAACTCAAACTACCCTGAAGGGGAAAAAACAAGGTTCAGGGTGGTAAACTCAAGGATGGGCTGGGCTGAATAAAGAAGGAAAACACAGGCCAGAGAGATGGGAACAAGACATACTGGCACATGAGGAGATTAAAATAGGGAGAGAAATCAAACAGGTTAATAGCAGGGCAAGTGAGGCAACTAAACGAATAATGGGCAAACAAGGAGGCGGGTATGACAGAGGATTGAGAGACATGAGGCAAAACAGAATCAAAACAAAACCATGTGCTTACACAAGAAACAAACATCCGACTGGCACGAGCACACATCGGCAAGACAATATGCACCCATGCCAACCGACAGATAAGACAAGAGAATGCATGGCAACGGAAACAAAGAAATGCCATACATCCCCACACATGAAAAAGCCTGAGCGTACATCACGAGGCAAATACGACACAATGCATGCATCAGGTGACAACACGAGACAAGACACCTGTGCGAGAGTTCAGCCAAAAATAAACCCGACAGCTGAGACCGAAGTGACCGAACCTCAGCACAACGTGAAGACAAATCGTGACCCAGCGTGCAGCGCAAAGCGAGCGCAACATGAAGCACGTCCGCAATCGTGAGAGATAGACACAAACAATTGACGTGAGTGCATGCCGCCATGATGACATAAGCGCAATGCACTCACGCCAATAAAAGATAAGACATGGAGCATGAGTGTCCGGACCCCAAAACCGAAACAGACAGGGAAGTCAGGATCCAGACTCCATGCTCCGTAAATTAAACACAAGACTACCGAACCACAGTGTCACGACCCTGTCACACGAAAACCCAGCTTGACAGAGTAACAGGATTGTGACATAAAGACAAAAAGAAACACAAAACAAACATAGAACAATGATGCCACGATCCTGTCACACAAAAATCAAGATTGACAGAGATCATGACATTATTCCCACTCAAAGGGACACCAAAGGCATCCCAAGACAAAGGAAACATCAAACAGACATGACACACAGAACAGAAACTAACACAGAACAGAAAAAAAAACAAAAGAAAGGGAGGGAAGTGTGGGAAACCAGGGAGGAGGTTTCAGGAAAGTGGCAGGGTCTGGCAGCCTGGGAAGAGGCGTAAGGAATGGAGCAGCTGCTGGAGTGGAGTCAGACCGGACAAGGGCAGTCGCTGGACAGTGGTCTGACTGGACGTAGGCAGCCACTAGAGAGGAGTGCTGACAGTGACTGGAGAGCAGTGGCCGAGGGGTCCACCTCCATGTGGGGGGCTCCCCTGTCCTCGAGTTGGGATAAAGATTGGAAGCGTTCCTAGGCACAGGCAGTGATAAACTCCTCCCATTTCATGCCTAACCTGACTGCCCCAAGAAAACATTGACTCCTATGACTTTGTAATCTCATGTGTCAGCTTGACTTCATAGCTGGACTTGAACCACAGTCCTCCATCTCAAGAGTCCAACGTCCTATCAGGTGACCTACCATGTAAGCTATTTATGTTGGAATAAGTGTATATATGTAGGTGGGTCTGTAATACAAGCATTTAAATGTGTCGTTTTTCAAAAGATGTGTTAGAGTAAAAGTGTGTCAATATCATAAAATAGCAGGGTCTGAGGAAAAGAGAGAAAAATAAGTATTTTAAAGACATAATCAGCCATTTAAGTCATAATTTGAGTTAAAGTGAATAAAACACACAGTTATTCTTGCACCTCTAGAGTTAATTTCACCTGAAAACTGCAGGGAATTGTACCTGGAGACAAAAATGTAAATAGAGTCATGTTTTCACTATGAGACCAGTTTGGAAATAAAATAAAAATGTTGTGATATTTTTTTTAAATAATTCATACTGTGGTATTATGGCAACAAAATAAACTATTCAGTCACCTTCTTGGGAATGATAGCTTTTGTTTTATTATTTATAAAGTGCTACTTGAAGGACTTTTCTGTTCATTTTTTAATTTCTGCAACATAACCTCTAGGTGGGGCCAATTTGTGACATAAATGTTTTCAGGCCTTATTTGGTTATTTTTTGTAACTAAATGCAGAAGTGGAGTTCTCTGAAAAGTTCAGATTCTGAATTTCCACATATGCTCAGGGGCGGATTATGATTAGCAAGGGCTCCGGGGCCTATTTTCTTTTTGCACTTACTTGAAGCTCCAAAAATCACATAAAGGAAATTAATCCATAAGACATACGGTATGTGAAGCGATAAGCAATATAATAGGAGTGGGTGAGAAACAGCTATCTTTTCAACTTATCTGAATGACGAGTGTGTTCCCTTCAGAAGTGATCATCCCTACACACTTTTTCCTTCAAAGACTTTACCCTCATCAATTAATCCTTTTAAAAGTGTCCAAAAATCCCATAGACTACATTACATTGACAGAATGCTTAAATGAGCTACGAATCTGTTTTAGAATGTTCGTGATTTCAAACCTCAGATGTCAAAACTTACACACAAGCCTTTAATCTGCTTTAAGATGCTCTTTTCTTTCTTTCTTTCTTTCTTTCTTTCTTTATTACTTTCTGTAAGTATTTACAACTATTTAAAACTTTCAGTTTCAGTAGTTGAGACTAATCAGTAGTTTTGAAGTAAAATATCAATATTAAATTTTTCCCAACCACCTAAGCCAAGTTATTTTTTGCAATGTAGGGCAAACTTGCAGTTAAAGCAATAATAAACGTTTTTGTTTGACAGCCTTTATACAAAGAATAAAGCTTAACCATAAAAAGCCTATATGAAATAATAGTAAGAACATTTTATTTTTTAAACCTATTTTTCTATAAAATAATGACATTTTAAGCACATGTTGCCTAAATTTAATAAATACTCATTTTGAAATATCACTAGCAAAATAAATGTTATTGTTAATTTTACTGGTAGCTACTTTGGAAAATTATATAACAGTTCTACTTACATTACAGAATGAAAACTTTAACCAGGAGACAGCAGACACCTCATAAACATCATGATGACGATGTAGTCAAGTGGTTTTTACTGTCGTTTCAACCATATACAGTTAGTACAGTACACAGCGAGACGAGACAACGTTCCTCCAGGACCATGGTGCTACATAAAAAAACATAGGACAAACCCAGAACCACATGAGACTACACAGACTAAATAAAATACCTATATAAAGTGCACATGCAAACGTGTGCAAAAAGTACGGGACAGTACAAAAAATTACTAACAATGAACAGGACAATAGACACAGTAAGAGACAGTGCAGCGCCGACCAGTACACAGTAGTGCAAAAGATGACAGTTTCTAAAAATGCCAAATGTAAACATAACATACTATGAGATCACTATGTGTTCTATGGACATAGCAGTTATTGAGGTAGCAGACAGTTATAAAGTGAAAAATTAAAGTGCAACTCAGAACACGTGATATTTCTGCCATTAATCCCTCCAAAAATCGACCCATTCACTTCCATTGTAAGTAACATCGATTTTCTTTTCCTAAAGAAAATCAACATTAATTCTAATACAAATGTATACAACTAAAATACTTTCATTGTTCCCCAAACAGGAGAATAGCAGGATCCAGAAGCAGATTCTGTCTGAGAAGTTTGATCGCATGAGTGCTATTTTGGAGGAACGTCGTAAAATCATGACCCAGCAAATTACTTCTGAGCAGGAAGAAAAGGCTGGTTGGGCCCAATCTTTAGTGCAGTTCTATAGTGAACATGTAGAAACAAACTCAAAGTTAAGACAAACTGCCATGAATGCAATGGAAGAGTCAGAGATGGCTGCTTTTGTACAGGTATCACAACCTTTGTTTGGGGCTCTCTGGGAATGTTATTTTGAATGTCAAGAATGCCAATGTTTTATATTTTTATTATCTCTCCCTCATAGACCTCAAAAGATCTTATAGAGAAGTAAGTGACTCATATTTACAACATCAGCCAATGTTTCTCTAATTTTTCACAACTGTTTACAATTTCACAATTTTCATGCCCAAACAGCATTTTAAGGCTTCTGCTTAATATTGCCCAATGAATTCAAAATTATATTTGAAATACACTCGAACAAACTAACTGACTTATTTAGTACCTTAAAGTATCAGCAACGATCAATTGCAGATGTACCATTGTGGAAGAAGCATTTAATGGTCCTAACTTTCATCTTACTATCATTAGTATATTTCTTTTTCTGTGAAGGGTTGGTAAAGCATCTAGTTGCTTTACTCTGGAGACCATAGAGCCTGGCTTTGAGGTGATGGATCACTACAAGGTGAATTTTGATGCAGAGGAAAGAGTGCTCTTCCAGCTGGATTTCATGAATAGTGAGCATCAGAGACTAATCAGATTAGCCTTTTGGGGCAAGCCATTATATGCTGTTGTTTTTGCAACCTGAGCCAGAATCCTCAGGCTAATTCTGGTAACCTTACAGTTGAAGAGGAAGTGGAAGACACATCTGATGAGCCAGAGTCAGAACCGGAGCCTGAACCTGAGTTTGAACCTGAACCACTGTCTAACCCAGAACCTGACTCTGAACTAGATCAGGATCTCAAA
This sequence comes from Moxostoma hubbsi, assembly GCA_032164185.1. Taxonomy (NCBI): domain Eukaryota; kingdom Metazoa; phylum Chordata; class Actinopteri; order Cypriniformes; family Catostomidae; genus Moxostoma; species Moxostoma hubbsi. Next base: position 68,264,660 of record JAVLUX010000001.1, read on the forward strand.
TCAGAGGGCTCTGAGATGCAGAGCCCCAAGCCAGAGACAATGGAGGATACTTTGGCACAAGCACAGAGTTGTGCAGACATCAGAAAGACTATATGTGAGAAGAATGGTTTAAGCACTCAGCAGGTACACTTGTTGTCTTTTGATATGTGCATTGTCAATCTCTTATGTTATTTAAGGTTATTTAATGGCTATGTTTATTGTCACATTCTCACTTACTTTGAGTTTTTGTCAACCTTTGGGCAACACATCATTGGTTTCAGGGCGGTTCGCAAGAATATTGGCTTACATTTTTGGCCTTTGCATGAACACTCTAAATTATAATCAGATCATAAATGTCCGCACATGTAAGAGCATCCAGTGTGGATCACTTATAATGTGCTTTGTGAATGCGAGTTTGTTGACAGGAATTTTCCACCTTATTTCGCAATTGAACAAGAACATCTGAAGTCTTGTGATAAACCAAACGCATCAACTAGTAACAGACATAATTGACCAGTGCATTGGTTGGTGCAAACCCTAACTACTATTGAAATATAATTTTTTCTTTTCTCCATCTTTGTTTCCATCTTTTTTTTCAGACTGTCACTCTCCTACTTTACTTCCTGTGCTTCCTGGTTATCCTACAGCGAATATGGGGAAGCATTCAGTGCATTATTTGTATATAGCAGAGATGTCGAGGCACAGTCACCAGGTACCTGCAGCCTAATAATGCTGAACCTGTGTTATTAGCATCCAACTTCTTATTTCTGTATTGATTCTGCACTTTACCAATCTATCTTTCATTTCCTTTATTCCTTGATAATAACACAGATCTTCTGCAGAGCATTTTGAATGTATGTGAAATGCAGCATTGCTTAGGATTCATGTTGAAATGGATGATCATTTAAAATATATTGGAACTGGTGACATGTCTTTATGTTTCATCATGCAAGAGAATCTGACCCATAAAAGCTTTAAAAGAGCTCAAAAGAAAGAAAGAAAGATGTTTCACCCATATAAACCCCCCACACCAACAAAACAAGAAGTAAATTGGGCCAGTGCTCCATTATCAAGGTTTTGTTTGGGAATGTTAAAAAAATAAATAAAAAAAAAACTCTTAAAATGTTGATTCTACCAAATTTCTGCAGACTGACACACCTGTGAGCTCTGCACTGGAAGGACTGAGTCCTCCAGTGGTCGATCGTGAGCTTCGAAGCTTATCCGTCTCCAGACTCTTGTCACAAATAAGTGCTCAAAGTTCAAAGGTCTATTAGCCAGAATGGAGCACTGTGGACTATCTTCTCGGTTTGATTCTTGAAGATTCCCTGTGTTGCAGTAATCTATTAAAATGGAGGTTTTGCAAATTGTTGTGGAAATGCACTAATATATATGTCTACTGTTTTGATAACTATGGTGGAAATAGCTATATAAGGCAGAAATAGTATGAGTAGGATGGTAGTATGCCATTCTGAACTCAGCCATTGACTTGACACTTTCAGATGTGGTTGAAATTTAAGTGTAATGAAAATTTGTACAGTGTTGCATTCAATAAAATGTTCTCCTCAGCTGTTCTTCTCTCACTTTATCTTTTTTCTGTGTTTGTGTCTATTTCAAATCCAACCACTTTAATGAAATTTTATCATGTACACAAGTGTAATGACTGGACAAATTTGGGCAAATGTGGTCTACACATTGCAATATACTGTGCGTGCGTGTGTGCGTGCGTACATATATGTATGTATACACATACATACACATACATACATATACATATATATACACACACACACACACACACACACACACACATATATATATATATATATATATATATATATATATATACACACACATATATATATATATATATATATATATATATATACACACACATATATACACACACACATATATATATATATATATATATATATATATATATATATATATATATATATATATATATATATACACACATATATACACACACACACACACACATATATATATATATATATATATATATATATATATACACGTATATATACATACATATACATATACGTATATATACATACATATACATATACGTATATATACATACATATATACACACACACACATATATATATATATATATATATATATATATATATATATACACACACATACACATATATATATACATATACATACATACATATATACGTATATATATGTTTATCTTTCAATCAACATGAAAGAGTGGGACAGGCATCCTGTTTTTCTCGGCTTTTTCTGTTGGTGGAAAAGAAATCACCAAACGTCATCTTAGCGCGCCAGAAAGAAAGCGAACTTGGGCTGATCATAAAGCTGAGCTGGCTGTGATCGCTCGTGTTCTTGTGTTGGCTTGTTACCACGGATTCCGTTTTCTTTTGTGAGTGTGTGTGGATGTTTGGATAGAAGGCACGTATCTACGCCTGGCATATTTTTGTGCACAATCTGAATTGCGTAACTATCAAGACAACATTTTGAAGATCTAAACCAACACATTTTTCGACGACATGGATTCCGCCAATCAAGGTAAACCGAACCAAAACAATCGAACGTTGATGGAATAGATACAATGTAGCTAATTGCTCTGCAGTGTAATTCTAGGTACGCCTTATCTCTGGATCCCCAGGCGCAGTGAATGTCTGATGGTGAAGGGGAGAGCAGGGCAGGGCAGGGGATCAGGTTACTGCACCGAGCCAGTAAGGCAGAACCAGGGAACTAAAAGCCATCCAGACTGAGTGCAGTTGGTGTTAATATTGGATTAATCTAATTTAAATAAAATACAACAATATGATTAAAGGGGTTGCGTTACTCTTACACGGTGTTGACTAGTGCTTTGTGCCTTTGAAATTCCCTAAAAGTCTATCCCAATCACAATTCTGTTAATTTTCCGAAACGAATTTCCCCATTTAATATTAAAAGTGAACCGAAGCTCTATGAATGTGGAACCACGATTGATTGCTGGCTTGCGTGATTTCCATAGCTGCTTTTAACTTGTTTGCAAATAATTAGCTTCTTAAGTGTTGAGAGCTTTTACCGTCTATAACGGGTCCTTCGGTCCCATTGACTCTGAGAGTGGTGCTATAATGGACTGTTTAGGGTCAGTGAAGATTGTCAGTGAGCGGCTGGACTGGTTGACACGTCTCATTAATATATCTCACAGCCACGTGACAGCTCTCTCACAACCTGGCCTAAATTGGGCGCAGTTTCAAACCTTTGAACTGATTATTTTATCTAATAATTTGTTTGCACGTGTGTCTGTTATACGCTTTAATTTAAGTGCCACTTTTGTAAAGCAATCGACACTTTCGTCCACAAATGATAAATCGACTGTACTCTTATAAAGAAATGATGTGTGTAAAATGTTTAATATATTTCTGTACCTCTATAAATTAAAAAGAATAAAACGAGACCATGAAAGCAGCATAACTGCTTTGGTGACAAATTGAAGGCCATACAATGATCCCTGCTATTCCTGCTGGTGTTACATAGAGAAACAGGCTGCAGCCATAAACTGTATGTTCACTACTGTAAGGCATTTTGTCATTGCACTGAAATCTCTGATCATCTTCCTTACTCTGCTGTTTGTGTCTTATAGTTTTGGTCTTGGAAGTAAATTCCCAATTACATAAAAACTGAAGAGTGGTTATATGTTGAGAGTTACTGGATAAATACAATCTCATGAGTCTCTGTGGTGCCATTAGTTTGCCATGTGCCATTTTTCAACATCTGTTTTTTTTAAAGGTGGTGTGCGTTGTTTCTTATTTCTGCAACACTATAGTGGCACTGAACATAATTGCAAAAACAATGTTTTTAATCCCACAGATTATTATTATTGTTAATGTTCTGTAATAAAAAAATTTCATTACTTTAGCTACCACATGACTCTCTGGAATATTAAATAGATCGTGCCATCCAGCGGTCAAATATTTCTGAATAATGACCACACATCTGGGGATGAAGTGATATTTTATTGGCCATCCAGGTATTGCGAGTCATCTTTCCAACTAGTATCACATTGTGATCTCTATGAGTAAGCTATTAAGATAAATTCAGCTTAAATAAATGTTTCATGTTAATTTATTTGGCAAGGTGTTGTTTAAGAAGCGGAATAATGAGCAGTCAGATGGTCATTGTCGCAATATAAACACCAGCAAAATTCAGCTGTTTCTGGAGACTGCATATTTGACGTAAAAAAAAAAGCCAAATAATTATTTCATGTCCTTTTAGTTATTTATTTGGTTAGCAGCCATGTAATAAGCAGGATAATACACAGTCAGCAGGTTGTTTTTACAAATTAAAGCCCTTCAGTGATACAGTAGAAGACCCTCCGCCCTCTCTGGATTTATTTTGGGATAACAACTAACTGATTGTTGATTATTCCTTACTTAACTAAAAATAACTTGTTTTTCTATTTATCTTGAAAAAACAAAATATATCAGGAAAACTGTGTGTGTGTGTGTGTATGTATGTATGTATGTATGTATGTATGTATATATATATATATATATATATATATATATATATATATTATTAGTGCCATAAAAATGACATGCTGTAACTCACATCACTCAACACATCCACTCTTTATCTTTCAATCTACAGACATCAATTTGAACTCTCCACATAAAGGCCTGGGCACTGATTCTCTCTCAGATGTGCCAGAAGAGAGAGGGGCAGTGGCTGTGAATCCAGTGACTCTCCCCCCAGGTCTAACAGAGGAGGAGGCCGATGAACTGAGACTGGAGCTCACCAAGGTAAACCCTATAAGCCACTGTCCAACACTGCTTTCCCATCCTGAATAATCTGTGTTCAAATGTATTATTATCAGAAGTCAGTCATAGAGCTTTCTTATATTATTTTTGCAATTTTGAGTTTGTCTGTATTTCCAAAGAATCTATACTATCCTCATATCAGGTTGAGGAAGAGATCCACACTTTGAGGCAGGTGCTGTCGGCTAAAGAGCGCCATGCAGCGGAGCTGAAACGTAAACTGGGCCTGAGCCCCCTGAGTGAGCTCAAACAGAACATCACCAAAAGCTGGCAGGATGTCCAGACCTCAAATGCGTAAGTATGCCATTTCTCTATGTGTCCCTCTTGCTTACTCAAACCCAGGAGGAATCAGGTACAGTCTTCTTGGTTGCCACGTAAAAAGCCAAACCCTAAATCCTTTAATAAACCCTGCACATGCATCTTACTGCACTGGCAGTGTTGTGTAATATTGTCAATTCCATTCCTATGCTTTACAATTGAGAGAGGTTTATTGAAGTGGCAGTATAAATGGGTATTGACTCTGTATTGTGGCAGATCCTGTAGCTGCAAGCTGATAGCTGAGACCATTCAGTGGAAGAATTTTTTTTTTTTTTTTTATTTTTTACTGAAACCATTCTAACTAATCCACTCCAGCCTTCATTGTGCTCTTCACCAGCTTGCACACATTCCTCTCGCTTTGTTGCTGGAAATCACCCTTCAGTGAATAGTTCTCCCAAAATTGAAAAATCTCATCATTTACTCTCTCGTGATCTCGGATGTGAATGACTTGCTTTCTTCTGCAGAACACAGGTGAAGATTTTTAGAAGAATATTTCAGCTCTGTAGGTCCATACAATGCAAGTGAATGGTGGCCAGAATTTTAAAGCTCCAAAAAGCACATTAAGGCAGCATAAAAGTAATCCATACATCTCCAGTGATTAAATCCATGTCTTCAGAAGTGATATGATAGGTGTGGGTGAGAAACAGATCAATATTTAAGTAATTTTTACTATAACTGTCCACCTTTGACCAGCCCTGACCAGTAGGTGGCGATATGCACAAATAATGTGAATTGCCAAAAACCAAAAGAAGAATGTTGAAGTGAAAGTGTAGATTTATAGTGAGAAAAGGTCTTGCATATTGATCCGTTTCTTACCCACACCAATCATATTATCTCTGAAGACATGGATTTGATCACTGGTGTCGTATTGATTAATATTTTGCTGCCTTAAGCTTTTTGGTGCTTCAGAGTTCTGGCCACCATTTACTTGTACAGTATAGACCTATAGAGATGAGATATTCTTTTAAAGATCTTCGCCTGTGTTCTGCAGAAGAAAGAATGACATACACATCTGGGATGGCCTGAGGAGGTGAGTAAATGAGAATTTACATTTTTGGGTGAACTATTCCTTTCAGTTAAAGACACATAGGTGTCCACTTATATTATTCTGTAAAATTGTACATTACTACAGGAAAGCGGAAATGACCATTGTTCTCTGTTAGAGACGGGCATCTAAGCTGTCACTTGAAAGTCCTTAAGTTTAATTGTTTTATCAGTTGCAGTTGGGATTCAAAAGACTCTGTGGGAGTATTGTGGTCCAACTTATTCATGAATCACTCATTTTGTTTGTAGCTGATGACCTTATGTCCATTTGTTAAGTGTAACTTTCTGTGTTTTAGACAGAAACAACAGGTGTTCATTTAAAGAGTATGACAAAATGTTGGATAACAGATGTAAACTGCTTAAAAGCATTAAACTATTATATAATATGAATTGTATCAATATTATACTGATAACACAATTTAATTATAGAAATAAGATGTACACTAAATTACTGAATTTAAAAGAACACTTACACAATATTTACTGCAAACATTTTCAGTATTTATTGAAATGGGAATGTTTGGTCATGCATCTTTTAAGCCTAATGAAGGTCACAAAAAAGACTGAAATTCTGCATTGTTTCAGTAAATATTTAATTTCTTGTGAGCTTGGGCAGTGCAGATTTTTTTTTTTTTTTTCACAAAAAAACTATTTGAAAACAAAAAGGTTGAAAGGGCTGTTGGAACATAGAGTAGGCAGGATGACCACTTCTGCTAATTGACCAATCAGGCCCAGTTATTGTCCAATAATCTTAAAATGGACAAATATTGGCAGATCAATGTACCTGACAGTCTGCCATTACTCAGTCTGTCAGGAAGTTATTGATCTGTTGTTATTCAGAGTGTGTGTGTGTATATATATATGTATATATATGTGTCTTGATCATAATAAAGATTTGCAGTAACGGCTTGCTTTGCTTTTATAACAGCCCATTCAGCTCTGCTTGTGGCAGCACATAACCGTGTCTGTGTTTTTTTAGCTTTGTGACAGTGACAGAGAGGCTGGGCCAGTGGAATGAGAAGGTTACAGGGTGTGATATGTGAGTGTTTGAGCGCATTGGCATGTCTCCAGAGTGTATTTGCTGTTAATGCATGAATTCCTCTCACCTACACTCGAGACTGAAGAGACAGAGCATTTTAGACTCCAGAACTCACCCTTGACATCTCACCACCAAATGGTGTATTGCAGGAGAAAACTACTTTTTTTAATTTTTTTTTTGTGCCATGCTGACCACATTTCAATTAGATTGATAATGCTTCAAATATAGCTTATGCATTGAACAGCATACCTCAAATTCACAACAAGCTAAACAGCTTGGTTGGTGGGTAGGTTGTGGTGTTAGTCTGTTGCACCCATGAGATATATAAAATCTTTCTTTATCCTTGCCATTTTTTTTTCTTCGTCAGAAAAGTGCATCAGGTTATGCTGGATAGAATAAAATGTAATTTCAAACAGAAATGAGGGTAGATGCAACAGCTACTCTTGAACCCACTGCCATTTTTGTTTTTACATGACGTCACAATGGTCAGGTAAGCGAAGCCAGAGATTTCATAAAATTCAAATTTTCATTCCAAAATTGCAATTACAAGTTTGACAAAAAAGTGAACGGTAATTACAAGTCAGAAATTCATAATCCCAGTGATTCCATCATGACGTAAATGTAGCGTAACATTCATTCTGGTTCTTTTAATGTATCTCTCATTCTTCAGCTGTAGTTTAGATGTGTAAATATAGGTTAAGAATTGAACTTGTCCGACTGACTTCTGTATCACGAGTGTGTGAGAGATCTCTCAGTTCCCACTTTACACACAATCTCGGTGAGTTACAATCACACCAACAGACAGATGTCTACAGAAATGGCATGAATTTGTGTGTGTGTGTAAGAGAAGTGTTGTCATGGTCAGATATGGTGACCATGTGGATGCATTTAGAAGCCAGTGCTGTTTTGTGCACTTAGTACTGCAGTCATGAATTTTACATCAGGGTTCACTTGCCAGTATCCTCTCTGTGCTTACATGCTTCTTGTTTTCCCCAATAACTCATGCAGTTATTACATGGGCGTTGAGCAGTGTCTTTGTTTTTAGCTTACTGTGACTTTTAGTGCTTGAAATCTCCTTCCAGATTTACTCACATATTTAATTTGAGCTCATGAGTTTTGCTGGCTGTACAACTCAGCCTTGTTCTGCTTGTGTGGTTGGATCTGTTTTCCATAACTGAATTATACATACTTTAAGTTGTATCTGCGTGCACATCCTCTGTGAGAGTGGAGATTTGAACGTATTACCCTGTTTGTTTGTAGATATCTTTCAGCTTCTGCCACTCTGGATGACATTGCCAGCTCTGAAGTGTGAGTTATTCCATTCTTTGTTCATTTTGAATACATTTAAAGGTTGCTTTCATGTTTATATGTTTGTATCTTTATTTGTTTCTCTGTCTCCTCATTAAAGGAATAGTTCACCTAATAAATGAAAATTCTCTCATCATTTATTCAGCCTCATGCCATCCCAGATGTGTTTCTGTGACTTCTGCTGAAGACAAATTTAGATTTTTATAAGAATTTCTCAGCTCTGTGTATAATGCAAGTGAATGGTGACCAGAACTTTGAAGCTCCAAAAAGCACATAAAAGTAGTCCATACAGTTTAATCCATGTCTTCTGAAGTGATGCAGTTGGTTTTGGGTGAGAACGGACCAAAATGTAACTCCTTTTTCACTGTACATCTTGCAGCCTCTTGGTGCCATCATGATATCAAGCTAGATTACACTTCCTAGTGCTTGACGCATGCGCAGAGCATTAGATGGTCAAGTTGATTACATCTCTTTGGAAGATATGGATTTAACCACTAAAGTCGTATGGATTACTTTTATGCGGCCTTTATGTGCTTTTTGTAAGTTTTACTTGCATTGTATGAAACTTTAGAGGTGAAATATTCTCCTAACAATCTTTTTTTGTGTTATGCAGAAGAAAGTTGTACACATCCGGGATGGCATGAGAGTGAGTGAATGATGAATTTTCATAGTTTGGTGGAGTATCCCTTTAAAGGGATTGTTAAACCAAAATTTATAATAAATTAATTATTTACTCAACCTGGCATTGTTCCACGAATCCACACCCACATGACTTCTGTGGAACACAAAAGTAAATGTAAGGCAGAATGACATCCTCAGTCACCATTTACATAGAATATCATCAAAAAGTTGATTTATTTCAGTAATTCCATTCAAAAAGTGAAACTTGTATAATGTATACATTCATTCCACACAGACTGATATATTTCAGGTGTTCATTCCTTTTAATTTTGATGATTATAACTGACAACTAATGAAAACCCCAAAATCAGTATCTCAGAAAATTTTAATATTGTGAAAAGGTTCAACATTGAAGACACCTGGTGCCACAATCTAATCAGCTAATTAACTCAAAACACCCGCAAAGGCCTTTAAATGGTCTCTCAGTCTAGTTCTGTAGTCTACACAATCATGGGGAAGACTGCTGACTTGACGTCCAAAAGACGACCGTTGACATCTTGCACAAGGAGGGCAAGACACAAAAGGTCATTGCTAAAGAGGCTGGCTGTTCACAGAGCTCTGTGTCCAAGCACATTAATAGAGAGGCGAAGGGAAGAAAAAGATGTGGTAAAAAAAAGTGTACAAGCAATAGGGATAACCGCACAACTGGAGAGGATTGTGAAACAAAACCCATTCAGAAATGTGGGGGAGATTCACAAAGAGTGGACTGCAGCTGGAGTCAGTGCTTCAAGAACCACCACGCACAGACATATGCAAGACATGGGTTTCAGCTGTCGCATTCTTGCGTCAAGCCACTCTTGAACAAGACACAGCGTCAGAAGCGTCTCGCCTGGGCTAAAGACAAAAAGGACTGGACTGCTGCTGAGTGGTCCAAAGTTATGTTCTCTGATGAAAGTAAATTTTGCATTTCCTTTGGAAATCAAGGTCCCAGAGTCTGGAGGAAGAGAGGAGAGGCACAGAATCCACATTGCTTGAAGTCCAGTGTAAAGTTTCCACAGTCAGTGATGGTTTGGGGTGCCATGTCATCTGCTGGTGTTGGTCCACTGTGTTTTCTGAGGTCCAAGGTCAACGCAGCCATCTACCAGGAAGTTTTAGAGCACTTCATGCTTCCTGCTGCTGACCAGTTTTATGGAGATGCAGATTTCATTTTCCAACAGGACTTGGCACCTGCACACAGTGCCAAAACTACCAATACCTGGTTTAAGGACCATGGTATCCCTGTTCTTAATTGGCCAGCAAACTCGCCTGACCTTAACCCTATAGAAAATCTATGGGGTATTGTGAAGAAGAAGATGCGATACGCCAGACCCAACAATGCAGAAGAGCTGAAGGCCACTATCAGAGCAACCTGGGCTCTCATAACACCGGAGCAGTGCCACAGACTGATCGACTCCATGCCACGCCGCATTGCTGCAGTAATTCAGGCAAAAGGAGCCCCAACTAAGTATTGAGTGCTGTACATGCTCATACTTTTCATGTTCATACTTTTCAGTTGGCCAACATTTCTAAAAATCCTTTTTTTGTGTTGGTCTTAAGTAATATTCTAATTTTTGGGGATACTGAATTTGGGATTTTCATTAGTTGTCAGTTTTCATCATCACAATTAAATGAAATAAACATTTGAAATATATCAGTCTGTGTGTAATGAATGAATATAATATCCAAGTTTCACTTTTTGAATTAAATTACTGAAATAAATCAACTTTTTGATGATATTCTAATTATATGACCAGCACCTGTGTGTGTGTATGTATGTGTATGTGTGTGTGTATATATATATATATATATATATATATATATATATATATATATAAGTGAACAAGTGAATGGTGACTGAGGATGTCATTCTGCCTTACATTTGCTTTTGTGTTTCATGGGAGAAAGAAAGTAAAATGGGTTTGGAACAACATGAAGAGGAGTAAATTATGACAATTTTCATGTGAACTATCCCTTTCATACCATGTAGGGAATACTTGCGTCATGGTGGTTTGCTATGTTTGGGGCTTTTTAGATATGGGGTATATTTTGTTGATCGGTAGAGCTGTAGAGACATGCTGGTGAATGGAAATTAATGGTGATATTGCAGCTACCATGTCTTATTGCTTTTTAAGTAGTGTGAAACGCAGTTGCTGGAGATGTGGACTCTCTCTCTCTCTCTCTCTCTCTCTCTCTCTCTCTCTCTCTCTCTCTCTCTCTGTGTGTGTATTAAGAGACTATTTCTTGTATACAAGTTGCTATCTAGTGAAATGACTAACGATTATTTGACAATTATTTGATTTACAGGTATCTAACTAGGTACTCTTATTGTCTGTATTTTTGTTTTCAAGTTTGGTTGACTAACTCCTTGAGAACTGCTTTAATTGCATCTAAAAGGGTCTTTATAAGTTAATGGACATAAGTACGTTTTCATGACATCCCTTTTATTTATTTCTCCCCCACATCTGCTCTCTTCCAGGTATAAAAAGACTCAGGAAACACTGTCTCAGGCTGGACAGAAGACATCGGCTGCCCTCACCACCGTGGGCACAGCCATCAGCAGGAAACTGGGGGACATGAGGTAACATGAGTCAAAATGTCAATCTCCATTCTTCCTCTTCCAGAACTCTTATTCTGTCCCAAAAATTACAGTGTGTGACTGCAGCAGTGCTAGAAATTATTATTATTTATATATTCTACATATTTGCCCCCTGGGATTGATTTTGAACCTTTATGAAGGCTTTTTTCTAACCACCCATGTGCGTTGGCCATTTATATTAAATGGTTCAATTGAATCAATTAATTCAAATTAATTTTAAATTTGAATGCAAATGTTTAAATGCAAACAGATTATTATGGTGTCTCCAAAGGTGCTAAACACATAACAAAGAAAGGCCTAGAATACAATATTATGAAATATGTTATATATTTCTATAAAATTGATGAATTAACTACATGAGCATATTGTTTGTTTTGTTTATTTGTCCCCACAATATTAAATGTCTGGGGCATTTCAATCATTTGTGGCAGCATTTCTGCCCTGAGCCCTGGTGACTGTCTGACCCTGCTCTGCAAGCACTCTGATTTAAAAACATTATTATTTATTAACCTGCATGCTTATGCATGTCTTTTTGTTTTTGTTCATTTTTTACCTAATGTAGCTTGAATATGGACTGTTATTAACCTATAGTTCCTTTGTTAAAGTGCAGTTGTTTTGTCTAACTGTGTCATTGGTGTGCACTTTGTATCGTCATTGCGCGTCATTTATCTTAAACATTATTTTGTGTGTGTGCTACATTCTGCATCACATTTCTGCTCTGTCTTCATGTCTATGGCTTTTGAACATATCTGCTCTGTTTGGTTATTTATCCACTGCTTTGCTATCCTCCATTCATCAATCACTCGGAAACCCTGATTAACAGTAACGAGTGAAATGTAGTCTAATGTCTCAGCAAAGCCACTTCCAACATCGACTGCATTCGGCTGTTTTAGTCATGATTCACTTGACAGCTTTTGCCTTTCCTGTTCATGTCATTATTTGCACACATTTATTTAACTTTCTTCCCTACCTCTAATACAAACAGATGGCTGAAGAAAATAAGTGCGATGATGGAGGACTGTTTTGCAATATTATTCAGATCAGTGGATCCAAAAACGGGCCACAGAACTGTTCTGATAGGGTCACGGACAGGGGGAAAACTATGCCCAATGCAAATAATAAAATGCAAATAACATGGACTTAAAGGAATCAAAAATGCTTCCCATTTCTTTTGTTGTTGACGCAAAGGGGCATTCATCCAATCAAAATCTATAGTGTTTTGGTGCTAAATTAATTTGTCACTGGGTAGAAGATGGCTAAGTTAGGAAGGTTGGCATATGCCCATCATCGAAAACCATGAACAAAACTAGTAATGGATAAAGAAAATGACCGAACACAGTGTGTGTGTTTGTGTGTTTTTTTTTTTTTTAATGCAATTAACTATTTGCTGCAGATATAATCAAACCATTTCAATTCAAGGCATATTTGAAAGACAAATTTGTCATGTTAATGTCATTGGATTCCATTTTGGTCGGCTAATGAGGTTCATGCAATATTAATTGCTTAATTTCAATGTTTGATTTTTAAGAACATTTTTGTTTACTTCCATGCGATTTAAAAAATGTTGGTGTTGTGAGGATTTGCATTATCCGATGTAAAATCTGGGTCTGAAGCAAAACCAGTTGAGAATCACCGCATTATATGTGCATTTAGATTTGTCAGCTTGACCTGTTCATAATGGGTACTCAGTATTCCTGTATGCAGAGGGCCTGTATCAACTATCAGAATCAAAATCATTAGATGCTCCATTAGTCACTCTCCATTACAGGATAGAGAGAAGCTAATAGCTTCATTTAACAGTTCAAAAGCTCCATTCATCATATCAAAAGATCCAGTCCTGTTTTTATCTGTAACCGCTCCGCTGCTCAGTCCCTCCAAACTTCATTCTTTAGAAAAATTATTACTTCTCTAGCCACATAATCTTATTGTATTTATCAATTAAACATCATCTTTCTAAAACAGTCTTATAAACTAGTGGATTCATCCAATAGTCCTGTTTATCATTATTTATAATACATTTATTTAGTTCTTTCTGCTTGCCATAGTCATGCCTGATGTCTAACACCCAACCTGATTGATTTTGTATCCCCGTTTTCTTTTTAATTGCTGCCGTTGCTTGGTCTACAGAGCTCTCCCTTTCTCTAACTCCTTTGGGTAAGACTGACCAATGTCATAATTGGTACTCATCACATAATTGATACACAAAAAGTAGAATCCTGCACCCATATTTCATACTTTATATATAGAGCTCTGATTTAATACCAAGGCAATTTAATTTTGAACGATTCTGTTATGGTTTGAATATGCTTTTAATGTTGTTTTAACTTCAAAGTCATGCATATTTTGATTCCTACTTGCTTTTGCATGATCATGTGATTTAAAGATGAGAATCTGGAGCACGTTTCCGTTAGGTGTTACGGGATGTGTTGTAAATATCACCGATGTATAAACCGTAAGTGTCTGGTATAACCCTGCTTGCTAACATTCACCCCTCTTTCTCCCTTTAATGCTTTCGAAGTAGCAATTACTCCATTCGCCATTCAATAAGTATGCCAACTATGAGGTAAAGTATTAGGGTAGACTACTACTTTGTCACCCAACTCAAACTGTTTCTAATTTATTGGACATTTAGATATTAGCTTATCGTTGGTATGAAATCACTTTTGTTGTACCATTCCTCATTTGTAAGTTGTTTAGGATAAAAGTGTCTGGTAAGTTAATACATTTAAAGGGATAGTTCACCCAAAAATGAAAATTCTCTCATTTACACACCCTCATGTCATCACAGATGCATACAAGTTTCTTTCTTCTGCTGAACACAAAGGAAGACTTTCTCAGCCCTGTAGGTCCATATAATGCAAGTGAATGGTGGCCGAACCTTTTTGAAGTGCAAAAAAGCACACAAAGGCAGCATAAAAGTAATCCATACGACTCTAGTGGTTTAATCAATGTCTTCAAAAGCGATATGATGGGTGTGGGTGAGAAACAGATCAATAGTTACATTTTTTTTTTTACTATTAATCCTCCTCCCTGCCCAGTAGGTGTCGATATGAACAAATAATGCAAATCAGCAAAAATCAAAAGAAACGGGTGAAAGTGGATATTTATTGTTAATAAAGGGCTTAAATATTGATCTGCCACACCTATCGTATCACTTCTGGAGACATGAATTTAACCACCAGAATCGTTTGGAGGTACTTTATGTTGCTCTTATGTGTATTTTGGAGTTTCTAAATTTTGGCACCCATTCACTTGCATTGTATGGACCTACAGAGATGAAATCAATGTTTATGTTCTTCAGAAGAAAGTCATACACATCAGGGATTGAATGAGGGTGAGTTAATGAGAGAATTTAAATTTTTGGGTGAGATATCCCTTTAAATGTAATGGTGTAAATGTTTCAATAACTTTTTTTTAATTGGGGAAGTATACATTTCTTGAAAGTCTTAGTGTTAGGTATTGATACAGATTTCCCAATTTGATTCAATTCAAAATTGCAAGCGCTCGGTTTTATTTTGATGTGATTTGAATAGATAGTTGTTGCGTTCATTTTGCTTGCTTAGGAAAGAAATTCTCTCTCAACTTATGTTTAAATGGGAACCTTATAACTTGGTGGTCCTGCATTACAAAAATCTAACTTTAAACAGTGAATAACAGGGCAAGTTTAATAGCTAGTTATTTAACATATAATAATTAACACTATTAAAACTTAAATAAACTTTTCAGTAAATTATCAATCTTGGGATATTAGATTGATAGATATTACAATCATTATCGAGTTTGTTCAAATGAAGATCACAATTAATCAGAAAATCAATATTTTTACCCAACCCTATTGAAGGCATTTGGCATTTTGGATACCCATTACCTTATAACATTTTAACTGCCATTTATATTTTCTTAGCCTAATGAATTGTCTAATACGTTGCAATGCACCTTCCATTTTGACCTTTGGGAATAATGTGTGTTTTGTTTAATAGAAATTCTTCTACCTTCAAATCATTTGAGGACAAAGTTGGAAACATCAAGGTAAGGCTTTCCCTTACCTATTTGGGCAATATCTGGATTTGCCATTGCTGGTGTCTTACAAATTCCCTGATCTTTCTTTGTGTGTCCGTGTTCTCAGCACAAGGTGGTTGGAGGAAAAGCCAATGGTGAAAGCGACCACTCTCCGAACGAGTCGAACCCAGTGCAGGACAATGCCCCGTTCTGAGAACCCACCCTGCTGACTTAAACGCTCATCTCATTTCTTTGTGACTCTTGACTACACACACACACTTCAGTTGTCCCTCCCTTTCTCTCTCTCTCTCTCTCAATTATTTTGTCCCTCCTTCCGCTGACACCCCTCCACCTACTGCTAGCATGTGCTTGCCTTATCTCTCCATTAAAAATACACAGTACAGTGCCATGAATTTATCACAGGTTGTACAAAAAAAAGAAAAATGTTTAATCATTTCGTATTAGAAACTATTTTACACTGCTTTGCATAATGTTTTTACATAACTTTTATCTATATATGAATATAAATAACTATATTGAAACAATACTGCCAAGCAGCATTCACCAGATGGTAGGGGGGGTAAAAAAAAATAAAGATGCAACATTTAAACCTGAAGGGGGGAGGATATCGGACATATATGAAAAAAATGCTGCCGGTTTGTATGCTGCTGAGCATTCAGTCCAGTCATTTTCTACTCTCAGTACAATGTGAAGCGATGCTTTACTGTACACTTGTGAATGTCTGACCTTCTCAGTCTGCCTTATGCACGCACTATATTGATCAATCTCTTTTTTTTTTGGATAGACATGTTACATTAAGTTGTTTTTTTCTCGTTATCCTCTTTGTACCTTTTGCTGTTTCTTGTTCTCATTCAGTTTAATTTTTGGATTCATGGGAATGTTTTATTTATGCTGTGTTGATGTCAGAAATGATGATCCTTTGCTTTGTGCCATGCTATGAATGCCAGTTAGCAGATGCCTGAGATGTTTGGTGTCAAAATGTGTCATACAAAACTAGCACATCACAAGTGCCACAATTTAAGAAATGACAAAAAAGTTTATCTTGTGCTCATGTGCGTTAACCCAAAATGTTAAAGGCAGAGTAAGGCCTGCTGTGTCAGCTCTGTTTATTTAGCAGCATTTGTTTATTTGTCCAGCAGAAGTTAACTTTAGTGTTTTCTGTATGGTAGCACAGTCACTTTTAACCTGAAAGATATTGGATTATATTTCACTATTGGCATATGTATTTTTTTTTATTTTTATGTAATGAACATAAAGAGGGAAAGAACTTTTATTATTGTTATTTCAAATCGTATACACAAATAATAGGGGCAGGTTGTTGTTTTGGTAACAGGCACCATAGCTTTAAATTAGGGATCTGAGGCTAGCTGTTCAGAATTAATGGCTCAGATCGTTTTCTTTTAAATCAATGGTGTAGTAATTATCATTTATGTTTGTCATTTGTTTGTTTATCAATAAAGCATTCCTTCAAATAGCTTCTAGTTTCTTATTTGTCCTATGCTTTTTTTGCCCGTGTACGTAGGGGCTACAGAATGTTCCGGGCAGGCAGCAAATGCCTTAACCACGCCCCCACACAGATCGTAATCATATGGAGCCTTTAAGGCAGAGTAACCTGCCAGGAATAATGGATGGCACGTTTCTCCCAGATTGCGTGTTTTTTTATATATATATATAATCGTAGTGGAGTAGTTCTGCCCGTAGGTGGCAGTATTGAACTGTCAGTGTAACATTCAATTGAATGAAATGGGATTTTATTGGCATAACTAGATATACAATGAACTAGCATGCAATGTTGTTAAAGCTGACTGTTTGTACTAGTGAAACAGACTTTCCAATGTGACATAAACACTATTGATTGAACAATGATAATTAAAACAATATTAACTGAACTGTCAATAATAAAATTTAATTTAGTGTTAAGAAGGAAAGATAATATATTTAGTGTATGAACACTGCAACTGCATTCAGATGAAAAAAAAACAAACATTAAACTGAAGGGCGTTATGTGCTCAAACTAGTAAATATCCCAAGAAGCTTAAAATAATTACTGTAAAATCGAAAAACTCGACTATGCAGTTGCCTCATTTTGAAATTGTTTATAAATGAATGTGTTTGCATGTAATACTTTGCGTTATCTAATATCCCCGAACCGCCCTTTTATGGCTAGAAACACAAACATCAGCTTCAGTCTATCATGGTATATAAACAATGATTGCCAAAAGAGAGTCAGTTCTGATCCAATATGAATAAATATATCAACTAAAATAGCTCAAATGTAAATTATATTACATTTACGCTTTTAATGCTTTGGACAGTGCATGTTACTGTAATGATATTCAGATCATTGAGATGTCAGCAAAAGGTCAGATTAGCGAAAAAGAAGAAAACCTTTGTTCCCTGACCGGGAATCGAACCCAGGCGAATCCTAACCGAGCTTGTGTTATGATGTATTTTTGCAAATGATGAGATGATGAAGGACGAATGTTTCTCTTTCGTTCCCTTCTAGACCTTTCAGGATTAAATCATAAGTCTTGCCGCTGAAACCATTGTTTTAATAAAGTAATATTGTGTGGTAACTATGGTTCAACTAAATATAATGGTTAAACTAGTGAAACCATGGTTAATTTTGTAGGGGTAAACAAAACAGAGGTCTAATAATTGCAAATAATCTATTTGTCTAATATTCTGTTTTTAGACTCACTTATATATAAAAAAAAAATATGACGATTTATGACTAAAAATAATATATTAAATTATTTTATCCCAAGGAATCAAAAAATAGAAAATAGGTTTAATAGAATATCGGTATTCGTAACGATATTGACAATATTGGACTTGAAATTACTGGTATCGGATAGAAAAGAAAAGAAGTGGTTTTATCGCTCATCCCGCGGTTACGTGCTCGCTCAACTTGTTTAAATATGGGAGAAAAAAAGACGGGAGAGAAGCCACGCCTCCGCACGCCACTCCTGGTTGTTTACGTCACCTCTCTGTATAAATGACAGAGAACGGGGTTGTTTTTGTTAGACAGCATTACGGTACATATTTCCGGTTGTGGAGAGTCTTATCCATCCAAACCTTTTTAAATGGGTCCCGTCGCCTAGCGTTTTCTCCCCAAAGCCTCCGACTGAATCGATCAGGGTGCTCTAATAACATCAGCACAAGGGGTAAAATAAGGTACGTTACAACAAATGTAAATGGTCTGCTCATATTGCTGTTTTTGCTCATTGTTTGGCTTCAATATACCGGGGAGTACCGCCATGTATTGACGGTGCTGTAAGTAACAGCAATATTAATCACATTGGTGCCGCCGATTTTTACGGAAATCATGTGTAGGACAAAATGTTCCTTTGTGATTGCATGTGCATCCCTTTTTCTAACATAGTACATGTGTTTACTATCAAATGTTTGTTGATTCTTCTTGAAATGCTGTTGAATGACTTGGTAAAGTCAAGTCATTTTTATTTCTATAGCGCTTTTCACATCGTTTCAAAGCAGCTTTACATAAAATCATGCATTAACAGAAAAGGAAACCGTAATATCTATAAAGTCTTGGAGTCATAATTGTGTAGTTTGATTAAATAATGTCATTCAATAATTTATTTCGAACCCCAGTGAGCAAGCCGAAGGCATATTTTCAGTTTGTTTAGAAAATGAGTAGACCTTAAAATAACACTTATACAACCCAAACAAGATTCAGGCATTATGTTAGTGCTACAACCTTTTAAATGCGTTTAATTGTTCTCTGTTGTGTTTGCCTGTATTCATTAAGCCACTGAGTTTTTCCGAATTTGCATGATGAATGTTGAATTACTTGGTATGTAAGCAGCTATATCTGACAGACTGTCCTCTTCTCCATCAGGGTTTCCATCTAAGGCACAGTTTACATAAATCTGTAAAATGGCAGCCATCCCAGCTAGTGGTTCTCTTGTAGCCACTCACGACTACTACCGAAGTAAGTAGACTTGTTTAAGAGCATGCACTTTTTTGGTGCTCCACCATGCATGGTTGCCCATCTAATAATAGTTCATGTTATACACAGAATTTGCTTTTATAAGTCTGTTTCCTCTCACCAGGGCGCATCGGCTCTACATCTAGTAGCAGCTCATGTGGCAGTTCAGAGTATAGTGGGGAGGTTATTCCACATCATCCTGGTGAGGGTTTTTTTCTTTATTTATTCCATTCACACACCCCACCAGCACTAGAATATAGCAATCCTGACAGTCATGTTGTAACTCGTTTCACTTATTCACACTAAGTGGGGATTTGGCCTATTTTACAGACATCGTAATAATTTACTGAACACACCCACATCAGTCACTGCTCTTTTGCAATATGATGGCCGTTCCTGGGTAATCGGCTTTTGTATTGTGCTAAAACAATGACGGGTATCTGAATCAGAATTTTGTTCATTTGAATTGTAAACCTGCGGTGTTTAAGACAATTTTAAATTATTTTTGTGGCATATAATGTGTGTTTTTAAACATTGTGATTTTTAGTTTAATTATTTTAAAGGTGACCTTGGACCGCACGAGGAAATTCAGCTCTGTGATTAACAAAATAGTCAAATTTAGCATTTTGGGCAATCTCTACTTTTCCCTGTGAAACACTGAAGCTTGACCTTTGCCCCAGTTTGTCTACAATCTGAATTTCTCTGTGTGTTAATTTTACTAACATCTTAAAAATAAAAGGGGCCATAACATGCCTCTTATTTTGTTAACTGGCACGTTTTCGAGTACAAATAAATAATATTCAGATGCAAATAATTTGACCATTGTTCTAGCTCCATACTATTGAGGAAGCCATCCTATTTGAAGCTAGACTTGTCTTGTAACTTAGTCATCAGGTTTGGATTTGGGATCAAACCCATTTACAGGACAGACTGGCCATACTTTGTTCTGATTTGTTGTTTCATTATCCCCCAGGTCTGCCCAAACAGGACTCTGGCCACTGGTGGTCCAGTTTCTTCTTTGGGAAGCAGAACCAGCCTGGCATGGGAACTCTAACTGAGGAGGCTCAACAGAAGTGAGTCAATTATCTTTCAGTGGAGACATGGGATTGATTTTCACTGACACTCAACTTGCTGCATGTAACATGAAGACCTTGCCAGTGTTAGTCATAACTGCAGTTGCAGATTTTAGAATTTGTAACCCAGATCTATCAGTCCATTTAAACTGTTGTGATGTATTTATTTATTTTTTGAATATCTTAATCTGATTTGCTCTCCAGGTCAGGAGTGATGAGCATGACCAATGGACAGGTGACATGTGTTGCCCCGGAGATGGTGATCAGGCAGGCAAGCGAAAGTAATGGAGGCAAGTCGGAGGCAGGGAGTTCTCCCCATTCCTGAATCTGAGACCAGCTCAGGACACCAACGCTAGGGGATAAAATGGCCCTTTTTTATTAATTTCCCATCCATACAATGGGCTGTTTTAGTATTTTTCTTTTTTTGTACTCCTTTTATATATGGCATTATAAAATAGAAAACTGAAACATACAAAAATATTTGTATAAATATTTTTTTTTACACCTCTGTAACCCTGGTGGAGTGTCTTATACTGCCCAATTTCTCTCTTTAAATTATTATTCAAGACCTTTTCAAACAAACCCTGCATTAACCATTTACAATTCCATTTTTATTTTATTCATATATATTTTTTTTTTTTTTTTTTTTTACTAAAATAAAGTGTACTCAAACATTGTAGAGTGCAGTCATAAATCCTCTATGGTGTTTATGGGCAATTGTGTATGTGTGCATCCCTGTGTAGTCATTTTGCCAACATTCCTACCGTCCACTGTGATCGGTGGGGGGGGGGGGGGGAAAGGGGGGGAAAGCCCCTCTGCTCTCCGGAGCATATTGTTCAGCTCATATGAACGGATCATTATATAACAAGTATGTTGGCTCCACTGTTCCTGAGATCTGTGTTTATACATTCAAATTCAGTACATCCACATTCAACATGGACTTTGGAAAAGGCAAAAACAAGGGCACCCAAATTCCAGGTAAAATGGAGACAGAATGTCATGGGCATTTGCCTTTAAAGAGTACAATATCTTACAGATTCCATTATACAGAATTTAAGAAAAGCCTATTTATTCAATAAACGCATTCAGAGAATGTCACCTCTCCAAACAGGGTCTGGAAATAATGTAGACTCTACAGTAACACTAACCCTATATTTTTTTTTTTTATGTAAGTGCTCTTGGTTATACTATGGCATACATTTTCCTATTGCTCATTGTGTTCTGAATAAAGACACCCACTTCATGTTTTGACGTAAGGTTTATGTAAACCAAAATAACAATACAAAGTGCCAGTGGACAATTTAAATGAAGCAGTGTTAGTGGTTAAACACTCTCAATGTGGGAAACGGCAAACATGGAAAATTGCTCTGTATAAGCCAGACAAAACTGTTTTTTGTGTAGCTTTGTTCCCATGTGTACATAGATTTTCCAGGTCACTAAGTTCTGATGGTTGGCTAGATACATGAAAAAGCCTTTCTGTGGCATGCTGACTCTGTGTTTTTTTTTTTTTTTTTTTTTAGTCAAGTATATCATCTCTGATCTCAGCTGCAGGTCCAAGCTGCCAAACTATGACAGGTGCTGTGTTTGACATTTTTGTGGTAAACAAAAAGGCATCTCATGTAAAAAAAAATAATAAATATTATTTTGCAAGATGAGGAAGAAATGGCTATTTGGGTAGATGTCTATATGGATACTATGCAATATCAATTAATTTGTTCTCTAACATTGAAGGCCTCTAGAGCTACAGACTTTACAGCTACATGAACTTCTAGGCGAAAATCTAATCTGCATGACTGGAGCAACACATTCAAATCCACATATGCTGTCAGTTACTCTGTAGAGAAACGCAATACACACTTTAAAAATTAAAATTTTGTGCAGAAGTCTACTTGACCACACGGTCAGCAGGGCTTAGCTGTTTGGAAGAGGCTCCTTTGGATGTTGGGCTCTTTATAACGCACTTATTGTCCAGTCATCGGTTGCATGTCCTGAGAAATCTGTAATCAGAAAGACAGGAACAGAATCAGAAATAAATTCTGTCTGTCTAACCCTAGACCTATCATATATGTTGCATATATTATGACCCCTCTGTCAAGCTCCTGAAGTTTGTGGACAACACTACTGTCATTGGCCTTATCCAAGATGTCAATGAGTCTGTATACCAAAAGAAGAACAGCCGGCTGTCTGGTGCAGCCAAAACAACCTGGAGCTGAACACGCTCAAAACAGCGGAGAAGATAGTGGATTTTAGGTGAAACATCCCAGCATTACACTCCCTCACCATTCTGAACAGCACTGTGGCAGCAGTGGAGTCATTCAGGTTCCTGGGCTCTACCATCTCACAAGACCTGAAGTGGGAGACCCACATTGACTCCATTGTGAAAAAGGCCCAGCAGAGGTTGTACTTCCTTCGCCAGTTGAGGATGTTCAAGGGTAAAATATCAGCACATAGTAAGATATAAGCCGATGAGTTCATTCAATGTTCAATTCAGTCATCTTGGAGATGAAGCTACTGTACATCAAACTGTTTGAATGTAGCTAATTAAAACAACTGGTCTAGGTAGGTTTCCTTTACTATATCCCAGCTTGGTGTTTGGATTTGGTAACCCAGATAGTCACTTGTCTTTGATTTGGTTCCATTAAGTTAACAGAAAGACTATTGACAGCCTTCATTTTATCTGTTGGGCAGATGCCTGCACACAAAAACAAACATATACACAGAATCTGAAGATGTGCAACAGTTAAAATGACCTACATCCCACAGAGTAAATCCTCTTAGACATGCATTTTATTAAAAGAGAGAGGATTTAAACATCTTCTGAAAATAATTCCATATTTTAATAGATACATTCTGCAAGAGAGTACTTTTAAATGAAGAGTTTTTACAACGTTTTGCATGGAACTAGTTTTCCTTTTGATGTTTTTAGTACTTTGTACTGTTTAAGCAATTAAATTAGGACTATTTTTGGCAGTTCACAAAAAAGGGAGAGAGATCTATGTTTTTATTTGGTCAATGACAATACATGAGTTGATAAGGCTAAAATAAGAACATAGTGTGCTGTACATTCAGGTAAAAGTCCACGCATTGAAAAACTGCTGCTTCAGTGAAAAGCAGTCAGCAGCATAACACGTGTTCAGTAGCCAGGGGCGGACTTAGCTCTAGGCAAAGGTGGGCAACCGCCTAGGGCACCTAAAAATACAAATTCTATATATTTTTTATCATTAATACAAAAAAACATATGCTGAAACTTGATCTTACGAGATCTTTATTGATTATGCAAGATGCTGCCCTGGGCGACTGCCCATCGCAGCCATGCCTAAACACGCCACTGGTTTCCGATAGCTTTTAATCAGTGAGGTGATGGTTCGTTTCTTCCATTCTTTCTATGCCCTATAGGTGTATTGCTGTGGATTTTTTTTGTACTTGTATAGGTATTTTGTACAATGTACTTTTATTGAGTTTTAACTTTTATTTTAACAGCTGTTGCTTTAGTTGTGCTTTATGAATAAAGTGACATATGAACTTTCACATGCAAAAATAAAACAGTTTGAGACAATGTACAATATAAAGTGTATAAATTAACACTTTAAAGGTGCACTCAGAAACTTGTTTGTGTCATCTTGGATTTAAGAGTGACACTTAGTGGTGTGGATGCAGCATCATTCAAAATCAATAGTTTTCAGTTACAGATGCCATTGTAGAAATTCACTATTCACAATCATCCATGATTCATTTAAACACTGTTATGTTAATTGCAGAAACCCACAATCCACCCACAACACTGTAAAAACTTTGGACTGATGCCAAAATTAGAGGTTAGTGGGTGCACGTCTATTCATGTCTTAACATCCTTTGACTTTATACATTTGAAAAAGAGCTAATTGAAACCTGATTTTACACAGTATATATTTATCAATACAGGCCTTTCCTCGTCTATTAATATTTCTGTATGTTTGTTCTCTACATCCACTGAGTGTGGGCAATGTGGTAAGGTTATGAAAAAGGGTTGGCTAGATTAGAGGTGTTACCTTCAGAAGTATTGAATCATCACTCATATGGTAACAAGTGTGGGCTCTCTGACACACAGCAGGAAGGGGGGTGCTGCCCAGAGAAGCCATGCAGGGAAGCTGACCTAGTTTTTAAGAATGGAAACCAGAATAGATTATTATGAGTTGACAATCATTACACTTCATATTAAGACTGTTTACAGTTTGAGGTTTAAAGAAAATATTTCCGTCGAAGTAGTGCTATAATATACTTCTTATATTTTATATTCTTATATGAGTTTGAAACTTCACATGTTGAGCAGTGATTAGTTGAAGGGCTATATAATGCTAAAAAGTGTCATAATATATACAGAATAAATGTTTTTTTCATCATGAATATTAAATCATAATTAGGTTTTACATTTACAGCAGAAAATGTGAGTATTGCTTGACTGTGCAAAGTCGCTGCAACAATGCTGTTGTGTGTAATTTGTGCATTATGTTGTTGCTAGGGTGTTCTGGGTGCTTTAGGGGGTTGCTTACTTGCCCAATTCAAAAGAAACCACCGCCAAGAATCTATGATATTCTGGTCCATGTGAGTTGGGACTATCCTTCTATGTAAATCTATGGGATTTTTTTGTCTGATAGATACTGTTTGTAGGTCGGGTTCCCAAAGTTATGGAACATGGAAATATTAGGGAATATGCATAAAAATGTATAAAATCACAAAAGGTGACCAAAATTTTGAAGCTCAAAAAAGCACATAAATGCAGCATAAAAGTAATCCACACAACTCCAGTGGTACAATCAATGTCATCTGAAGCGATCAAATAACTTGTTTTTCACTGAACATATTGCCATTGTAGTCTCTTTGTGCAATCACGAGTGCTTACACGGTTTTGCCTGTTTTCACACGAACTCACGCCACACATCCAATTTCTCACGCAAAAAAAAAAAACGATCTTGAAAACTCCCCGACCGTAGATGGCGCTGATGAGCGCCACTGAACCCTATGCGCTGCACCCCGAAGTTAGCGAAAGAAGAAAAGATACCGCGAAAGACAACGGGAGAAACTACCTCGAGAAGTCTGATGATGAGATCAGGTATGTAACAATGAAATGTCGTCCAATTGACTCACTCTCTTAAACTTTAAATCTCGAAAGAAATTATTTGTTTGTGTTTGTGCTTCTGCGTGTGTCTGTGAACATGAGTGAATAAACTCGGCTGTTATGACAGCACACAAGCAGCAGGAGAGCACCTTGTTAACCTCGTGGTATACAGGTGAAACTTGAAAATGTTTTATATCGTGCAAAAGTTCATTTATGATTATGGCTTACCTTTTCACAATATTCTAATTTTGAATTTGGGGTTTTCATATGCTGTAAGCCATAATCATCAAAATTATAACAAATAAAGGCTTGAAATATCTCACTTTGCATGTAATGAGTCTATATAATATTTAGTTTCACATTTTAAGTTGTATTACTGAAATAAATGAACTTTTGCATGGTGTTCTAATTTTTCAATGTTCACCTGTACTGCATGCTCAAAACATCAGCTCATAGCATTGTTTATTTACTCACATGGCATTTATCTTTTTATTAACAGGCCAAAGATAAAGGACTCACTGTGGATGAAGACTTTCTGTAGGACCAAACAGTACTTCGAACAGGTAATATGTATTCAAAAGAATTTAACATAAATACAGGAACTTTGTGCATAGAAGTAGGCATGTTTTTGTAACTGAGAGTAGAGTTATTAAACCAACATGTCCATGAATTCTTTAAGGTTTCAAAGATGTCCCGTTAGAGACCTTTGCCAGAACAAAAGCGGAACCTTTTATTTTATTTAAAGAACCAGCCAAGTGAGAAAAGACAGACAAACACACTGACAGAACAGCCAGAACGACTGATAGAAATGACAGGACAGACAGAAGAGCAACACACAGGACAGAGAGAGCAACAGACAGGACAGATAGACGCACATGCAGAGGAGCAACAGATAGGACAAATAGAACGACCAACAGGGCAGATGGAAGAAGACACAGAGGCACAGACAGAAGAGACCCCCCCCAATCCAACAGCAGGGCCAGAATAGTCGTGCTCTGGCTGGAGCAACAACATATAGATCCATTTTCAAAAATGATTGGACCTCTTGATGGCCATTTATTACCACAGGAAGCCTCAAGATGCACTACTGGTGTGCAGTCTGCCGTATTGAAAACTCATGTTGCCACCAGGGTGTGGCAGATGTAGTGCGCCACATAAAAAGCAAAGGCCACCAAGAAAAGACACGGGCTCTCCAGTCCACATCCACAATATCCCAATATGCAATGCCCGTTCCCTCTGTTGGGGGGATGTCTGCACAAGAGTTTAAGGTGTGATATGTGTAATGGTCCTGTCAAGGTTCAGTCAAGAGTTTTGTGTTATAGTTGATCACAGTAAAGTCATGGTTAATAGTTTTGACTAATTGGTTTGTATTTCAGTGTAGTACAGTCCAGGTTTCTTAATTTGAGATCTTAGTTGCTGAATGTGTTTTTTACCATTATCGCAGGTGTCTATTTGAAATAAACTATGGTCTTTAGGGAGGATTAATAATTTTTAATTTCTTACAGACAAGAAGGGCTGAGGTCAAAGTGACAGCTGGGTTGGTAGTTCACAACATCCCCCTAGCCTTTGCGGACCACCTGGGGCCTCTCCTAAAAGAATGTTTCGGAGATTCGAAGACAGCGCAGGAGTACAGGTGTGCCAGGACTAAGTCATCCTGCATTACCAATGAAGCACTTGCACCATATTTCACACAGGAGCTTGTGAAGGAGATGAAAAAAGCCCTGTATACCCTTGTTACGGATGAGTCGAATGACACTGGTATTTCCCAAACTATTTGAGATTTTTCTCCTCTTCAAAACATTTACTTTGTGCTGTTGGTTGATGACAATATACCTAAAACTTAACAACTTGTAACTCTACTTTCATAAATAGGTTTCCCCATCTCCTTCCATACCATGGGCCAGAGGAGCATGACCTTCTGGGTGAGGAGTTTCTAAATTATTAGACCATGCCAATGATATCCCTGCAGGACGAAACGGAAATGGAAAGTTTCTGGGCTGAAATGGAAACCCGGAAACATAAGGTAAACACTTTTTTTTTGTCTTTCCTTTTGACAGGTGTGGCTTGGCTACATCTGTTGCATGCATATATGTCATGCATGTTGCAAATTATGAATTTTTTTTTATCTGAACTTTGTTAATGGATCAACCTGAAGTATACTTGCAGTATTAATCAATCAAAAATCAAAGTATGTTTTTTCCATTGTGTTCTTGGTGCATACAGTAGGTGACAGGAGCCAAAGAATTCCTGGTCCTGGTGTTGCCCCATGCAAACGCAGATGCTGAGAGGGTGTTTTCACTTGTGGGACTGAACAAAACCAAGAGAAGAAGCAGCCTAGCATTGGATGGCACCCTGTCATCAATAATGACCATAAAGATGGCCAATCTGGAGCCCTGCTTTAAATGGGAGCCCCCCTCAGATATCATCAAGGCCTCCAAGAATGCCACAGGCCAGTATAACCATGCCCACAGATCATAGACAAGGACTTAACCCAGCTTCTGATCTGCATCTGATTATGCCTAATTTTTAGTTATTTTTGTAATTCATTCATCTGTTTTACTGCTTGAAAATGTTGTACTGTTTAATCACTTTATTTGTTGCACTTTATTTGTTTCTGTGGGAGGCTTTAAATGAAGAATAATTTCCCTCCCTAACTAATCTTGTTGTTTTTGGCTGAACATAAATCATTAATTGCTCTTAAGAATACAATTATTCACAACATAGGCTAGGTTTCATTTAAGAATTAGTTTAATACCACTCTAATCAAAATTCAAATCAACCTACCTAGGTTAAATCTTAAACACTGGTCTATGAATCAGGCTTTATTGTGGTACATAGGCAGTCATTTAGGCACAACAATAGTTTTCTGGTTGAATGTTCAGCTCAAGTCTAGAAGGCCCTACAAGTCATGATGTCGAACATGAATCAGAATAAGTTCAGGTATTGCACATCTTTAGCAGACCACCCAAAAATCCACTAGAAAGCAGGAAATCACATCTACTTAATCAAAAATTTCCTGGGGATGGACCTTAAGCTATGTTTGCTTCACAGAATGTAACCAATATTGTCCATCTCAGTAGGCTGCCCCTATCACTGGCTTTGGGCCTCCCCACAAACCACCAGAATGCAGGGTGCAACATCAAATTAATTCCAATTCTCTGATATCTGAGCCACCAACTTGTGTGGCTGCATGCGCGGCATAATCTAATCTAATCTAAAACAACTGCAGAAGTTGTACTTCACCTGTGTTTTAAGCAAACCAAAAAACACGGGAGTGGCCAAATTTTTCCTATCCATGAATTTTCTCTGCTTTGGATGCACATGATTGACCGTGTGACTGTTAACAATGCAGTCCCCATGACGGATATGTGCATATGAAAGAACGATGCCGCTAAAAAAAACGGGAGGGGGTGATGTTTCCAATCAGAATTTCCTTCAGATTTATCAGAATCCAATCAGAATCTTCCAATTGACGTGTACATGACGCATTTTTTATGATCAGCCCTTTATCCAAAATATGTGTCCAATCGCAGCTATACTGTAAGCACTTTGGGTTCCTGATGAAGCACTATATTATTATTATTATTATTATTATTATTATTAATCTGTCTTATTATTTTTGTCTTCTCTAGATGCTACATTGAAGAAGTGGCCGGCAACCAGCCAAGGGCAGATAGGCACATCTATCAATTCGAAGCTCACGGAGCTGAGAAGATCAACAAGATAATATTTTTTTTTTTTTCCTGTTCAGTTGTTTGACTTATTTTTGTTCTTGTACTATTTGATTGTTCTTAAATAAATAAATAAT
The DNA here is from genome assembly GCA_032164185.1 of Moxostoma hubbsi. Classification (NCBI taxonomy): domain Eukaryota; kingdom Metazoa; phylum Chordata; class Actinopteri; order Cypriniformes; family Catostomidae; genus Moxostoma; species Moxostoma hubbsi. The sequence continues at coordinate 68,294,357 of JAVLUX010000001.1, forward strand.
GTAAATTTCTAAATTTTGGGCTTTTATGTTGCCTAGTAGCTATGGATTTTAACAATATATAGGTATATAAAGGTGCATATATAGGTGAACATATAGGTGCATATGTGTACACATATATGTACATATATAGGTACATGTATGCACGTATATATGCACACGTATATGTACACATATATGCACACATATACGCACCTATATGTATACATATATGCACCTATATGTTCACCTATATAGGTACATGTATGCACGTATATATGTATACATATATATACATATAATATAGGAAACCGGCCAATTTTATATATGTCACATATATTACAAACCTATATTAAAACATATATGTTTATATAGGTTCTTTCCATGTGGGGTCTCGTGAACCCTTCCAGAGAAAACTCCATGATTTTTGACCCGGCATGCGGTGGAGGCCGCGGGATGGCGAGCGCTGTTCATGATGCTGCTGGTCATGCCGCTACAGCGTAATCCGAGCCCTTCCCCCAGGGGGAGATTTTAAATGGGTAGATCACGCCAAAATGTACATTTTATCATCATTTACTCACCCTCATGCCATCCCAGATGTGTACGACTTTATTTTATCTGCAGAACACAAACAAAGATTTTTTTGGAAGAATTTCTCAGCTCTGTTGTTCAATAAGTGCAAACTACACTTAATGCTCTGCACATGCGTCATCGTAAATCATCACAGGCCTAGTCTGAGCAACTGTAACAAAAAATTAATTATTTTCACACATGCTAGTCCATTTGTTTGGGTTACAACACGTATTTAAATGTTTTTTTTTTTTAAATAATTATCTATGTCTTGCTGCTGTTTTTGTATTGTTCTTGTATTGTTGTGCACTGGAAGCTCCTGTCACCAAGACAAATTCATTGTATGTGTAAGCATACTTGGCAATAAAGCTGATTCTGATTTCTGATTTTTTTACCCACCCGTATTCCGACATCTCCAATCAAATGATTGTAAGTTGTCTATACGTCACCAGCTTGACGACGCCTTCTGATTGGATACTTATCGAGTCCATAACTTCTGACACTCATCGTTCAGACAGTAGAAAAACTATTTGTGCTTTTCTTTTTATTAAAGAGCCCCTATTATGTTTTTTGGTATTAACCTTTCCTTTAGTGAGTCACATAGCTCTTTGTGCATGTAAAAAGTGCAAAAGGGAGTTATACACTCCCACAGACAACACTGCTCAAGAACTACACGAAACTACAGCTGGTTTGTAGTCCAGCCATTTCTTCCATAAAGTATCTACATCACTATGTTATACATTTGCATAATGCCCACCTTTGGCCCATCCTCAAACAAAGGTAGTTATGGCCAATGCCAGGATGAGTTGGGTTAGTGTTGCCACCATGTCAAGAAGAGGCTGTTTTCTTCACTGTGAAAGCAAAACCCCTTTGTATGGACTTCCAAAGGCAGACGAATTGAAGAATCAGTGATTAAAATGTATTTTTACCAGTATTCTTCAGCAGTACAACCACAACCAATGCTGGATTTTCAATATGGTTACTCCTGAAAGATGGTGCAGTTCCCAATTTGTTGGAACAATCTGGCACTTCAGGGTCACAACCTGTATGTATGCTTAATTATTTGAGGATTTATCTGCTACCGAGAGTTCAAAAGTGGAGTTTTGTGTTGCAGTTATGTTGTACACCCAGTGTAGCAGCTGTAGGCCTCTGATAACCTGCTAGCTAATGTTATTGTGTTGAAATAGTTTTGCTAATCAGCTGCGGGCTCACTTTTACCTACAGTTATGTAGAATTATGCAGATTGTTTGTCGTTCTTACAATCATGAATAGTGATCAAGTGTGGAGATGGATTTATTTTTACAAACGGTCATTTTACGTCTGCAAGACACGGTACTGCTCAGCTAACTTGCCATGTAATGTTATTGTTTTGGTAAGAGTTTACTATTCAGCTGTGGGCTGGATTTTATCTAAAACTGTCAATCTCAAGAGTTTTATGTAATTATAGAAAAAGAAGCTGTAATGTTACGGCTGCTATCCATGGTAGTCCACATATTTACTTGCTCACAAACTCTCCCGTAAGCCTCAGTTCTCAGTTCATAGCTCTGGTGAAAAAAGATTGTCTACACCTAATGCTAAGTACATAGCCACCCTTGGAACTGAAAACATTCCCATGTAATTTTATTCAAAGCAGAACTTGAAATGATTGAATAATATATGGACACAGAAGCATTATTATAATTTTAAGGCAGCAAGGTTGGAAAACAAATTACACAGTTGGCTGTGTATTTCTCACTTTTCTGTAAACCAAGAAATATAAAAACTTTTATATTTTTTTTTCTAACAATTATTTCTCACCATATTCCTAGAAACAGAGGAATATTTTATTACTTTTTCTACCACAAATCTACACAATATCTTTCACTTTAGTAAAGAAAAAAAGGACATAAATATGTATCTGTTTTTCACCCACATCTCTCATATTACTTCTGAAGATATATTGTACATTTAACCACTGGTGACAAATGGATTCCTATATGTACTTATTGGACCTTCAAAGCTTTGGTCTTTATTTATTTGCATTGTATGGACCTGCAGAGCTGAAATATTCTGCTAAAAAACTTAATTTGTGTTCTGCAGAAGAAAGAATGTCATACACAATGAAAATTGGAATATTACACACAATTATAGTATACACGATTTAAATATTATTCTTTTTAATAAGAATTTAATTTACATGATTTTTAGTGTCTTGATAAGTTTGCTACACAAACACACATCTTGATAATTTGCTGCACATCTTGATAATTTACATTTAAACACTCTACCTAGTTATAGTTATACATTTTAAATGATTAAAAACGAACTGCAGAATTAAGTAATAAGAGGTCAAATAAAAGAAATGACAAACTATGTTACATATCGTTAGAGCTGTATGGAATATACTGTATAATAAATCAGATGTATGGACAGAAATGAGTAAAAACACATTCATACACTGGAAGCTGCTATATCACATCGCCTCATTATAATATTAATGAGGAAAGCTGTAAACAGCTGATTTAAATGCATTTGATGGTTTTGTATTGTCCAATGTTAACCATTTAAAATTCGCACTGAACTTCGAACTTGGTGGCTGTTTGTTTATCTGCACTTATAAGATGTTAGAAAGTCCGTCCCGGAACGGAAAACAGGCAGTGGATTCAGCTCCCCAGTGGTCAACAACAATGCCTGCATCAGCATGTGGAGCGCTTGTGGCAAATCGACACCTTGCCATACAATGAAAAGCTGATCACAAGATCAAAGAAACACCAACAATCTTATAACCTCTTACAGTCTGCCACTGTCAGAGTAGACATAAACAGTGTTCAGCGGTATGGTACCACGCTACTAAGGCGTACTCCTATCACCATGCTCCATGCAGGCACAGAGGCTGTGCTCCCCATTCTCAGAAACACTGAGAGAAAGCTGGCCAAGAATCCTGAGCAAGCTCAAACTTACTGCTCTGAAATTCAAAAGCTTGAATCCGCATGCTACATTGCCAAAATATCACCAGAGGAGGCAGACCGGTCAACAGAGTCCTGGTTCATTCCACACCACATGGTGCATCATAATGGGAAGGAATAGTCTTCAACTGTTCCTTCCAGTATCATGGTCAAAGCTTGAATGAGCAAATCCTTCCGGGGCCAACACTGGGGCCAACCTTGCTAGGAGTCATCTTGAGGTTCAGACAACATGCAGTTGCAGCGAGTGTGGACATCAAAGGCATGTTCCACCAAGTGTGTCTGTTACACAGACAAGTTGGTGCTGCATTTCATCTGGAGGAACATGGATAGGGAAGCTGACCTAAACATTTACGAGTGGCAGGTACTTCCCTTTGATACGACCTGCAGCCCGTGCTGCGCCAATTATGCCCTTCAGTTGCATGCCCAGGAACACAAAGACACCATGTCTGGCTTAGCTGACATTGTGGAGAACTCATTCTATGTGGACAACTGTCTTCACAGTACTCCCGGCCATGGTGAGGCCTGAGCCATAATAGATGGATTGCGTTAGTCCTTGTTGAAGGGAGGCTTCGAGATCAGAAAATGGACGTGCAATATAACATCTGTTCTCAGACACCTCCTATCGGAAGCCAGATCAGATAGTATTGAGTGCTGGTTGTCTCAGAGTAGCGCAGACATGCAAGAACCTACCCTCGGCCTACAATGAAATTGCCTTGATGACACCCTCGGGTATAAGAACCTCAGAGCAGAGCCTTTTCAGCCCACCATGAGGAATCTGTACAAGATTTTGGCAAGTCAAATCGACCCCTTGGGTTTTATCATCCATTCACCACGAGGGGTGGGATGACCCTATCAAACCCCTACATCTGCGTGAGAAATGGTCCACATGGGTGGCAGAGCTTTCCAGTATCACCAAACTACAATACAATACCTACAAACTACAATACCCCCATACACAAAATCATATATTGGACTGATTCAACTACGGTGCTGCATTGGTTAAAATCAGAATCCTGCCGATACAAGGTCTTTGTGGGGTCCAGAGTAGCCAAGGTTCAGACTTTGACAGATGTTACCAGATGGAGATATTTTGATTCTGCTCGAAACCCAGCTGCCCATATCACCAGAGGTCTTACCTTAGCCAAATTAGCAGGCCCTCACCAATGGAGATCTAGGCCATCCTTCCTGACTGAACAACAGGATATGTGGTCATTGACACCCAACACAGAGTCAGCACCTGTCCTGAGCGAGATAAATTGAGCATCCTTTGTTGGAGCAGTCACTGTCATTCCCAGCCATGTACCTCAGAACCTTAGTCAATTCCGAACCTGAAAGGAGCTAGTTCAGGCCACTGTTAGGTCCTGTGATGGGGCGGACAACACTGACACCCCTTGTGAAGCCTCAAACTATATTCAGGCAGAAAAGCTCCTCTTGGCACAGGCACAGCTTGATTCCTTGCCAGACGAGTTCAAAGCTTTGAAAGCTGGACAGTCCATTCTAACAGACAGTTGCATGAGTTCTCTCACCCCAGAGTATGATAAATATACTGGTCTTATCAGATTAGGTTGACGACTTCGTCATGCTGTAACCCTGGATTCAGATATCATTCACAAACTCTGTCGGCAACGCCTCTTCAAGCCACTATTTTACTCCACTGGCATAGACTGCTTCGGACCCTTTCATGTGAGGATAGGACGAGAAGGAAAAGAGATGGGGGGATCTTATACAAGTGCTTAACAACCAGATGTTTACATCTCAATATCCTTGAACACCTGGACACTGACGTCTTCCTCCTTTCTTTGCGACACTTTATAGCCCATAGAGGGAAGCCTTTCGAGATACTGTATATGTGACAATGGCACTAAATTCACTGGAGGCTATCACAAGTTAAAAGACACCTTTAGTCGAATGGCTCCTGAACGTCAGGTACAGCTGGCTAAACAGCAGATCCAGTTTTGCTATAACCAATGGAGTGCCCCTCATTTCGGCGGAACTGAGAGTGAAAGGTGAATTCAATTAAGGCTGCCTTGCGAGTCATTCTACAGGAACAATCCGTGCCTGAATCTGTCCTGCAGTCATTAGTAGTGGAATTTGAGGGCATACTCAATTCCAAGCCGCTTGGCTATGTCTCCTCGGACATTGCAGGCCTTGATCCTGTTACTCCGAACATGTTACTCATGGGACGCCATGATGCTTCATTGCCAAAAGTCCTTTATGACTCCAACAAACTCTTGGGGAAACGCAGGTGGAGACACAGTCAGGTATTGGCCGATCAGTTCTGGACCGCGTTTATTCGCTGCTACTCACCAGAACTACAGGGCAGACAGAAATGGAGATTAAATGGCAAAGAGTTGGCAGTGGGACAAGTGGTACTCTTAATTGATCATCAACTTCCAAAAGCTATGTGGCCTGTGGGTAACATGACAGAGACCTATCTAGGGGGCTGATGGGAGAATTCAGACAGCCAAAGTCCAAAGTCAAAGGCAAGATGTACACACGCCCTGTTGTGAAACTAATTCAACTTCCAGAAATGAGGGATGATGATACAAATCCTCCGGACAGCCTTTCTTGATGAATACAATTATCCTGACTGATAATTGGGGGCGGCTGTGTTATAAAGTTCGTCCTGGAACAGAAAACAGACAGTGGACCAGACGGACTGATATCAGAGTTGCTACTTCCAGCAGACTGATGCGATGTCACTGACTGCCTGATAAGTGCTATTAAAGAGAAGTTTGAAGAGGATAAACTTCTCCCATGCCCATTTTCTTACAGGAATCACTGTCCATAATTGTCCGCCAGTAGAACTGTAAATTAACAAAGGTTGAGAGAGGTGCTCCCCCCGCAACATTTGGTCCTTCAAGCCGGATCTGGCAACAGTAAACAATATGGACACTGCAGGTAGCGATGCATCAGAGACTGTGGATAGGCCCAAGAGACAGAGTAAACTGCCTTTCCATCTGGGTGACTGTGAGGTTGACTACATGCCTCCTGTGGACTCTCCAATCGCTTCTTCTCACTGTCACAGTCAACATAAGAGCCAGTAGAGTAAAACATCCCATAGTAAAGCCAGCTCTCGTTCCAGATCCAGTTGTAATTCCATTATCTCTGGTGTGCAAGCTACATCTGTACTCACAAGCATCCAGGCAGCTATAGTGGAGAAGAAATAAAACAGCAACAGTATGACAACCTACTTCAACAACTAGAGGAGGACACACTGGCAGAAATGGAATACCAGAGACTACAAACCCAAGCTAAAGAGACTCAACATGCTCAGGAACAGGCTCTTGTTGCGTTATCTAACCAGTTAGAATGACAGCGCAAGCTGAAAAAGGCAGAAACTGATCTAGAAGTGGCCAAGCTGGTGAGTTCCCTGCTCAGCCAAGACACAAGTTTGACTGATCCAGAGCCTTGAACATCGCCAGACACAACTGGGCCATCTTTGCAGTTCCCTCATGCCAGTTCAGGCCACTTACCTGTATTTCAACAGTCTCGCTGCCCCTCATCTTCAATGATGTAGGCCTGTAGAACTGTAAATTAACAAAGGTTGAGAGAGGTGCTCCCCTGCAACATAAGATATGATGTACCTCTGTTTACTATGGGTATTAAGGCTATATGAACGATTTCTCACCTGGCCAATTGCAGACTTGCAGTGAAGGATCCATAGAAATAGAAAGATTAAACATGTAATAAAATAAAATAAAAGTGGCTTTTCAGGACCACTTGACTATGCTGCTTTAAAATGTTTAGGGACTTAAGAACTATGATATACAGCAATACAGACCAGCTTGATTCATTTTTCATAAAGGGCCTAACTGCTCCCATATTATTTTGTAGATTTTCAAATCCATAGAATGATTAAACACAGGCTAACTGTTGAAATGTTAGAGAGCACCTCTGCAGATAAAACAGAGCATTTGTATCTGAAACAGAGTGGAAGATTCCATAGAGGAATGTTTATGTTTGTTGTATTCAAGTGTGAAGGTCACAGTGCTTATATGTATACATTCAAGGCCCATATATTTGTAGAATACAAAATATAATAAATGACCACATTTATTATATTTTGTATTCTACAAAATATAATAAATGACCACATTTATTATATTTTGTATTCTACAAAATATAATAAATGACCACATTTGCCTTCAAAACAGCATCAATTCTCCTATGTCACCTGGACCTGGTTTTTCTTGGTTGTTGGCAGATAGGATGCTTTAAGCTACTTTGAGAACTTGCCACAGGTCTTCTATATATTTAGGCTTTAGTCTCATTTGCTTCTGTCTCTAATCCCAGACAGCCTCAAGTGATGTTGATGCCATCTGTTGTAGGTCTCCTTGTTCTTCTTTTAATCAAATCAATTTGCAAATGGAATGTTGAAGTCTAAAATATATATTGCCTACTGATACACTAAAAGCAGAATATATAGAATAGTTTTGTGAAAAATATAATGTGCCAAAGACTTCTGCACAGTAGGATATTATATATATATATATATATATGTTACAAAATAAATGTATTCTAGTGCAGTTTGCTGGCAGTTATGCAACATAACAGTCCATGTTGCAACCTTGGTTTTGTTTTCCTTTTATGAGGTAATATGTATCTTAAATCTATAGAAAATACTGTGTCTTCCTTTTATGTCAAATACTTCAATTGAATCTATTAACATAAATTCTCAATCTGAGTAAATATATCTTTACTGCATTTTTTGACCTCACAACTTTTCACAAATTTGAATTTTGTGGGCCTTTTTGTAACTTTTGGTGGCATTTTTGCCCTGAATCCTTGGCATTCTATCTGTGAGTTTATCCAGATACTCAGGTGACATTTCACCCCACACTTCCTGTAGCACTTGCCATAGATGTGGTTGTCTCGTCGGGCACTTCTCATGCACCTTACAGTCTAGCTGATCCCACAAAAGCTCAATGGGGTTAAGATTCCTAACACTGTTTTCCAATTACCTGTTGACCAATGTCTGTGTTTCTTTGCCCACTCTAACCTTTCCTTTTTGATTTTCTGTTTCAAAAGTGTTTTTTATCTTTGCAATTCTTTCCATAAGGCCTGCACCCATGAGTCTTCTCTTTACTGTTGTACATGAAACTGGTGTTGAGCAGGTAGAATTCAATGAAGCTGTCAGCTGAGGACATGCGAGTGGTGACTTTTGTAGAGCCAACAACCTGTCTCTGAATGTCGACAAAACAAAAGAGATGGTGGTTGACTTTAGGAGAGCACAGGGTGAACACTCTCCGCTGAACATCGACAGCTCCTCAGTGGAGATCGTCAAGAGCACCAAATTCCTTGGTGTTCACCTGGCGGAGAACCTCACCTGGTCCGTCAACACCAGCTTTATTACCAAGAAAGCCCAGCAGCATCTCTACTTTCTTCGATGTCTGAGGAAAGCACATCTCCCACCCCCCATCCTCACTACATTCTATAGAGGGACTTTTTAGAGCATCCTGAACAGCTGCATCACTGCCTGGTTTGGGACTTGCACAGTTTCTGACCACAAAGCTCTGCAGTGGATAGTGAGGACAACTGAGATCATCAGTGTCTCTCTTCCCTCCATCAAATACATTTACACAAAGCGCTACATCCGCAAAGCAACCAGCATTGTGGATGACCCCACACACAAACTCTTCACCCTCCTGCCGTCTGGCAAGAGGTACTGAAGCATTCGGGCCCTCATGGCCAGACTGTGTAACAGCTTCTTCCCCAAAGCCATCAGAATCCTCAATACTCAGGGACTGGACTGACACACACACACACACACACACACACACACACACACACACGTGTCCTGAGTTGCACTTTAATTATTGTCACTTTATAACTGGCTGCTACATAAATAACTGCTATGTGCATAGAACACTATCTCATAGTATGTTATGTTTACATTTGGCATTTTTAGAAACTGTCATCTTTTTACACTACTGTGTACTGGTCGGCGCTGCACTGTCTCTCACTGTGCCTATTGTCCTGTTCCTTTTAGTAATTTATTGTACTGTCCCGTACTTTTTTGCACACATTTCCACGTGCACTTTATGTAGAAATGTTATTTAGTCTGTGTAGTCTCATGTGGTTCTGGGTTTGTCCTATGTTGTTTTATGTAGAACCATGGCCCTGGAGGAACGTTGTCTCATTTCGCTGTGTACTGTACTAACTGTATATTGTTGAAAGACAATAAAAACCACTTGACTTGACTTGATGCGAGGTGTCTATTTCTTAAACTAGAGAATCTGATGTACTTATCCTTTTGTTTAGTTGTACATCTGGCCTTCCACATCTCTTTCTGTCCTTGTTAGAGCCAGTTGTCCTTTGTCTTTGAAGACTGTAGTGTACACCTTTATATGAAATCTTCAGTTTTTCTGGCAATTTCAAGCATTTTATAGCCTTCATTCCTCAAAACAATGATTGACTGATGAGTTTCTAGAGAAACTGTATCTTTTTTTGCCATTTTTGATGGAATATTGACCTTAAGTCATGCCAGTCTATTGTATACTCAAAAACAAAGACAATGTTAAGCTTCATTTAACAAACCAAATAGCTTTCAGAAGTGATTTTCTAGTACCAAATTAGCAATTTAGCATGATTACTCAAAGTTAAGGTGCTGAAGTGATGGCTGCTGGAAATAGGGCCTGTCTAGATTTGATCAAAAATATTGATGGTGCTGTTTTTTACATCAGTAATGTCCTGACTTTACTCTGTGATCAGTTGAATGCCACTTTGGTGAATTAAATTACCAATTTCCTTCCGAAACCGGCCGTCTGTGTGTGTGTGTGTGTATATATATATATACTGCCGTGCAAAAGTTTGGGGTCACTTTACTGAAATGTTTCTCATGACCTTAAAAATCTTTTGATCTGAAGGCGTATGCTTAAATGTTTGAAATTAGTTTTGTAGACAAAAATATATTTGTGCCAACATGTTAATTTATTTTATTACAAAACTAACATATTATTAAAAAAAAAAAAGTTTCTGAAATAGATGAATTGGACCGAATAATTAAGAAAATCAGCTAATAAGTGCCCAACATAGATGGAAACTCCTTCAATACTGTTTAAAAAGCATCTCTTACACACACAAATCTACTTATCAAAGATGATTCTTTGATGTATCTTTAGGAATCATTCCATGGTCTTTGTTCCAAGTTATCCTGAAGTGGTCCATTCACAGTGTCTGAAAATCAACCAGCAGAATCAGTCCAATTCACTGTAGTGGCTTATTACGTCAAGGTTTTGCTTCAGGTCCTTAAAAGTTGGACGGTCTTCTGTCTGTGCACTCCAGCAAGTTAGCATGATATCATAAATGACCTGTGGACATTTGGATGGGGCAGGCATTCTATAGCGGTGTTCCGTGATATGAATGAATACCTCATTTGATGACAAACCTACAGTATAACAAAGTAGATAATAAATTAAATATTTAACCTGGATCTGTCCATTTATCTTCCAAAAACATAATACATATATTAATAAACATCATAAAACTTGACCTGGATAAGGTATTCCTCCGTAGGTGAGAATTTCATAAAGGAGAATCCCAAATGACCAGACATCAGATTTATTTGAGAAACAGCCATGACTGATAGCTTCAGGTGCGGTCCACTTATATGGTATTTTCCTCTCATCAGATATATAAAAAGGCTCCTAGACATGAATGAAGACATAGAATAAAAGTTCCAAAATGTACTGTGACAATTAGGAGAGAGGAAGATATATTTTACGCATCCATATAAACCTGAAAAAGATGGTGGGTCTGCATGGCCAAAATTTAATCACATATGTAGTTCTCCCACTACCTAAAGCTATAACAAATGAAGGAGCTAAATATTAAAATATCACTACCTCTCCAATTATCAACATTACTAAAAAACTAGGTTTGATGGGGTGATGGAAGAAGTTGAGGGAAAAGGGAAAAAAAAAAAAAAAAAGGGAAAATGAAGGAGACTAAATAGCAGCTGAGGAGACATCAGGACAATTTTTCTCATTAGAGAAAGAAAGAGAGAGAGAGATATGAAATGTGTCGATGCATATCATACAGAATACATTTACTGTAATGCTGATATTTTTTATGTTTAACCTACAAAATGTAATAAATTTTATTATTTTTGCATGTGTAAGGCTAAAGAGGTACCTTCTAAAGAGGTAATTACGAGCACGTCGTGTTCAAGTGCTTTGTTGCCGGAAAAAACATTAATTCATATACAATGTATTTCTTCAGGAACTTATATTTTGGCAGCATATAAAATATTACGCAGCTTGCTGATGATAAGGGAATTTTGGTCAAAAACAAGCTATTTTTACGTTGTAAAAATGTAGAACGTGAATCAAATGGTTGCGGATGTACATAAATGTATATGATCAACACGGCAAGTGCTAACAATTAACTGTATTTATAAAAATGAATAAAACCTGTCATTGAGTACAGAAACTGTACTCTCCTCTGACATGTTGAAAGATTACGACTCCTCCCATCTTGGAAACTGGGGTATCAAATTTATCTCATACTTTCCCAGTTGTAATTATGACTTGAAGGGTCATTCATGTACAACTTCCGAGGGAGAAACTCGTATTTACTATAATTCCGATAGCATGTGAAGATGGCGTAAGAGAGCAGCGTTAGGCTGGTCATGTGATACTAACATGGCTGCCCCCATGAGGGGACCCCCTCCATGTAAAATAAAACAGCTTTTATAGACCATTTCAAGGATGTAAACAACGGCAAAAGATGTTGAACGTTAATGACTCTGAAGCATTATTTGTATCATTTACGGATCCTATAAATAAGGCTTGGAGTTTACATGTTTTCTCAAAGAACATCAAACGTTTACCCAAGGTGACTTATCCAGACGTGTTGTTGATACTGAGCGTCCATGTGAGAGATGCATTGCAACTGTATTGTTAAAATTTTGTTTCACAATTGTGTCTAAATTTGTATCTCTCCTCAGCGGAGAGATACGGGAATATTGGATCGCTCCTATTATAATCAATAAAGCTGTTCAATGAAGCTATCTGTGGACAAGGTAAGGATTTTTTGTTTGTTCCTAATTTGTTCGTCGTTTTGGATAAAAGTGTCTTCTAAATGAATTAATGTAATAGTAAATTACGTATTGAGCTTTATTCATTATAATGGAAGCGATCTATAGTAACTTTAAGAGTTCTACACTGTAAAAAATGTCCTAGAAATTACAGTAATTTACTGGAAGCAGTTCCCCAGTAACTTACTGTAATTGGATTAATTTTTACTGTAAAAGGATTTACACCATCCAACTTCATGTAAATTGTAGTAACAGCAATATACTGTTACAGAGTGAAATTAACAGTATATTACAGTTTTCTTGCACCCGTATTGTACTGTAATACAGTGAATAGATACTGTTACACTGCAAATTTTACAGTAATTGGCTGGTCACTTTCTCCAGTTAATTTACTGGAATACAATATATACACATTATAGAACTGCAGTACTTAAACAATGCCAGTGAATAAATAAAAATGACAACAAAATGTGACTTCAATAAATTTTATTGTGCAATAGATCTTCAAATTGAAGTCAAATCATCATAATGAACCTAATTCACAGGTATGCAAGCATTTTCCTTCTTGCAATAACATTTCAACTTTGTGCAAAATTTTTTATTTTTAGCACTCCTGAATAAATACAGACATTCACTTCAAATACTTTCTTACATAAACTCTCCAGAGCAAAACATACTCTCTTGTGGTAGATTAATAATTTTGCAAACTCAAATCAACAAACTCCCTGATGGTTGGAGGAAGGAACCCGAGCATTCAGGCTAGAGTTTCTTCATTTGCAACATCTTACCACTTCTGGAGCACCTGGAGTCTGGAATGATCCTCACAAATGAACCTTAGAAATAAATTATAAATAAATAAATATTCTACAATACATGTCCATTTTCTTTTCAACATTTCTCCCTAATGTCGCTTCAAACTAATAAACTACTATATGTTTATATGATTTTATTCTGTTAATCACACAAAGAGAACATATCACTTCAGACCTGGAATATGACGCACAAGCAGCATGAAGTCCACTGCCATTGTATTGATAAGACAGCAAGAGTATCCAGGAGCCGAAGAGCAAGTTCTTCTCCCTCTCTCTCTCTCTCTCTCTCTCTGTGTCTCCACTTGCCCTTTCCCTCTCCCCATGCCTCCCCTCGTCTCTCCCCCAGGTTCGCAGGAGGTGGGGTGGACCACCGGCTGACAGAATGGCCGGAAGGGCAGCCCCCCCCCCCCAACCCCCACAGAGATGGGGCGGGGGGAGTTGGTCAGACAGCAAGTTAGCAGGAGTTAGCGTCCCGGCCTGAATCAGCTTTTCTCATAATGTTAGTTCACGCAAAAATGAAAATTATGCCATCATTTACTCAACTAACATCATTCCATCAACATTGCCAACACCTTTCTCTCTTTTCCATACAGTGCACGCATAATGAGAAGGATCGGTGAAGTGCAGGAAAGGACTAAACAAAAAGCACAGTAAAAGGGACTCGATGCTTTGAAACTACACAACTCTATCACTGGCAAGTGAAATGTAAATATTTACTTTTTGCCAGTAACTAATAGCAGACATTTTTTGGTCGCATAATGCAAAATTTACTCGCATATGCGAGTGATTTACTCGCAATGTAGAGAGCTGGTTAACGTTACTTACCTCAAAAATGTGTCCTCCTCAACCAAATAACGGATCCAGGAATATCTGCGAGTTTACAGCAGCGGCGGAGAAGCTGACTGAACTGACTGGCGCACGAGAGAGAGTGCAAAACACAACCTTTTATTTTATGTTATTATGAGACTGAGAAGTGCAAAAATATTTTAGATGAGAAGTGTAAAAATGTTTTCGGTTCATTACGAGACCGTGGCGGGGCAAATTAGACTGTGGCGGGCCGCCATAGTCTAGTCAATTAATGGGAAACACTGGTGCACGCATAGTGAGCAGGATCGGTGAAGATCAGGAAAGGACAAAACAAAAACATAATACAATTTTTTTTTAATGAAAGGGGCCCAGACCAATATACTGTCGGGGGACCCAGAATTCCTTGCTACAGCCCTGATCAGAAGCCAGAATTTTTAGATTGTTTTTGACGCAGCCATGGTGAACATACACAGGGATTCAGGCATAGCATATTACACGAAAACCTGAAGCCAAGTTGTGCCATTTTGCAAACCTACTAAAAAGCACATATGGTCTCCAGAAAAAGACAACAATGCTCGCAGACATGCATTTTGAATCATTTTGTTAGCATTAAGCCCAGCAAACACATAATACATGTAATGCTATCAAATATTAAGATTACATGGCAATTCAAAATCAAATCTCCACTAAGTTAAGGTGAAGTTTACATGAGGGGAAAACACGTAAAACTACAAACCCATTACAAATAATAAAAATTGCCTCAACAACACACCTTTTTGAGCCGTTCCAAAAGTGCTTCACAAGAACCATCATGGAGTCCTTGCTGTTAATATCCCACAAATGATGGTTGACAAAAATGTCAAATTCTGGATGTTGAAGTTTAAAGAGATTATGTCGAAAAAAAGATCCGCTGTCTGGTGGTCACACAGTGAAGCCTGAGGCAAATGGGAAGCTTAAAACTCAGTGTGAGAACTCCTTAAACACTAAATAATCGATTACGTAAAGCATACTGTGTAAACTCCACAGTAATAAACTGTTCATAATACAGTAAAATACTGCCGATTAACAGAAATTGCTAACAGCGTTCCCATCAAACTTACAATTAGTTGGTATAAATATCGTTCACCTACCAAAAATAAGATGTGTACTACAATTGTTATTACTGCATGTATCCAGCTGCCTCGCTTCACTGCGTCCATTTGTGGCTGCTGTTTTGGAGATCTAACCGCTTTAATTTACATTAGCTCCAGGCATCCAGGGAGAATCCAGCCGCCGAACAACATGGTCCTCATTTTCAAAATGAAACTTTATGACAATTGTGTTAATGTTATTAACGTTAATTGTCTTAAAGTCACTACGAATAAATGCTTCCCGCTGTTGTTTTGAATGAGAATGACAACTAGTAGGAACTGTTCAAGAATCAAAGACGACACTTCCTTAAACCCACAAATAGTCCTTGAAATTGTTTACTACCACTGACAAGTGTTTACTACTGATGTGACTGGAGTCTTCATCTCATGTAAATAATCATGATTTAATACGTGTATTTAAAAATTACAATTAATTTCTTTAGAAGTCAATCTTGATTAATGATTAAATCTCCATTTTCCCAACATTTGGTTTATTTTTGTGTGCGTTGTTTTAAATGGTGTGGTTTCTTAACTTGTTTTATTGAATTTTTGAGAACTTCAAACCACATAGACCAAGCATAGCGTCAGTTCATGTTAGTTCAGGCAGGTCATGTTAGTCAGCTTGCAATAAGCTGATGCTCAGCTGACCATGACCTCTACCAATACAAATTCAGACTCCAATCAAAGCAGTAAGTCCTCCATTTATTCCTTCCTCTAAGCTGCCATTTTATTGCATGAATGCCAGCTACACTAATCATACTCCTCCATACTCAGCTCCACATCTTGTATGACAGCTTTGTCTTTAAGTTTTCTCTAAATTTGTCTTGTTGTTCTGTGTTCTCAGACTACAAACGATTGCCAGTTTGGAATTCCTATTTTCAAGGCGTTATTGCACCTTGTTCTTGATATGCCAGCTGATATACAGTATAGAATTTCAATTAAGTGTACATTCAATCTATTATACAATGAACAATTGTACCATCTTGCACTGTCAGAAACATTGTTTATTGTTGTAATAATTCTCCTGGATCTGTTCTTTATTTGCTGCGTTTTTTTATTTGCTGCTCTCCTTGTTCCATCCATGCCCAGAACAGAACCATATTGCCAACACCAACACCAACAGATGCTTAAATTGTGTACAATCAATAAAGCATTCAATCAAGTACTCAAGTCAGTATTCATTTGACGGAAGAGGTCCTGACTGAACTATAGTGGGCTAGAGGATGCTTGCTGAAATCAAGAATCAAAAAACCTAAGAACCCAATCTCCACAAAAATGTTCAGGATTGGCAGCCCCAGTAATAATATTCTAGTATTAAATAAATTATATATTTAAGCAATATCACAGGAGCAAGAGTGCAATATGGCCCTACATCAGCACTGCTGTGATTGCTGTGAGCAGTGCTGATTTAGGGCCATATACCACAATTGCATGTGTGATATTGCTTATATACAACAGTTCAATGAACAATTAAATTTTTTTAAATTAGGAAAAACTGTGTACAGTCATAAAAACGCAGTTGTGCATGGAACTACTTTTTCCGATCAGAATCTGCCATTGCTGGTTCAAAACAAATGATGCGCCCAGGCCTCCGTTAGTAATTCAAAAATGTCTCTTCAGAAATAGTACCACAGCTTGTGCTGTTTCAAACAAGTTATTGGATAAACAATGATGGATGTGAGTGTGTGTGTGTGTGTGTGTGTGTGTGGTGTGTGTGTGTGTGTGTGTGTGTGTGAGAGAGAGAGAGAGAGAGAGAGAGAGAGAGAGAGAGAGAGAGAGAGAGAGAGACGGAGCGTGTGAGATCAGCCGTTGCCCTCCCCAGCAGAGATGCTGTCAGCTTTCTGATGATCAGCTTTCTCAGTGGGAAAAAAGCATCCAAATGGGGTATTTCTGCCTATTTCGTGGTAGCTGGTGCGCGAGAGACGATCACTATAGAAACCACAATGTCCTCCGTCATTTTATACAGCACCCATTGTGTAATTAAATCTGTTGTGTCTCTCAGCTGTGATGAGCTTAATGCTGAAGTTGTTAGTTTAAAGCCATTTAAAGCATTTTCCTAGCTTTAGTAGTAATACAAGCGATCACGAAGATTGTGTGTGTCTTGTGTGATTGGTTTTATGTAGACACTGGCTGAAGTGGATTCACTTCACATCACCTAACTGGCTCATATTACACACAAAAATGATCTTTTGCCACCACCTGCTGGCTAACATATGTGATGCCAAACAAATACATGTAATGAGACACACATACAGTAGCTCTTAACATCTGCACTGCACTTAGACTTTAGTTTAGCAGGAACACAAGTGGAGTGATACACACACAGTGAAGCAGTCGAGTGATGATGGTGTCAGACCATCAGTGCTCATGGAACGTCTCTCGTCCAATCAGATTCGAGGACTGGAACTAACTGTTGTATATATAATGTTATATAATTATAATACTATGTATTCTCCTAGTACTCATCTGCAATCAGAAGTCTTCTGAACATCAAGTAAATAAGCATTTCAGTGAGAGATTTCATACATTTAACAGTGATTTTGTCAAAACTTTTTGAAAAATGCATTTTACCCAACATTAAATACTTGATTATACCTTATGATTTCAGATCAGGTATTATTTTTCATTTCAGAGATTGCTTTGTATTGCTTGAACTATTATGTAACTTTACAGGTACAGTAGGCTGTACGGGCTGTTCATTTTATTTTATTAGTGGTGCTATAGTTAGTTGTATATTATTAATCTAGAATTATGCGATTCCTTTTTTTTTCTTTTAGCTTCTTTTTGTGTGCTCATCTTAGTTGTGTAAGATCTCATGCAAGTGATTGCATGACACATTCTGTCCCAGCAACAAACAGGAGCCTAACGTAAAGTACCACACACAATAGCTAGCTATAAGCCACAGGAAGTGCAACTTCCCTAAAAATGTATTTGTGAATGTTGTAATGACATGCTTATCTTTTTATAAGTATTCTCTACATAACTGTTACCATCACTCTTTGTGCAGTTCAGTATTTAACATATGACAAAAAGCCATGATGTCCGTAGGAGCAAGTAGACACCTATTAATCCCAAGAGCCCTATTAATTCTAAGCTTTAAAAGGATCCTGTAACAGCCATATATATTTACACTTGGAGCAAAGATCCATGTATATTGGACAATACTTTAAAAACATTATTTTACTCCCAGCTAGATGCTCTTGTTCTGAAAATCTGACCTTCCTGCTCAGTATATATATATTTTTTCTGTGCTGGACACATGCTGGAGGACAATGCTTGGTGAACACCACTTGCACCACAGTAAAATTAGCAAAATACATTGGAGTTTGACAATAATGATAGAGGGCGAATTTCTGCATACTTTTCGAACTGTATGCATAAGAATGCATTTTTTATTCAAATAAATTTAAGATTTATTTATAAAGCACATTTAATACAACCAAAGTTGACCAAAGTGTTGCAAAAAAAAGACAAATAATAACTACAGGAGATAAAACAAAAAAAAGTAAATAACAAATACTATGATAAAAGAAAACTTTTTATAATGATCAAGGAATATTGAAGGCCTGAAAGAATAAGTATTGTCTTTAGAGCAGACTTGAAGACTGAAATAGATGGGGCTAATCTGATATGGAGAGGTAGACTGTTCCAGAGTTTTGGACCGGCAATCACAAAGGCGCAATCACCTCGTTTTTTTAAGTCTAGATCTAGGCACAGAGAGTAAACCAAGATCGCAATATCTCAAAGTTCTAGACAGAATATACGGATGGAACAAATTGGTCAGATACTGAGGGGCAAAATTATTGAAGGCTTTGTAAACATACAATAAAAGTGTAAAATCGATTCTGTACTTAACAGGAAGCCAGTGCATAGCAATTAAAATAGGTGGAACTGGCACATATTTGCGAGTTCCCTTGAGAAGTTTGGCAGCTGTGTTTTGCACCAGCTGTAAATGGGAGAGGGAAGTCTGAGAGACACCATAGTAAAGCGAGTTGCAATAATCTAAATGAGATGTTACAAAAGCATGAATCAGTTTGAAAGTTACTCATGGATAAAAAGGGTTTTATTTTAGTGAGAATGCAAAGATGAAAAAAGCATGACTTTAAAACAGTACTAATCTGTTTATCAAATTTTAGATTATTATCAAACAGAACCCCCAGGTTTCTGGCGCAGTGAGTTTTAAATGGGGCAAGTGAACCAAGGTCAAGGTAAAAAACACAGTTTTCCTTAGGCCCAAATTTAACTGAATAATTTCATTTTCGTTTTATTTTCGTTTAGGATTAGGAAGTTACTTGAAAGCCATATCTTGAATTCTTTTAAACAGGCCATCAGTGTTTGTAAGGCGTATTTAGCATTATGCTTTTATGACTTGTTTTATGAAATCCAGAAATTTAAATGTAAACTCACCTTAGTGATTCGAGCTAGGCCAAAGTCAGCCACTTTACAGGTATATCCCTCTCCAACTAGAACATTTCTTGCAGCAAGGTCTCTATGAATACTGTTATTAGCCTCTAGATATGCCATCCCATCCGCAACTTGAGCTGCTATATCCACCAGAGACACCAGGTCCAATGCCCCACCCTCTGAACCTTCATATTGGGGAGAGAAGGATATATAAAGAGCAGGGATAAACTTAGTGTGAGAGAGGAAGTGAGACAATAAACACACTTTCACACACAAGTAAAAAAAAAAAGTGCTTTTATAATAGTGTAATACATTCACTAAAATGTAAAGGGGAAGTGTGTAATTTTTTATGTTGAAATACATGCTCTTATCCCATTTAAATATAGAGAGTCAACTAAGTCTGTGTTTACACTTGGTCACATCATGAGATTTTACAGATCGGATTGCAATCCAAAACAATAAGCGCAATTCATTTACACTTGGCCACATCAATGTGTCTCAGCCTAATGGATATAAATATGATATAAATACGAATAATTCCCACGCTATATGCAAATAACATTTCAGAGATTATGCTGATACTGGGCAACAAATAAAAAATATGTGATGTATTATCTGATTCCAAGTGATTTTGCCCCACACACGCATGTACGGTATCTGTGTGTGCGCTTTGTATTTTTCCCATTGGGGCTTGTCGTAGGTAAGATGCAGCAGTGCTTATTGTCAATGTTTAGTTTCAGTTTCTTCAGCGGTCTGTATCAAATAAGTTAAGAAAAACGTTTTGTCTCTCCTAGGTATGTGCACGAAACCGAATACCTTATCAGGAAAGGCACAAATAATGGATTCATCTGAATAATAGAAAAAATATTCGTATGACTGATTATCCATGAGACACAAGGATAAAGTGACATTTTAAATAAACATATCCAATATTATAAAGAATTATTAAACTATGCAGCCATATTTCTAAAATGTAAACCTTATGAATGAAAATGTGCATGTTGTAATTTCAGATCCGATGTACGTTGGCTCTGTTAATTGTGCATGTCTGGAGCTTATCAATTGTGATATTAATTAAGATATGACATCATATACACTTTCCACTTCTTGAAATGTCTATGTTAATGTATCTATCACACGATTCACATGTGATTCCCATGTATTCATTTATAGCATTAACCTGAGCGCGATGTAAAATTCCTGACCCGAAGTGATTCGCCTTTTAAAGTTGACCACATTTGTAATCACATCAGCGATTAAGGAAATTAACTGGTTAAAAATTAATAAAAAAAATAAATAAAAATGCTTCATAAAGGTTTAAATGCTCCATAGAGTATTTATCTATTAGGAATAGTTTTCATTATGTAAAACAAAGAAACTGAAACATGCCCGGTCTTCTTTTTCTTCTTCTTTAAACTGTGCTACCTCTGGTAAGGCCCTATATAAACTTAACATAAATATTATTATTATTATTATTATTATTATTATGATTATTATTATTATACTTCCGTTTTAATCCCCACCCACACTGGGTTCTAGCCGAATACAGAAATAGATAATTTTGTCATTTGAAAAGATACAGATACAAATACAGATAATGGCTCCGCTGCACACCCCTAGTCTCTCCTACAATGTGTATCCATTTCTTACTTTGTTATCATTTATTGTGGGATGCGAGACAGATGCAAATACTCTGCAACATCTGTTAGCCTATCTCTCGCATTTTCCCTATGCTGACGTAGCGCTGTATGGGAAGAGTGAATTTTACATAAAGTATGTGGCTTGAACGGCCAGATGCATTTACACTTGACTGAGTTACAAATGGAAACGTCCGCAGGTGGTTCGAATTTATAAACTGTATGTCTCGGATCCATCTTGGAGGGCTTTTACACTTGGTCTTTTCATAATCTGATAGCAATCCGATCATCAAAAACGCATTAAGTAACCAAGTGTAAATACATTTATAGGTTAATTTCCCTGAAAAGAGTACACACTGTGGCTCTGTGGTGTGCTCAAAACATTGCTCTGTTTGTTTTGATAATCAATGGCATGAGTTTGGGACAGGACTCTCCGTTCATCCATCTGATGGAAGATGGTGGAGTGCTCAGAAAAACGTTTGAAAGCGGTCATTACTTTTGGAATTCCATTTGGTACTGCTAGAAGCACAGAAAACACCACCTTAAATAAGAATTTAAGGGACAGTGACTGACTTCTTAGGAAGTTGAGCAGGTTGCCCTTCTCCATGAGTTCAGTAATGATGTAATATGGGGTGGAGTAAGTGCAGATGGCAAAGAGAGCAATCAGGTGCCTGTGACGCATTCGCTTCATAATCTGCACCTCCATCTGAAATTCATTCTGCTTAAGACAATCTGTGTCAGAAAGGGACAGAAAATGCAGGCTATGACATTTCAAGTAACAGACTTTGAATTAGTTATATGGCTGTCATTGTAAAGCAGGCAGGAGTCTCAAGGTTGGCAATCAACCTTCTGCTGATGTGTAAACTATTCAAAATATTGGTTAAAATATGTTGGTAATGCATGACGGGTAATATTCAGGAAGAATATATATTTAATGCAGGAAACATCCAAATATGCATACTTATCTGCTATATACTTTAGTATGCAAAAAGCAGTACATCAAATGATGAGGATGTTTGAATCCTCAGTATTCATGAAACAGTAGGTGAAAAGGTTGGGCAGCCATAATTGTAAGTGCCACAGGAACCAAGAAAGCTGTTCTTCGTGGTTACATTGCACTTTCTAACAACTGTAGAGTAAACTAATGTACAATAATTCAGTGCAGTGAACACAAAGACCACAGCTAACTTTACTAGTGTAATGTGTATAGGATCATTGACATTCTGCATGACCCACATATTGTTCAGCTTCAGTTCATATATACCTTGGCAGCCACCAGTAATTAATGCAGTGTACAATCCAAAATTGTTGGTTGTAAAAAATTCCTGAGGCTGCAAGCAAAGCAGGTGGTTGTGTTCATGGTTAAAATTTCTATTAGTGAAGAGTATTAAGTTTATTGCTTTTGAAGGGGTTTTTCTTGGACAACCACCCCTAGGAAAAGGTGGTTCAAAAAATGGTGTAGTATTTTATTGCATGTCTGTTTCATTTCCTGACAGTAGATATATGAAAGCTAAAGTATTTACCAGCTTTCTCTGTTTCAATGACTTTTTTTATGAGGCATCAAAACACCTCATATGATAAAGGCATAATTTCACTTTATAAGCCTGTTTTGTTAGGAACTCGTTCTAATATGGCAGCAGCCATGTTTTTCTCAATTTTTTTTTTTTAAGAAAGGGAAGAACAAATTAAAATAATTGTTGTGGTAATCAACATTATGCCATGAATGCTATCAATTAAGATTAACTTGTATTGAACCCAGAAAATTTCTTAAATGTGCACTTGGAAATGTATCTAAATTGTACTTTTCAATTAAAATGTGCTGTTGTTACTGTTAGAATCAGCATTACGATCACTGTGCTCTATGGCACATATGCTAGTAGAGCTTGAACCACAATTGCATTAGATGTTCTGTGACATAAGTGACTTATTTGGTCACTTACTCTCAGCTCTGATCTATACAACAACATTATACATCTCTAGCTATAAGCTCACCGTTGTTCTTGAGGATTTTGATGGCCACGTTGATGCAATTTTTCCACTTGCCACGGTAAACATCAGCAAAGAAGCCACTGCCGAGCTTCTCTTCAAGGGTAAATTCTTCTTTAGGAAGCTCCCACTCATCAGCCGTGGAGTGTGACAGATCCTGTGGCTGAGGCTTTTTCTACAGCCAGGAAGGTGAGTCAAAAGTGGCAGATGTAAAATTATACACATGCTGTGTCACATTTACTGTTTTAAATAAAGATTATTAATTAATGATCAGATTTCAGGCATTACACAACAATTACTGTAGTTCCGGTCCTCGAATCTGATTGGCCAAGTGACATTCCAAGAGTGCTGATATATACAGTATAACGGCACTGGGATGTTTCACAGTTTGAATTACTCTACTTCTCTGTACTCGCAGCATTCAAAATAGCGGTGGAAATTTTTATTTATTCCAGTGACGACTTTTGAATCCATTAAAAGAAAAGATTTGTTTACTGATCATTTCTGCAGATTTAATCTTTACACCAGTAGGTGGTGACAAATAAGCACCTTTTATGTTATGCGTCAAACACATAGTTGTTCACAACCAAAACAGTAACAATGGAAGTACACTTAAAAGTTTCATAATAATAATAAAGATTTGTTCACGACCCGAAAAACCATTAGTTGTTTAATGAGAGTCTAAAAACAGTGCTGAGGGTGGAGTTGTGCTTGATGTTTTTGCTTCTTTTGGAACAATTTCTTCTGATGGATCATGATCAGTGGAAACATGTAAATGCTTCACGTTGCAACCCCCTCAAAGTTCAAGCCAAATCTACACCTTTGGTTAGAACAATATAAATGTTTTGATGGACAAAATTTCAACTGGTTGCTTAAAGTTCTTTGTAAACTTTAAAACGCTTCAACCACCTCTATGACTGATGTTTTCATCCGTTTTTGTGTGCATGTGTTTGACCAGCTGGCATCAGTTACATATAAATTATGTATATAAATCACTTCGGACTAGAAGTCGCAGGATCTTTCAGATGATGAAAAAAAATGCGGTATTTATTTATTTTGTGGAATTTTCTAATTTTCCATGGTACACTAGTATACTGCGGCACAGTGGTTGGGAACACTGTGATAGACTAATGTAACTAAACTCATATTTATCGGTATAATGAAAGATATTGCAGCTAAACGCACATTAAGTCTGAAAATTAATGAGCCTGTGACAATCGTCCTAGCAGAGGCGAGAACAGCAAGACAATGATGTTTTGCTGATGCAGAAAGAAGTCACTAAGGTGTCGTATTCGTCACGAGACTGACGTGGATATTGCTTAACTATATGTTTGCTGTAGTATTGTGAGAAAGTTGTTTCTTTGATATAATTCAAATCTTGACTGTAATTAATGCAAATGGCAATACTATTTCAAAATGAAACTGACGTTCTCATAAAAATGAAGTAACTGTTTAAACCACTTCCTCAGTTTACAGAAGTGAAAGAGAATGAGACAAGAAGAGAAAGATGAGAACAAGCAGAGTAGAGAAGAATGAGCAAGAATGGACATTCCCATGAGAAAATGAGAGAGAGAGAGAGAGAGAGAGAGAGAGAGAGAGAGAGAGCCAGACTCTATCTCACCCGAACACATGGTCGCTTCAATCTGTCCAAAGAGGCCAGTGGATACATTTGATAGTATTCTACCACCTGTAATATGCTGGAGAATTTAAGAGACAGATCAATATAGAATCCATCACTGGCCTGGTAGATCTTGAAGTGCTTTGCTTTGTTCTGTGTCTTCACTGAAAGAAAAGATTCAGGATGAAGATAAGACAGTGAATTTAGCAGAAGACCTTCAGGCTGAAATAATTGGAACATGTGATATTCCTCAACAATTAGGACTGGACTTCTGTCTGCTTGGCATATAGTTTCAGATGTTTGAGGACACTAAATAGACTTCTAAAGCTGCAATCTGCATTATTTTCAGAAAAAAATCACATAAAAACATCGACCTGAGAGTACATGGCCCATGTTGTCAGACTCGCTGATTCGCACAAGGAAGGATCCATCATCATTTTTTGCGGACATGAGGTGACTCAAAGCCTCAACACGGCTCATTTTCCCAAAGAACCACCTAAAAGAAATAGAACAATCACTGTGATCTTATATATTCTTGTTTCGTTAATTAATGACAACAAATAGATGTTTAAAAAAAAAGCCTACTGCACCCAAAGGTGATCCTCCCATGATGCCATATTTTAAACAATTATATTTTCCTTTCACATATAAACATCTGTCAGTCACATCTTTTTTTTTTTCTTTTTTTTTGTCAATTGTAGCTACGCAGCCCTCACTGGATATATTTCTGTATTTAAAGCAGCATATAAGCTATGCTACGAAAAAGGTGTATAACAAAGAATGTATAATGCTGCACCTAGGATCAATAATTACTTTTACAATAATTACAAAAGCTAAAACACTGTTAAGTAATTACTGTTTTAAATTTGAACATAGAATGAAATTTATGAAACATATGAGATAATATAAAAATTAAATGACAAAATAATAGCATAAATCTGGTTGCAAACTTTAAAATTTACAATGAATATTTCCAAAATTCTAAAATTAATTCAAATGGCTTAAAATTTGTAATTTAACCTATGATTGTTCGGACCTTTTACTTGGGAGGAAATTTTGAGACTGAATATATTGGAGCATAATTATTGATCCCTTCTCAAAAGAAGAAATTAAATGAAAATAAACAAAAAAGAAAACACTAAAAGAAACAAAACAAAAATAAAAGAAAACACTGAATGAAACAAAACAAAAAGGAAACACTGAACAAAACAAAAAAGAAAAGAAACACTAAACGAAACAAACAAAACAGAAAAGAAAACACTGAATGAAACAAAACAAAAAAGAAAAGAACACTAAATGAAACAAAAGAAAACACTAAACAAACAAAAAAGAAAACACTAAACATAACAAAACAAAGAAAACACTAAATGTAACCAAACAAACAAAAAGAAAACACTAAACAAATGAAAAGAAAAGAAAACACTAAACAAACAAAAAGAAAACACTAAACAAACAAAAAGAAAACACTAAACAAACAAAAAGAAAAGAAAACACTAAACAAAAAACTAAATAACACTAAACAAAACAAAAAAGAAAACACTAAATGAAAGAAAAAAGAAAACACTAAACGTCACAAAACAGAAAAGAAAACACTAAATGTAACCAAACAAACAAAAAGAAAACACTAAACAAACAAAAAGAAAACACTAAACAAATGAAAAGAAAAGAAAACACTAAACAAACAAAAAGAAAACACTAAACAAACAAAAAGAAAAGAAAACACTAAACAAAAAACTAAATAACACTAAACAAAACAAAAAAGAAAACACTAAATGAAAGAAAAAAGAAAACACTAAACGTCACAAAACAGAAAAGAAAACACTAAATGTAACCAAACAAACAAAAAGAAAACACTAAACAAACGAAAAGAAATCACTAAACAAACAAAAAGAAAACACTAAACAAACAAAAAGAAAAGAAAACACTAAACAAAAAAACTAAATAACACTAAACAAAACAAAAAAGAAAACACTAAATGAAAGAAAAAGAAAACACTAAACGTCACAAAACAGAAAAGAAAACACTAAATGAAAGGAAAAAGAAAACATAACATAACAAAACATAAAAGAAAACACTAAAGGTAACAAAAAGAAAAAGAACACTAAATGAAACAAAAAAAAATAACCAAAAGAAAACACTAAACGTCACAAAACAGAAAAGAAAACACTTAATGAAAGGAAAAAGCAAACACTAAATGGAAGGAAAAAGAAAACACTAAACGTCACAAAACAGAAAAGAAAACACTAAACAAAAAACAAAACTAAAAAGAAAACACTAAACGAAATGAAACAAAACTAAAAAGAAAAGAAAACGCTAAACGAAACAAAACAAAAAGGAAAAAACACTAAACGAAATGAACAAAACTAAAAAGAAAACACTAAACAAAATGAAACAAAACTAAAAAGAAAAGAAAACACTAAACGAAATGAAACAAAACTAAAAAGAAAAGAAAACACTAAACGTAACAAAACAGAAAAGAAAACACTAAACAAAAAACAAAACTAAAAAGAAAAGAAAACACTAAACGAAAAACAAAACTAAAAAGAAAAGAAAACACTAAACGAAATGAAACAATACTAAAAAGAAAAACACACTAAACGAAATGAAACAAAACTAAAAAGAAAATAAAACACTAAACGAAACAAAAAAATGTAACTTTTAATGTAACAAAACAAAAAAAAGAAAAGAAAAGACAACACTACAACAAAAGCAAAGAAATACAAACAAAAAAAAAAAAAAAATCAAAAAGGGAAAAAGGTTGGTTTGTCACTCACGGTTGAGACTCTACAGACTTGTCGCACGCCAGGTAATTGTACGGAACAAAACCGGTCGCGAGAACACAGCCATTTGGGTCTATTTTCCTCGCGGTCCACCATTCGCTGGAACGTTTCACAATTTGGAACATATCACCAGCTTTGAACGACACCTCCGCGACGTCGCGTGCCTCAAAGTCCCACAGAGCCGTATAAATAGCATTGTCAGTGTTCTGAGGTCGCTGGATTACGTTTCGTGGCTCCGCATAACGAATGGCAGGCTCCGTATCTCTGTTAACTCTACTCGGACCATCGTCCATACGGCCACTGTCACCTTTTTCCCCGTCGTCCCTTGAGGTTCCGTATATTCTGTCCCATACTGTCTGAAGACATGGGCAAGTTGTCCTCAAACATTCCCCCATGTGATGAGATTGACCGCGTGCTCGGCGCTCAGCGGGCGCGCTCTGCTGAAGACACCTGCTCTACTGAATCCCAATATAAAGAGAGCGCGAAGCGTCTTTTAGTTTAGGGAACTTGTATAAAAGGGCGTTCACACTTAACTCTTCCTTGCACGCCTTTGCACGACAATGACACAAAGTTCAGAATGCTAAACAGGCATTCTTTATTATTTTAGGTTGCTTTATAAGAGAAAATATAACTGCCTAAATGAAAACAGCATGCTTGCAAATACCGTTAAATTCACATCCTACATCAGGTTACATTTAATATTTGCAAAACAAATGATAAAGAAACCGCAGAAACATGAATACTGGAAAAATATTTTATTTACAAGAGTTATCTGCAGAATACAATGTAGAGTCCATGGTGCTCTGGTGTTTGAATTGAAAGACAAAACATTTTTGACATGGATGTGATTTCTATGAAACCGATCATGAGGAAGCTTAACCAGGTACTTTATGTCATATGGCTACTGTGTTAACCACAGTGTTAGTTTCAAGATCATACACCTGGTAGAAAATAGTTTTTTGTGCAGCCTTTACATAGGCTAAAAACACTCAATAAATATAACTTATAATGGCCATAGTTTTCACATCCTTGACACACCTATCCATATTTTGGCAGGTGAATTATTTGTAAACAAAAACTCTCACCTTCAAACAGACCAGAAAATCTCCTGTTCCTATTCGGACAGAAACTGAATGGGCCAGATCAACTCTAGCACAACATAAACTATGAGAAAGTGCAGTGTGAATGACATATTATAACTGGAGCATTACAAAGTGCTTGATATCTTGACCACTCATTGCTGATGATCAAGAGTTGCTATGAAAAGCTATAGATAATCTGACCCTATCAGTTCGAGGACATCCACTTTAATTCACTTTTCCGCTTTTAGTTTGTTCTGTAATATTATTCCTCTTCTCTCGTTTGATCTTCTTTGTTTATCAAGCATTTGTTATTGCACATTACCTTATTAATATAACATAAGCATTCAAAAAAATCAATACTTTTCTC
Organism: Moxostoma hubbsi; assembly: GCA_032164185.1. Taxonomy (NCBI): domain Eukaryota; kingdom Metazoa; phylum Chordata; class Actinopteri; order Cypriniformes; family Catostomidae; genus Moxostoma; species Moxostoma hubbsi. The sequence continues at coordinate 68,323,511 of JAVLUX010000001.1, forward strand.
CATTCTCCTTTCTGTTCCAGTATGCCACAATCTTCTTTTTCAGTCGACCTCTTTTTCCTTGTGTTCTACACCTCAATGGTTTTGAAGTAGATTCTGGAGTAGATATTGTCCAGCTGACTGTGAAGGGAGTGGAATGAGGGCCGTTTGGATGCCTCGGCATGCCAGCATTCCATCATAATGCGGTATATGTTTGGGGGGCAATGGCTTGGAGATGGCAACCTGTACCCCGATGGCAGGATCTCCAAAACCTCTTTATTACTCTTCCCTGTATTTAAGGTGGAAAGAGTTTAGGACATATATGAGAAAGGGAAAAAAAAGATAATTTTTTATTTTTCAAACAGAAATTCAAGACACTTTCCAGACATACCATACACTTTTTTTTTCTTTTTTTTTTTAAGGCTTTGAATTAATAATTATTTTTAGATAAAATAATTCCTGCCAAAGTGGGTTCCACATTTTAACAATACCCATTAAATGCAGGATTTACCCTCATTAAAAGAAATGTAACAGTCCATAAAATATTTGTATATTTTTTTTAAATCACAAATCAGGGTTTTTAATTGAAGGTAGATATGTTCCACATTTTTGTTACAAGCTTCATATAGACATCTTACAATACTTCAATACAAGTTCAACTCAATTGACAGCATTTGTGACATGATGTTGATTACCATTGAAAATAATTTTAACCTTCCCCTCATTTACTTAAAAAGCAAAAATCTCTGGTACAAAAAGGCACTTAAAATGGACATGAATGGGGCCAGTCCATAAAAGTTAATCTGTGATTTATCGGCATTACAGCATTTACCAGATAACAGGTTTTAACAGTATTACGTTGTGACAGCAAATTTGTAATATTGGATATAGCTTTACACAGATAAGTTTAGCAAGCAATTTTATTACACAAAAATAATGTTAACTTTAACATTATTTTAAATGTTAAATGTTAAATGGGTTTATTTAAATGTTTATGTACTGGCCCCATTCACTTCCATTGTAAGTGCCTCATTATAACTGCGATTTTCTTTTCTTTATAAACGAGGGAAATTATTTTATTATTAGTTGAAATCATTTTTTTGTGCTAATCAACATTATTTCACAAATGCTGTAAATTGAGCTGAAAGGAATCGTTCACCCAAAAATGAAAATTCTCTCATAATTTACTCACCCTCATGTAATCCCAGATGTGCATGACTTTATTTCTTCTGCAGAACACAAATGAAGATTTTTAGAAGAATATTTCAGCTCTGTAGATTCATACAATGCAACTGAATGGTGGCCAGAACTAATGACCTAAAATCCCATAAAGTCATCCATAAGACTACAGCGATTAAATCCATGTCTTCAGAAGCAATATGATAAGTGTTTTTCACAATCAATCCCCACGTTCACATTCTTCTTCTTTTGTTTCTGGCGATTTCACATTTTTCGTGCATATCACCACCTACTGGGCAGAGAGTAAAAAAGTAAAAAAAGGACAAAAAAATATTTATCTATTTCTCACACATTGTCAGGATCGCTGAGTTATCCGCTTTTCTCTTGTCCAGCTTTGTGAATTCCCTCACCTCGTATTTGTTTTCATTTTGTTTTGACAGGTGCCACTTAACGGCCGCGTCCTCAGAGCTGATGTCTCTGCTTACCCTTTTGATTTCTCTCCCTACTTTAGCTCCCCTTTGTTTGCTGTCTGATGTCAAATTATCTTTTGTGCCATTTGTCTTGCTCAATTGACCGGTTTTTCTCCCTGTCACTCGTGTGTTTTGTCAGTAGTGTTTTTGTCCTTGTTCTCATACCCTGTTGGAGTTTCTCATCATTTCACGACACTAGTACTTTATTGGACTGCCTCCTGAACTAGCCAAATTCTGATTAAGGATTTTGTATGGAACTCTCTTTATTTTCTGTACTCTGTGCTCCACTGCTGACCAGCATTCTACACTGATATTATTCTGTTTTTTTCCACCCTGAACCTGTTTTTTTTTTTTTTACATTAAAGACACAGTATTCACTTACCTCTGCTTTTGTGTCTACTGATACCCTGACATCTACATCTATTATATCACTTCAGAAGACATAGATTAAACCACTGGAGTCTTATGGATTACTTTTATGCTGCATTTATGTGCTTTTTGGAGCTTCAAAATGTTGGCACCCATTCACTTGTATTGTATGGACCTATGTCTGTATTCAGCAGAAGAAACTCATTCACATCTGGGATGGCATGAGGGTTAATAAATGATGAGAACATTTTCATTTTTGGGTGAACTATCCCTTTATCTTCTATTGAACCTTGAACATTCCTTTAAGAGTTTATTTGGTACCCTATTTTTGGAAAGTACCTGTAGGAATAAATTTTTTCAGAGAGACCCATACCATCATAAGGCATCTTTCCACGTGACATCATCTCATAGAGCAGCACTCCAAAGGACCAGACATCAGATTTCACTGAGAAACGCTGGTAGAGAGCAGCTTCTGGAGCCGTCCATCGCAATGGAATTTTAGCGTTTCTACTGGCTGTATACACAATAAGTTTCCCTTTTTAAATGCTGATGTCCATAGGCATATCTGACACAATGATTATTACCTTGATGATGCGAGCCAGACCAAAGTCTGCCACTTTGCACACCAGGTTTTCTCCAACCAGGATGTTTCGAGCAGCTAGATCTCGGTGGACTATATGCCGATCCTCCAGGTAGGCCATACCTTCTGCTACCTGATCTGCCATGTAGATGAGGTGAGCAGAAGTCAACACCTGACCCTCTGGTGCTACAGCGAGACAAGTGGGGAAAAAAGAGGTTAGAGGAAAAGGTGAAGAGGAGCTCAATGTGGAGGAGAATATCAGTTGTGAAGCAGAAAAAAATCATAGCGATCAAGGCCACTGCCACACTAATCTGTTTAAGATAAAAAGCTCAGTTTTCAGTTTCCTAATGGCATAGGTAGAGGCCTCCTTTTTGGCGCCCTCCTGAAAGGTGGTGCGCCCTAGGCGATCGTCTAGTTCGCCTATGCCTAGAAACGGCCCTGTGTGCAATATTCCATATCTTCTGAAAACATACAATGGTTTTGGCTGAGAAAAAGACAATAATTGAAGTAGTTATTCACTGATAATCTTACACTCCAGTTAGCTGTCAACCTCTGTGACCAGATCATTAAAGGAATATTCGAGCCTCATTACAAGTTAAGATCAATAGACAGAATTTGGCGCATAATGCTGATTAACACAAAAATGTATTTCAACTTGCCCCTCCTTTTCTTAAAAAAAACCCGCAAAACTCTGGGTTACAGTGAGGCACTTGCAATGGAAGTGAATAGGGCCTATCCGTAACCGTTAAAGTACTTGCTGTTTCAAAAGTATAGCCACAAGATGTAAACAAAATATGTGTTAAGTCCGTGAGTTAAACTTGAGAACCAAAGCAGTCAGAACGAGTCATCCAGACCGATTCCTTGAAAAGACAGATTCATTGAATATGTACTTTTAAATGTCTCTTTTTATGTTCCACAGAAGCAAGAATGTCACACAGGTTTAGAATGTCATGATGGTGAGAGAATGATGACGTGATGATCATTTTTCGGTGAATTAATAAGTCAACATAACATTGTGTTTAGTCCTTCATTATGTGTGTTCCAAGTCAATGTAAGAATACAACAATAAAATAAAACAGGATATATGAAATATTCTCCAATTTTAGTATCAATGTTCAAGTTCACAGAGTTCTTCATTAATTCACAGAACAAAAAATGAAGTACTTCTCTGTGGTCGGGTGGTCAACAGCATAGTAAAGCCAGATTTATTTAAGTAGGTTGTTAACATGCTGAAATAAATGATTCCAGTGTCAATGATACCAACAGATAGATGATTTAAATGTACTTTTTTAATTTTATTTATTAAAATTTGTTATTGATTCCAGCAAAGACAAGAATAAACTTAACCACAGAATTATCCTTTCGGAATCAACTTACAACCCTTTAACCCCCCCACCCCCCACTGATAAAAAAATTGTCTCCCTCCACTGCCCCTCACTAGGACCCTTCCAAATGAGACAAATAACTGCCCCATTTCCTGGCATAAATTTCCAGATTACCCAGGCGTTTGAAAGTCATCTCCTCAAAAGCTGCCACTTTGCACCACTCACGAAATGAGAGTGCATCAGCTAACTTCCATCCCTAAGGATTAACTGTCTGCCAATCATCAAGCTGGTAAGGACCCAGCTTTTTATGTATTTATCTCCTATATTCAGGACCCTCCATCACCCAAAATACACGGTCTGGGGCAAAATGAAAATTGAGTGTCCAGTGCATCACACACAAAGCTCTGGACCCTCAACCAAAATTCCTGGATCTTAACACATCCCCAAAAAACATGGTTTGTGCCCCCGTCTTCTGACTGGCATCACCAGCAGGTGGGTGTTTCTTTAAGATCAAGCGTATACAATTTAGAGGGGTCCAATAGAATCAATGCAAAATCTTAAATTGCATCAGACACAACCTTGTATCTCTAAATGTACACTTGACTTTTTTTTAGAATCCTTGCCCACACTCCCTCCTCCAATAGCAAATTTAAATCTTTCTCACATCATCTCTTGAAAGAAGTTGAAGCTCCGCCCCCCCAGACTCTGAATTAGCAGGGAGTATTATACTGATGCCTCATAACCTTTTCCAAAAGCAGTAATCACCACTTCCAGAGTATCTGCTGCTTTAGGGGGGTGTACAGTAAGGTCACTGAGTGTATTAACCTCCCTCACAATCCACTCTGACCATCAGCAAAGGGACTTATTAATACATAATTTTGGATTCATCAAAATGCTCGAGGCAACATTTAAATAAATGTCAGAATTAAACACACTGGATACTTTTGTCCATACCGAGTGCAAATGCGAGATAATGGGGTGTAATTAAACTTCTCCGGTTTGTTTAATAGAAAGGCTTTGCAATGGCAAAATATGGGCAAGATCTTCCTGTTCAACACAAAACCAGGGAGCGGATCTTTCAGGTGGATGCGACCAATGAGCCAAATGTCTGAAACCGAATGCATAATAATAAAACTAAATCTTGGGAAGGCCTAACCCACCTTTGTCATTCGTCCTATGTAGTTTACTGAAATGTAATCTGGGACGTTTACCATTCCAAATGAAAGACTTCGCTATGCTCTCAAATTGCTTGAAATAAGAGAGGGGAAGATCTATAGAGAGAAATTATAGCAGGTAGTTGAATTTTAGAATACAATTAATTTAAATAACATTAACTTTCCCAATCATAGATAAATCTAATGAAGCCCACATCACTCAAAAACCTTTTTATGAAAGGGTCAAAATTAACTATCTAATTCACACAAATTCTGGGAATAAAATGCCCAAATACTTAAATACTGGAAGGGGCCCGGTTGAAAATCTGTTACTACGCAGCACACTGTCAGAGACAAAGCTTCGAATTTAGACCAATTGACTCTGTATCTTGAGAACTTAGAGAAGGAGATAATAATTCTGTCGAGGCAAGGCATAGATCTAGTGGGGTCGGAGACGAATAATAAAATATAATCTACTTAAAGAAAAAGATGATGCACCATACCTCCCAACACCACCCCTGGAAAATCATCTTCCTTTCTTATCATGGCTGCTAATGGTTCCAGTGCAAGTAAGAAGAATAATGTGGAAAGAGGGCAACCGTGCTGGGTGCCCCTATCCACAGTGAAATAATCTGAAATGTATCAATTTGTTTGTAACAGCTGCTAACAGGTGTCTATAAAGTAACTTAATCCATCTAATAAAAGTTTTCCCGAACCCGTACATTTACAAAATCTTAAAAAGATAATCCCATTCTACCATATCGTCTTTTCAGCGTCAAGTGAGATGGCAGCGACCGGAGTCTGATCATTTCCCAGTGACCACATGATATTGATGAAATGCCTAATTTTATCAGAAGAGCTACGACCCCGAATAAACCCCACCTGATCTATATGTATAAGAGATGCCATAAATTCTGGTTAACCAGACTTTTTGACAATATTTTTACATCTAGCTGGATCAAGGTAATTGGACAGTAACTCTTACACTCGCTTGGATCTTTTTAAGAATCAGACTGATCCGGGCTTATGTCATGGTTGGTGGAAGCTTTCGATTCCATATAAACTTCTAACATAAGTGGAGCCAGTTCTGTAACATAAGATCTAAAATAATCAGCGGCAAAGCCATCTGGCCCCGGAGCCTTGCCTGTGGACAAAGCCCTGATTACCTCGTCAAGCGCTTCCGAGGTTATCTCAGGATCAAGATAATTTTTTTGCTCAGTCGTCAGTTTAGGATGTTCTAATGGTTCCACAAAGTTTCTAATAAATTCATCAGTAGACGAAGACGTGGAATTATAAATGTCAAGATAGAATTCTTCAAAAGCATTCTTAATATCAATGGCTGTGGTAAATATTTTATGGTAGAAAAAGTATGACTCAAGAGTATGACTGACATGCCCTGAATAACCAAAACTCCACCTTATGCAACAAAATAATATTATATCTGTATTTCAATCAGGTCAATTCTCCATCAGATGACATTCGGCACTTGAGCTCTGCCTCTGCACTTTTAATATTCCCTTCCAACTCCATGAGTTCTCGTGCTTTGGATTTTTTGATGAATGAGGCATACTGTTTGATCTGACCCCTAACAAGCCATGCCCACAGAGGATACTGAGGACTAGTTTGTCTCCATTTATTTCAAAATCAGTTGATTAAAAAACTTATAGTTCCTACCAGATGGGTTCAAAAGTCTCCATATATCTGTAAGACCAATATATTTACACATCCTGTGAAGCGTCAGTGTTGCTCTAGGTAGCTTACACACTTTTGCTTCAATATGATTAAGGACTGAGTCCATCAAAATATTAAAGTCTCCTCCCAATATTATATCATGAGGGGAGCCAGTGGCTTGCAACATCCCTTCAAGATCTATAAAAAAAAAACCCTGATCATCAGCGTTAGGTGCGTATATATTAGCCAAAATCAACCTTTGGCCCTGAATTTCTGCTAAAACAATAATGACTCTTCCTAATTTATCCTTAATCTGTTTGAGACATTTGAATTGCAGATGCTTACTTATCAGTGTAATGACTCTGCTGCTCTTTCTTGAGCCAGCACTAAAGAAAACATGTCCACCCCATATTTTCCCAAATTTTTCAGCTTGCGCTTCTTGAAGAAATACTATATCATATTTCTTATGCTTAAGAAATAACCTTCCTTCTTTTTAGTGCCCCAACCCATTCCCATTCCACGTGGAGAGAGACAATCCACTCACATTAACATTTGACATTTTGACATATTAGAAAAAATAGATTGTGTGTCAAAAATTTATAAAAATTTTATGTAAATAAATTTATAAAGACCACATTCCCCATTAATGCAACAAATAATCCCAGAAAATCCCCCAGAACAAAAAAAAAACAAAAAAAAAAAAAAACAGAAAAAAGAAAAACGTGCGCATTAACCCCACGCATGACATCACCAACCGTCGTCCATCCCTCTAAACTTAAACGGTCCATGCACGCCTACAAGATTCCCTGTGACAACTTTACCATCGGATTGCTCAAGTCCAGTGTTTCTATAAAAAAAAATTGAGAATTACAGAAGATAATAATAAAAAAAAAAACTCCAGCTCATAAGTGGAATAAACACAAAACAAACTTGTAGATTCATCCACTTAATTGTCTCAAAATTGTCTTTTGTGTGTTCCTCCACAAAATAAACTCCAGCTGCTAAAAAAATGCCCATTCATGCTGTCCCGAAGAAATTATTCTTCTCAAAACAAACTCCGCCTACTAGGCAGAACCAGCACAAAACTAAACAAAGAAGGCGCCCAGTTTCCTCGGAGAGTCGAGTGTATGTTCAGTAAGACGGGTCCACTAGGCAGCAACATGAAAATCACCAAACGGCTTACTCAATCCAATGTCTTTTGTGTAGAATAATGCTTGCTGTGGGGCATATAAATTCTCTAAGGCCATCCTTGGCATCTATTCTCAGTTTGTCCGGGAACATCAATGCAAAAGCGATCTTCCGTTGATGTAAGAAATTCTTGCATTCCTTGAATCGATCACGTTTCTCTCGTCAAATTCGCAAAGTCTGGGAAAAAGAAAACGCTGTGATTCCTCCAAGAAAGCCTTCCTTCACACTTCACGTAACATGAGATCTTTATCAGATGATCTCAGAAATTTGGCCAGAACTGATCTCCTTCAGTGGATCTGCAAACCGTGACCCTGTGAGCTCGCTCAATTTCCATCTTACGGCCTGTTATGTCAAGCAGACTGGGGAAGAACTTGTCAAGGAATTTCGCCATATCTCTGCCTTCCTCATGCCCAGGAATTCCAACAATTCGAAAGTTGTTTTGATTATTACGATTCTCCAAATCCAACTTTGGGAAACTCCTTTTTTTTTCAAATTCTACTTGGGTCGCTAGCGGATTAGGAGCTAATTCCCTCTCCGATGACTCAAGATAATCGATTGGTTTTACGACATCCGACAATCTTGTAATCAAATCAAAAATTTTGTCTCCATGGAAGTGATTGATTGACGTATCACAACAAGATCCTAGAAGTCTGCAACGACCTTCGTCAGCATCGCAGACACATTCATCAATTCATGCCGGATTTTTTTAGTTCACCGTCCGAATTGAGTACAGGACTTTTGGCCTGTTTCTCGGGTGAATCAGCTTGAGCATGTAAGTGTCTATTAATGTCTCCAGAGCCTGAGGATTTTGATTGGGTTTTTTTTACATATTGTCTTCCTAGAACAGTTAAGAATCAGGGTGTATGAATTCTCAACAGTTTATGACAAAAATAATAATAAAACTAGCAAAGTGCGCAGAGCTCGCCGTTCACACGTCCGCTCCGCGCATGGCGTCACGTGCCTCTCCTTGATTTAATGTACTTTTAAACAGTACTCATAAAATACCGCAGTCAGATAAAGTCATAAATATTCATCAGTGCCATTGTGACTGTCTGATAAGAAAAAAAATCAAACCTTCACAAAGCACTACAATATACAAAATCGCAGCACCATAGTGGAAAATATACAGTGATCGTACACTTGATTGCACACTGACATACAGCATGATTAAAAACAGAGGAGTGTAGTTTACAAATAACATGATCATTAACTTTTTAATTCAACAAAGATTTTAAGTTACAATTTAGGTTGTCAAACTAATTTTTAGAAGTATAAATCTTCCAAGCAAACAGTCGCTCAATTAATACGAGGTTGTAAAAACAGTATGATTGACAATGATGCACATATGCTGTCTAAAGTAGTTTTAGATAAAGTATAGCATGTCACACTGCAGGACATAGCTGTCACTGCTTGAAATGTCATGTAAGCTACCCAAATGTATAATTGGTGGGACACTTACAAGACAGGTATGCTTTCAGGCTCCCTTTAATCATGTGCTCGGTGATAATGTAGACTGGTTCCTCTCGAGTGCAGAGAGCCAGTAGCTGAATCAGTTTAGGATGGTGCAAATTCTTCAGTGCATGCACCTCCTTGACAAATTCATCCAGTTTAGTGTCCTCTACAGGGCAGAATGAGAGAGCAAATGCTTTAAGGTGAGAACAACATAACAACATGTTTATAAAAACTATTTCCGTAATATCAACAATGATCCTTTTCTGAAGGTACTGTACGATACAGTTCCAAGATTATGTACAACTTGAAATTAATCCAAAAGTATATCATTTATTTTCAGTATAGATCATTGATAAGATCATAAGATATTTTATTTTCAATGCCATATGAACAAAACTTCCTCTCTAGGGGAATCAACCCAAAATTTTCCACATGGTGCATTCACCTTCTCTGCCACCATGTTCCATCACAGTGAAAAAGAACAGTCTGTTTCTGGAAGTAAAAATCCCATAAATGTTTTCCATAGGAGAATAGATTTTTAACGATAACTTATACACCTTTAAAGACAGACTTACCATAAGCTCCGAGGTTGTTAATCAATGGTAAATGCCCCTGCTGATGCCATCAGTATGTTACTTTATTATTTATTTTTAAATCTTCTTTAATTGCGAAAGGAATACAGAACTTTTGGTGAAGAACTACATTACCTGCATGTAGGCTCTGCAGCTTCCCCTCACTTCTATGTAGCACTGTGAATGATGCAATTGAGTCAGTCTCCCTACACGCTCAAACTACTTATCTATTTGCATATTTTGGAATATTTTGCAATAAAGTTTAAAAATATTGTTTATACACTTATAATCAACAAATTTAAAAGGAATATTCCGGTTTCAATACAAGTTAATTAACTTTGTACAAGTTAATCATGGCATAATTTTGATAACCATAAAAATTATTTATTTTCTTTAAAAAAGCAAAAATTAAGTTTAAAGTGAGGTACTTACAATGGAAGTGAATGGGGACACTTTTTGGAAGGTTTAAAGGCAGAAATGTGAAGCTTACAATCTTATAAAAGCACATACATTGATTCCTCTGTTAAAACTTGTGCACTATTTGAGCTAAGTTGTTTTAAACGCCATTTTAGGGTTTTTGGCTTTACAAAATTACATAATCACAGCAAAAAAGTTGTAAAATTGGATATAACTTTACACAGAAAAAGTAGGAGATTATGGCACACTAAAATCAACAAGAGCTATACTTTAGAAACATGTTTTAATATATACAGACTGACTTTTTTAAAAAACAAATTTAAAGAAAAGGAGGGACAAGTTGTGGTTATTAACATTATTCCACAAGTGCTGTCGATTGAGCTTAACTTGTATTGAACCCCCAATATTTCTATAAATCAATAATTTTAAACAAATTTCCATTGTTTTTTATTTTGATTTGCAAAGCTTCATGGGATTGTAGTTCTTCCCTCTTTAAAGACGTTAAATACACAGACTTTTACATTTTTGTCAAATTTCCCCCCAAAGAATGGCAAATCAAATTATTAAAATATCTGTAATATTGTAAAAAATTTAATATCGGGATTCACCTCAAAGCTGGATGATTTGGTTAATGCTTTATTCCCCATGGAAAAAAATAATGGGAAAAATATTTCCGGGACCAAGACAGCTGAAAAAGTGGGCAGGAACTGTTGCACTCTATATACAGTAGCATACAGTGCTTTCAAATATATATATATATATATATATATATATATATATATATATATATATATATATATATATATATATATATATACGCACTCCAGTATACAGTAGAGCCTCTCCTCTGTCAAGTGTACATCCATGGGAAGTTGAGTGTGTAGGAATGTCTCGCCTTTTTTGAGCATCTTGATGGCCACTTTCAGTTTTTTGGTGGTCCAGACAGCCTCCCACACCTCTCCAAAGTGGCCTTCTCCCAGCTTTGTGATTAGCTGAAACTCCTCCCTCGGCTGCTCCCACAGTTCCATATCAAACAGCTCTCTCTGCACGTGGACACACACACACACACACACACACACAAATCTTGTTTTTATATCATTGTGGGGACTCTCCATAGACTTACATGCATTTATGGATATTATACAGATCTAATGATAATTTCTATCCCCTAAACCCAACCTTCACAGAAAACGTTTTGCATTTTTCATTTAAAAAAACAAAACATCGTTTAGCATGTTCAACTAACCATTTCCCTCATGGGTACCGCTGGGTGGGCCCCACAAGGTAGGTAATTTTATGATCCTTAGTATAAACATGCACACACACACAAACACACACACTACAAAATATCTGTTCTAAGAATCTCTCCTCCCCCATATCACATGTTGCTCTACACTGAGATTGTATAGTTAGTAAATAGTTATATTTTCTTAAAGGTGCACTCATTTCTAAAGCAATGAATAGTAATTTGGAAACATGTGTAAAATCATGTGCACTCACATGAGATGAAAACTCCAGTCATATCAGTGACCTTGTAAAAGCTGTTTTATTTTATGTGGAGAGGATCTCATGTTAGGATCACATGACCAGCTGAATACTACTCACTTAATCCCAATAACCGCCCTGCTATTGGACACTTTCACTCTTGGATTAAATTAATCATGGCAGACAGTGAATACTGAATTTCTACAATGGCATCTGAAACTGATATTTAATGTGTTTGAATGATGCTGCACCCACACCACTAGATGTCCAAGACCAAACCAAGACGACATACATAAAAATGATAGACAGCACCAATAAATGCATATACGTGAGGCTCAAAGAAGAGAAAGAATGGATGAGAATAGAATTTCTAAGACTGATCTGGGAAAACAAATAATTAGAGTGTATCAAGGTTCAGCTTCCTGGAATACTTTTCCCATCAAAATAAGACATGAAGTTTTACAACATAAGAAGTAAAAGTAAATAAATTATGAAAAGATATGCTTAAAACTGCATAGGATCTGGGTCTGGGTAGCTCAGCAAGGAAAGACGCTGACTACCACACCTGGAGTCGTGAGTTCGAATCCAGGGTGTGCTGAGTGACTTCAACGAGGTCATACTAAATGTACTGTAGTATGTTTGTTTAGAAGGAACAAAATAAAGAACTTTGAATAGTGTAAACATTTATTGACACACTGCCAACAGTTCATACATATCAAATACAAATGCACTTGTTCCCAAAAATGTGTCAGATTTTGACAAAGTTGTATTTTTTTTATTTAAAGGAAACAGTATGCAATGTTGGTGACCTTTGAAAAAGAAAACCCAAAACATTCCTATCAACCATTCACATTTTTGGGTTAGGTTTAAGGTTAGGTTTAGGGGTTGGGGCTTGAACAACATTCTTATCTCATTTCCCTCTGATTTAAGGTGTAGTTTATAAATATTGTTATGTCCTAATTGGCAAAATCACAATTAAATGATATACAGTATGCACAGGACAAATAAATAAATAAACAAATAAAACATATGTATAAGTGTTGATGTCAAGTGCTCTTTATCATCAAAATAAAGCACTGCATAAAACAACAGTCACATGACGAAAGGTATAGGGTGCAAAAGGCTGCTGTGCTATTCTTTTAAGAAGCAAGTGAGCGAATGAATGGGCTTGTGTTAGTGTCTATCAGTTAAGCTGTGTGTCCACATACTCGGGTATTCAGATTCCGTGTCTTTCCTAAAAAGGAGAAAACAGTGGACGGTCTATACAAAAAACGAGCGAAAGATAAAAAATAAAAAAAACTCTTCTTGTTAAGATGTTTGAGACATTTGAAAAACCAAGTAACCACTGCAGGTTCACTAGAGCCAATGCCCATGGTCACTTCTCCAAAAACACACTGCTTATTTATATCGCTAATTGGATCGCTAATGAGGAACTGATTCCCAAGATATGGAAAGCCTATTTTGAATGTTGGTTTTAGAAGGAAAAAATTATGATCCCTAATATTAGGATTATGAGTATTGCCGGTGAATCATCTGATACAGAAAAGAGTGTTCTTAGAGTGTGTGCATGTTTGTATTAAATATTAAGAGCATCATACTTGCTGTACACATGGCTGGTCTAACGGACATCCCAGACTTCTGGAGTTTTGCTGGTAGTATTTGATAAGTGGAGTTGACCATTTAGGATACTAGACATGATTTCCTGTTTAAAACGAGTCATTCAGCGACAGTTCTCAGCTTGTTTCTGTGTAGCAGAAATAAATAACACAGCATGCAGCACGCTCTTAAGAAAAATGGTTCTGAACAGTACCGGATAAGGGTTCTTCGGCTTGTTAAAATAGTAGAACCCTTTTTGGTGCTAAATAGAACCCTTTTTTAAAGGTTCCATGATGAACCATTCTTTGAAAGTGCAATATAGAACCTCAATAGTGATAAAAACTTTGATGCAACACTTTTTTTTTACCCCTCTATATATATCTGCTCCTATAAAACATTAGAGCCTCAATTATGGGTTTACATTAAATAAATATAGAAAAGAAAAGGCATGTATGTCAATTAAGTACCACCCACAATAAGTATTAAGTAATTAATAATATGATTTTTTTCTTTTTCAGAACCATACAGCCATTCCATCAAGAACATGTCTGGGTCACGCCAAAATCAAAATAAAGACAGAGCATGTAATAATTTATTGAAAAAATATGAAGCCTTTTTATTTATTTATTGCAACTTTAAAGAAAAAAAAAAAAAAAGAAAAGTAAAATTGTCATTACTATAATGCAAAAAAATTAAAGATATCTTGCTTTAAATCATTAAGCATTTATATCATGGTAGTTTTGGTTGTACTGCCTTTTAATTTATGCAGATTTACAAAAAAACTAAAATCATTGTATTAGTCTACAGCATGTGAAAAACAAGTAATGTACTATAGCAATGAGACTCTAATGAGAATATATAAAAAATATAACTATTGAAATACGATAAAGTACAATGTCCACACTATTACGGTAATGAGAATTCTCATGAAATCATCATGCATAATTGTCATGAAAACCCTTTACCTGTCAATGCTCTTCAGGAAGGCTTTATTACAAGGATAGACGACACCGTGACAGCAACACAACAGAAGTAAACGGAGTACAGTCCATTGTTGTCAACTTGATTATGAAATAGGTGAGACAGTATTGGTATATGAATCTTCCTTGCTACATATTGCACTACACTTGCACTGCTTATTTCAGCAATATCACACATGAAACGAGCAAGAGTATTTCTGCCATGAATAACTTCTGACCGTTACATTAAAGTCAGCCTCTGATCTTTCTGGGCTCTTGTCTACTAATTCAAATTATCCATTTCTAACCACATATAAAGTCAGTTTTAGCAACAATAATATTACAACAATAATAAATATTAAGTACATTTATACCAGTGGATTTATGTTGAAAATAAAACCCATTTAAGTATGTAATTCCTGCACCACTCATGCCACAGAATTGCAAAAATATTGTTTTCTTACATACAGCTTTCTTAAAATGCCCCCGTCTGCCGATGATCAAACAAACAGATAGTCCCGCCCCCAACTCATGCCAAGTTCGTTAAAGTTGGACATACAGATATATTCACAGATTCTAACTTCCTGAATCAAGAACTCATTAGTGAAACATTGTTAAAACACAAACGATGTTTTTGTTTTTCTCACAAACTATGTTTTGCCCCATCGAGCAATAATTATGTGCAATACACAGTTTAAGTCTATTTATATTATCCAACGTATCCACTTCTGCCATTACTTACATTGCTCTGTACATAATGTACTGTATTTTTGTTCTTTATATAACAGATTTTTATTAGATTTGCACTATGTGTGTGTATGTGGGTATGTATGATGGTGAGTGTATGTACGTATATGTATAATTATTTATTTTTAGTCTTTTTTTGTTTTAATTACCCATGTCTTGCTGCTGTTTTTTTTTGGTATTGTTTGTATTGTTGTGCACTGGAAGTTCCTGTCACCAAGACAAATTCCTTGTATGTGTAAGCATACTTGGCAATAAAGCTGATTCTGATGTCTCTTTCCAACTGTAGTAAGGTAGACAACAAGATTCAAACAAATTTTCATCATAAAGAGCCATCCTCCAAGCTGGACAAATAATATTGGTCTATACATAAAGCCGGCTGTGAGACGAGCGCAACGGGACGTCTACAAAGTGCAACACTGAAAAGCGATACACCAAAATATTCAATAGTTTCACTCTTACCAAGTGTACTGTCACCAAAATCACTTCACACATCAGTGGTCTCCTGTTGGTTAAATTACAACACTTAAAAAAAGGCTTTTGCATAATTTGGGGGAATTTTTAGAAGGAAAAATATTCAATAACTTTACTCTTACACAGTTAGGGACGGATTACCGACGGGGCCAATGGGGCACTTGACTGCCTTTAAGGTTGCTCGATCTAGTTTGCTGATTCCCCCGTGCAAAAACCCTTTTGGGCATAAACAACAAATTCACACTTTTGGGTGGAGGGGGGGCCCTTGGAGATATTTGGCCCCAAGGCATTTTCAAGTCATTACCATCCCTTAGCTTACATTTCTGCATTTGGCAAACGCTTTTATCCAAAGCGACTTACAGAGCCCTTATTGCAGGGACAATCCCACCAGAGCAACCTGGAGTTAAGTGCCTTGCTCAAGGACACAATTGTGGTGGCCGTGGGGATCAAACCAGTGACCTTCTGAACAGTTATGTGCTTTAGCCCACTACACCACCACTCGTTTTGATGAAAATTAGGTTGTAGCTCGTTGTCTACGTTACTACGGTTGGAAAGAGGCATTGTTTGTGTTTTGACAACGTTTTGCTTATTAAAAAAAAGTTAGTTAAAAAAAAAATCCCAAAAAGGAAACATAAAAGTAATCTGGATTACACCAGTGTTTAAAACCATACCTTCAGAAGAGATATAATAGGTGTAGGTAAGAAACAAAACAATTTTTAAGACATTTTTACATAAAATATCCACTTTAACTTTCAGATGTGAAAGTGAAACTAAACTGGCTGCACGAGACTTTTCAGAAAGTATAGATTTATTGCAAAAAGGACATAAATATTTTTCTGTCTGATGGATTAATTTTTTTTTCATTTATATGATTTTTGGAGCTACAAAGTTCTGGCCACCATTCACTTGCATGGACCTGCAGAGTGGAAATCTTTTAAAAAAAAATAAATCTTTGTTTGTGTTCTGCTGAAGATAAAAAGTCGTACACATCTGGGATGGCATGAGGATGAGTGAATAAATCTATTTTAATTTTTGGGTGAACTATCCCTTTAAATCCATCATAGAATGACCTAGTCCCTCATAACATTAAATATGCTAATTTATCACCACCTACTGGAGTAGATTGGCCACTGAATGTGACCTCTCGAAGTTTATAACAAAGATTTCCTTTCAGGTAAACTGCTGACTGCAGAACTCAAAAAATGGTTTAGAGACTAAAACTGATCTGTGAAAATATTCACAAATCATGAAGGTATATTTGAGTTTACTGTGACCCATGTGCTCAGTTTTTAGAATTATAAACTGATTTCTCTGATGGCTTTATCCATTGACACAACCTATATTGTAATTAGCTATTACACAAGGCAATGGGGTAGAGCAGTAGACGCTCTATCTAATAGAAGTGTATTTGCATGAACCCAGATTGCGTGTTTACTGTATACCGTTACAAATTTTCACCATTCTGACTCATGGACTTTAAAAGCATTGACAGGAAAACAAACTGCTGTTAAAAAAAAAAAAAAAAATCACAAATCAGATTGGTCAAGAGGAGAGTGGTTTCAGTCTTCTAGGTGTTCAACTTTTGAAGCTATTTGGATTAGAAAATATGATCGTAAAAGTTTAATGGCCGATTGCGGAGTGGAGGAGGATGTGATGTAAAGTCAAAAATCATGAAAAATCACACGCAACATTATATGCATGTTTACGACAGCGCATAACGGATTTATTTCAAACCGCAAACTATCTTTACCGCGGTGATTCACCGAGTGTGGACTTACTTATAGTTCGCGAATTCGTCTTGCACAAGGGCCACATAATTAGCTGGAATCAAACCAGACTCCAAACATCCGGTCAGCTTCTTGGCAATCTTCTTGGCAAGCACACAATCTCCCCTCTTCTCTATGACAAACAGTTTATCCCCTTCTTTCACCGTCAGCTCTTCCTCGCTTCGGGCTTCAAAGTCGAACAGAGCCGCGTACAGCTGCGTCGGCTTCTTCTTCGGCGACGGCATCCGGATATCACCTGAAACGGTACGGGTCTCGGCCGGACGAACAACGTTCGGATAGTAAAACGCGGGACATATCCAGTCACATAACCTCTTCAAACATGGCATACAGCTGCGAACACAGTTCTCCATCCCCACCTTCTCTTTCTACCAGTGACGGACGCCAGGGTAGCCACGATATTTGGCACCTCTCCACAAAGCGAAAAAGGTTTCAGTTAAAAAGTAAGAGGTGCGAGGATCCCTCGGCGATGGTGAGTGATTCTTCACCGGGATCCCCTTTGTTCAGCTACCGCAGTGCCATAGAGGATGATCAGATGACACCGGTTCTGTTTCGGGATGGATCACACAAAAAACAAATACTCGCGCTGTGATGAAAGTCATGCCGGAGAAGTGTTCATTTAAACCATAAGATCAGTGCAAGGCGTCGTGGTTCATGTATTCTGTTTTTAAATAAACCAATTCGTTCATGGCGTTGCTCTTCTTACCATTCCGGCTGACCGCTGCGGGTTGGGTTGTGTGATGGTGCTCCGCAGTATTTGGTGCCTTCATCCGCTCCAGAGCAAAACGCCTCGCAGTGTGCAACTCTGGCTGCAAGCGACTCTGTCCTGTAGTGCGGTCATCTATCTGTTCACTAGACACGAGCTGGAAACGCGTATCCATTTTCAGATGCCACTCATGTAGGCGCTATTGTTGAAACACACATGTTCCGAAATCTCTCCTAATATTTACATTCATTAGAAACGCATCCCTTTCACACTCAAAATATATTTGTCTATTTTATTTTTTAAATAAACGCATTTCAATTTTAGAATAAAATTCCATCAGATTGATTTGTGTAAAAAAAAAAAATTTTTAAAAATGAAACTTGTGTATATAAATGTGTGTATGTGTGTATATCTATCTATCTATCTATCTATCTATCTATCTATCTATATATATATATATATATATATATATATATATATATATATATATATATATATATATATTTTTTTTTGTAAAGATTACTCAGTTCAGTTATTTAGTTTGCATGCATTTGCATAAGCAATGGCTTTAGTGCTTAGAAGGAAAAAAAAAAAACCTTATTAGCAACTTTTAAACACAAAAGCAATGGGATTTTTTTAAAATAATTTTAACGGTAAAAGACTGTAAAATGTTACAGTAAAAAAAAAAAAGTAAATTTTTTCACGGGTATTTACCTTAAAATATACAGTACATTTTGTAAATATATTTAAAAAAATAATACATGTATTTTTAAGGTAGGTTGTTAAAATTACGGTAAAAAAACAATAATCGGTTCCCAGAATTCCCTGCGTGACCCAGTTCATTTCATTATATTTTATGGAAATAGTTTTTATTTTTAATATCATTTGTGTAAATTGGGGTGTTCTGTGTTATATTTAATATTTATTAAATTATTTACATTTCTGTGAATTTCTGGCAACCACAGCTGCCTGGTTTTTTTTTTTTCTGTAAATTCAACAGGATTTTTTTTTCATTCATTGTTGTGACATTCCATTGACTTTTTTCAATTAAAGGGATATTTGATAGGTATAGTTTTCAAACATGAAAATTGTCATCATTTACTTGTTACCCCATGTTGCCAAAATGTTAGCTTCAGCAACCATTCCCTTTGTATGGGAAAAGATGCAATGGAAGTTAATGGTGACTGAGACTAACATTCTGCATAACATTTGTTACCAGCAGAGAGAAAAGAAAGTCCTTCAAGTTTGGAACATTACGGGTTAATCATGTCAGATACTATTTATTTATGGGTAAAATATTACTTAAAAGCTAATGATAATTACACCACCATCCTAACAAAACCCTTGTGGCATTTTAAGATGCTATTTAGTACCTTCAGGAAGAATTTTTCATCATGGGGATCAATGTCAGCGATTTCAGGTATTAATTGAATAGCAAATCTGGCACAAACTGTCATAGACACACATCCATGCACTGATGTTGATTCTACATAATTCATCTATAAGAAAAAAAGATAAATACAAGCAGTTTTATATATAGCACACTGTTTAATTAGTATATTTAGCTTTGTGACGTACAGCTTGGGTGAAAAAAAAAAGTCACAATGTTCAGTGACATCCCACTGGAGAAAGCTTCATCTCAAATCATTGGTTCTCATTAATGAAAGTGATATGCTCGGAGCCGCCCATGCAGTTTTGCATTAAGCAACAAAAATCAATTTTTTTTGTTCTTTTCATTACATTTTTTTCCACATATGTATTCATCAACACTTTTCTAAAGAATTAAAATATTTAGCCACATGTACTCAAAAAAAGTATTCACTGTTGAATATATATAACACAATAAATATCAAAATGAATAATTTCACACACACACACACATATATATATATATATATATATATATATATATATATATATATATATATATATATATATATATTTATATATATATATATATATGAAATTATATATATTATGGTATTAAATTGGGAAATGGGTTGCCAATAAGACTTTTTTCCACTATAAAACAGTAATCATTTACCTGAGGTTTTAAGTCTGCTGTTTTCGGACTCTAATACTTGACGTCTGCACCCAATGGCAGGTGTGATAATGGCTTTAATTAAAGCATTATCATATTAATTCATTAAAGAATGAAATCTTTTTCCTTAATGGTCAGAGGACAATATTATTTTCTTCATTTTATATCTGTTGACAACAGTTAGAGAGAGAGTGATTGGGGTTTGCCTGAAGACAATGATGGGGGTCTCCTTGACAGACATACTGTCTTACTGTAAATGCATTGAATGTAATGATGCAAGTCCCATTTCCTTTCACTAAAAGGGGGTGGGGTGTAAAGTAAACATAACAACAACAAAATTGAGAACAACAAAATAAGAGAGAATTTGAAAAATCTGTACATGTAAACATTACACTTCCACTGAGTCCAAAATAAGGAGGAAAAAGATGGTTTCACATTGGTTTTAGGTACATAACAAATCCAGAGCTGACATCAGCAGCTCCTCATACAGTCAGAGAAATCAGAGAGGAGAGATCTAATGAAATAGGTCCAAAGCACCAACAAATTATAAAAGAACAGACTAAAACAGGGAACCACATTAATTGGATGGTAGCTGTACACCACTGTGGTAGAAAAATAAAAAGTCATGTTGATTTTTTTCTTAATGTTTTTTTTTTTTTTTTTTTTTTTTAACTATACATCTGATCAAAGCAGACCATTTTTTAAAAAGTTGTGTAGTTTAGCAGCAACCATAACCAACGTCACACCTGAATGCAAAGCCTGAACCCGTATAGGACAATCTGTGTGTGTAATGTGTTAGATCGTGAGAGAGTCAATAAGAAATAGCACAGGACACTGCTGTTGCGCCTTTAACACGAGACAAGTGGGCTGTTTACTTCGTCACAGTAGGTAACGGTGTTGATTTTTAACCATCTTAAAAAATAAATAAAAAAACTCCTAAGGGCACAAGACAGCAAGTACGGAAAGCAGAAGGTTTTTTTTTAACACTATTTTAACAGGGACATAAATGACAATCAGTTCTCTTAAGCCCTTTTAAAGGCACGGTCCAGTAACTAATCAAGGAAATAGATATTTTCCCAAATATCTTAGTCAACATACAGTACTGAGACAAAAGTTCTTCGGGCATTTGGCTCTTTCGTGAATATACTGTTGCTAAAATCTATTACTTAAACTTCAAAGTTAATGCACATCGCCTGTGCCATGTGGTATTGATTTTGATCAAGAGAGCACTTGACAAGGTTGTCCTTGGTGTGTGTGTGTGTGCAGTCCGATGTGACCATGGTTTGGCTGGCTGCCTGGTGTGTTGACATCCTAGTTTGGAATGTATAGGCAAGAATACAGGACAACTTCAAATGTGATGTTGGTATTGTTACAAAACAGTTCTCAAAAGACCACTTGCGATACAAAAAGAATTTACAAAATAATAGTAATTGAGATAATTATAATAAAAATAGGAATCAGATAAAAAGGTTTTCAACAGTGGGCCGCAAGGAGTCCTCAGCAGAACTCACCGGCTGAGAGTGAGAGATGTTGATTATGGCTAAATTACCCCTCACTCTCCCTGACACACTGTACAACCACCCACAGAACACAGAGCATGGAAACAAAACCGTGAACTAGTAACAACTTTTTCAAGATTGTCGTTTGCCTCGTTTTACAGTTTGTATTTAATTAGCTGTCCTTGAGTAAACTGGAGAGAACAACCTCTTTATGAACAGAAGAACGCTTAGCTTAGTTTCTCCAAAGATGTGGCAAGTCCCAGGTCCATGAAACAAATGTTTCAATATTTCTACCACACATTTTTTTTATAAATCCCTAGAAGAGCTCAGTGGCATGTGAGGTTGGTGTATGTGGGGACCCATACCCCTGTCAATCAAACCTCAAATAAGAGAAGATGACAAAGACAGGTGGAGAAAAAACAGAGACAACAGAAAGAAATCTCTAATACCCGACCTCTCACAATGTATCATCTCTATTGTTGACAGGACAAGAACATAGAAGATGAGTAAGAGGGAGAGACAAAAAACAACAACAACAAAAATGTAAAAACTCAGAAAGGAAAAAAGAGAGAGTGAGTTTGATCTTTTAGTGAGGCCTGCCAAGAACATGTCCAGATAATATTTTACCCCAAAATCAAAAGTAATCATATTTTGCTGAAAGGAAATGAAGCCTGTTTGTAAAACAATTCAAATAGTTTGCATTGTGGAATTATTTTCATGACAATTAAGCACCCAAAATCGCATTACTGTAATAATAATAATAAATCCAATTCTCATTACTGTAATGTGAATATATATATATATATATATATATATATATATATATATATATATATATTATTTAAATGGTAAAAGTACACACACATCATGGTAGCTTTTGTTGTTTAGTAAAAAAAACATTCTATTAAAGTACTTTTTACTGTAATACTGAATCACTTTTGAGAATAAGGGAGAAAAAATAATTACAAAAATAAGATGTCCAGGCATATTACAGAAATGTGAATTCTGGGGGAAATGTGCTTATTTGTCATTATTTGCATTGTCACAAAGCAAAACCTAAAACTGATTTGCATTGAATTTATGCAACATGTCATTTCTTACTTTTATTGTTTGATTTTAGGGTGAAAAGTGAATTTCCCCTCTAAAAACATACATTTACTTTTTACTTTTATTTTTAATTTACTAAAAATAAAGAGTGAGGAAAGAAAGAGAAAAGGAGTTCCATTATAATGAGATCAACATTAAACAAAAAGATCGGACAGAACACCTAGAGCCGAGCACAGTGAGGAGGGCCTCGTACTGTCAATTTTGCATATTTATATCAACATTCTAATAAAATCTCACCAAGGAGGCTGGACTTTGCAGGTCTACCAAGACTAAATCTAATTTCTTCCATAAATCATGAATTCTGCAAGTGTGCTTTGGATGGGGGTGTCACAATTGCACACAAATTCTGTATGTGTATAGAGGGTAGTGAAGTCTCTGGTCACATAAACTAACTGCTTCTGAAACCATATTCTCACGCACTCAAGTCACTCAATCACTCCCCAATCCAAGAAATCACACCATCTTTCTTTCAATCATGCTTAGTCCTCATGTATGCAGAGTTGAATGTAACTAATGATTTTGAAAGCTCCTCAGTGGGGTCATGCTAGCCTCTCTATATTAGTCTCTATCCTTTAGGGCAAGGACTGCTTTTGATTATCTTTTGCATTGTAATATTCCTTCTCCATCCCCCACTAGCAGTGCAAGATAGAGCCTCTGAGCCCCTCAGTCACAGATTAGCATTGCCTCTGTGTGCAAATGGAGCAAATTACAGTGACATTACTGTCAGTCAGTCCCTAAACAAATGTACCTCACTAACTGAGAATGTGTTAAACCTCTCCTTTTAAATCTATTAAGTCCACCAAAGGCTGCACTGCTGAGATGACTTTGGAGAGCCCCTTTGGCATGTGTATGTTTGTGTATGCCAGTGTGTGCCAAGCTCTTGTGCCAAAGACAAGCTGATCCCTATTGATTTTCTGATTTTAAGGGACAGTTCTCCCATAAAATTAAAGTTCCTGTCATTTACTCACCCTCATTTCGTTACAAACCTGTTTTGAATATTCCTTCTTTTTCTTCTGTGGAACACAAAAGGAGACATACTTGGTCACCATTCACTTTGACCGAACAGCGAAAAAGCAGCATCAAAATTCTTCAAAAATGCTCTTCTTGTTGCACGGAAGAAAAAGTTACATGAGGGCGAGTAAATGTGAACTGAAATGTATTTTTTCGGTGCACTAACTTAAGCACACAATCAAGCACTTGAACACTTAAAAACTCAAACTTAAATAAAAATGTTACTGCAAAGCAAACAAAATTAGCCCTCTGTATTAAACAAATGCTCTTGGCCAGAATGCAAAACTGTGATTAATCAGCACAGCAGTTTTTGTCTTTCTCTCAAGGATTTGGTGTCCTTTGTCCACCGTTCGGTTCATTTTTTGCCTCATCTTGAGGTGCTCTGGTTGAGTTGGGAGGCTTGAGGTTTCAGGTCTGTGGCATTAAATCAGAGTCAATAGCAGCAGAGTGGATTAATGGCCATTAAGAAGAGTCAACAGATAAAAGACTAACAACTTCATCCTCCTTCCATCCCAATGCCTTCTTCTCCATCTCCCTCCTTCACTTGAGGAGGAGGAATAGGAGAAGAGAAATGGAAGGGCAAGGTATAGAAAAGAGGAAAACAGGGGTGACCCGTAGAGGGGAAATGGAGTGGAGAGTTGGCATCTGTAGTTGAAAGGTTTGGATGTATCATGAAGAGCTACGGCAAGTGGCGAGTCCCAAAAAGACCCAGTCAATTAGGAGGATATCTCAACCTCATCAGAACACTTAATTAAGTCCATTTCCAGTTCAAATCCAGTGTATTTAAATGGATAGTTCACCCAAAATGAAAGTTCTGTCATCATTTACTTGCCCTCTTCTTGTTGCAAACCAGTGTGACTATTATGACTGACTATAATTTTTTTCATGGAACACAAAAGATGTTAAACAGAATGTGAAACTCAGTCACCATTCACTTACATTGTACAGGAAAAAAATTCAATGAAAGTGAATGGTGACTGAGACTGAACATTCTGACTAACATCTTTTACAGTATGTTCCACAGAAGAAGACTGGTTTGGAATGACACAAGGGTGAGAAAATGAAGACAGAATTTGTATTTTTGGGTGAACAATCCCTTTAGGTGTTCAATACCTTGAAATGGATCAGAATATATACAACACATTTGGAGATTTAACAGAAAATCTGCATTTAGAAAACAAATTCATCCCACTCTCTGCTTTCAATGCCTCGATCTCAGCTTGCTAAGTAGTGGACCGTGAAGTCGAGGACAGACAAGTGATAATTTTCTTCTCCCCCATACGGAGTGGGAGATTGCTGGGAGAGAGAGAGTAGGATAGACAGGCTGAGGTATTTCCAGGTGAGCTTCCACCTGTGTATCTATATGCATAAGTTATGATTCAGAGGTCAGAATGAATGGAAAAGTGCTTCAGGACACAGAGAGTGCTTATTTACAGCAAATACAAAGGTCTCTTTTCTTAATTTTTTTCTCCGTTCTTTCCACTGCACCTCAAAGTCAAGTGTCTTCATTTAGTTAGTGCCATCGGGAGGATTGGCGTGCCAAAATACCTCCGTTGAAGAAGCGAGAAAATAAAGCAAATCCAAAATCAATGGCTCTCGAAGGGGCATGGAGGTAGAACTTCAAGGAAAGGTGGGTTAATAGAGGGAGATGTTAAAAGAAGCGAGGCAGAGGAGATGGTATGAATCAATATAAGGTGCATACAGACACACTGAAACGCCAAAGAATCTCCTTGGTAAAGCAGCACTGCAGTGTCCTTCAAAGCTCCTCTCGCATCTCCACGTTAACCCATCCATCCCCTTGCTTCCTATCTCAGAGGTTCTTGCTCCGATCAGAAGCTTCCACGAGCTAAAGCAATATGAAAATGAAAGCTTGAAGGAGCTGTGTGTATACTGTCTCTCAATTAAATATCTTTAAGAGCCAGATGTTTCTCAATGTAGACCAGAAAAAGTCTGAAAATGAGGATGATGGTGATGAATGCTCCACATGTGAGGGACACAGTCAGTTATGTGGTCCAAAGGGACAAGAGTATGTATGTATATATATAGAGAGAGAGCGAGAAACCAGTTCAGTTCTGCTGTAGTATGAGGTTCTCCAGCTCATCTGCGGATCGGAGCAGGAAGGCTGCGGACTCACGGTACCCCGCAATCAGCTGACGCACAGCTGCCACCTCTGTGTGGCTGAGCTGAGCCGAAGCCCCGACCCCTCCACCGGATCTCCCGAGACTACTGGAGCTCGATGAGGATGAATTAGAGGCCTGACACTTCATGCTGAGATCAGTAGGCCCTGAAGAGAGTGCGGAGAGGAATAATAAAAATAACAAATAAGAGTAAAGTGCAAGGAAATTCAAAAGTGGGATTTAAAAATCTAATCCACATGCCAATTTGTATTGTACAAACTTGTGGTTTCCATGCCAACTCAAGAGCATACAGTGATTAAAGCAAAAGTATATAAATACCAAATACTAAGAAATTCATGCAAATTTTTCACTTAAATTGTAATGCTGAAAATATGCTTTATTTTTTTATTTTCAAAAACTTGAAAATAAACATTTTCATAAGTGGTCTCAGACTTTTGAACCCTGCTTCAGCACTTCTGAAAATCAGTTTTTGTAAATATCAACTATTCTCTACCCTGTTCAATTATAGGCATTACTTTGTCTCTCACCATTGGTCTGGGCGGTAGGTGTTGTCAGTGA
This sequence comes from Moxostoma hubbsi, assembly GCA_032164185.1. NCBI lineage: Eukaryota > Metazoa > Chordata > Actinopteri > Cypriniformes > Catostomidae > Moxostoma > Moxostoma hubbsi. The sequence goes on from JAVLUX010000001.1 coordinate 68,349,966, forward strand.
GACAGGGTGTTGTATGCTGGTACACAGTCCGCCATAACCACGGTAACTGTAGTTGAGGCCTCCATTGATGTACAACTGGTCCTGGGAGTACGCTGAGGCTGCAAGGGAGTACGCAGAGTGGGCCAGCGAGACCGGCTCACGAGAGACAGCCTTATCCATTGCTATTGGCTCCTCCTGTGCTTATGAAAGAGGGTATATATCAGGGACATGCTTTTTCATTTAACACGGTTTTAAAACAAAGAGGAAAACAGTTCCTGTAGCTCAACTGGAAGATTATGCTGCTAGCAATGTTATTGCATAAAATGGTGGTGAAATGTATACTCACTTTACATGAAGTGTCTATTAAATGCAAATAACCACATATCAATACTTCCAGGTGCCCTTCATACTTAAAAATATAAAGTTCCTTACATGTGCCTGGTAGACGTCCATGCGCATTCTTTTGGCAGCTTTGCGTGTTTCACTCTCACAGGCGGCTGCTAGAATGTTTTCAGCCATGGCTGAGGTCAGATGGGGTGGGGTGGGTCGAGTCTGCTGGTACAAACACAGATAACCAGCTTTGGCAACTACGGATCTTAAAATGTAAAATATCACCGAAATGAACAGACGGACAATAACTTCATGCAAATCAAATCAAGTGTTTCTATTTGCAGGATGAAGTATAAATAAATCTGTTAAAGACTCATATAACTACTAAGTTTAATCAAACAAAGTTGTAGCCTATATTGCAGTATTTTGGCTAGGATGTACTATATTTGACCATCAGGGGGCAGAAGATGGCATCTTATAATGTAAAGAAAACAGAAGGGGAAGCGCAGTGAGGAAGCACGTGTACCTCCATGCCACTTTTCTTCATACGGCGGCAGGATTTGAGGTAGGTGCGGATGCGTTTGCGAGCACGCTCCTGGAATTCAGGGAACTGACGGCTGCAGGATTCAATAATGGCCTGAATCTTCTCTTTAGGCTGTTTAGAGATTGGCACCATGCGGTCCAGATTCTCATCCACAAACAGACGTACAAACATCTAAACAGAAAGAAAAAGAGGTTTATAACTAAACAAGTTGTTTTGTGATTTTCATTTTTAAAAAGCATTCAAATTCAAACAGATCTGTGACTTTGTGAAATGCATAGCCATTTTAGAAACGTCCATGATTTTAAGATTTTATTAATTTCCAAGACTTGTCCAGGCTTGGAAAACATTATTTTGTAAGCATCTACTCACAAAACATGCATTCAAGCATTTCAGTATGAACTTCTTTCCCGAGGCCTGCGGTCGGCTAAGGAACGTCGCCTTGTCGTACCAAAACAAAGAGGCACCAAAACACTTTCCCGGACTTTCAGTTTTATCACTCCACGTTGGTGGAATGACCTCCCCAACTCAATCCGTGTAGCTGACTCACTCTCTATCTTCAAAAAATGGCTAAAAACACATCTTTCCCAAGAGCATTTAACCAGTCACTTAAAAAAAAAAAAAAAAAAATTCTTGTTGCACTTAAATCGGTTTTGTATACTATTCTGATGATAGTGAAACTTTGTAGTATGGCACTTTTCATACCACTGTCTCCTTAAGATGATTCGCTTATGTTTTTCCTCTTTTGTATGTCGCTTTGGATAAAAGCGTCTGCCAAATGAATAAATGTAAACGTAACAACAAATGAAAAAGTCATGAGAGGTTCCACGGTTTAATGGGTCATAGAGACTCTTAATTAACCATTTAGACCTATTTATGAACAGGTTTGAATCATTCACTGGAAAGAACCTGATTCAACTCAAATTGTTCATTAATAGGACATCAAAATGGCTTACAAATAAATTGTATTCTACACAAGAGCAATATTTAGCCAATTAAATATTTTAGAGCAAAGCAAATTTAGAAAAATTTATAATTATCATAGACATGTCCATACATATCCCATGTCTTAAGATTTCAATTTTCAATGCTTTTCCAGGCCTGGAAAACACTTTATATGAACCCTGTTGGTGTGATGTAGAACGCCTTCCTTATCAAGGTACATGAGTAATATCCACTTATAAACTTGCATTCAGGCATTGCAGTTTCAATTACAATAAAAAAGCCCTGATAGATCACCTGGTATACCTCGGTCATTGAGAATCTGTGGCCTTTTCATGCAGTAGAAAGCCACATGTCACTTTCTGAGTTGAATGTCCTGATTTGTTTATGCAATTACTCACATTAAAGGCCTTAAGTCTCTCCGGGTCGACTCCTTCTACATCATTTATCTTATCACTGTCATCATGGTCATCATGGTCATCATCGTCGTCATCACCTGCCTGAGGCCGTCCGACAGTCAGATCTTCAGCACAAATCTCCATCTTTATTGAATCATAGCTCCCTGAACTGTATTGAGGAGACTGCACACATACACATGCAAAACACACTCACAAAGGATCCAAGGTAAGCTTTCAGACTGCGTGATCAGAAAAGCCTTTGAAAAGAGGAAGTGAAAGATGCATCAAAAAGTGTCTACCAATGAGGCCATTCATGCCCACCTATGGTGCTCTGCTTGATGAAAACCATGTCTTCAAGGTCTAACCATGTTATTCAGAGGTTCTCGGTACAGATTGTGAATTTGTATGTGAGCGAGTTTTTGTGCTCTTCCTTTTACAAAGACAATACAATTAAAAAGGAGATAGCAGAGGCGGGCCACTGAAAACCGATGAAATGAAAAAGTTTCTTTTCAGACCGAAGCCTTGTTCAGAGGATCAAGAACGCAGCTGTTTTTAAGCTAGCTAACTGGATAAATGAGGTCTGATTAAGCAGCTATCATTACTGTCAGGTAAACATGCATTATAACCTCAAGAAATGACAATCTGTTGCACAAGGGGAAAATTCTACTGGCAATTCCAGTAGCAAGTGTGTGAATGTGTAAGATGGTTTATACACGATTACTATTAGCAATTATTGTTTTTTGGCATAAATGACACTTGTGCACAGGTTATTTAAAGATTTTGTGTGTGTGTGTGTATTTAATATGTGTGGTATCTTGTGTTATATATACCTTGTTGGTATAGTCCCTGATGTCTCGGTCAAGGCGTAGCTCTGAGGATTTGGGGTATTTTCTACGTAACTCTTCTACGTGCTCAGGGTTAAAGGTGACCAGCATGGCGGCAGCACTTGGCAGGGCCTGACTCAGTCTCTCTGTGAGATTCACTGGATGCTGGTCCTCTAAGGATGATGATGAGGAAGTCGTGCTGAAGTCGAGAGGTGCTGCGGTACCGTTTTCATTCCCATTAACCTCGGCTCCCGGCCTGTCACTCACACCGGCCACACCCACCGAGGCAGGAGTCAGTATGTGCAACCCATTGCCACTCCCACTTTCAGAAGATGAGTCATCTGAAAATATCAACACAACAAAACAAACATTATAACTAAACAATGCTAACTGGAATGACAGAAAGCACACAAATTGTACTAGAATTTGTGTTACTAGGCCAACAGCACAAACACAACATAGTAACTCAAAAGCACCTAATAACTTCAGTATTACTCATTATCTGCTATTATTGCAGGAACGTATTTCAAGTTGTCACAAGCTCTTATGCAAATTGATACATGTTCACATTAATAAAAGTTTGTTAAAAAATTTTTTTTTTTTAGAAAGTTTGGTTTTGGTTTCGGCTTTTTTTTTTTTTTTTTTTTGTCATTTTGCACATTATTAAATTTTACTATAAAGTTTTTTTAATTGGCTTAAATGATAAGCTATGGCATTTTAGTAAATTGTAAAATTTACTAAAATTAATGGATATGACATGACAAAATATGGACTAAATTATATTTGACAAAAGACTGCAACTATTACAAAAAAGTTAAATGAACGCATTATTTTCTAGACAAACATTTGTTGAGCCAATGTTGATATGCTGTTCCACTCTAATAATCAGAGCAATTTTGAAAGAGCCCCAGTGTTTATACTTTTCAGAAAAACGTAATGGCTTACTTACATTCTCTGCATATTGAACTAGGATTGGAGAAAGAATTTAAATATATATATTAAAACAATTACACATCACCTTTAACATGTAAAATGTTTCCATTAAACTGAAGCTTGAATTTAACAAAATGGTCAAAATGTATTTGAAATAATAGGGGGGAATTAAAAAATAATAATCAACATGAACAGTTAAAACTGCTGGTCACATCAAATATGTTTTTCCTCAAGCAGGCAGCCAACATCAAACTGTCTGCAGAGGGCACTTTTGAGCAGTTACTTTATGTCTATATGCAAGTGTAAAGTCTATTCATTGCTTTGTATTATTGAAGATGCCTCTGGTCAAAAAAAAAAAAAAAAAAAAAAAAAAAAAAAAAAAAAAAATAATATATATATATATATATATATATATATATATATATATATATATATATATATTTATTATTTATGTTGTCCACTGCCAAGAGTTCTTCCTGTCATGCTTACAATGTTAGTACATTAATGCACAACACTGAAAGCATCATGCCATCCATAGATAACAGTATGCAGAAGGCTTATACCTTTTTAAAAATTATTTATCCAATGCACCAATGTTAATTTAACAAGATGTTGTTCCATGGTATAAGTGCATGTGTGTGGTGTGTAATGCTGTCTATGAAAGGGATCTTTACCAGAGCACAACACACCATAACCACACACGCTACAACAAACTGAAACATATTACATCACTGTTTTATACCAATTCTGTCAATCAGGAATATATATAGCTTTAGAAACAATACCAAAATAACAATTTCTTCTGCCACAGTTCATAAATTTCAACTAAACGTCCAAGCAACCATACCTCTGCAAACTACCAGGGCAATATCTTAACAGACAAAAAGGGAAAATGGAAACAACAACAACAATAAAATAAAGAACAAAGTCTGTGTGAGTGTGTACAGACGTAATGCCTACATGTAGCTATAGGGGGAAAGCACAGTAAGGGCAGAATTGGGGTTAGCTTACAGGGCCAGCAGAAAAAAAGAGGGAAAAGGAGAAAGAGAGAGAAGGAGAGAGGACAGGATGGCCTGGATGTGGTGGAGAGGGCACAGGCCGGCTGGAGGAGGAGGAATGGATATTGGATGGGGAGAGGGAGGGAGGGAGGGAGTGATACCGAGAGGAATAGAGTGAGTTAGGGGATGAGGGCAGTAGGAAGCAGGTCAGAGTCAGGGGCAGAATGAACATTGGCGTGGGCCGGGAGGAAGCAAGTGAAGGATGGGGGGGATGGTAAATTATTTGTGGAGGACATTGGATGAGAGGAGAGAGTGATGGGAGAGGGAGGAAGATAAAAGAGAGCTAGGTGGAGGAATGGAAGAAGCAGCTAAAAAGAGAGAGGGAGAGATAAAAAGAGACATGCAATGTGTGGAGGGGGTGAGCATTGCAGAGGCAGCTGCATATTTTTGGAGTATAAAGAGTACTCATGCAGGGAGAGGAGGGCCGGCCTAATGCATACCATGCTTGATAAAAAAGCTCCATGGCTTCACTACAGCGTACAGACATTTTTCTATATCCCTCCTTCTTTCACTGGTGTCTTTAAGTGTTGTTTGTAGAACTCCCAATGCAATGGACATTAAATGTGTCTGTTTCCATACCTCTCTGCTGTGCGGTGAATATGTCTTTCTTGCACTGTGATGTGCTAAATACTATATTTGCTTGCCTCTGCTCAGTAAACAGCCACAGCAGTGAAGCTTTAGAAGTGCTGATATTGGCGTGATATTGGAGTGTTTTTCACGATTAAATTGGGGTCCATGAGTCCGAGACCAAAAAGGCTTCTCTTTCATAACAAATTATGACCATAACAATGAGCAAAATTGGACAAATGTAAAAAAAATAAAAAATTCTTGATATAATTTTCACACATATTTGAAAAACCGGTGATCAACGCTATCCAGAATGATTTGAAAATGTTCCAAAAGAGCATCTTGTGTGCTTCAATAGAAGCAAGGAAATCTGACCGTGACCTTATCTGAGTTAATATGGTCAATGTCACAAATTGTCTTACATATGATAGGTGACTTAGAGATCATGCATTAGCTTACATTTCTTCATTTTAAGTAAACTTTTCCAAAAGCCAACATTTGTTAGTTTATTTCCAGGTTTAAATGAAAAGTATATCCCAGATGTTCAGTGTAGTCTCAGACTTCTAACCCCCACTGTATCGCTTAAATAATTTGCGAAGGAATGGAGGTTAAATTGGTGCTTTGGAAAATTCTTTCTGGCATGCACACACAAGCACCCACAAGATTAAGCATTTCCTTGAGGTTAACTGTGATAATGACAAGTAAGATGTTTTCCTTGATCAACATCCTGTGATGGCCATGGAACTATAATCCTATCAGAGAAACAAAGTCCTTACCCTCTCTCTCAACCCAGCCCTTTTCCCACTCCTTAAATTCTGATGGTTGATAGGATGTTGTTCCAGTACTAAAACAGATGTTTCTGGGCCTACATGCCCTACTTGTCAAAATCAAATATAAGATATGTTTATCAAAAACACATGTCCTTATCCCTAACCCCAGGCCTAACCCTGCCTCTGCTGCTTTTCCAATCCTTAAAATCTGATGGTTGAGATGGTTGCTCTAGTACCAAAACAGAAGTTTCTGGACCAACATTTCCTACTTGGCAAAATTATGTCCACCATGTTTGTCATAATACAAAAAGAACAGTGTTGTCAGTCAGAATGTTCAAATGCACTTAAAAGTTCAATTTCAGTCAGACTAAAACATTAATTATTCATGTAAACACTTTAGTCTTATTTTAGCATGTATAAACGATAATCAGACAAACTGGCCTCTGCATTGTGGGCATGCTCTGAAAGCATAACATGCATTCCTGGCACTTCCTCAGCTGAAATACTTCCTTCAAATATTCAAATATGCATTTTGTCATTTATACTTGGACAGACAGATGAAGACTTTAGTTTGACTATGCAAAAACCTGCTCTAGCTCAATTATAACAGCGCCAACATTGTTAACATACTGACTGGAGCATTAAGACCAGCTCAGATAAACACTTAAAGCCTTGAGTTTCAGCAAGGCCAAGATTCCATAGACTCTCCCATGTTAACCTCCTTAACATGGTACTAATCCCCCGAAAGCAGGTGGCAGCTTCCTGAAGCTCTCGTATTCTATTTGAAGGGAATAACGACTGGCCGATGAAATCCCCTTCACCATATGACAAGTGTGAATTATGATTAGTCCTGGCTCGTGTCACTCAACTGGCCCCGGTCCATGTTCCTCCTCCTGAGAATTGTTCCTTTTAATTGTCCATAGTACAAGCTGACTGCATCTGAACATCCTGCTATACCTGTAGTTTCCAAATCACTCATCCACAGGACCATACTGAATATGAGGATGTTTTTTTCCACATAATTGCAGATTTAGTCCATTATTGCAACAATTTACACAGAAAATCTCACTTCTGAATTGTATTGTATTGTACTCTATGGTAAGAGTTGCTATTTCGATACTGTGTAAACAATGTGTGCAAAAAAACATAGTCGGTCGAATGATTGTCACTATGTTTATTCCCGCAGTTGCCCTAGCAGGTGTGTATGTGTGTTTGCATGTGACACACACACAGACACTCAGAGGGGTGCAGGCACAAGAGTCGATAGGACCGCTGTGCTTCCAGTCTCAGAATCTCAGTAACGACCAATCAGGCGTAATGATCCAGCCTACCCAGCAGGCCCTGTTATGAGTCACCATAACACAAACATTTCATCAAGGGGTGCAGTCCATGTGGTGATTGGCAGGGAGGATGGCTTGCCCCCCCCCCCCCCTTACATATGTATATATATATATAGCATAAATAGGGTGGTAGCAATCTGTAGGGAGTGAGATAGAGAACATCTGCTCTCTCTCCTTGTGCAGTAACTGACTCTTTTTTTAATTCATGTGGATGACCTCCAATTAGTGGGTTCCTCCGATAAGCCTGACAGTCACGTCCCCCTACTGCAGTCTAACATGTATTCAAAGCACACCTACACATGCAGTCCCTACAGTCTCTCTCTCTCTCTCTCTCTCTCTCTCATTGCCTGAATGACCAGTTGAATCTAAGATTCAGAAAGCCTTGTTATTAATAACACCTGTTGCCATTAAGTGAACTGTAGCCAGCTACCTGCTGCACTCCATAGGGACGCAAGCGAGCATTCAAAATAATGATGTAATGTACAAAGAGGCTGAACGTGATTCACTAGCATCATGCTGACAGATGAGGTAGCATAATTAAAATTACAGTTATGATTGTTTTACTACAAACTTTGAGACTAAACTAAAATGACTTATCAGCTAACATCGCATACTGATACACACATACATCTACATACCAAACTATACCAGACAGTTTACTGTTGCACTGTTATATTGCACTATTGTATGCCATATGTTGTACTACGAATAAGAAACAAGCATATTTGCTTAAATTTATCCTATATACTAGACTTTTAGTCTAAAGAGAAGATCATTGAAATTATTTGAATGTTACGAAGCAAGGTAGCTTGCAATTTGTCAGCGTTGGCAGGCAAGATCAAGTTAGCTAAAATTACACAGATCAATTCTTATGGCACTATATTTCACATGTTTTGCAGTTATGTAAACTTAGCTGTCCAATAAAATCCCCAAAACAGAACAAAGGTCCCTCCAGGAATCAAATGCACATCTGGGATGGCATAAGGGTGAGTAAATGTTGAGAGAAGTTTTGTCATTTTTGGGTGAATTATGCCTTTAAAAGGATACTTCACCCAAAAATGAAAGTACTGTTTTCATGTTGTTCCAAACCCGTATGATTTTCTTCTGTGTAACACAAAAGATGTAAGAATTTTAGCCCCATACACTTTAATTTTGTGGAAAAAGGTGAATGGTGACAGAGGATTATGTTCTGAATTCCACAGAAGGAAAAACGAATAACATGGGATTGAAACAAAATGATGAAATTACTTTTCATTTTTGGTTGATCTAGTGTCTTCAGATGTGTTTTTAAAACAATTTTTAACTTGACAAGAAGTCCCATCATGCAATGCTTAACATCACGAGATGGGACACTCAAAAAAAACAACACAAGATGCAACACAACGGCTTTTTAAATGGTATAATGGTAAATGTATGTAACGGATTCATACGATGGGCAAGGAGGCGGCGGGAACCATCTAAGAAGTTAATGTAATCATTTAATAAACAAATGAACAAAACACAACATAAAACTGCTTTCCAGCTTAAAACTCTCTCTCTCTCTCTCGAACTGGGGTTCCTGGCTCCTCTATATCCCTCTCCTGGCTGATTGTGCTGATTCAGCCCCGGGCATCCAAAAACTTTTTCCGAGATGGTTTAACTGTGAAATTGTACAGCTAAAGTACAGCATGCTAATTAAAGCATCATCAGCAAAAAAAAATGTAAAAAGAAACTATATAGGATAAAATCTAGATAAACTAATTTACACTGGGGACAGGACAACACTGTGTTTAAGAGGGTGAGGGTCTTAGAGGCACAAGGGCACAAGGGCACACACACACAAGCACGCCAATTGAGACCAGGCTCGTTGTGCTGCTGTCAGGTTGTGAAGATGGTCCACAGACAGTCAATCAATGCTGTAACCATGATTCTCTTGGGGCGAGGGGGGCAGAGGGCAGGCAAGAAGCGCAGAGTGCTGCATCAGCCACCAGCTGCCAACAAACTCACCATAAACTACATGCTTAACACAGACGTTCACAAAACCCACAGACAAATGAACACGCACTCTCAATCTACATGACCACAATAACCTGCAGCATGGTTTCATTTAAACAAGCAATAGAAAAGTGTGACATGCCTACTTGGGTAGGAGAAAGAAATTAGAATGGACCCTGTTTACACAAAGGGATATTTCACCCAAAAATGAAAATTCTCTCATCATTTACTCATCCATTCCATATGTGTATGACTTTCTTCTGCGAACATAAACAATGATTTTTTTGAAAAAAATACCTCAGCTCTGCAGGTCCATACAATGTAAGTAAATGGTGACCAGACCTTTGTAGCTCCAAAAATCATATAAAGGATATGGAGAAAGTCCAGTGTTTAAATCCATATCTGCAGAAGCGATATAATAGGTGTGGGTTAGAAACCGGTCAATATTTAATAATTTTTTTTATTCTAAATCTCCACTTTCACTTTTAGATGTGAAAATGAAACTAAACAGGCACCACATGTGATTTACAGATGTAATTGTGAAAGTGACTATTTAGAGTAAAAAAAGATTAAAAATAGATTTTGATCTGTTTTGAGTGATTTGTGTCTCTCATGTGCTATTTTGTGTAGTGTATGTGTGCAACAAAGAGTTGCTGCATATGTGTCACTAGCAAGGTTCCATTTCATTTAATGCTGCCTTAGCCAGCTGTTTTGTTATTGGCTGCATACATAGGCAGATGCCTTCTACATTTTGGAACAACATACAGCCTATCTTTAATAATGTAGGTCTTTCAGTTCTCTTTGGGCATCAGAAAAACACATTGCCCGTTCCAATGGATGAGTAAATCAGTCAGCCATTGACAGCTCAGCACCGAGCACTAGCCTCATTCTTTTAATATCAAAGAAATACGCACTTCTCTGCACTGTATGCAATAACAACTTCTTAATTAAAAATGAACTATAAATCAAACTTTACTTAGCCTAAACACTGATCTTTCCCACGATTAAGCACAAACATTTTAATCAATATGATTTAAACTACAACAGAGATTTTATATTTTACATGAGCCGGTATAAATCAATGTTTTCATTGTAGTCTGGTTGGAGAACATTGATTTAAATAAACGGTACAGATAAAGCAGGGCATTAATTAAGGGAATAGTTTCTTTAATGCCGCAATGGGCCAATAAATTAAATTACACTTTATCATGTATACAACGTAGCCTGCAGCTCCAGCAGTGTGTGTGTGTTTGGGGTTGGGGTGGGGGGTGTGTTGGGTATAGCACACTAAACTAAAATATTGTTCACAATTTAATAAGCTCAATTCTACAACATCAGAACCAGTAATGCATGAATCAGTGAGTTAAAAATCTATCTAAACCATGTGGGATTTCACACATAAACATATATGCAAAACTCAAACGATGCACACACTTGCACGCGCTTCAACACACATGGTAAAATACCCACAGACACACGCACACATTCAAACCCACAGAAATTCACCACTAACCCTTTTTCATCATGTCCAATTACAAAAATTATGCACTTAGAAATATACATAACAATGAAAAAAAAAACATAATGTTGACATTGTATATGTTCATTGACATTATTTGTATTTTGCCAATTCTTTCATAATTACAATGCAGTCCATTTTTATTAACTATTTCATTGAGGCTACAATAAATTTGTTCTTTTAAAAATGTATTTGTCACACTAGCAAATATATATAGGATACACTTTCCCTTAAACACAATTTTAACCTAAAATCTTGATGTTTATAAAAAAAGCTGATGGACATGTTTTGTTAACAACCCATATATAAGCATGTAAAATATGTACGTGTACATTAACAAACCAAAATACACTCATGCAAACAAATACATCCACAAACCTCTTGCTCAACAGCTAGTTTATGAGGCCATGACACTATACACGGCATTACTAGAATTCCATTTGTCACAAACAAAATAATACACTGATATTCTGACACACAAACCACACACATATTCAGTTAGAGAACAGAGCACTTAACACCCGCGCACATTTATGCACGTATATATTAATGCATATGAATGTTTTTTCTCTATGTGCCTGCATATATGCATACAACCAGCACAATACACCACTGTAAGTGTATATGGAGGAAGTGCAATTAAGAGGATTTATAATGGATGTTGTAGTAAAATTCATACAACTTCCTGTTCGAGTAAAACCACAGTGGAATTCATAACATTAAGGCAGTCATTCTTTAGTCAAGTGCAGGATTTTAATGAGTACGAAAATTGCAATGGAGTGAAGCTGCTTTCAAACCCTCCTGAGACATTCCTACTTACAAGTTTGCAAGTCGTAATTACGACGTGATGTGCATTAAAGTGATTTTGGTCAGATCTTTGCATTGGGCAATTTCAATATAATGATTACTGAGTCCGGTTACTAAGCCAGAGGACGCTCTGAAACATTATAATTGTTATTTTTTGTTTGCATTATGTAGTAGTAATTTTTTGCATTTTCTGCCAAATTTCAAGGCTATTCTTTATTAAAAGTATACAAAATGCATACAAACCAAACAGTCAACATTGACAATTACAACTTAATGAAGAATACCAATTTACTGTCAACTATAGATTTGCATCCATATAATTCGTCATTTACACGTCCCCAACTCGGAATCTTGGGGCTCAAAGAAAATGATAAGTAATGAACTGGTAATCGCAACATTGTGGTGGCGATCTCATAAATACAATTATTTATTTTTACATTTAATTATTTAGCAGACACTTTTATCCGAAGCATCTTTCAAAAACTACAATACAAAGAACACCACAAAAAAAGTGATTCAACCTAGGGAGACAGAAAGTTCCGTCAGACGTTCCGTCATGCAAAGTTACAGAATTGCCCAGAAAAGTGCACAAATGTGCAAGCTAGTACTGAGATGTAGGTAAGACACTGTGAGACAAAAGAGAACTGTAATTATTAAAAAAATAAAGAATATGAAAGAGTAAGTGCATTAATAGTTATTAAAATGCAATCTGCAATCATTGCGACATGACTTGAAGGCAGAATGAGACCACATGAGAACCTGAGAGGAACAGTCAGACTGGTCAAACAGCACTATTTCACCAAATAGATGAGCCTTAGTTTAACATGGTTGACAGAACTGAGTGCTACTGTAAGGTATATACAGTATGTTTATAAAGTGGATTAGAATCGGCCATGCGGTCTTTTTCGTGTGTGGCCAGCATCTTCTGTCTGCTTTAGTTTTTTTCCAGGCCTCAGCGGAGTTGACCTGAGCACAAGCAGTAACAGATGCTAATTCTTTCACTTTTACCTCCCCAGCTGCCCTGCAGGGAGTGTGTGTGTGTGTGTGTGTGTGTGTGTGTGTGTCAGACTCCCCTCTGTGGGATTACAATGGATTATCCTGCTAGAATGCGGCACAAGCTGCTCCCCATGCCAGCACACGATCTGGCATTGCCATAGCAACAAACCCTTCCCTGCCCCCCTGAAACAACCCCCGTGTGGTGTGCCCCCACCACAATTGTTGCAGTAACAGCTGTCCCATAACAGAAAGAGAGAGAGAAACATGGGTCAGAGGAAAAAAATAAGTATTTGAAAGGGGTGGGAATGTTTTAGTGGAGAGAATATAGATGATGAGAGGCAAGATAGACATATAGATGGAAGTAAAGCGCAAGCCTGTGCTGGCATAAAGCAGTGAAACAGAGCAACAACAAAAAAAAACAAGCAAGCAAGAAATAAAGACTGAAAGAAAGCTGCAAGAGAGAGAGAGAGAGAGTGAGAGAGAGAGACTCCTCTTACTGGGTTTCTCCTTAACTGTCCTTGTACCCCTGACACAGCAGATAATCACACCTTAGAAGAACAGCATCTCTGTGCTAGACTCAGCAAGTACTCAAACATAGTTGATGTATAATGTATCCATGGAGTATTTTTTTAATCAAAATAAAAAAAGCTATAAAACAGGTAGAGAGGTGTAATAGCAGCTTACATCACACACCCTTAAAGCTCGTTTGTCTCTGTTCTAAGTACATTAATATGCATTGCACAGACAGGAGGAGTTTAGCATGATCAAAAATCAGCAGGGCCAATTTTCAGAAAGTCACTTTGTGTCTCTTCATCTATCCGATTGGGTATGCACATTCCATTTACACAAGCCCACATTAATGTGTCGGCCTAAAACGGAAATAAATCCGACTTCACTTCATGTTTGTGGCTCAGGAAAAACCAATAACAGGAGGCGGCCATGAGTGCTAAAAATCGCTTTGATGGCTGGTTAAAATGCACGAAGTGATAAATTGTAAATTACCCAAACTGAATTTGAATTCTTAAGGAAAAGCGTATGTTTTAGATGTTATAACTGGTGACCATTTCCATCTTATAAGGAACTCACCATTTTTAAACACCTTTTTTTTCCTTTAACTAGTTCAATTTAAATGGTCCTGCGGTGTGAATTGTTATAAGTACAAATATTCTATTTAGTCTCACCAATTAGTATGAGGTCATAAAAACGGCATGAATAATTAATTGTTAAAAGATTAAAAAATGCTAAAAATTATTGCATGTACTGCAACTACCAACACACAATCCACATCAGAATTCTATTAATAAAACAGAAAATTCATAGCATACGCTGCTCCATGAGGAATAGAGGATTTGATTTGAATAAGTTTAAATCTGTTCCTCACACACTTACCCTATGTAAATCCTAACGGTACAGCTGTAGAGAGACCAGTAATTAGGAAGATGTAATGGCCCTGGCTAAGATTCCCTAGTTTGGGCTCCAAAATGAGAAAAGATAATTAGAGAGGGGCTCAGAACCTCCTTTCACATTTAAAAAAAGTCACTTATTAATCTCTTCCTCCCCCGTTCTGCTAATCCTCCTCCTCCTCTCCCTTTTGTCTCTCCTAGGACTGCTGGTGGTTCTTTGGAAAAAAAAAAAAAAAAAGTTTTCTGGGTTGTTGTAAGTGGGCTATTCTGTGAGAACTTGCACTTGAAGCCTGGCGAATTGTCAGTTTGTCTGTCAGACCTCAGTACAGCAGACCCAAGAGGCTAGACATAACAACTACACACAGAGGACTGACAAGTACAGATTATACTGTCAGTACAATGTGTCTGGTAGAGCTTACATATTCTTACATAATTGACAATGAAAAATATACATAAGAATGGTTATGAACGATTTACACATTTTTATGGTTTTCAAGTGGTTTTACGAAGAATTCACACAAAAATGTATTCTGCTCATGTTGCGTGAATAAGACCCATAGTTACTACAGGATTCTGCAGGTTTTATGAAGCAAAATGTAAGACCTTTTAAAGACCTTTTTAAGACCAACTAAAGAAAATGTAAGGAATCAATGTGTGTGTATGTGTGTGTGTTTTTAAAATGAGGGATCATAAAAATTCCATTTTGTTTATATTTACTAATGTTCATTTGCCATTCTGTTATACGTCCTATTATTTGTATGTCTATTTATACTCTTACCATGTTTTATAATCTGTCACACTGTTATGTTCTGTGTGCACTTGTTTCTCCCATCACCAAAAAGAAAAAAAATCCTTGCGTACACGAGAACATTTGGCAATAAAGCTAATTCTGATTTTTATAGCAACACCAAGGTCAAGGATCAAATGAAACTTTTTATACTTCACATCCAAAGAATGAACATTTCCTCTCTTGCTATAGCTGCTATAGTAAAATCACCACACCAGTCATAAATGGCCAGCCAGAGTCGCATTTTTAATGGGAGTAGGTCAAACTAGAGGTACAGTAGAACTGCGGTCAGCCTGAGATGCTGAATGTGGCCAGCAGTTCAGCTGATAATAGGATGTGAGCAGACAGGCCTGTGCAAGCACTGCCCAG
Organism: Moxostoma hubbsi; assembly: GCA_032164185.1. Classification (NCBI taxonomy): domain Eukaryota; kingdom Metazoa; phylum Chordata; class Actinopteri; order Cypriniformes; family Catostomidae; genus Moxostoma; species Moxostoma hubbsi. Next base: position 68,365,503 of record JAVLUX010000001.1, read on the forward strand.
CCTTTCCACCGCTCTTTCACCCAACTCCCCAGGAAAAAGGGAGGAGAGAAAAAGAAAGAGGGAAGGGAGCAAGAGAAAGAGAGATATAGTAGAACGAAAGAGAGAGGTGGAATAAGGGACAGAGGGAAAGAGAAATATAGACAAAAGCCAAAGGCAATGTACTCTCTCTGTGCCACAGCTCATATCCTCCCTTCCCATCTTTCGGTGTGTCATACTGTTACTGCAAGAGTAAGAGACGGGATGAGGGAGATTTGGAGGTGTGGAGGAGAAATATACAGCAAAATAGATGAGGGAGAAGTGTCAGTGTAATGTATGTTTCTTGTATGTGCAGACAGAAGAGTGCCATTTCTCTGCCCTGAATAGTTATGATTGTGCTGAAGACAGAAACAAATAGAGCACTTAGCGCAGTGACACAGAGGAGATGGGGGTGGAGGAGAGGAGGATGGTAGGAGGGTCTATCATGAGATTGAAGCGATGACAAAATTACACGCCCTCCAGAACATTCCTCCCTTGTTCAGCGCAGTACAGTGTACCTCTGTAGCCCTGCTAATTGTAGCCATAAAGCACACACACATGCAAGCATCAACAACAGACAGTGCCTTGTGCCAGAAGCAACCCACTGTTTGTCTGTTGTGTTATAAGTGCTCCAAAGTTACATGTAGATCTCAGTCAGTTATTTGCTGCATGCAGAGCTCACGGACAAACTAAAATACACATTTTATAATACCAAATAATCATGCAGATCCCTACTCTCATCCAAACTGCAATGGTGTTTCCTCCACCGAACACTGAGTCTTTCAATAACGTTCCATAACCGCATACTTTCAAAAAAGATAGGAAATTTAAAACTGAGCTTTCAAACAAAAACAGATTAGTGTGGATGTTGTCAAAGCCTATTTTATGTTCAAATAAATGGAAATAAAAACAATACTTACTGACTTTTAAAACCACTTTTTTCCCCCAATGCTTTCCTCCTTTGAATTATCTTCATTTGGGGCTTTTCTCAGCAAATACTGATATATGCAAGTAAGTCGATAAAATAATCAACATTTAATGTAATTAATTGGATGAAACTTTTTTTTAATCAATTCATAATGATCTATTATCTAATCATTTAGATAATCTTTTCGATACTAAAATTTAACTAATTTGGTACACTGCTATGTGCAAGTGTCCCTCTCTATCTTTTACGAGTCCAGAAAAAAAAAAAAAAACAGGTAGAGAGGTTTGCCTCTTTGTTTGCCTCTGTTCTAAGTAAATTAATATTGTATTACACAGACAGGAGGAATTTAGCATGAGAAAAAGGTGCTTCTCTATCATCACACAAGCATGAACTCATTTGCAGGTCTGTAGTGGTACTCAAAACATGCAGTGATTTCCAATATTCAACATGGAGCAAATCTGTTCTGAAATGGCTTTCGGTGGGTGGCTCTTGACCCATCAACACACTGACTCTTCTTAACCTGCAAGCATGTGCATGCAAAAAGACACATTCACCAATTCCTATTCAGCTTGAGAGTGAACACAATAGGAGTCAGAGACTGCTAGACCATCCGCACCCTGTGTGTCTCTGGCACAGGGCCAGAATGAAGGAAAAAGGAGCCAGAGAAAGGGGAATATGACATAAGAGTGAAAGAGTCAAGAGGGAAGGGATTCGCCGGGGTTGTGCAGAAAGAGGAGGCTAAAGAATGAAAGAGATGGCGGTATTAAGCATTGCATCACTCTGTGCACTGACTGTGTATGAAACCAATGGCAGCTGCCAGTCAATGACTTAACAGACAACGTTTTTGTATGAAGGTACCTCTTAAAGGGACATTTCTCCTTAAAATAAAAATTGTCATCATTTACTCACCCTCATGTTGTTGTAAACCTAAGACGAGATGTTGCCTTTATGCCTTCATCCCTCTGTATACTGCCTGTGAATGCAGCATTTTTCAGCTTTCCGACAGAGCAATGAAGAAAAAAAGTGAGAGGAAGGCAGAGAGAGAGAGACTGAGAAAGAGGTGCATGCAGAGGGGTGGGGGAAGAGTAAGAGGAACATTGGCAGTGTTAAAGGGACAATCTTCCTCCTGCGGTGGTCTTGTGGGAGGAAGAATGAATACCGGAAGAGCAGAAGAGACAGAAAAAGAGACAGAAAGACAGGAGATGGAATTATTACATCTTGCAAGGCACAAGTGTGGATAAAGGCCAGCAATAACAGGCACTACTGACAGCATAGTGGGGAAGGAGAGAGTGCGATAAAAAAAGAGAGCAACAGAACGAGAGAGGTTTAGAGAGCGCTAAAGGTTTGGGAGGGGGTGACTGGGAAAATAGCACAAACATCTTTCCTCTCAGCAGTCCAGAGTTTGCGTTAACCAAATATTTTACTTCATTGACTTTTTTTTTTTTAGCTGTGATGTAAAAATCTGAAGGCCGTTCGTCAATTTGCCGTATTACACGGAGGGTAAAAAAGCTAACATGAGTAACGGATTTGTCCAAGGATGCATGACGATGCAGAAATCAGCTTTGAATGATCAGAAATGTAGTCATAGCCACATCGAAACTTCAGGGACGTTCAACCAGAGCGTGGCAATTGTCACGCATGAAGAGAAATCACAGGCTGCCTGTAACGAGGCAGCTTAAGGTTGTGTTGAATATGGCAAATACAAAAACACAGAGCCACCTATATCCTAACCTAATACACCTCTTAGTGTCTGCTGGGTGTCCAAACCTGGCAATGACCATAACCAGCGCAGTGGATGACCGCCTCGCCAACAGCAGATACGTCGGGATAATAGTAGATGAAACTACTAATATCACGGTTGAGAAAATGCTGATTACATACCTGACACTTCAGCAGAGAGGGGAGCCTGAAACTGTGTTAATTGGAAATCATGTAATACCCTCTGGCACTGCAGAATGCATCACAGCAAAAATCAAAGATTGTTGACAGGTCGTGGTGTAACTATGGCTCGGGTAGTTGGACTGGGAAGTGATGGAGCAAGAGTAATAGTGGGTCGAAAGGCCGGAGTTGCACAAAAGCAGCAGAACCAAATTAAAACTGCCACAAGAAGTCGTCTGTCCAAGGCAAAGACACAATATCTAATGACAATTGCCTCAGTATTTGATGCGTTTGATTACGCACAGTTTATGTCGATGCGGACCAGGAGGAAAGTTTGAGTTGTCAATTCAGTTTTATTCAGTAAATTTTTTACGTGTTTTGTTCATATTTTAATCATATTTGTTTTTTGTAATATTGCATTGTTCATATGTCGTATTTTAGTGGCCTCCACTGTCACTGCGGGGGGGGGGAAAAGAGCGATCTGCTTCATGTGGTGTCTCTGTTGTTCATTTGTTCTCTTCATAAATAAATAAATGCATAATCTGCTATATACTCATCCTGTAAATTCATGGTTAAAAATGAAAATGTGAATGAAAATAAAATAAAAGCTATGAAATGTCATCATTAAAATATAAAAATTAAAATGACGGTTAATAATAGATCATGACGGAATTTTTACGACACTGCCTGCCAAAATGACGGACGATGAAAAAGTCTAATGCAACCACTGCAGCAGACAGCAATTTTATCGCTGTTAAAAGCGCTCTGTAGAATCTCACAGGCTGAATACCGCAGCATCATCTTTCAAATCACTCATCCACAATGCTGGCTGCTTCGGATGCAGAATTGTGTGTAAATGTCTTTGATGGAGGGAAGAGTGACCCCGTTGATCTTCTCAGCTGTCTTCATTATTCTCTGCAGGGCTTTGCGTTCCGAAACGGTGCAAGTACCAAACCAGTCAGTAATGCAGCTGCTCAGGATGCTCTCAATAGTCCCTTTATAGAATGTAGTGAGGACGAGGGGTGAGAGATGTGCTTTTCTCAGACTTCGAAGAAAATAGAGACGCTGCTGGGCTTTCTTGGTAATAGAGCTGGTGTTGAGGGACCAGGTGAAGTTCTCCGCCAGTTGAACACCAAATAATTTGGTGCTCTTGACGATCTCCACAGAGGAGCCATTGATGTTCAGCGGAGTCTGTCCAGTCTGTTAGCTGCTGCACCTCCTCTCTGTATGCAGACTCATCATGCTTGCTGATGAGACCTACCACAGTCGTATCATCGGCAAACTTGATGATGTGGTTCGAGCTGTGCATTGTTGCACAGTCGTGAGTCAGCAGAGTGAACAGCAGTGGACTGAGCACACAGCCCTGGGGGGCCCCAGTGCTCAGTGTGGTGGAAGGTCAGGAATGTTGTATGTTCCAGCAGCCTTCCATGGGTTGACTCTATGTAGAGTTTTTCTCACATCAGCCGTGGTAAGACAGAGCACCTGGTCGTTGGGAGGAGGGGTGGTCTTCCTCGCCACCACGTCGTTCTGCACCTCACACCGAGCATAGAAGGCATTCAGCGCATCTAGTAGGGAGGCATCTTTGTCACAGGCAACTGATATTGTTCTGTAGTTGGTGATGGCCTGGATGCCCTGCCACATGCGTAGAGTGTCGCCGCTGTCCTGGAAGTGACTGTGGATTCTCTGGTGTGTGCGCGCTTTGCCTCTCTCATGGCCCGGGACAGTTTGGCCCTCGCTGTTCTTAGGGCCGCCTTGTCACCTGCTCTGAAGGCAGAGTCTCGGGTCCTCAGCAGCGCACGCACCTCCGCAGTCATCCACAGCTTCTGGTTGGACCGTGTGGTGATGGTCTTGGAGAAAGTGTCATCATCAATGCACTTGCTGATGTAGCTGGTCACTAATGCTGTGTATTCCTCCAAGTTGGTAGAGTGCCATATGATGCAGCCTCCCTGAACATGTTCCAATCAGTACACTCAAAACAGTCCTGAAGAGCAGAAATGGCTCCTGCAGGCCAGGTTTTCACCTGCTTCTGAAGCGGTTTTGTGCACCTGACAAGCGGTCTGTATGCTGGGATTAACATAACAGAGATGTGGTCTGAGTAGCCAATGTGGGGGTGGGGCTCCGCCCGGTATGCGTCTGGGATGTTTGTGTAAACAAGATCAAGCATGTTCGCCCCTCTCGTTTCTAAGTCCACATACTGATGGAATTTAGGGAGCACGGTCTTGAGATTTGCATGCTTGAAATCTCCGGCGACAATAAAGAAAGAAACTTTATTGTCATTGTATTTATACAACAAAATTTGTTTGGTAGCTCACAGAGGACAGCAGCCATAAAAAACAAGAAAGCAACACACATAACATAATAAATGTAATAAAAGTATAAAATATAAAATATAAAGTATAAGTATAAAAATAAACAGTCCGTCAGGGTGAGCGTTCTGCAGTTCTAATAGCCCCATACAGTACACAGAGCGCTTCCTTAGCATTAGCGCTGGGGGGAATGTAAACTCCGTTTATAATGACGGTAGTGAATTCCCGTTGTAAATATAAAGGTCTGCATCAAACAGTCACAAGCTCCACCAGCGATGAGCAGTAGCTAGAGACTAGCATAGAGTTCTTGCACCATTCTGTGTTGATGTAAACACACAATTCACCACCGCGAATCTTACCGCACAGAGCTGCAATTCTGTCGGCACAAAACAAGTCAAGCCCGTCTAACTGAATGGCGGCGTCCGGAACTCTGTCGCTGAGCCACATCTCCGTGAAAACAAAGACGCAGTAGTCTCTAAACTCACACTGCATAGTCTGCTGGAGTCGGATGTAGTTGAGTTTATTGTCCAGAGAGCGAACATTTGAGAGCAGGATAGATGGGAGAGCCGGCCGGCTAGGGTTTGTTTTTAGCTTAGCATGGACTACTAAGCGCACACCGCTTACGACCACCGGCATCAGTCGACGACGAGGACTGGAGGCTTGGTCTCAGCAGAAAGCTGAGGTCACGTAGCCTCTCCTGCAGATCATCATGCAGCTTGGTTGTTGCATGAGTCTTATATTTGAGCAGTGTCTGGCGATGATAAACACGAACACCGGTTGCTCCGATGTCCATGTGCTGTAAAAGTCGGGCTAAGTAACATAAATAGCACCATTATGGATCCGGAGTTGCCACTACAGCACCGCCATCTTGGATCTATTAGGTGAGAAACAATTAGTTGTTCACTGAATATCTTGACATCAGCCCCAGCTCTAGAATGGTACATGTAAATATGGTTTTCTTGCATGGACAGATTTTTTTAATAAACTGATTTTTGGTTGTTTTCAGCATATTGTTGCATATGTAAATGCAATCACTGATTAGTTCTTGAATCGAACATCTCTATATCTTTGGGTGAACTATTCCTTTAATTCTGAAGCTCTTGGAATCAATTCTGCTCCAGATTGTCCATGCTTGAAATATCTGTTTAAAATGCAAAACAGCAGTTTATTGGAATCCTGTACCTCCCTGGACTAGTATGTTCGAACAGACACCATGGCAAGTGAAGGTCTCTTTTCATCTGCAGGCTTAAACATGTAGTAAAGTGTCAGTTTAAACTGTACAGTCGACTCTGTGCCATTTTGTATCTTACAAAAAATTCAAATGTAATTATACAGTGGGATGGAGTGGGAGTATGGCCACAGGCAGTGAGTCCTTCTTTTAGGGTGGGCAGTCACATGCCTCTGTCAAACCATATTACCCCTCCACTCTCCATGTTCCAGCAGAGCGCATTATGGAAATAGAGAGAGAGAGAGAGAGAGAGAGAGAGAGAGAGAGAGAGAGAGAGAGAGAGAGAGAGAGAAAATGGAGAGTGCACTAAAATATTTCTACTGAAGGCTCCAGACCAGCAAATGATAATCTTAAATAGTTATCAAGTCTTACATATTAGTGATGGAGGTTGATTGCAATTATGTGGGGGGGGTCAGGTTTCCTGTGGTTTGTGATTCTTAAGTGTATGACTCAGCAGTGCATTCAGAGATGCCACCCCAAAGACTCTTTCTCTCTCTATCCATCTGTCCATTCACATTCTCTCTTTCTCCTCTCATCTTACTCTGAAAGACCAGGAGGGTCTATTAGCATCTTCAGAGAGATTAAGCAGAATCAATTTGTGCAGCTCTTTTCCATCATCATACACAAAACACTCTCCCTGTTTACAAGAAACAAGGTTGTTTGAAAATGGATTGCAGATTTTGAGTGAGCTGGTACTAAACCACACCAGTGAACAAAGAAAAACTTTATCTTCATCATAGCAGTGAAGTCTCTGACAGGCAGACTTTAGATCATTGTCAAACTTATCCAAAGTCTGGTGAACATTTTGGCCATTCATGGCAAAAAAAATGCCCCCTTTAGAAAGGGTTGTCTGACCCATTCCCAAGAAATGGGATTCTAAAAAGTGCAAACAACAATTTGTCCAATAAAACAGTGTTGACAGGTTACACCAATGAAGACATAAAAATCAAATCAAATCAAATCAAATCACTTTATTGTCACACTACTGTGTACACGAGTGCAACAGTAGGTGAAAGTCTTGTGTGCAGTTCCAAGCAACATTGCAGTAATGACAGTGACGAGACATAAACCACTTTACAATAAACAACATATTTACACAACACAATTTACATAACAAATGTACACATACCTACACAACAATTTACATATCAAATGTACACAATACACACAATGTAGAATACACATACACTAGATAAGGGTATAAATATATATATATATACACTAACTGAATTGGGAGCGAGAATATATTGACAGAATGAGGATTAATAAAGTGCAGTGCTGATTGTAGATCGTGAGAGATCATGTGTTCAAAAGTCTTATTGCTTGTGGGAAGAAGCTGTCATGTAGTCGGGTGGTGCGGGTCCTGATGCTGCGATACCGCCTGCCTGATGGAAGCAGTGAGAGCAGCCCATGACTCGGGTGGCTGGAGTCTCTGATAATCCTCCAAGCTTTATTCACACACCGTCTGTTATATATATCCTGGAGGGAGGGAAGCTCACCTCCGATGATGTTTCTGGCCGTTCGCACCACCCTTTGCAGGTCTTTGCGGTTGTGGGCGGTGCTATTGCCGTACCAGGCGGTGATGCAGCCAGTCAGGATGCTCTCTACAGTGCTGGTGTAGAACCGTGTGAGGATGTGTTGGTTCATTCCAAACTTCCTCAGCCCTCTCAGGAAGAAGAGGCGCTGGTGAGCCTTCTTCAGAACGGCCTCAGTGTGGACGGACCATGTGAGTTCCTCAGTAATGTGGACACCGAGGAACTTGAAGCTGCTGACTCTCTCCACCGGTGCTCCATTAATGGTGATGGGGCTGTGTTCTCTGTCTTTCTTCCTGAATTCCACCACAAGCTCCTTGGTTTTACTGACGTTGAGGGAGAGGTTGTGCTCCTGACACCAGCGTGTCAGAGTGTGCACCTCCTCTCTGTAGGCTGTTTCATCATTGTCAGTGATCAGACCTACAACCGTCGTATCGTCAGCAAACTTAATGATGGCATTGGAGCTATGTGTCGCCACACAGTCATGTGTGTAAAGGGAATACAGGAGTGGGCTGAGAACACAGCCCTGCGGGGCTCCAGTGTTGAGGGTCAGTGATGAGATGTTCCTGCCCATTCTAACCACCTGACGTCTGCCTGACAGGAAATCCAGGATCCAGCTGCACAGCGAGCTGTTTAAGCCCAGAGCCCGGAGTTTCACATCAAGCTTGGAGGGCATTATGGTGTTAAATGCTGAGCTGTAGTCTACAAACAGCATTCTCACATACGTGTTCCTTTTTTCCAGGTGGGATAGAGCAGTGTGTATTGTAGATGCAATGGCATCATCAGTGGAGCGGTTGTTACGGTAGGCAAACTGCAATGGGTCCAAAGAGGTGGGCAGAACAGAGCAGATGTGATCTCTGATCAGCCTCTCAAAGCATTTGCTGATGATGGGGGTGAGGGCAACAGGACGCCAGTCATTTAAGCAAGTGATTTTGGCTTGCTTCGGTACAGGCACAATGGTTGATGTTTTGAAGCATGTGGGGACTACAGACAGGGAGAGGGACAGGTTGAAAATGTCCGTAAAAACACCAGCCAGTTGGTTCGCGCATGCTCTGATGACGTGGCCCGGAATGCTGTCTGGACCCGCGGCTTTGCGAATGTTCACCCGTCGAAAGGATCGGGTTACATCCGCAACAGAGACGGAGAGTGAACCATCATCTGTAGTATCGGCCGCGAGTGCTCTCTCCGCGAGGGCGGTGTTGTTGTTATCCTCGAAACGAGCATAAAATGCATTAAGCTCGTCCGGGAGAGAGGCAACGGTGTTCATGGCGGAGTTTTTATTCTGTTTATAGTCCGTGATGGTGTTAATTCCCTGCCACATACTTCTGGAGTCAGTGGTGTTGAACTGTCCTTCAATTTTGTGCCTGTACTGGCGTTTGGCTGTACTGATGGAGTTACGGAGGGCATAACTGGCTTGTTTACGCTCCTCCGCGTTCCCGGAATTAAAAGCGGTGGTCCGCGCAGTAAGTGCCGCGCGAACATCACTGTTAACCCAGGGTTTCTGGTTGGGGTAGATCCGTATAGTTTTCGTCGGAACAACGTCCTCTACGCACTTCCTGATGAAACACGTTACGCTATCAGCGTAAACCTCGATGTCGTCATCGGAGGCAGACCGGAACATCTCCCAGTCCGCGTGATCAAAACAGTCCTGTAGCGCAGAGTCTGATTGGTCTGACCAGCACTGGATCATTCTGAGGGCGGGTGCTTCCCGTTTCAGTTTCTGCCTGTAAGCGGGCAGAAGCAGAACGGAAGAGTGGTCGGATTTGCCAAATGGTGGGCGGGGGAGGGATTTGTAGCCATCCCGGAAAGGAGAATAGCAATGATCCAAAACCAAATATAAAATGTAAAAAATTATAATTATAATGATGATAATAGTTACTGAAATATAAATCATGGTTCAAGGTGAATGTGTTTTTTGTATTATTTATATTTTAATCACAGATGTATAGGCTGCAGAGTTGTGTTCACAATGAACTGCTCTGTGAAAAGTTTTACAAACAATGGTGTACTGTGTAAGGTTGTACAAAACTCTCTCCATTCAAAAGAATAAATGCCAGTCATTTCATGAAAATAACTCTACAAAACAAATAGTTGAGCTCATGTATATTCTGTCTTGTTTACTTACTACTCCTTGCCTAGAACTACTTAAAAATATTTCAAATATTGGAAAACTCACAAGGTCTCCATCTGAAGAACTCACAGTAGCCGCCTGCTCACTTAAACAAAACCCTCCCCAGAGGACTGATTAAAAACCCATGAACTGTGGCTTTCGCAATTCTGTTCTGGCCAATATGCATCAGACAGTCTCTGAACGGTCCATGGGTAGTCCATCCAAGGCTGAGCCTTGTGCAGCACTTTAAAGCAAGTGAGCAGCTGTAGCTTGTTATTGGGAGTAGTCTGGCATTTCTAAGCTATAATAATGGCCTTGATCTGTCAGTACCTGGAGAGTATTCTTGCCTTCTCTGTTGTAACGCCTTGCAAGGGCCAATCAATCTTCTGTCTGACAGCTGTGTAACACATCTGATGGTCATACATGCACCAACACTGTGGCTCATGTGACTGAGAAAGTTGCAGAGTCTTGTACAATTTAAACTAAAACAGGTGCCAGACTTAGACCTTGATACAAAGCGCAGGTGAGAGACTGGTTAGAATTCAATCAATCAGCTTTTTACAAGGAAAGTTTTACATTTATCTGATTTGATACTGTATGTCTGAGTCTCTCCCACAAACCGAAGCATGTAATGACCATAAGATTGGAATCAAATGGTAGTGTCTTAGAGATACTGTAGAAGTGATAGACTGAAAATTCTGTAATCATTTACTCATCCTCAAACCCATCTGACTTTCTTTTGTGGAACACAAAAAGAGATTTGGGTAGAGTCTTAGTCTTAGGCACCACTCACTTTCAAAAGATGCAAGTAAAAAGATTATTTTCTAGATATTCTGAGTTATTCAAAATAACGTCCCAAAAATCCTGAGTCAGGATCATGAACTCCTGTCCTTTTTCACTTTCTGTGATACATAAAAATGCATCAGTTCCCCAAATTGTACCTTAATGTAAATACATGATTTCTCTCCTTCTTTGATGCTATTTGCCAACCTGGTCTCAGAATTAACGTTACTCTATATACATTTTTGCAAACTGACTTGTACGTGCCACTGTCTACGTTAAGCGGAAGTTTCCTGATGAAATTAACACTAGAGATGCTACAACAACTGTGTGGTTTAATAATTGTCACACAAATACAATTGCTGATTTTGATTTTATAAAAACTAATTTTTCACTCTATTGCTCACCCCCCCCCCCCCCCGCGTTATGATATCAAAACACTTTTACTTAAATGCGAAATTTGACAAAATTAAACATTAAACACTTGTATTACAGACCCACCTACATATACACACTTATTCCTATGTCTTTAGCTTGCTTGTTAGCTCACCTCAGCATTGGACTTTAAGCTTGTCGCTGCGGTTCGAGTTCAGCCAAAGATACGTGAAAGTGGTATAGCAGCAGCACAAAATGATGTGGTTGCTTCAATTTATGTATTTTCTTTTTTATTATTTCAAATTTACATTTGAAAACCCTATCGTTAGGGTTAGGTGTTGGTTAAGGGTAAGGATGTCTGAAAAACGAACTCTCATTTTTCTTTTCGGACACATTTGGTTAGGTTTAAAGTAAAAGATTAGGTTAGGGAGGTATGTTTTTTACTTATTAAAACCTCCATCTCTAATTCACATTAAAAACCTTGTCTGATTACAACCTCTTTTCTGGCAACCCCCGCTGGACAATTTACTTGAAAACTGCAGCCAAACATGTAATGAAGCACGTAATTTCATATTTGCAAAAATGTTGCAATGCTCACTTAAATTTCATGAGAATGCTATCTGCAACTTTTCATATGGCAGTCAAAGCGGTGATTGATACTTGAGTCGAGAGGTGCGTTGAAGCCCTTACTTGACTCTTGTGAAAGGACCTTTAGAGTATATAGTTAGGTAACATATGTAACTATGTTTGGAAAAGAACGTTCATTAACATTATATTATGCAAGGAGTTTTTGGTTGTGTGTGTGTGTATGTTTGGGGGGGGGCGTTGGGCTGCGTTGTGTAATGAGAGGTAGAGGACTGAATATTAAACATGAAAAAAATCCTAATGACGCTTCTCAAAAGGGGAACAGCTGCAGAATGTCAATGACTTTTCTGCTAAATTTATAATGAGGAACAAAAATGGGATCAAATTTAATTTACAATAAAGCACGAAAAAGAATGACTGGAGATGCCAGTGCTTTTTGGGGGACATTTGAAGATCATCAATGAAACAGGCATGCACGTTTGTTTTTTGATGTATAAGACTTTAGGATATGTCTCGGTTGGCTGGATTGATAGCAGGGTGTGAGGATTGAAGCACATTATCTTCCTGTTGCTGGATTAACACACTCTGTAGTAATCCAGGGATTATACTGTAAAGTGAGTTATTATGGTAAAATCACTAATTTCTTCAGCCTGCTGATGGAATGGAACAGAATCATGTCTCGCTGCTGGAACCATTTGTTCACAACCGAACAACTCGACACAGCTGGATCTGTCTTTTCAATGAAGTCACATCACTAAAAGCTACACAGACTTCTGAGCTAGTGATAACTGCAAACCTCTCTAACCATCCTTGTCATCTCTACTAGAGGATTTGTTCAAGACCCTGTGGAATCATTTCCATGGAATGGACTCAGTTTCTGGTGGTCCTGAAGGGCAGCTTTAGAGTTACCACTTCCACAATCCGTCAAGGCTCTGTTGCCAGTATATGGGTCAGTTTTCCAGAAACCTGCTAGGAACAACATGAGCACTACAACGGGAGGAAACGGTTCACCTCCTTGCCCTAATTACTGCTAGTGAACACAGTAAAGTTTCAGTGGGAAGTATCAGGCTTATTGCTAAAATGTATAATGGTCAGCATTGAAGCTTTCCATGTCACCAGCAGAAGTTTTGTTTTGAATGTCAGTCCCCATTTTGGGATTCTGGTATGCTGGTGTCCCCACAAGATTTAATAACTAGTTTACCCGCAAGAACTCATAGTCAAATTGTTTCAACAGAAAGACCATGCTTGTTGTCCATAGGATTGCAACTAGTTAGGAATTTCATGTTTCTGGTTCCCATTCAGATTAATCTTAACGATTACAATTCCTCAACTGTTCTATTAATTCTTACCAACACCCTGTCTACACTGGACGTGAGCAGCACATCACGTAAAAATCAACAGAACACTATATAATCAATGATGCTATCTACACTGGAAGTGGCCATTGCGGCGTGTCCGACAAGCAGACAATAAACTAGTCATGTTCCATTTTGTGCTGCACACGCTGGCGCTACTACACAAATTAAACAGTATAGAACTTTGTGTTGACACGTCCAGTGTAGACAATCTCAAGCAGTTGCGTCGCAGCGCATCAACAGATGCGCCCGCAGTAAACAGGGTGTAAAAAAAATAAAGAAATATTTGGAAATAAGTATGGCTGCCCCCTAATAGCAGGCCAAATGTTAGTCGATGAGAAGAGTCTTGGTCGATAAAGTTTTGATTGGTCGAAAAAAAAAAAAAAAACCTCCACAGGAAACCGATAAACACCGGTATTACCACTGGTTGGACGCTAGGTGGTACTATGGGGTAATTTTCATTAAACAGTGTTAGGGTTAAGCCTACACAATAAAGCAAGACACCTTGATTTCAAACTTTGAATTTCTTTATTTTAACTAAATATTTAAATTAAGTGCAATTAAAACGTGTGTTGTTCAAGTTTTTGAAAGATGGCTTTACAACAGTTGTCAACTTCTCACTGGCAAAGAACCTACTTAATCTGTGCATTCTCTAACAGATGGGTATTTAGTTTTCCAGGAAAATGCATCATGTGTGTGAATAAATTCACATAGTTCCCTCCTTCACAATTTATTATATATATATAGCAATATCCAATTAAATCGGCAACCTCGGGGCTGTGAATATTCTTGCTTTAGTGATTTTGCATTGAAAATTAAATTTATTTAAAAACTAAAACTTAAATCAAATACATTTCTAAATTCAAATTGCACTCCAAACTAAATGAAAAAGCAATTCAAATATTGACGGGATCAAAACAATATATATCCATATATATAAAACATGCAGGCGGAAAATTACTTTTACATTAAAACCAAATATAAAATGTAAAAAATTATAATTATAATGATGATAATAGTTACTGAAATATAAATCATGGTTCAAGGTGAATGTGTTTTTTGTATTATTTATGTTTTAATCACAGATGTATAGGCTGCAGAGTTGTGTTCACAATAAACTGCTCTCTGAAAATAAAGTGAACTGAACTCAAAGCACCTCCTGATGATGTGGGTGGTCATTTGCAGCACTTGTAGACGATACTGTTCTTGCAAAAAAATAAAAAATGACATGGTCAAAAGCATCAGTTATTTGCGATCACTCGGAACATCATTGATCCCCAAGATCATCGTCTGTCGCACATCCCTAATGTGCATTTCTCTCTATAAATTAACAAAATGTTCAGACAGTCTCCTTGCTGTTTTTCTGACACATTGAGAATCATTACCGCTTTTGCCAGTGTCACTGCGGCTCGCTTTGTGCATGCGCTTGTAAAATGTATATTTTAAAGGCTCATTATAACAATTAAGTAGTTAAATTAATATCATAAATGTGCGACTAGTCAACTAATGTCTTAAACTAACCCCTACTTGTCCATCCATCCATCTTCTTCCGCTTATCCGGGGCCGGGTCGCGGGGGCAGCAGTCTAAGCAGAGATGCCCAGACTTCCCTCTCCCTAGACACTTCCTCCAGCTCTTCTGGGGGGACACCGAAGCGTTCCCAGGCCAGCCGGGAGACATAGTCTCTCCAACGTGTCCTAGGTCTTCCCCGGGGCCTCCTCCCAGTGGGACGTGCCCGGAACACCTCCCGGGGAAGGCGTCCAGGAGGCATTCGAAACAAATGCCCGAGCCACCTCAACTGACCCCTCTCGATGTGGAGGAGCAGCGGCTCTACTCTGAGCTCCTCCCGAGTGACCGAGCTTCTCACCCTATCTCTAAGGGATCGCCCAGCCACCCTGCGGAGAAAGCTCATTTCGGCCGCCTGTATCCGGGATCTTGTCCTTTCGGTCATGACCCAAAGCTCATGACCATAGGTGAGAGTAGGAACGTAGATTGACCGGTAAATAGAGAGCTTTGCCTTGCGGCTCAGCTCCTTCTTCACCACAACAGACCGGTACATCGACCGCATTACTGCAGAAGCTGCACCGATCCGTCTGTCAATCTCCCGTTCCATCCTTCCCTCACTCGTGAACAAAACCCCAAGATACTTAAACTCCTCCACTTGAGGAAGGATCTCCCCACCAACCTGAAGGGAGCAAGCCACCCTTTTCCTTTCCCTACTTGTCGAATAGGAAAATCTTTGCTCGGGGGCAGCCCTTGAAATAATTTTAATTGCATTCACTCTTTAAAAGTCTATTGCCAAATAATGAGGTCATTTCAGATTTAAAGAAGTCATACAGTATGTGTCTGTCTGGATCCACATGACATATACTGTAGGACATTAAGCACATACAAAAGCAAAATCACCAGATCTATCGGAGCCAAATACCATCATCTTCTTTCTAGTTATTCTGATTGCCCAACTTCTGAGTCATTTCTCTTTATCTCTCTCCTCCATTCCCACTCTTCCCTCCTTCCAAGTCATGCCACATTTCTCATAACCCTCTTTTTCTCCTACCCCAGCTTGTTTCCTGCCCTGGTTGTCCTTTCCACCTTCTCTCCTGGGGTAGCGCAGGCATGTTGAGCTGCTGGAGTGTATTATAGTACTCTAACTCCCTCCCTCCCTCCTTATCTGTCTCTCTCTGTGGCCTTGAGAGAGTTAGAGCTGCCACCCCTCTCAGCACTGCTTCCCACATGCCAACAGACGACACACTGAGAGCGATAAAGAAACCCTCTAAGCCCCTTCCCTTCACTGCACCTCTGCTCCTCAGCTCTCATAGGGAGCATTTAAAAGAAGTTTACTCAAAAACATTTATCAATAAATTAAAAGGTTTTCAATAACGACTTGAAATATAATAAAATATCGGTCTGTTCATCAAACAAAGCTGTTTTATGGCTTCAGAAGTCTTGGTATATTGCGCACAAGTTGAATGGATTACTATAATGGCTCTTTTATCGTTTTTGGAGCTTGACGGCCCCTGGTCACTGTAAAATGTAATTGTTGAGCAACAGCTGCATAATGATTCTTCAAAGTGTTTCACAGAATAATATGTCAGCATATTGGTTTGGAACGGCACGAGGGTGAGTAAATTATGACAACATTTCCATTTTGGGGTGAACTACCCCTTTAAAATTTCTATGAGAAGTCACCAAAACGGTGGAGTCAGATATGAAAGAAATGAGCAGGTGATGCTCTTTAGATACCCAAGTGACTATTTCTAACACTCATTAAATATCACCTCAGAATGTCCATGCACACACTTCTAGGCCTGTTCAAAAAAAATAAAAAAATCACACAAATGTGTGTGTTTGCCTGTAGCTGTTGATGAGAGGTCATGTGCACTGTACTGCAGTCAGAGCAGCCCACATAACTATGAGGTCACATGAGAGTGCAGACGCAGCCTGTGACTCCTCTCATCTTTGCGAGTCTGAGAAGCAATTAAGCAGGTGATTTTGTGCGAGTGGAAGTGGCACGTTCCACCTTTCCACTCACCCCGTCTCACCCACCTACATCCCCCTCATGCACATGCTCACTCTTTTTGTAGCCTGCAGTGCAGGGAATGAACATAGCGTGTCTTCCAAAGACCCGGCCGTGGCTTTAACAAGACACCTCTGGAATCCTAATCACTGCAATTATGTACTTGACAAATAATTTAAAATGGTACATTTTTCAAAACAAATGTTATGTATTCTAATGTTCATACATGTACAGACCAGAACTTTTATTTGACTAAAATGCAAACTCAAAGAATCCAAGGCTTTTTCACACTTCACACAAGTTTGATTCCACCCTCCTCTCCTTTTCCCTCAAGTGTCTTTTCCCTTTGTATTATTTGGATTGTACGATGTACAATATTCCCTCATGTAATTTTTTAAGTGAAGTGCTCCCTATGCTCTACTTGTATGGTTCTGTGATGTAGCAAAGCAGAAAGTTCAACACTTCTGCAAAGCTCCAAAGTCCAATGAAGATGAATGACAAACAAGACATTGAATCGTTGTACAATTCTAGTACTAATGGAAATTTGCTATGAAGCACTACGTATTTCATTCTCTCTTGTATTGTGTTTCTGCTTGTATTATTCTCATTTGTAAGTGTAAAGCTGATAAATGTAAATTAATAGCAATACACTAATCCAAAAGAATATGTTTATTTATATGCATCAGAATATTAAAATCTCACAACACAGATATCAATATATTATTGTATCACTAGGTCCCTGCGGATCCCTACCCTTAGTACAGACATCTTTAAGTGCCAGAACAAGATGCATACGGTTGAGGTAGAGTCCCAAACAATGAGACAGGCTGTCCAGAGTTCCTGAGTCCGTGCAGGATGCTGATGGGCAATGCTGCATCTCAGGGATGGTGATTGGGGGAGGAGAGGACCATCATACAGAGGCACAAACCATTTATTTGGAACCATATGACACAAAGCCTCCCCTCCTCTATTCTTCTCCTCTCCCTTTTTCTTAATGGCCAAAAGCCTCTTTCAATTGATTGCAACAAAGGAGGAAGGGTAGAGTGTACTGTATGTGTGTATGATATATGCGTGTGTGTGTGTGTGTTTGCATAAATACTGTCTGTAAACACATTGAGGTGAAAAAGATAAAACCCCAAATCCCCACAACATAAAATCCATCATTGTGTCTCTCTTTTGATAACCATTAGAACTATCAAGCACATGTGTGCTTTAACACTTAGAAAGTGGAAAAGATACAAGATTTTCAGTGCTCTTCAATGCAAAACTCTGTTGTGAGTGGTTGCCAGGGCCCAAGTCATAAGAGCCCACCCCAAAAACTCTGATACTCTGGTCCCTAGACATGGTCCGACGTGCCTGATCCAAATTCGATACTGTGTGTTAATCATGTTCGTTACTGTCAAGCTCTAAAAATGGCATAAAAGAACCATAAAAACACCAATAAAGCAATTCATATGACTCGTGCATTTTATTCAAAGCCACTTGAAGATGTGTGATAGCTCTGTGAGTCACACAAAGCTGTGTTTAATAACTAATTATATAGTGCACGCAGCTCCAGCGCATTATGGCGCTGCTCCGTTTGCACACACTCGCGGCTATTTTTAGCCTTCATTTGCGCAACATTTGAGTGCTACTCACAAACAACATCTTCGATGTAGATGCTCAATAGTTCGGTTCACTTATAATATGCATTTAGAAAGGCACAGGAGGTGCATTTGACCAGTATTTGAATAAGAAGCGAATTAAACTACTGTGAATTCAGAATGTCAAAATAAAAGCGCGAGGGTTTAAAAAGTGCACTATTTAAATATATTACTGTTGTATTTAAAATTAAAAAGTCAATAATAATAATATTAATAACAATTTATTATTATTATTGTCATCATTAGTATTCGTTTACAATTTATAACAATATTTAAGTTGAGTGGGTTCCAAAAAATAACTGTGTGAATGAAAAGTGAACTGATATCTTACAACTAAATTGAACAAATAATCTGATTCCTTTAAAGTCCAGGTAAAGGTTTTTTAAAAAAAAGAGAGAAAAAAAAAGGAAAAAATAAAACACTGGTTTCTTTACTACTGAAGACTTAAAGACTGGAATTACTGTTAATTTTGCTGCTTCATTATCCAGTATATAGTTAATAATAAAGTGTTTCTTAATAAGCTATACATTTATATTAAAATAATAGTTAGAGGTTTCTGTTTCTTTACATATTAAAGAGCACACCCAATTAGTTCCACACAATAATGTAAAGATTTTCTAAACTGATTATGCAAAAAACATCAACACTAGTATCGGATCGGGATCAGTAACGGCTGATACTGATATTTCTGGCATCAGGAGAGAAAAAGTGGTATTGTTGCATCCCTACTTAGGACCTTCCTTCAATGTAGGTTTATATGATTTTCTGCATTTTGTAATGTCTGCCAAGAAAAAAAATAAATCGCTTAAAATAGAACGCCTCTCCTCAACAAGCTGCACAAATTGAGGCATCACTTTCTTACAAAGAATCAAGAAAGCAAGCAAGAAAGAAAGGTACATCAGTGCTCACAGAGTGAATATTTTCAGTGTGTGTGGGGGGGCACATAAAGAGACATTTTGTTATTCACTGCATGATTGAAAGTCAGAGCAGCAGTGATGTGGGCACAGCACAGACAGGTTATTTTGGGTCCATACTGCCCATTAGGGACAGAACACTGATAGCACCTTTACTGCAAACTGCCGCAATCGAGCAGTCATTATGAAGCATTTATACCTTGCGACAGCCATTCAAGGCCTCTGCATTCTGTTAGAGAACGGTCTCATTTTCACACTGGTACTGCACCATATCGACAAACAACTTACAGAAAACAGACAGGAAAGTGTGACCAGAGGAAAGTTTGGTTGGAAAATTTTGGGGAATTACGATGAGACGACAGTGTAAGCCAGTGATTTGAAATATGTAAGAGAATTTGTGTAAGCAACCTTTGTTCTCTGCTTTTAAAGCTGTCTTGCACAAACTGGAGGCAGTACCAAACAATCTTCACTCCCCCAAACCAAGGACTAGTTTTCATAAAAAGTCTCAAAAACACATATGATACCACCCACACCTTCCAGGTTTAGCCCATAAGTTCTTCATAAATTATTAATTTAGAGTTTATATCCATTTTATTTTCATTTGTTTTGTTTAGTTTATTATTATTAGCTTATGATTGTTAGATTTTTCAGTGTTTTCAGGCTTCGCATTGGCTTTTTAGTATAGTGTATTTAGTTTTTATTTCAAGGCTGAAATCATTTAAATGTGTTTAGCATGTGAAATTTCTCAGGGCCATCTAGCGTTATCACTATCTAAAGTCATTTTCATGTTTAATGAAGGTGGGTTGAAGAGGTTCCAAATTTTCATAAGTTCATTTTAGAGTCATGAAAATGTATTTTGGTATTTTAGTTTCAGTTTTCGTAAACAATATTGACACTGCCAACTTTTTCCTTTATATTTTTGTTTTCTGGTCAGGCCTGTGCATCATTGTGGCCGACAATTTCTGGTTTTCTTTGTTTGATATATAAACACTCCTCTACACCTCCAAATGCTGTGCCTCACTCTCTCCAAACCGCTGCCTGTCAGCTAAGAAAGCCCCAGTCTGACTCGCTACTGTGTGGGCAGAATAAAGCAGCATGTTTTGTGTCTCAAGAAGCATTTCTAAAGGACATTCCATATGCGTCTTTAATTTGCATCCAGACATGGTTGATTCACACTCATCAAGAAATCGTCATGCTGTGGATTTCTATAGTGGGCTGACTGCAAGTGGAACAGGTGCCTTATGGGAATAAACTGAATTATATCTGATTTACAGGTGTAAAGAAGGATTGAAGGAGAACATAGGCATGTATTTTCAATGAATGTCTTCAAATTATTTTTAAATATGCATGGCCTTGCACATTTACACAGTATAGTTTCAGACACGAATGCAAATGCCATTGCAAATGCAAAAACACACTACACACGAACACATTTTGATATGTTCCCATATCTCATACAGAGGCAGTATTTTAAGGCAAAAAAGGAACACTCCTAGTGCAAAGGTTTTTCCAAAGAGGAAGCATCTTAATTATGCTTAATTCTGAGAAGCCTAAGCAATAGTTCAATAAGAATAATGTCATTCATTCAATTTAGGCATCACATCCACTCATTTCCCAGCCTATGCTTTAGAAGCTCTGCACAATGTCCTTAATCGCTTGTTATGCAAATGTTGTTTTCACCCTCCACCACACGATCACCACCAGTTTAGGTCCAGTACTGCCATAATGAATAAGCTCCTCTTCCCTGCTGTCATTGTCTTCCGGCAGCATCCAAAGGAGACTATTCTCACTTTATTTGCATTAATCAGTATTAAAGCTTTTATTCAATGTAAAAAATATAAAATCATAAAAATTGTTTAGTGTTATAACAAATGTATTACTTTACACAATATTTGTGTGTGCTCTTTATTTTAATGCTTATTGCAGTATTGCACTTTTAGCTTAGCAACATGCTAAGGTCAAACTCTACTCTGAACATATTGCTTAATTTATATCCCAGTTGTACAGTAAAATCCAAAGAAATGGTGGCTGCTTCTGTTCAGCTGTCCATGCAGCAGCACCCCTCCTCCTCTGGCTTCCATATCCTCCCCCATCACCTTCACTGTGATGAGGCACTGCCCCATCAACACAACCACCTCGATGGTGGTGCCAAACCACACAGACAAAGTATCCTGCCTAAAAAAAACAGGACTCTGGACAGTCTGCCTCGTTCCTTTTGTCTTTCCATCAAAGATATGCAGCTCTTTGATTCAAAAGCCACAATAGCTCTGTTACAAAACCTAACACTGTCTTGCTACCTACTGTTTACATAAACAGCTGCCCTCTTATACAGCATCATAAACATCATTGAACCTCATAAGTGACCGAAATGTAGAAACGTTGTACATAGGTAGCAAATCCACATGCCTCACAAATACCACTCTAGACGGAAGACATTACTCTGTTGATAAGTTAGTGTTAGTGTTCAAATTTGGCTTATTTAGAGTTGTCAGATTATCATTAATGTTGTGGGTTAATGTAGTAGCTCAGCCAGAGGTGGATCTGCAGCCCTATAAGCAAGACCATAACAATATATAATGATATATTCGTGGGGGGATGTACTCATTTATTTGTATAACAAGCACTAAAACAGTACTGTCTTTTTAAGTATGGCAGCTGTTCAACAGGTTTTACAAAAGTGTTTTGTTTCAGCGCACATTAACGAGAGAGAGTAGTATGGTTTCCGTATCTGCTCTAAGTGTGAATAACATTCATGTTTCTTTTAACATTTTAATTAACAACTGAAGTATATTAAAGAGACATCAGGACAAACCTAGTAAAGGGTAAATATACCATATCAAGAATGATATCTGTGTGTTGACAAAGAGGACTGAGACCAAGTCGTAACTGTAAACCTCTCACACATACACACACCAGTTTCAACTGGCCTCTTCTCAAGGTTGCTCGGAAGATATACAGTGGAGGATTCAGGACAGAGGGGATGAGTGAAGGTAAAAATGAAAATGGGCTCTTTCAGGGACAGAAAATTCTAGAGGACAATAAACACAGAGAGCTGCTGTTTACTAAGACCTTGTGTTTTTACTGCGTGTCTTTTCATCTTCACAATTCTCTGCACAGTTTAATCTGTTAATCCATCTATTGAGTCGGAAATATGATAATTTTGTTTTATGTACACATGAATGACCAAGCAAAGTCGTATTTACACATGGAAAACTCTTGTGTAATACTTCACATTGTTACAACAGAAACAACTGCTTTTGTCATGTTTTTCTAGGGCTGTAACGTCCCAGTCGATTAGTCGATTAATTGGTTGATACGTTCTGGTTCGACCAAAATTCTGATTGGTCGTTTTTTTGCCGCATTCATTTCATCAGTTTTGCCGCGTTTATTTCATCAGTTTTGCCGCGGTCATTTCATCAGGTGGAAAGCACTATTTGCTAATGGGGGTGTTTTCATGACACCCCTGTTTCACAGGTAACAGTGTGTCTTCAGAATACCCCCCTTGTTTTCACTTTTTTTGGATTAGCCCAACCCACTGGAGAAGAGTGATAGATAGACTATAGAAGGTTTGATGCTGAATATTATTTATTTAATTGTGAGAGAATTTAATAGTCAGTCCTCTTCTAACATGTCAACAACAAAGACATCGACAGTGTGGCAGCATTTTGTTAAAATTGATAACGGGAAAAAGGTTGAATGCAAAGTTTGCAAGCAACAGTTTGCCTTCCACAGCTCGACGACAAACATGACTGTAAAACAGTTCAAGTTCATGGGCAAGGAAGAGGCAAGAAACCGGCTCGTCAACATAAATAATAATTTAATGAGGAACTTAAACAAACATATAGGACAGCAGACATGTCTGCTGATTAAGCTCTCTCTCTCGATCTCCGTCTGCGAGTGGTCTTTATCCCTCTTGACGGCACAATTTAGCCTGATACGGGACTGGGCGTGCGCAATCACGCACCGGTCCCGCCCTCCACCGTGCCACAATGACATATCATCTAAAAGCGGTAAGCTAACTTGTCTGCGTTAGGTTGCCCTGTCTGTTTTGAGTAAACTCTATGAACATATCAGAATTGGCATATTTCAATGTTTTAGTGTAATAATCGTTTTAGGCGTACCCCTCCGCAATGACGGTAGCATCCACCGGACACACGCTGGATTTTAAGCCTCCTTTATCATCCAAACGGAAAAATAAAATCACTTTATTTAGTTTTGTTTAAAATTTGGCTGAATAACATGTTGTAGGTAGCCTACTTTACTTTTATGGTTCCCTTTTATTATTGTGCAAACTAATTTTTTTAGATCAAATTTATTTCTAGTATTATTTATTGGATTTGGGCACTTTAATTTTTTTTTTATTTGCCCACTGTTTGTGTTAGTTTTGAGCCTAAGATGCTTTATTTTTCAGTTATGCACTTTATTTCATTTCTGCTCTTGATCTGGTTTGTTTAATAAATATAATTTTTTTATTAAAATGGACGTGCCTTTTGTGTTTATTAAGAGTAAAAGCTTTAAGTTAATAGTCTATTCGTGTGTGTCTCAGCCGCGAAGCTGAGCTCATGTTCAGCCTTGCTCTGTGCAAGGACATGCACAGAGCGGCTGAAATGACAGTGACAGTTATAACTTCTTATTATAACATATGAGAAAAAGAATTGTCTAAATTATGTTGCATATTCCTCAACAGTTCTTGTGATGATATCACTAGTTGACAACATAGTATATTTTCGGAAATCATAGGCTATGATATTCCGCAGGTGCACGTGATGCAACGCTGTCAGAGCCGACAGACTCGTGTGTCAGACTCATTTCAGTGCAAAATAATTAGGTCAAAAATGATTTAATATACTGAAAATAGCCTACTAGTTTTTATGTTTATTTATAATTAATTTAGGTGGACAACAAGGCTACCAAGTACTGCGCAAAGTGCGAAGCTAATTAATGCAACGTTTTTTTTTTCCTAACGACATTTTTAGTCGATTTTTAGTCGAAAATTTCAGGACTTCAGTCGACCAAGAGTTTCTTTGGTTGATTACAGCCCTATGTTTTTCACTGTTTATTTGTTCTGCCAACTGCCATATTTTGTTTTTGAATTGAATGTGTCACGTCATGATATGGACTGCACTTGAAGGCAGCATTCGCCACAGTTTTAGCAGTAATTTATCACATGAAAATATTTCTAGAATTAGCTTTGCAGTGGCTAGTTTCTCTGATTTTCACGAAGTCGCAAGCAGTTTAGAAAGTGCAACCCCCTTCTTTTCAGCCCCAGGTAAATTTAGGAGCTTTATAATTAGTGCTAATATCATTAGGCAATTGAGTTTTTTAGGCTAAGCCACCATTGTTGGTTTAAGAGGACAATCCCTGTGCGGATACTGCGAGATGAGATATCCAAACAATTGCTATTGTATTGCTATTAGGCTGCATATTATTAGATCATTAATGATTATCATGATGCAGCTTTTGCAGGCAAAAGTTTTAGGTTAGGGAGGTATTTTTTTTTTTCTTTTCTTTTCTCTCCCCTTTTCTCCCCAATTTGGAATGCCCAATTCCCAATGTGCTCTAAGTCCTCATGGCGGCGTAGTATCTATGGGTAGCAGAGGATGAATCTCAGTTGCCTCCACGTCTGAGACCGTCAATCCGCACATTTAACACATGGCTTGTTGAGCGCGTTACCATGGAGACGTAACGCGTGTGGAGGCTTCACGTTATTCTCCACAGCATCCACGCACAACACACCATGTGCCCCAACGAGATCGAGAACCACACATTATAGTGACCACGAGGAGGTTACCCCATGTGACTCTACCCTTCCTAGCAACCAGGCCAATTTGATTGCTTAGAAGACCTGGCTGGAGTCACTCAGCATTCAGACTCCAGGGGTGGCTGTCAGCATCAATACTCGCTGAGCTACCCAGGCCTCCTAGAGAGTCAAGTGTAAAAAAATTATTAGTTGAAATTCACCTTAAAACTGCATCTGAATCTGACACAATCTTACTTGCTTTAGGGGCCTCCAGCTGTACATTTCACTGTAAAACTGAGGCCAAACATCTTATAAAGTGTGTACATTTTTAATTGCAAAAATGTAGACATGTTCACGTAAATTTCATGAGACCATGCTTAAAAGGTGTTTGTCATACAAGCTGTGGCACATTTTTGTGACCCTTTCACATGTCTAAATTTGGTCCAACCTGCTACAGATAAGTTTACATTAAAACTGAATATTCAGTCATCAACCCACCCTCACATTACTCGGAACTCTATACTTTATCCACGTGGAACACAAGAGTTATTATCAAAATGCAAAAAACAGAAAGCCGTCCTTTTCCAAACAAGAAAAATGCATGGTGATCACTTACAGTCAAGTTTTCAGTTGCCATTTTACTTGCTGGTTTATTAAAAATGTACACTAAACAAAAGCGCTACTACTGTACTATCACTGGGACATTAACTTTATAAAGATCTACAATGTTTTTAAATATTTTTTGGACCCTTTAGTCATATGTTGAGCCAGTACTTTCACTAGTGCCACCTGGTGCATGATGCTCCAGAAGACATGAAATCTGTCACTGAGTCACTGAACAAATGTTGTGGGTCAAAAGCAAAATTGTGGGAAAGCCTTGTCTGATCTAATTTCCTTTCAGCACAAAACAACTTCCAATCATCTCAGTGGGTGGTGGGCATAATTACACACAAATTAACCCACATGCACTAATGTATGAGTGTACCAGCACTGATGGCCAGTGAGAGAGAGCTAAAGTATCAGCACTCCTCAAAGAAAAAACAGGAAGTACCCTGGAAAAGAGGAAGAGATCCTGATGACTGCAATCGACTGAATAGTATCAACACACAAGTGTGTGGTGTAAGTTTACCTACAGACCTTGAGTTTAATCCTGTATGAATAATAGGTTATACATGATGAGGCATTACATCGGATGGTGATTTGAAAGAGGATTTCACCCAGCATTTGTCTTTGAAGTCAAGTAAATAATGATGTTAGAGGATACATACAAACACAGATGCTGACATTACTAATGTGTAGACCGTTAATTCCGCACAGACATTAAGCAGGTAAGATGCTCTAAACACAATATGTACTATAGGGCTTGCACAATCATTCATTTTTACAAGTCAAAGTTTCACATGAACTCCGACCATTTCAGACATCAGCAGCACCAAACAAATGTGAATACAAAGAGCTTTTTTTTCTTCACCACATGCTTGTAATTCTAAATTACAGGTTACAAATGATTATACAACGCTAATGACACACAGCCATACTGTGCAGATTTTGGGGTGAACTATCCCTTTAAGGTACATGATCCACAACTAGTCGACACAGACCCAAAAATAAAGAAATATCTTATCTAACCCTTGCTTTTGCATCCATGATATTACTGATTCAACCGGATGAGGGTTAAAAGAGTAAAAGCTTGGGCACAGACCTCATTAACATTAATAGGAGGGTTTTCAGTAGCAGTAAAGATGAGATGAAGGGAGGGAGAATAATGAACTGAAACCAATCAGCTGATCCTCTGGCCTGGTTAGGATGGGAAAAGTTGGTGGGCGAGGTGGAGCTTAGGGTTAACTCCTTTTAACATCTGTGCTAAACTCAGAGCTGTGTGTTTGTGAGTCCCTCTCTGACCCATCCCTACACAAACCCCCCCACCCCCACCCCCCAATCCCTCAATCTCACAACCTTTAACAACTCTTTCTAATGCATTCCTCTCTCTAGAGCAGCATCACATCAACATTAACACAGGAAGTGTGCTATAGGTTGACAATTGATGCTGCTCCATAAGCTGATCCAGCTCTTCATATGGCCAGCTATTTTTCCCTTCCTATGCTGGTGCCACACCACATATTAAAGGGTGACTTCAACCAAAAATTAAAATACTTTCATTGTTTACTTGGACTCTTGTTACAAGCCTGTATTTACTGTACTTTCTTCCTTGAAGCACAAAAGATGTATTCCAGGATGCCTAGAGTGCTCATTTCCGTAAAGGGGGACTGGGACAGTTGAGCTCCAAAAATAAAAAATGACAAAAAAGCACCATTAAAGCAGTCCATACGACTTGTATGCTACATTCCAAGTCTTCTGATGACAGATGATTGTGAGAAATAGACTGAAATTTAGGCTGTTAATTACTGAAAATTGTCCACTCAGCTGCAGAGCTCAAATCTCATTCAACATATGGCACATCATCTCAAATCTCATACGGCACATCAAGACAGGTCAAGCCAGGTTTGAAGTCTATGACGAGACATGCTAGAAACAATTATGTCATATGAAAGAAAGAAATATGGGTTTGGAACGACATTCAAGTTATTATTATCTCCCATTAAGTAACACTTGTGTTTGTCACAATTTTTTTGGAGTGGCAATCAAATTTACTTTAAATTTAGAAGAACAAACAGGGAGAGTGGAGCACCCCTTTTTTAATGGTTTATCTTATCTAATTCCTCCAACAGGGTGTTTTATTTGCCTTCCAGTAAAAGCCGGAGGCACTGATAGCACTGGGTCCAAATTTCAGGGGCATTTTGGAGATTTATGGAGCAACCTTTACACAGCCTCTCTGAAATGCACCATATCCACACCCTATAAAACAAACAGGGAGAGGTGCAAGGCCTCTGCAAAAAGGGTGCTTATACAAACACCTTATTTGAGTGTCATTGAGGGTAAAATTTTGAGAAACACTAAATGTGTTGGTCGATGTGATGCGAGTTTTGTGCGTGATAAAGTGCATCACTTCATCATCCCTGATTGTATCCTAGAGTCCACAGCATAAATTCACACTCCTCGTTAGAAGTAAACCAACCTTATGGCTTGATCAGGTGTCTACGATCTAATTGCACAGAGATATTGAACACATACATACATGCATGTGCTAAATCACAGTAGGCTGTCATTCCTGCAAACAAAACACATTGTTAGCCATCGGTCATGCGCACAAACCTAAGTGTAATAATTCATTCAAGCCCTTGTTATTTGAAGGTGCGTTAAGGGGTGGCAGTTAATAATTAAGCAACCTCTGGCTCAGTTGTAACTGTCCTCTCTCACAGCAAATTAGACCTTCAGTAATGCACCCCCACACACGTTTACCAAGCTATCTAAATGAGGATATATCATAGATCTCTATTGTTTTTATATAATGCTAATTATATAATTACAGACTAACCCTAACACCATGTATTAAACTGACAAGATACAATAAGATTTCAGAGACAAGCAATGCGTGTCCATAATGAACACGAAAATACTGCGCAATGTGACAGAGTGAAAACCAGTAAAACATATTTGATATTTCACATACTGCTATGTGGAGTGGGATTTTAGACCAATGAGAATTTACTGTGGGTGGGGCTACCCAGTGTGACACAGCAGAAAAAGAAATTAAATAATGTCATGGTCGTGGCTGCTTAGGATAGAAACTCAGATTAAAGGCACCATCATACATACCTTTGAACGGTTAAATTCTGCGGACAAAGAAGGATTGGACGGATGTGGAGTGTGTGTGAAATGAGCAAAAAACTAACTGTCAAGCAGCCTCTTTTTATGCTGCAAACTGGGAGAATAGAGTTAAAAATAAAATTGTGGCTAAAACTATATCCTTGTCCACTGTGAAAATTCAGTGTAGCTGTATATGAAGCACTACTCAAACAGAGGTCAATGACAAACCAAGCAAATTCCTGCTGCTCACCTTGGTGAATTCGCCCATAAAAGTTCACCACACTTCAACTCCACACAAAATCCGTGAGGGGAAATTCTTCGCCACCAGAAGTCCACTGTACGAAATTAATGATTGCGTGGATTCCATTTGAGATGACCTTGTGAAAATATGTGTGGTGGCGTCTTAAGGGTCCAAATTCTAGTTTTTACACTGGGTCACAGATGGAATGCAAATCCATTGTTTTCAATGAGATTGATGTGTTACAAAGATTTAGAGGAAAATTGCAAGGGTATGTGAAAGTGATGCTTAGTTATCATATTGGCAAAATCCACTATCGGTTGACCTCTGCAGCAAATGAATGGCTGGGGTTTATTAAGAGGCCATGACTGATAAGGACAAATGAGAAGAATTTGGACAAGACACTGGGGTTACACCCCTACACTATATGAGAAGTGTAGTGGGTTTCTTAATAACCACATAGTGTCAGGACCTTGGTTTAATGTCTCATCCAAAGGATGGTGCCTTTTTACAGCATAGTGTTCCTGTCACTATACTGGGGTGTTAGGACCCACACAGAACACAGGGTGAGCACCCACTGATGGCATCCATAATACCTCTTCAAGCAACAACCATATTTTCCCAATGAGGTCTCCCATACAGGTACTGACAAGGCTCAACCTGCATAGCTTCAATGGGTAACCAGGTGAAAGCTTCGGGGTGATATAGCTGTGGGCTTCTGGTCTGACTGTGGTAAGATTGCAGTGTCAACGTGAGTGCCACCTTGAGTAAAAGCAGCAGCTGTTTACCACTGTAATTAGGCAACTACTCAAAAGATGCCACCAGTTCCACTGTTATTGAAGTATTTGTCTCTATGGATGACACTTGCATTTGTCTTCCGCAGATGCACTGAATGTGTAAAGATGTGAAGAATGTTAGCGTCTGTCTGCCGCAGACCCATAGATGCACTGCAAGAGATGTAAAGAATGTGAGCTGCTTTTGAAGGTGATTTATTAGGAGACAAACAGATATATAAGCATTATACAATTATGATTGCAATATGGAACACGTAATGACACAAATGATCCATCATCAATAGCAGTTCCCTTCCGTGACTTAGGACGGATTGTGTTCATTTCAGCACTCAAACATTTCAGTGAACCATACAGGAGTTTGTTTTAAATGTATCCCAGACCACCTTTTCAAAGTGGACTTGGTTGCAAACCAGCGTTCAGATCAAGCAAATCGACTGAACTTTGAGATCCAACGAAACTGAATATTTTGCTCTAACATTGAAGATATTGCTTTTATTGTTTGTCACTGTATTACATTGTGTCTGGTTAGGACTTCATGTATCCCTACTCTGTACAATCATCTTTTAAAAAAAAAAAAAAAAATTATGAATAATTTTTACCTTTGAGAACATCCCCAAAGGAAGATTTTTTTCCCAAAGTATAGCGAAGTAAACACACACGCACGCACAGACTACACACTACAGAGACCCAGGGGGTAGACATTTATTCTCTAAACAGAGTACACATTTATCCTCTTGACAGAAAAGAGAGGGATCTTCAGGACATTTTCACATTCCCTCTTTTATCCTCAAATGCATCTCTATCAGTCACTGCCCCCACATGCTGTCATTATGAGTGAGGGGGCTGCCTGATCATGTGCATAAAAGAGAGGGAAGAGAACAGTGGTCCGTTCTTCAATCTCTCTTTTGTATGATTCATTTAAAGAGGCCTTCAGATTTTATCTGCTCCTTCCCCATTTCTCCCCTCTGTCCCTTGCTATCTCACTCCGGGTCCTTCAGATTAACTCGGCAAACAGACTCATAATTAAATAGAACACACACTGGGAAATGTCATATGTTAATGGCCTTGCAATTTTAATAACATTTCCATTAGGTGATCATTTGATTATCGCCCCTGGTCTCTCTCCAACTCTCCAACACAGACTCTTCATTGCCATTAGGCTCATGTTGAGGGGCATAGTCCTTTTTTCCAGTGACCACTGTCTGTTTCAGATGACTTCACGTCTGCGTATTCAAGTGTTATCTATACGCATGGTACATCTAAAGACTTGACAGCCTATTTTAATTGAAATAGCTGCACTCTTCAGTATAGGCATGGGATATCTGTCAATAGCTGTCTGGTCAGACGGTTGAATCAGATAAGATTCGGCGAACTGCTGAAACCAGAGAGAATGACCTGACAGCATTAATGAACCTCGGCTTCTCTTGCCTGTCATTCAAACACAGCAGGATGCCACCATCAACTCGCCTGACAGACACAGCGCTGCTGTTTTAGAGTTTCCGGAGGTCAGCTTTATGCTATGCAAAAGACCAAACAGAGAAAAGCAATCCAATAGAAAAATAAACCTGTTGGTATTGCTCTATTCAGAATAGAGAATCAACCAGAACAGCGAGTCTCCACATGTCTCCCTCAGAACAAATATTATCTGGACTGAGACAATCGACTATAACACATATTTACAAGAAGCTTCCACTGTCATTTTTCAGCTTGCTATTTTTCTGAGTCACACACAGAACGCTATGTTTGAATAACTGGCAGCTGTGACGGGGGGCTTCAAGCATCTGTAAGAGAGTTTTTCTGCTGGAACATGTGCATCAGAGCTCACTTGTTCTGCTTTTGATGATTGTACCTGCTGGTGGTATACTGTCGAATCTCTGTACTATATGTATATAAACAGAGACAGTAGAGCAGATCAGAGATGCAGCTGACTAAAGGGTGAAAACAGTGAGCTAGCGTGAATACAGAGAGCACTGGTGTGAAAAAAGGAGAGATGAGGAAAGGAGGGAAGGTGACAGAAGAAAATTATGAAGAGAGGTTACTAGAGGGGAGATGAGGAACAGAGCATTTAACTCTGACAAGTCTACTGGTGTGTGTATTGTATGTGTGAGAATAATCTTTTATAGTGTACATTTTATTTCCAGCATAGCCAGAGGAATCACCAACGAACACAAACACTGTTTATAACAGTGTTATAACAGAAATATGCTTGACGCTACAGCCGTGGCCAAAAGTATTGGCAGTGACATACATTTTGTGTTTCGCAAAGTTTTCAGCTTCAGTTGTTGTGGTGTTGATTCACATTGTTTCTAGTTTATTGTGCAGAGCGATCAGATGCATTTTAAATAATTGCAAAAACTTAATTGGCCTTTAAAAAAAAATAAAAAATCACAAAAAAACTAATTTCACTGTTTTTTGGCCCTGGCACAAAATGACCAGCTAACATCATTTCACTAAGCATATCAACAGCACCTGCTAAAGTGTGAACGAGTACTAGTCAGGTGAAATCACTCTATCATTCTGATTGGAATATAAGAGCAGAATGATTGCTTTAAAAGGAGTGAAGACTTGCTTCCAATCATTGTGTTCTTGTGTTTGCAATGGTTAACTCTTAAGACATGCAGCCATCATCGCTTTGCATCAAAATGGCCTCACATGCAATGCAAAGAATATTGCACTTGAAAGAACCATTTACCGGTTCATCAAGAACTTCAAGGAGAGAGGTTCAAAACGTACTGCAAGAGAAACATCTAACGATCCAGGAGCAATTTGGTGATGATCCTTGCATTTTCAAGCATGATGGAGCCCCATGTCTCAAGGCAAGAGTGATAATGAAGTGGCTCAGAGATCATTACATTGAAATTTTTGATCCGTTGGCCAGGCAACTCCCCGGATCTTTATACCATAGAGAACCTGTGGTCAATCCTCATAAGGCAAGTGGAGAAGCAGAAGCCCACAAATTGTGATCAACTCCGAGCACTAATAAGGCACGAATGGATCGCCATAAGTCAGGATTTGGCCCAGAAGCTGATATCCAGCATGCCAGAGCAAATTGCAGAGGTTATGAAGAACAATGGTCAAAACTGTAAATATTGACTCTTTGCATACATTGAATGTTTTTGCCAATAAAAGCCTTTAAAACTTCTGAAATTCTTATCATTGTTTTCCAGTATACCATAGAAACTTGGGAAAAAATTATCTACAAATACTTTGCAAAACATAAAATGTATGTCACTAACAATACTTTTGGCCACGGCTGTACAGTATATGCACATTTTACTGCATATTGGTAAATCAGTCACAAAAATGTTTAGATAAATTGTAATTTTTTTCAACATTAGGTGAAATGTAGTGCATTATACAAACTACATGGTTATGGTTTAAATGTATTGTGAGAGTTTTGAAAGTGAAATGATAAGTGCAAACAAGCCGTTTACATTTTTTAAGAAAATGTGAGTTGTGTTTACCAATGCAAAAACTCTCCACCAAATTGCTAATGTCTTGTGTGTGGTTGCCAGGGCATTGCTGTGGTTGTTAAGGTGTTCTGATTGGCTTTAATGTGATGCTATGAGGTTGCTAGGCTATTCTAGGTGGTTGCTTACTGGTCCAGGTATACAGAGCTGCAAGCTGCACTATTTAAGGTATCATTTAAATCCATTGAAAAAAAAATGGTACAGCACAAGTTAGGCAGCATCACTAATTATATGTAGATTAGTTCAAAATAAAGCCCTCTTTCAGCATTGAGCACAGGCTCAGGGCTGGAGTTGTGTTTGTCCTTTTGAGTTACTTTGCCACTAGGGTTGAAGCTAATCCACTCATGTAATGTCAAAGGTCACTCAAATCCATCCGAGCTCTAATAGTAGGTCTAAAACACTCGAGATTGAGTTTGCCTGAGCTTCAGCTTATGATCAGATCACTGATGACGTCCAAAGAACCAGCCACTACAGGCAAAGGTGCACTGTGGCCAGCTTATGATGTACTAAAAGGCATTATTACACATTTTTGTTGGGATTATGCCTGTAATCATGCTTTTTTTTATTTCTGGACTTCTTTTTGACACTTTTTAGTATTGAGACTGTAGAAAACTGTCTAGAACATCTCCAGGACACATTTCACCCTAATAACAAAAGAAAGAAATTAGAATTTTAATTTTGCCAAAAGAAAACAAAGCCTATTTTAGGAGCATTAAACTGTGCCATTATCTTCATGACCAATAAGCATATTTCCCACCTTCAATTCACATCCTCATAATAAGAAAAAGAAAAAAAAAACTCATTCTCATTACTGTAATAAAAAAATGATTATATATATATATATATATATATATATATATATATATATATATATACACACATCATGGTAGTAATTATTGTACTGCCTTTACATGCACATTTGTACACTGATTATGCTTAATAAGCAGACAACTTGTCTGGTCATGTAAGCAACTTTAATGGTTTTCTTTTAACAAAATAAGGTCATAAAACAGTTTTGACAAAAAACATCTGCAAGCATAGAATTTTTGCCCATTACCCTGATTTCACATAGCATGTAAACACCTTCACTGGCATTCTAGCAGGATGTCCATCATGAACATGTGTTTTGCGCATACCTGTTAATGTTAACGTATTGACATAAAAATAAAAAAACTGAGAATAACCCAATTTTCTTAAATCTTATGCAAACTTTTTTTTTATTGTCATATTTTATTTTTTTAAGAGTTTAATACAAACAATTAGTGTATTACAGTGATGAGAATATACAAAAAAAATGCATAATAACCAGTTGAGAATATAGTTCACTTATGCACTAGTAAAGAGACATAATTCACTGATGCAAGGTTCTAATACATTAGTAAAGAGCTTCAGTGCATTACTGCACTGATCCAATGCAGTAGCTCAGAATTATTATGCACCACAGCAGGGATCTTATTAACCTTTCCAGGTCGATTATGGGGTGCAGTGATATACAGGGGTATTGCAGTGCTTTGGGGCAGATTATGACCTTGACAGCATTTTTTCAGAGAATATGGCTTCAATCCTGAAGCTGGTTGACACTTTAAAATATTTGAGGCACTGAACAGCATAAAAGGGGATGTAACTTTTTAAATGTTAAAATACTCCTATGCCAGCTTAATTAGCAAAGACAACTATTGAGAAAATAGAGCAATGTTTTGAAATGTTTACACTTTTTGGGTAAATTAACCAATACATGGCTTATAGTTGACTCATATTAAATTGAGATAGGAGAATGCATTATGTGGGAGTGAATTAAGTGTTCAGGCCTCAAAAGTTGATCTTCTTTTACTCCATCCTACAGCCTCCAATGTCAACCTCAAACCCCCCCTTGTCTGCCCTCAGGCTCTTCTGCTATGACTGAGAGGGCATCGGACCAAGGCCACAGTCAGTGGGAGCCACAGTGTCAAGACCAACACTTCACACCCCTGATCACACATGAACCTGACATGTGATACAACTATAAATACACAAACCTTTAAAATCACAGGAAGCAATTACACCGGCAGGTAATGCATTTCTGAATATATGAGCAGCCTGATACAAAAAAAACTTCTTCATTTATGTAAACTTGTGAAGAAACATTCAAAGTGAACCACCAAGGTGGTTTTAACTGAGCCGAATCTTCACAGAATCACTTCACAGACTTGGTTCTCCTTTTTGAATGGCTTATACGAACCAGCAATGCTTTGAAACATGAAAAACTATGGATTGCTACATTCAGACGGACGGATGAACGAAGTATGTAAAATTGTGAGAAAATTTAGCTCAATATACGATTGTTTCGGCACATCACTAATGTTACATCGATGCAACAGAACACAAGCAAAATGACTTGTGTCTTGTGACCACAGGTTAGACAGTCTAGGTTGAGATAAAAAGCTCTAGTTATTGGCCACTTAGACATTGATTAACTTTTACAAGAGGCAAAACAGGCACAAGGACAGTAACACGATGACAAATAAGAGGCAAATCAGTTTGTTGTTTGCATGGTTGCATAGCAGACAAACTTTCTATAAGTTTAAGATTTATGTTATTAGGTCAAATGCAATATATTTTCACATTTGAAAATATGTACAGACCTCATGACCAGGCAATATAAAATCAACTGACCGGCCTAAGGTGAGGAAGATGTTTCTGTGTGGTAGAACATTTCACTTTCAAGAGCAACTCCAATCAGCTGGAGAGCAGTCCTGAATACCTAACCTTCCTCTTTTTCTTTGACTCGCCCCCGTACCTCTCTTTCTCCATCATAATCTCTCTACACATTCATCCTCATCGCTCTATATTCTTGACAGATTCCTGGTGATAGATGGGTTCAGGATGGCAGGTCTTGCAGTCTTTCTCAGCTGATGGCCATCAGAGTCAGCTCCACAGAGTGCACTTAAAGGACCCGCCCACGCCTGGCCTCCACAAGAGAGGTTTCTGAGGTCAGAAGTGCTACACCTGCTCTCGTTGTACCCAGAATATAATCACCTCAGTGCAGCAGAGCTGTGTATGTCTCTCACAGACAATGTCTCATAATTGAAGAAGGAGCTTCTGAGAGTTTAAAAGCTTAGAGCGCTATAGAGAGCAAAAGTGCCAGCCAACTTTTTCAGCTGTCTTGGTTCCGGAGGCACTTTTCCTATTCACTTCTTCCAAGGGGATTTCATAAAATCCTTCATAAGAGTTCTAACCCATGAAACACACCAACCAGTTTCAAGGTGAATCACAACATTAACAACTTTGATTTGAATCAAAAAAAGTATTTTAAAATCATACAAAAAGGCAACGGTACAAGAATGCGTACTTACTAAAAAAATTTCATGTATGAATGAATCCCAAAAAGCATTGAAGTAAAGGAATGACAAATTAAAAACGATGGGGGAAAAAAAAAATCAACAATTTATTTAAAGTGGTTGACTATAAATGTAGAGACAATATATTTTAAGTTTATTGAAAAAGATAAATACAAATATATAAGTAGTTTGAGAGTGCCATGAATGATCTGGGTGGTGGACAACTGTTGCTGTACTTAAAAGAGTGTATCTGAATAGTACAGTACATCACACTTTGTGTTTCATGATCGCAGAGTGGTTTGAAAGAATTTGGGCTGAATGCTTCAAATGAACTGAGACCATCTGAAAACAGTTTTAAATCTATGTTGCAGTTAGCTTATGACGCACATTTATAAAATACAATTTTGACCAGTGCACTTGTAAAGCTGGTGACAAAGTGAAAGTAAAGTTAACTTGGATCATGTTTTGATTTACTCAAAAGGAATCTAGAATTTGGTTATTTTAAAGAGAACCGAAGTGAGAAAATGCTCTCAAACATCCTTATTTCAAAAGAGCCAGGAAAATCATGTTTTTGTGATACAGTGTGTCCCTTTTAAGAACTACTGCATTAATCAATAACAAAATACAGGGTTCATTGAATCCTATTTTGAAGCACTTTATTTTTTCTTGATAAAAATGAATTGATCCTCTGTGAACAAAGACTTTACAGAAGGCACCGTCACTAAGGAACTGTTCAGTTTGTCATTCAGTAGTTTATTCTTTCATGACTTTGTGCCTGTGTGGGTGTCTGTGCACCTCTGTATATATACATTTATAATAAAAAGCTGAAAAGAAAGCTGTATGGATGATTTATCAGAAGAACGTTTAGTATTGAAGGCTTCAGAATGCTTTCAATACAGAAAGATTACCACCATACATCCACCACAGAGAGATAGAGATAGAGGGAGGGAAAATTCTCTCTCCTTTACCATTAAACGCAGAGCTTTCTGTGTTGCTATTGTCACTTCACAGATACAGAGACTCTGTTGGAGAATGCAGCGAAGAACTACTGATCTTTAAGACTTTCTCTTACCTCCCTTGAAAGACCAGAATCAGGTCATGAAATCAGAGTTTTGGGGACTCCAAATTTAGTCTATGTATGTTGGCTTTGAGGCCATCTCTAAATACTCTGAAATTCACTTTTAGCAGAGACATGCATTTAAAATGTACTCTTTCTCTTCCAGGAAAACAGACAAAAAATATTGATGTCTCATCTTGCACTACACAGATCTCTGTTCAGACAAATGCTCTCTAGGAATTAGTGCCTGTATGTTCCTCCTCCAAATACCACCTGCAACCTACAAGCAAATAGCAAATCGTGGTTCATGGCTGTGACATAACTAAAACCTATTGAAATTTTTTTTTTTTTAAAAAAGGGGCAGAACACAGACATATCCCACCCAAATTTCCTTTAATGATTATATTAAATAAAATAAAAAGTAGTGAAAAATTATGTTGGTTAACAAAGAAAAAGCATTTTCTGTGTGTTTTCATGTAGTTTGGGAAATACTGAATCTGTTGTAGCCAATTTTGTGAGTGAGGTGTGTAAAAAGCGCTGTTACATAAATCTACGTTATGAGTGTAATACATACAAAGTATCGAACCTACTATTTACACAGGACTATTTCATTAATTCATTAATGTGTAACGTGTTAACTATGAAAGTAAATGATTAATTGCGATTAATTGTAATTAAATATTTTAAACAAGTGAAAGTCCAAATAAAACAAAAATGAGTTTGCAAAGAACAAAAGCTAAACAGAAACTCTTGTTGCATTTTCTGATAAAGTGTCATCATAGGCAGAACAACAGTTTGTGGTGCTGTTTTTAAGGACAAAAAATAATACTTAAAAACTAAAACTAGTCATTGTCCAAAGACACGAATGAAAAATTATTTATGAAAAAAATGTATCAAATTGCATTGTTAACTGAAACGAGGGTCTGGGTAGCTCAGCAAATAAAGACACTGACTACCACACCTGGAGTCGCAAGTTCGAATCCAGGGCATGTTGAGTGACTCCAGTCAGGCTACATTTCCCCAACCAACCAATTGTCCCTGTTGCTAGGGTGGGTAGTGTCACGTTGGGTTAACCTCCATGTGGTCACTATAATGTGGTCCTTGCTCTAGGTGGGGCACGTGGATCCCACAGAGAACAGTGTGAGCCTCCACATGTGCTACGTCTCCGCGGTAACACGCTCAACAAGCCACATGATAAGATGTGTATATTGACGGTCTCAGACGTGGAGGCAACTGAGATTTTTCCTCCGCCTGCCGGATTGAGTCATTAAACCACCACGAGGATTAAAGAGCGCATTGGGCATGCCAAATTGGAGAGAAAATTAAAATTTTAAATTAAAATTAAAAAATAAAACAAAATGAACTGTACACACAGAAACACTCAACAAAACATGCACTCATTTAATTTAATACAGAATTACTTCTCTCTTGCTAATAAGAGGGTCCAGAGAATCCATTAAGATGGAGATTAGTCAATCTCTTACCGTCCTCCTCCTTGTGTGTGTTCTGCAGGCTGTGCATCCTCTCTGTGCCAGAGGGCTGGTTCGGATCAGACAGTGCAGTGTGATGTTCAGCTGATATCCATGTGGGGTCACTCATATCAAACTCCTCACTACTCACTGAACACTCATCCTGCAGAGAGACAGTGCGAGAGAGATAGATGTCAGTCCAACAGCTGAGACAGGATTGCTCATTTCAGTGCCATGTGTATGAGTGCAAATCAAGAATAGATGTGAAAGTCTGATTTGACCGTGATGTTGGCAGGCAAACAGGCCATGAGGAGCTGTCAGAGAGAGCAGTCACCCCCCTGTTGAGTGACAGCATCCCACTGGGTGACCAAAATGGGCCCTAAAGCACACTGCAAATATAGAATGAATATATAAAAGTATTGAAACAGAGAATGTAGTGTACTGCTTCAACAGGTGTATACAAAATGTATGCATATTTCTCCAATCAAATGTCAACATTAATTATGTCTAAATAATATGTAGAATTTTCCAAATATATTACCATTGATTTGCTGGTGATTAATTAAAAAAGGGACAGTTGCTTGCTGCTGTGGCTGATCGGTGTGTGTGTGTGTGTGTGTGTATATATTATATATATATACAGTATATATATATATATATATATATATATATATATATATAAAACCATCTTTAGACATGTTTTTGTGAAACATCTTATGTGCCTAAGACTTTTGCACAGTACTGTGTGTCTGTGTGCGTGCATTATATATATACGTTAATTTATTTATATAATTTATATATTATAATTTATAGACGTTAATTTCACATTCATTATTGGTGTAGCATATATATATAAAAAATCTTCAGCTTTAGTATTTCAATAGGAAATATACATTTTTAAATATATTACACACACACACACACACACACAACATTAAAACCACCTGCCTAATATTGTGTAGGTCCTCTTCGTGCCCCCAAAATAGTGCCAACCCGTATCTCAGAATAGCATTATGAGATTACATTCTTTTCACCACAAATGTACAAAGCAGTTATCTGAGTTACCGTAGACTTTGCAAGACTGCCCTATGGGGCACGCCACACACTTTGAGAACCACTGCCGTAGACTTTGCCAGTTCAAACCATTCTGTCCATTCTCTGTTGACCTCTCTCATAAACAAGGCATTTCCATCCACTGAACTGCCCCTCACAAAATGTTTTTGTTTTTGGCACAATTCAGAGTAAAATCTAGAGAGTGTTGTGCGTGAAAATCCCACAAGATCAGCAGTTACAGAAATACCCAGCCCATCTGGCACCAACAATTGTTGATGAGAGAGGTCAACAGAGAATGGCCAGAATGGTTTGAACTGACAAAGTCTACGGCAGTGGTTCTCAAAGTGTGGGGCGTGCCCCATAGGGGGGACGCAAAGGTACAGAGAGGGGGGTGCGGAAGATGACCCATTCTCAAATCACTTACATTCAGCAAAAATAGTGACAATACACGCAAATGCTTTGTTTAAACTTTTGGCAGGCACCACAGCGCAAACTGCAGAAAGCATGTAATAGTGTCAGGTGCGCTCTCAGCTGCACTTATGTAAACAAAGATGCCTCGCGAGCCAGTTTCAAATGGGGGATCCCTCAGTCTTGTCACTGATCACAGTCGTTTATACTTACAGGAGGTTTACTGGAGTTTAAAAATGCTTTTATAGATACTACTGAGTTGGATTAACATTCATAGGTATGAATCCTGCCAATTATTGTTTTTATCTTTAAAAAAAAAAAAAGAAAAGAAAGAAAAATTAAAACTATCCAGTGTAAATGTCTCCATTGAGAGAAAAAAGTTCTGCTATTAAAATGCAGAAAAAAACATGCGTATATACGACCCATTTAAAATAATTAGCCTATAAGTGCATGTATTTCACTATGTGCTGTTCGGTAAAGAACGTTCACCAATAACAGTTACGATGTTAAAAAAAAATAGCTATATAATAGAAAGAATTAGGCCTGTGATATAGCCCAGAATACACCTAATGTTTTCTAAACATGACGTGCACACAGAATAAAAGATTAATTCCTTTAAGCAGTCGGCACCTCGTTAAAAATAGCCTTCAGTAGATTAAAAAAAATGGCATACCTAGCCTAAATGTCAAATCTTGATAGATTTAATGTCTTTCATGACATTGATAACTACGTTAATGTATTTTCAGTTTTAACTGTCTATTAAGCGTTGTATAATGCAATAATGCTTAATGGGTTATTCATGAAAATTATAAAATGTTAATACATTTTATATGACAAACTATCACAATCAAGCAATTCTGCATCTGTATATGCAGTTTTTTGTATTGTTTTTCTATGAAAATCTCCACCAGATCAGTAGTTCCCAACCTTTTTACCTTGAAGCCCTCTCTACTTATATATACTGTAAGTGTAGACATACAGTATATCACCACCATGGATGCACACGCTCTCTCCTTGCATGCTATGTGTTTGCTTGTGCGCGCGTGAGAGAGCACTATCATTGACAGCCATGAGAATTGCAAAATGATGATTATAATACAATAATGTTTTTGGAACATGTACTGCCATGAATGTTGCATAACCGCGATAGACATGATACTTGATACATTTCTAGCGGTTGACATTTCTACTGGTCTATTATTACACATTGACGCAGAGCAATGCATCAGCTTGGTGGTCTCATTATAAAACATCAACAAGGTATGCCATTTTAAGAGGTTTTTACAGTCTTTCAGTGTGTGGTTATGGTGTTATTGAATTTTCATGACCATTGAAGATCCAAGAAAAAGAAACTCACAAGCATCTGTTCACGCGAAAGCCAGCACACATGAGTTAGAAGCAGAATAATGTAAATTTGGGGCGCGTCATCCTCACATTGTTGTGCGAAGAGGAAAAGAGTGACATTTCATGTTTTTTTTATTTATTATTATTTTTATGTTTAAGATCACGTTGAGTTAGACAAGGTCACTGACATGCTGTTTACTGTTATCGTACATTTTATGGATTCGCAAATTTTATTCGACTGTTTTTCTCAGAATCTTGCGTGTGACAGTGAGATTAATCTGTCATTATTCAAAATGCTGTGTCATTTTGACAGATGAAAAACAAACAAGAAACTCCGTTTTAAATCTTCACGTGGCATATACTGTATCTTCCTCAGTCTCTGCGTGTACGTGAGAGAGAGAGAGAGAGAGAGAGAGGACACTCGTAAGCATGCGAGTGTGACAAAAACTGTGCTTTTAATGCAAAAATAACTAATGTGTCTCATTTAAAAGTATTTGGTATATGAGGGAAGATGCATTACGAAGTTATTATTCTGATGGTAGGCTGCAATAATAAGTTCATAACTTTGGCAGTTAGATCAGCTGCCACTCGCGTCGATGCCCAAATAATTTCTACATTCGCAAGCAGTAATGGGGGGCTTATGGGGAGTCATGTCACCCCCAACCCCCCCTCAATTCGAGCACTGTCTACAATTATATCTGGCTGCAGCTTGCTGAGCTGTCAGGTCCCTCTCTTCATCACGTGCACACGCGGGGTCTCCTCTTTCGCAGTTCCACTTTTGAAACTGGTTC
The DNA here is from genome assembly GCA_032164185.1 of Moxostoma hubbsi. Taxonomy (NCBI): domain Eukaryota; kingdom Metazoa; phylum Chordata; class Actinopteri; order Cypriniformes; family Catostomidae; genus Moxostoma; species Moxostoma hubbsi. The sequence continues at coordinate 68,408,056 of JAVLUX010000001.1, forward strand.
AGACGAAAGTAGTTGTGCATTTATAGGCGAGTTTCACAACTCGCCTATAAACTCTTTGTAAACGAGTCAGGGGACAGCTAAAAGACCAGATACAGAATATACAAGCTTTATCGCCCAGCCAGAACATCAATAGTATCAAATCTGAATGGTTTTGGTGGCCTGGTGAAAAACTATGCTGAATAACTCATTTCTTTAGCCCTCCCCCACACTATGTTGCAGAAAACATGAACCCAAACCCTAAAACCTGATTCAATCGAGGCATTCAGAAATATTTCCTTTGGTATGATTGCTTTGAAATCAATTAATAGGCCAGGATATACATGTCCTGTTGAAATAAAAAAAAATCCTCTGAAGAAATGTATTTTGTCATATAAGACATATTTATCAGACAAATTTTATTCAAATGTGTGAATAATGTGTTGTGCTACCACATGTACATGCTACAGAAAAACAATATTTTTCTGCTGATAAACATGCTTTGAAATGTCTAAAGTAAAAAGAATATTTCTCAAGGTATAAATAAACTGATACAAGAATGTAAAATGTTTATTAATTTTATTCCTTAAGAGTACATAATTATTAATTAAAGATGTTCAAGGTTGCTCGAAGTAGGACAACATTCTATCATCAGTGGCACTTTGTATAATAGACATCCCAAACATGATCATACTAGATTCAGATTCTAAATTGAAAAAACTAAATAGATTTTTACTTTGTTCTAGATTTTATCATGTTCAACTAAGTATTTTTTTATCATATTTCTAGGCAGTTGTTAGGGTACCTACTAGGTGGATGGTACAGTAGGTGGCAATTTATTCAAAAGAGCCCACCCACAAGTCTCTATGTCCATGTACACACTAAAAAGTTTGGGAGTGACAACCGAATTTAAATGCTGGAGTGAATCCACTAAATTATAGATCCATGTGTACACGGAATACAGGACTGACTCCCACAATTGCGATAATTGCCAAGTGTCAATTGAAACATGAATGCCAACATCTTAACACATTTTGTGTTTGCTGTTTTTGAGCAAAGATGTATTATCATCTGACAATGTTTAGTTAGCTGTCATCATTAGAATCAGTGTTGTTTATGTGCTCTGAACTGTAATGTAAGGGTTATCCTGAGATCACAGAGCTGATAAGAAAAAGTACAATGGAGTGTACAGACTGGAATATATTTATGAGTGAAACCTCAAACCTCTGTGAGTGTGATATACATCAAGAGTAGACTGATCTCACACATGCCATTAAACACGCCATAAACAACTAATGGTTCAGTTCTGTACACACTAAATGTATTTGTCACTACCTGAATTTTTCAGCAGTTAATTTGGTTGTAGAATGTGGTTGTCACTCTCGTATTTGATCAAACTCTGCATGTACTGACCAGGATTAAGCATTAAAAGGTGAACTGACAACTGAATATAGCTGTAGTCTCTACATGGCCTACTTCTGGTTCAATAGATATGGCTTGGGTTGTTCCTTCAGTGCAAGTCTATTTGGGATATTTCTCACCCATTTTATCATCAACCAGGTGAAAATTGAAAGTCCAAACACTTAGAAAAGCAATTGATTTATTATATATGTGACATCTCTCCTTAACAAGCTGCAATGCAGGACGAGTTACATGCCAAAGTTTAATACTTAGTATGATTAATACTAAGTATATGAGAAACATTAACAGTGACATTTGTCTTGGTGAGAAGCGTCACTGATAATAATAATGTGTTAAACTCTCAGTTAAAAAAAGAAAATTAAGAATTAATTTCCTTGGTATACTAATCCATTTCCAAAAATTAATAATTTAGGCTGTCAACACAATTAGTCTGTCCTGTTTCATAATCAGTTTCTTCAAATGCATGATTGTTTTCCCAAATAAATCTATTCTTTCAATTCAATATATTAAATCCCCAGCTAAGCTGTAAGCACCCCAGAGCTAGTAGTGAGGAAGTCTTTTATAATGAATCAAATAAATGACAACACTTTTTTGCCATAGCTGACATCATTATTTCCTCAACATGAATGTTTGGAAGAAACAACTCAAGTACATTTGAAATGCTAAAGTCTGCTGGATTCACAGTTAAAAACATAATTTGTCAAAAGACTACTACTTGCCTATCAGAGAAAACACAATGACAGGTAAAAGCTTCTTCAATGTACAGTAGTGACGCATTACGTGTCTATTGACTTATAACATCATGATTTAAGGCTAGAATTTAGATTAATGTATAAGGGAAAGTGTTTATCTTAGGTCATCTAACAGATCACCTGTTTTTTTTAATAATCTTTTATTACTTTATACGTTTATTATAAATGGTCCTGCAATGTGACAAACACATTTTTAAAAGTACAAATATTGCAAGTAGCCTCTCAATTAATATGAGGTCTTAAAGCTGCAAGAATTATAATTACAAACACATTTGCAAAATGTTTAAAGTAGTTTAAAATGGAGTTTAGTGCGTCGCCACAGGACGTCAAATTCCCAACAAAGATTTTTGTCAGCTACCCACACATTGGGTCTGTTCGAAAACCTATTGAGCTTCCTCCGGAGGCAGCATTTTAAGACATCATAGGTGCTCTCCTGATGTGAAGGCTGTTCCAAAAGGTAATCTTAATTATGCTGCCTCCGAAGATATCTCGTTTAGGAAGCATCATATGTATCATTCCTGGGGTAGGCGATCCCACAATGCACCGTGATGAACTCCGCAGAAAAATAAATCCAAGATCGTAGATGAAGCAAATAAATTTGGATATTAAATATCGTAAAATATTATTGAAAATTGTCTATATTACCCAAAATGTGCGTGCCACGTATATTTATGCTCATTAGAGTATTGCATAATTTCTCTCACATCAGCTGTATTGAAATCAGTTGCGAGTCTCGTGCGCTACACGTGAGGAGCGCTTGGAATCAAGCGTGGAGTTGCTACCTATGTAGGCCGTTCCAAATCTCTCTTTTATGAGGCTCCATTTAAGTAAGGATGCTGCCATAGAAGATAGCACACTAAGTTTTGGAACAGACCCATTCTGTGATTTCAATAATGTCCTATTCAAACTATTGGAACTAATTCAAAAGTACAAAAAACATGATCTAGGAATTACTATTTAAAATAATTATCTTGATAATTAAATGACAAATGTACTGTTGTAATTGTTGTAATAAGTACTATGTAATGAAGGCTATTAAACTAAATTTGTTCCTTTGACTTGCTCCCTTTATTTATGTAACCTACATGATAATGACAAAGTAGTCAAGCATTGCGCAACCGCAATAATAATTTTAATTACATAACAACCTGTACCCTCAAATTAATGTCTCTAAATTATCTCAAGAGCTCAACCACTTCTGTAGTTACAGTGAGTCTGCAATATGTGCTCATTATCTATGTGACCATCTTGAACTTCTCAGTTGACACTGGCTGTACATGCTGTGCCGGGTTTGTAAAGCAATGAAATGAGCATAATGCTGTGGACCGATGAGGATGATTTATTAGACAGGCAAAGCAAAAGTTGCCCCAGTGACAGTGGGTGAGGACCCATCTGTTATTGAAGGGGAACCCTACAACCCCACTGCACCGCATGACCTCTGTTGCAGCAGACGCTTTTCCCCCTAGAGCTGCCAATCACCCGCCATCTCCCACCACCAGCCCAGTGCCGGATTTACTTGGTTAATGAGTTTCACATGCAAATTAGACGTTAATTTCACATTCATTATTGGTGTAGCACTGACAGAGGAACTCTCTTTTCTTTACCACTCTCTCCTTTCCGTTTGTTCTCATTTGCTCCCTTAAAAGAGAAGTGTGTATGTTTTCAATAAATACTTTTAAAATACTTTCTCCTATCCCAGTTTACTGTGCTGAAATAACTATAAAGTTTACTCTAGTTTTACTCTAGTTTACCACTAGTAAGTTTACTCGCATTGGGCCTCATTCATAAAACTTTCATAAATATACGAGTAAATTGGGAGTGAGTTACACAGAAAATTAACCTTCCTGAAAACTGTCCTCCGGATTCACAAATGCTGTGAACACGCCAGATTTGTTTGTTGAATGTATGTTAGTGAATTACAAACATTCGTAAATAGGGCGCACATGCACGTTTATTCACAATTACCATAATCCATGGCCATAAAAACACCATATAAGGAATGCACCAGACTCATTAGTAAATGCTTTTAACATCTATGCGGAACAGTAATAAAATAATAAATAAAAAAAAGGTTTTATGAATGAAGTGCATTCACATTGTAAAATTTTGATTTAGCAAATACAATAGCATCTCAAAGAATGCAACTTTAAGTGTCAGTAAGTTGACAGTAACTTACTGTCGTTACATGTTTATTCTGTATTCTGAGGCTCTTTTGTGAATCAAACAATCCAAGAGGTCAATATAAATGGTTTGCCATGAAGATTTAGTGTAAATAATTTCAGTTCACGCTGGCAGGAGGAAGTCAACCAACATTTACCTTCTCTGGTTCTGTTTTTTGACCAAAACCCTGAAAATAATAAAGATTTGCAAGCTATGACAATGTGCAGGCATTTTATTTATTTTTTTTCCATTGTACGCAACTGCCCACGATACGTTTATCTATGGGTGTAACAGCATTAACCATACATTATCAACTAAACGCAATTTATGATATATTGAATAATGAAACTTTTAAAATAATTTATTACGGATAAATTAACTAATTCAATTATTCGTAAATTTTTTTCATTACTTTTTTAATTTCACTTCTATCCAAATGTAGTGGCAGTTTACCTGAAAGAACACAAAATGTTCGGATGCCTTACGCACGATATGCATGTGATCTAGAGCAGGTGAATTTAAATTTGTTCTGCTTTTGTTTCATGAATGAGGCCCAAAAATTTTAAACCCAAAATTGACAATGCAAGAAATCCACCAATTATTTTCTGCTTTTGACGTCAAAATGTAGACAGTTCAGCGCACATTGTATAAGTAGATAAGAACACCAATAAAAGTGTTTCCGTGCAACATTTATATTAGGGTAATGGGCAAAAATTGGTGCAAATGACAAATGACCTTACCCTGATAAAAGAACAGCATTTCAGCCTTTACATGACCTTAAACATTGTTGGCTTAACCATAATCTGTGCACGAATGTGCATGTAAACAGCACAAAGAAACAGGACATTTAGTGAAAAAAGAAAATTAGGGCGGAACTTAATTTTATCCACTGGGAATTGACTGGATCATGAAAAGTAGCATGCATATGACAGGTGATTAGAGGGACAGGAGGGACTGAAAAACAATGGCTTGGTAACACCAGTCACAAAGTCATTTCAGAAGCTGAATCCTTTTTATAAAGGATTATGAAGAGATTACAAAATGCATTTAAATAAATGATTAAATACACAATTAAATTATTTAAAAAACCTATAAAATTGTTTTATATTTTAAAACTAATTAAATAACTAATTAAATCAATAAATGTCCCTTGAATTCCATTTATAGCACTCTTTGACATCCATTTTTATTTTAGCATCTTTGGGTTAATTTTTCATTTAAGCATGAGCTTCTGGTCCAACATACTGCTCAAGGCTATTAAGAATGCTTATACTGTGCGGGTGTACCAAAGTTACTGTCATTTACTGCACTTTTATGACCAACATTTCCCTTACATTTTCTATGCGTTAATTAGGGCTGGGCGATAAAAAGATATCAATATTTATCACGATAAAAAAATACTCCACGATATCGACGATAAGCTTTTGAGTAATTTTCGATATTTAGCCTGTGTTCCACATCTAGACATGCATGTTGCTAAAAACGCTAGCAGTTTGGCTTTCTTGTCGTATGTTTCCACTGGCGTGTGCTGAGCGAATGTGAGCGAGCGCTTTCAATTCCTGCCTATGGAAACCGAGCATCAAGCTCGCGAGGTGGATTGTAAAATTGACATTGGGGAAAGCGGTTCCCTAGCGTTGGAAGTGGCTTTGTGCGGATTTATTCTGCATCAGTGGAAACGCAGCCTCTGACTGTATGAAGTTGCTATAGCCCGCTATGCAAGGTCACCGCGTTCCAGATCCGGACCCCAGATTGATTCCATCTTGACTGCAAGGCATCATGTCAACGGTTACGCCATCTCATCGTCTCTCAAATCAAGTCAAATCAAATCAAATCACTTTATTGTCACACTACCATGTACACAAGTGCAACAGTAGGTGAAAGTCTTGTGTAGTTCCGAGCAACATAGCAGTCATGACAGTGACAAGACATATACCAATTACAATAAACAACATATTTACACAACACAATTGTACAAATACTAACACAACACAAATATACAATGTACAGTAAACAATACACACAATATAGAATACACATACAATAAAAAAAATTAAATAAGAGTATATAAAAATATATATGCAGTTGTTATATTGTGAAGAATATAATTATGACAGTCCAGTGTGAGATAATAGATTAATAAAGTGCAGTGCTGATTGTTGATTGTGAGAGATCAAGTGTTCAAAAGTCTTATTGCTTGGGGGAAGAAGATGTCATGTAGTCGGCGGGTACGGGTCCTGATGCTGCGATACCGCCTGCCTGATGGAAGCAGAACATGACTCGGGTGGCTGGAGTCTCTGATGATCCTCTGAGATTTTTTCACACACCGCCTGTTATATATGTCCTGGAGGGAGGGAAGCTCACCTCCGATGATGTTTCTGGCAGTTTGCACCGGTCTTTGCGGTTGTGGGCGGTGCTATTGCTGTACCAGGCGCTGATGCAGCCAGTCAGGATGCTCTCTACAGTACTGGTGTAGAACCGCGTGAGGATGTGGTGGTTCATTCCAAACTTTCTCAGCCGTCTCAGGAAGAAGAGGCGCTGGTGAGCCTTCTTCACAACGGCCAAAGTGTGAACGGACCATGTGAGTTCCTCAGTAATGTGGACACCGAGGAACTTGAAACTGCTGACTCTCTCCACTGGTGCTCCATTAATGGTGATGGGGCTGTGTTCTCGGTCTTTCCTCCTGAAGTCCACTACAAGCTCCTTGGTCTTACTGACATTGAGGGAGAGGTTGTGCTCCTGACACCAGCTTGTCAGAGTGTGCACCTCCTCTCTGTAGGCTGTATCATCATTGTCAGTGATCAGACCTACCACCGTCGTATCGTCAGCAAACTTAATGATGGCACTGGAGCTATATGTCACCACACAGTCATGTGTGTAAAGGGAATACAGTAGTGGGCTGAGAACATAGCCCTGCGGGGCTCCAGTGTTGAGGGTCAGTGATGAGGAGATGTTGCTGCCCTAACCACCTGACGTCTGACTGACATGAAGTCCAGGATCCAGCTGCACAGCGAGCTGTTTAAGCCCAGAGCCCGGATTTTCTCATCAGGTTTGGAGGGCACAATGGTGCTGAGCTGTAGTCTACAAATCGCATTCTCATATACGTGTTCCTTTTTTCCAGGTGGAGAGAGCAGTGTGTATTGTTGATGCAATGGCATCATCAGTGGAAGGGTTGGGTCCAAAGAGGTGGGTAGCACAGAGCAGATGTGATCTCTGATTTACCTCTCAAAGCATTTGCTAATGATGGGGGTGTTACGGAATTATATAAATTTTTGGCTTATTGGTTTCTTTTGGTCTGACGACTGGGCGTGGGAGTCATGTTTCATTTCTTTATTACGATTTATCCTAGACGGATCGTAATAAAATGGGGGCTCGTCCGCTGCTTTTGATTCCGTTTTGTTCGTTAGGCCATATTTTTTGTTCACTCGTTTGATTGTTCTTTTTTTTCTCTTGTCTCCGGGGAAAAAGAAAGAAAGAAAGGGATCGTATTTGGAATATCTTGCTGGTGAGTATACTATTTGCTAAATGCATTGTTGTTTTTGATTGGCAGTTTTTATTTGTGTAAAGGAGTTGAAAATAATTATATAATGGAGTTTAGCATTGAAGCCTTTAGACTTTCACCTACTTTGCAAGCATTAGAAAAATGTCGTAAATCTGACTTGTTTTTGGTAGCTGATTTTTATGAAATACCTGTTCCAAGAGCTGGGACAAAGCAGGTAATTCGAGAAGTGTTGCGTGATAAATTAGTGAGGATTGGAGTTTTCGAATGTGACGAATCCGGTCCAGAGTTACGATATGCCGAAGCCAGTGTGCAGAATGCGGAAGCTGCTTTTGAGGAATCTGTTGGTGGAAACGCTGTTGCTGCTAATCCGCTTGTAGGTTTGAATACAGAGGATCTTAAATTGGCAGTTAGACTTAAGGAACTTGATTTAGAAGTTAAAAGGCAGGAGCATAACACGCAGCTTTTGAAGATGAAGCAGTACGAGCTGGAAAGCAAAAGCGTGCGTTGTTTGCCGGTGAGTACTTTTAAAGTTCCTGTGTCACCTGATAGGCCTACTGCTAATGTTGATTCTCATGTGTCACCTACTGTAAATTCAAATGAATTTGACATTAGCAGACAAATTCGACTGGTGCCTACGTTTAGAGAAACTGAGGTAGACTCTTATTTTAATGCGTTTGAATGTATAGCTGGCACTTTGCGTTGGCCTAGGGAAATTTGGCCGCTTCTACTTCAGTGCAAGTTGGTTGGGAAAGCGCAGGAGGTATGTGCCTCTATGTCAATTGAAGAGAGTCTTGACTATGATTCATTAAAGGCGTCTGTGCTAAGAGCCTATGAATTAGTCCCAGAGCTTATCGTCAGAAGTTTCGTTGTCATATAAAGGCTGCCAATCAGACGTTTGTGGAGTTCGCCCGTGACAAGGGAACTCTTTTTGATAAGTGGTGTCAATCCAGCAAGGTAAGTGATTTTGGTAGACTTCGTGAATTAGTATTACTAGAAGATTTTAAGAATTCGTTATCCGATAGAATTGTGGTGCACCTTAATGATCAGAAGGTGAACACAATTTCACAGGCCGCTGTTTGTGCAGATGAATTCGTTCTAACGCACAAAAATTTTTTTCCACCTAATCGTCGGGAAAATTCTCAAATTAGTGTGGGTAAAAATGTGAAATATTCGAAAGCTGTAGTTCCGAATCAAGCCGAAAATCGCGAATGCTTCTATTGTCACGAATTTGGCCATTTGATTGCTCTGTGTCCAGTATTGAAAAGGAAAAATCAGTCACTAAGAGGGGATAATCCTAAAAGTGTTGGTTTTGTTCGTGCGAAATCGAAAATTAACCTCAATGAGCGAAAGGTTGATTCAGTTTATGATCCGTTTATTTTTGATGGTGTAGTGTCTTTCGTTGATCAAAAAGAGAATAAATCAATTCGGATTCTCCGTGACACTGGAGCAGCTCAATCATTTATACTTGATAGTGTGTTACCATTTTCGAAAGATTCGTCATGCAATTCAAATGTCTTGGTTCAGGGCATTGAACTGGGTATACTCGAAGTACCTTTGCATTATGTGCATATCAAGTCTGACCTTGTTTCTGGTCCTATTAAAATTGCTGTACGTCCGCAGCTGCCTATTAGAGGAATTGATCTGATCCTTGGAAATGATCTGGCCGGTGAAAAAGTTTTGCCATTACCCGAAGTGATCGATGATCCGATTTATGAGCTTCAAAATTCAAAAGATTTGGCTTCTGAATTTCCTTCTGTATTCCCTGTGTGCGTAGTTACGCGAGCGCAAGCTCGTAGGTTCGGAGATGTAGTAGGTCTTTCTGATAGTTTCTTAAATCTGACTGAAATTGTTGATGAATCTTCTAATTCTTCTGATGTTCAGGTGTTAAAACGCTCTAAGCCGTTGTCCACGCACTCAAGTGCTGAAGTTGACCTGTCATTGTTTATTGACAGAGCAACATTAATTACTGAACAGCAACATGATGTTTCTCTTTCTCGTTGCCGAATATCAGCGGTGGAGAAAAATGATTTGGATAAGAGACCTATTGCTTATTTCTGGGACGATGGATTATTAATGCGCAAGTGGTCATCAATTGTTTGTGAATTTGAATGCAATTCAATTTATCAGATCGTGGTACCTGAAAATTCGCGTTCTCACGTTTTGAATTTGGCTCATGACCATAATTTTTCGGGCCATTTGGGCATTACGAAGATGTATAAACGCATTTTAAGACACTTTTTCTGGCCTGGTTTGAAATCGGATGTAACAAAACATTGTCGATCCTGTCATGTTTGTCAGCTCGTTGGAAAGCCAAACCAGACGATTTCTCCTGCTCCTCTGTGTCCTATACCCGTTGTGGGAGAACCGTTTGAACACCTTATACTAGATTGCGTTGGTCCGTTGCCGAAAACGAAAACTGGGCACAAATATATACTCACGATGATGTGTACGGCTACTCGTTTCCCAGAGGCTGTACCATTACGTTCTCTGAGTACTAAGGTTGTTTTGCGATCTCTAATTAAGTTTTTTTCCACCTTTGGATTACCAAAAATCATACAGACCGATCAAGGATCTAATTTTATGTCTAGGGTGTTTAAACAAGTTTTGACTCAACTGAATATAAAGCATCAGGTGGCTAGCGCCTATCATCCAGAGTCGCAAGGCGCTTTGGAAAGATTTCATCAGACTTTGAAGTCTATGTTACGTACTTATTGTGCTGATTCTGCGAAAGAATGGGACGAAGGCTTACCATTGTTGTTATTTGCTATACGTGAAACTACACAAGAATCTTTGGGATTCAGTCCGGCAGACTTGGTTTTTGGGCACTCTGTCTGAGGTCCGCTTAAGCTTTTGAAAGAAAAGTGGATGTCTAGGGAATCCACTTCGACTAATGTGCTGGATTATGTGAGCTCCTTTCGTGAGCGGTTGCATAAAGTTTGTGATCTGGCTCGTATTGCACTATCGTCTACTCAGGCGAAAATGAAAGCTCATTTTGATCAAAAGGCTGTTTCTCGTGGTTTTGATCAAGGCGACAAAGTCTTAGTTTTACTCCCAATTTTGGAATCTGCTCTGCAAGCACGTTTTCATGGTCCGTATGTTGTCAAGTCTAAGCTTAGTGAAACTGATTATGTGATATGTACTCCTGACAGGAAAAGGAAGACTCGCGTATGCCATATTAATATGTTAAAATCATATGTGACGCGAGACGATGGCAAAGAGTCTAATAACCCTATTGTCCCAGTGGCTTCTATTCCTGTGCACGCAACATATTGTCCTGATGAAGATGGTTTGACTTTACGAAATATTCCTGTGACTGGCGTGCGATTGCAGAATTCGCAAATTTTGGCAGATTTAGAATCATTTCTGTCATACCTGCCTGTTTCGTCTCGTAATGATTTAAGTGATTTAATACAGTCTTACCCTGCTTTGTTCTCAGATGTGCCTTCTCGTACTACTGCTGCATTTCACGACATTGAAATAGGAGATCATACTCCGATTAAGCAGCATGCTTATCGTTTAAACCCCACTAAACGTGAATTAATGCAATCTGAGATAAAGTATCTTCTTGACAATGGTTTTGCTGTTCCTAGTAACAGTCCCTGGAGTTCACCGTGTCTTCTGGTTCCCAAGAGTGATGGTTCAGTTCGTTTCTGCACTGATTATCGAAGGGTTAATGCAGTTACGAAAGCAGATTCGTTTCCCCATCCTCGTATGGAGGATTGTGTGGATAAAGTTGGTTCAGCTGTGTTTGTTACCAAGTTAGATCTGCTTAAGGGTTACTGGCAGGTACCCTTAACGCCCCGCGCTGCCGAAATTTCTGCGTTTGTCACTCCTGACAACCTATTAGAATACACCGTTATGGCTTTCGGCCTCCGAAATGCTCCAGCTACATTCCAGCGCCTTATGAATTCTGTTTTAGCCGGTGTTTCTAATTGTGAGGCATATTTAGATGATATTGTGATTTATTCCTCTACTTGGGATGATCATTTGAAAACCCTTCGCAATGTTTTTAATCGCTTTCAAGAGGCTTCGTTTACCGTTAATCTCGCAAAATGCGAGTTTGGTAAAGCTACTATAACTTACTTGGGAAAGCAGGTAGGTCAGGGACAAGTTTGCCCAGTTTCTGCTAAAGTGCAAGCTATTCTAGAATTCCCTATGCCAAGAACTAAAAAAGAACTGAGACGGTTCTTAGGCATGGTGGGTTATTATCGTGGCTTCTGCCGAAATTTTTCAGATATTGTTCTGCCTCTTACGAATTTGCTCAGTCAATCTTGAGATTTTATTTGGTCTAATTTTTGTCAAACGGCTTTTGATTCAGTTAAAATTTTGTTATGTAGCACCCCTGTGTTAAGAGCCCCGAACTTTTCATTGCCTTTCAAAATTGAAGTGGATGCCAGTGCTAATGGAGCTGGTGCTGCACTCCTGCAAGAAGATGATCAGGGCATGGATCATCCCGTGTGCTACTTCTCGAAGAAGTTTTTAAAACATCAATTGCATTATAGCACTGTTGAAAAAGAAGCTTTAGCGCTATTATTGTCTCTTCAACACTTTGAAGTGTATGTGGGTTCTATTTCATTGCCGGTTAAAGTTTTTACTGATCATAATCCACTAACCTTTCTTGCAAAAATGCAGAACTCTAATCAACGCATTATGCGGTGGGCATTGATTGTACAAGAGTTTAATATTGAAATTTGTTATAAGAAAGGAAAAGAGAACGTGTTAGCAGACGCGTTGTCACGCTCTGTATAGGAATGATGTTAACTCTTAGTGGAGGGGGTGTTACGGAATTATGTATTCGTTATTTCTGTGTGTTTTTCTTTTGTTATTTCTATTTGTTCTAAGCAGGATCTTCTGATCAGCTGTGGGATGGCTCCACCCCTTTAATTGGCGTGGGTTTAAAACTCCAGTTTCCGCCCTCTGAGAGGGAGCTTGTGCGATTCCGGGCCGGTCGCACTTCTCCTGTCTCCTCTCCAGCCGTCAGACCATTATTTTACCTGATTTAGATTAGGTTATGTGTTTTATTTTTCAGTGATTGTGTTTTGTAGGGTTGACCTGCCCTTTTCTTTGAAATCACGTTCGTTCTGTTTTGTTAGAGTATTCAGGTTAATTTGTTGGATTTGATTTGAATACTTTGAGGGAAGTTAGTTTGATATTTTGTTTATTATCTGTTTTGTTTGTTATTTTGGGCCTTGGGTCTTCCTGAAGATTATACACACACTGGTTTGTTACTTTGGAAATCATTTAATTTTACGTATGTTTATTTCTTTTTTCTTCATCTTAATAAAACGTCTATCGTTTTTTTCTAAATTTTTGGCTTATTGGTTTCTTTTGGTCTGACGACTGGGCGTGGGAGTCATGTTTCATTTCTTTATTACGATTTATCCTAGACGGATCGTAATAGGGGGTCAGAGCAACAGGATGCGAGTCATTTAGGCAAGTGATTTTGGCTTGCTTCGGTACAGGCACAATGGTTGACATTTTGAAGCATGTGGGGACAACAGACAGGGAGAGAGACAGGTTGAAAATGTCCGTAAAAACACCAGCCAGTTGTTTCACGCACGCTCTGATGATGCGTCCCGGAATGCCGTCTGGGACCGCGGCTTTACGGATGTTCACCCGTTGTAAGGATAGGGTTACATCCGCAACAGAGATGGAGAGTGAACCAACCTCTGTAGCGTCAGCCACGAGTGCTCCCTCCGTGAGGGCGGTGTTATTGTCCTCGAAACGAGCATAAAATGTGTTAAGCTCATCCGGGAGAGAGGCAGCGGTGTTCACGGCAGGGTTTTTATTCCCTTTGTAATCCGCGATGATGTTATTTCCCTGCCACATACTTCTAGAGATGGTGGTGTTGAACTGTCCTTCAATTTTGTGCTTGTACTGGAGTTTGGCAGCACTGACAGAGTTACGGAGGGCATAACTGGCTTGTTTACGCTCCTCTGCATTCCAGGAATGAAAAGAAGAGGTCCACGCATTAAGTGCCGCGCGAACATCGCCGTTAACCCATGGTTTCTGGTTGGGGTAGATCCATATTTTTTTGGTGGGCACAACGTCCTCTACGCACTTCCTGATGAAACACGTTATGCTATCAGCGTAAACCTCGATGTCGTCATCAGAGGTGGACAGGAACATCTCCCAGTCCGCGTGATCAAAACAGTCTTGTAGCATAGAGTCTGATTGGTCCGACCAGCACTGGATCGTTCTGAGGGTGGGTGCTTCCCGTTTTAGTTTCTGCCTGTAAGCGGGCAGAAGCAGAATGGAAGAGTGGTCTGATTTGCCAAATGGTGGGCGGGGGATTTTTAGCCATCCCGGAAAGGAGAATAGCAATGATCCAAAACCCGGTCCCCTCGTGTGTTGAAGTTGATGTGTTGGTGGTATTTTGGAGTGATTGTTATAAAATTGGCTTTGTTAAAATCCCCGGTAACAATGAACACGGCCTCAGGGTGCACGGTTTCCTGCTCACTTATACTCCCATAAAGTTCCTTGAGGGCCTTGTGTCTGTGTCGGCTTGTGGGGGGATGTACACAGCTGTGATAATGACCGCTGTGAATTCCCTCAGTAGCCAGAATGGTCGACACAGAAGCATGAGATATTCCAGATCAGGAGAGCAGAAAGACTTGATAAAATGTACGTTCCTCTGATCACACCATGATTTGTTGATCATAGAACATACACCACCACCTCTGCTTTTACCTGAGAGGTCTTTCGCTCTGTCCGCTCGGTGCACGGAGAAACCTGTGGGTTCGATGGCCGAGTCTGGAATCTCTGCAGACATCCAGATTTCTGTAAGGCATATAACGCAGCAATCCCTCGTCTCTCGTTGGAAAGAGATCCGCACGCTCAGCTCGCAGAGCTTGTTGTCCAGAGACTGAACATTTGCCAGTAGTATACTGGGGTAGAGAGGATCGATTTGCACGACGGCTCTTTTTCCCCTTTTCCTTCTGCGTTTTCGCGGCCGGGCAGCACAGACAAAGGGCTCTCCGCTGACGTGTTTGTAAATAGCAGGTTGGCATTGAGGAATTTGAAGTCCGGTTTTCAGTGTGTAATTGCCAAACCAATGTCCAAAAGCGTTTGTCTGTCGTAAACAATAAGGCAGACAACATCAAAGACAAAAAAACAAAAAACTGCAGTATTGTATCGGAGCTCGCAACGCAGCAGCCATACTCGGCGCCATCTTGAGTCCAATGTGGACTCTAGTGAGCAGCACAACAAAACAACAGTGCCGGTTACATCATATCTGATCTTTCTACGTTGTATTCTTGAATATTTTTCTCTAGCACTGAAACACGCTTCACTGATGCCCTGTCCCGGGCCGCACCCGTATCCTCTTTTTCCCACATGTGCGTAAACATGAGGTGCGTGTTTCCAGAGCGCCTTTAGACCATAAAGTTTTTCTTTCTAAATTTTGTTTTATTAATAGCATGTTCCAAGCCTTTAATAATAAACAAATAGATTACAGTTCTAATTTTGTGAAATTATTCAGATTTCATCATCTCAGAAAAGGATGAAAGACAAAACAATTTACTAGTTTGTAGCCTAGTCTTTCTCACTTTAATGAAAATAGAAAAATGGTCCATTCAGACTTTTACATTTTCAAAAGTTTTTCTCTGGAGATACCCCTGAACCCCCATCAGTCTCCTCAGTCACAAGGGCTTCTATGCCCCCATACTTGGTTATCTGTATGTAAAGAAATCTGAAAATAATTTTTAATATAAAGAAAAAAAAACAAATAAATATATATATATATATATATATATATATATATATATATATATATATATATATATATATATATATATATACACACACACACACAGTCACTATGATTCAAAATGAACAGATCGTCTTATAACATTCATGTCCAACTGCACTTTGATATAAATAATTGATATAAACTGTAAAATATTGTAATATTTACATAGAAGATCCCTCAGACACCACTGCATTGGTGGTGTCTGGGCACCCAACGCAGTTTTGTAAAGGCTATTTAGACTTTTTAGGATTTTGTTTTCGCTTCTTGTGATTCAATATCGTGATAAATATCGATATCGAATGATATTTAAATGAATATAGTGATAATATTTTTTGCCATATCGCCCAGCCCTAGCGTTAATGTTAAGTGAATGCCAAAATTTTTGTTGGCGACTTGATCTGCAAGAATGTTGTAGCCATGTTGTAGAAAAAAAGTAATTGACTGAAAACCTGAAAATGAAAATGCACAAAGTTCATGCTTATAAGAAAAATCAATCCAAAGATAAGGCTTAAATGAAAATGGATGCAAACTAGTGCTAAAATGAAATACAAGGGATATCTATTCATTTATTGAGTGATTTAATGATTAATTTTATCATTGTATATTTATTTTTTTTACCATTTAATTATATATTTATTTATTAAAATATTTGGGGGCCTGTGTAGCTCAGCAAGCAAAGACGCTGACTACTACCCATGGAGTCGTGAGTTTGAATCCAGGGCATGCTGAATGAATCCATCCAAGTCTCCTAAGCAACCAAAATTGGCCCAGTTGCTAGGGAGGTAGAGTCACATGGGGTAACCTCCTTGTGCTCACTATAATGTGGTTCTCTCTCTCGGTGGGGCACGTGGTGAGTTCTGCGTGGATGCTGCAGAGAATAGTGTGAGCCTCCACACACGCTATGTCTCCGCGGTAACGCGCTCAACAAGCCACGTGATAAGATGTGCGGATTGTTTCAGACACAACTGAGATTCATCTCCGCCACCCCGATTGAGACAAGTCACTATGCCACCACGAGGAAAAAAAAGGGGAGAGAAATACTTTATTTTCAGCAATTTGGCCCTCCTTGGTGTATGTGTATGATATATGCATACAGTATGTGTAAGAATGACACCCCCCCACCACCAGAGATCAGAAATGATGCCCAGGGGTCAGAAGTCATTACACTCAGTTTGGTCAGCTGACTGGAACAGACAGCAAAGGGAGGGGTCAGGGGCATCCTTAAAAGGTTACAAGGACACGCCAGACCCGCTTCAAGCCAAGGCTCAATACGTCAGTTAGATAACAAAGAGGATCACCCTACTCAGTCACTTAAAGTGGCCACACACTCGCCCATTGTGTGTCCCACCCCCCCCGAATCCTGTGCAATGCAATCTGCAGTATTTTCATTCCCTCGTTGAAGTCACCAAATGAACATTACAGCACCTCAATCATCTTCCAAAAAAACATAAAACGGGAGCCTGTATTAATCTGACATGTATCTCCTTTTCAATTACAATCGTATAAAACGGCATTTAACCGCTTCAAGCTCATGATAAGTGCCGCACAGCTAATCCAATTTAGAACAATGAAGGTCATCAGCGGATGAATCTCTCCAAGTCCATCTTTCTAACCGCCCCCCCATGCCTAAATTCTGATGGTATTTTATTAGCTTTTATTGGTTATTAATGATCCTGCATGTGTGCTCACCTCATCAGCATGCAGGTGACATTCCGGTCTCTCACTATCTGTCTCCCTTTCTGACAAATTGCTGCCTATGCAGATAGAGAGAGAACATGGACAGCCTGGCATTTTCTCCCCTTACGAAAACATGCCAGGTCTTCTCTGTCTTTAAAGGCATAGTTAATTCAAAATGAAAATTCA
This sequence comes from Moxostoma hubbsi, assembly GCA_032164185.1. Taxonomy (NCBI): domain Eukaryota; kingdom Metazoa; phylum Chordata; class Actinopteri; order Cypriniformes; family Catostomidae; genus Moxostoma; species Moxostoma hubbsi. The sequence continues at coordinate 68,425,478 of JAVLUX010000001.1, forward strand.
AAATCATTATTTACTCTCCACTGCGTTGCTCTAAATCCAAAGACATGTCCTTTTGTGTTCCCCAAAAGACAAAGTCAACACAAGTTTGAGCAAATGATGACAGGGATTTTATTTCTGGGTTAACTCTTTAATGAGAATAAAAGATAGACAGTCTCATTGAAAGAGAGTCCAATCACCTGGTTTCTTTCATTCGTGGTGTGATGTGTGTGCATGTGTGTTTTAGGGTTTCTTTTGTCTGAGAGCAGTGTGTGTGTGTGTGTGTGTGTGTGTGTGTGTGTGTGTGTGTGTGTGTGAGAGAGAGAGAGAGAGAGAGAGAGAGGATACATAGAGCACAAAGAGCAGACATCCTTGGGAGACAGTATAGTCTTAGCCAGGCTGTGCGTTACCACCGTCTCCTCTCCCTCATTCATAAGCCAGAACTCTCACTCAGTTGATTAACTTTGCTTTTAATAATGATATGCTTTTTGTAGGTGAGAATAAAATTAGCTTTTTATCACTTTAACTGATTTATGCTTGCACGGCCTAAACCTCTGAGCTAGGGATTGGTTCAGTCCAGATACTTGTAGAGTGACTTTATTAGCAGGGTTAGCCTGTTAGCCGCTCTGCTGTATAATATATATATATATATATATATATATATATATATATATACCCTGCGATGGACTGGCGACCTGTCCAGGGTGTACCCCGCCTTTCGCCCAGTGTTAGCTGGGATAGGCTCCAGCCCCCCGCGACCCTGTCCAGGATAAGCGGTTGACGATGGATGGATGGATGGATGGATGGATATATATATATATATATATATATATATATATATATATATATATATATATATATATATATACACACACACACACACACACATACACACATACACACAGTATATGTGTGTGTGTATATATTGTATATGATATATACACTGTTTTAGTGATTTTGGAGCTTAGCAGAACCAGTCTCCATTTACTATCACACTATGAAAAAGAGCAGCTATGATATTCTTAAATTCACAATTTTAAATAATTGATTATGTGACAGCGTGATTCTTTTGCATGCATCACTGGAACAAGCAATACCTTCCAACATCATGTCTTATTCAATCTATAATTAGCTCCCCTCTCTTTCTACCTTTCCTCTCTTTCCATAGTAAAAAGGCAGCAAGGATGCGATGTGGCTCTAAAAGAAACAACATACATTTAAAGACCTAAAATGAAAAGAATAAAATTGAGTAATGTGAAGCATATCTAAGCACTACCATGGAAACTGATCAAGATTTGCAATACTGAACTGATTTAAACAGAAAAAAATCTTTTCAGTCCAGACACAAACTTACGTATTCTCATTAAATGACTAAAAATGGCATAAATACATAATTAAAGTCAACATTTAACATATCTAAAAGGTGACATTTCTTATAATGTACTTCTGTAATTGTTGTCAAGTAATTTATTTTTTTCTGTTTGTTTTTTGGCCCGAATCCATGGCTTTACGACAGTAATATTATATTAATAACAATAGTTGATTATGTGGTAACAATGGTTTACTAACTAAATATCATGGTTAAACTATTGTAAGGGTAAACAAAATAGAAGTCTGTATAAGCTCACAAATATAAAAAAAATAAAATAAAACTAAAATAAATAACTTGAATTATGACTAAAAATTCTATTTTAAATTAACCATTTCATCCCAAGAAATTGCACAAAAAATTATTTTAATAATAATTAAACAAGATTTAATAGAAGTATCGGTATTGTCGATACTGGACTTGAAATTATTGGTATCGGACCGAAAATAAAATAAGTGGCATCACCCATCCCTACTGAAGGCCACAAAACTCCAATTTGGATTTAATGGGCTCTCTACACCCTAATCAACATGAGATGGCACGCAGCTGAATTCAAATCATGACAGAAATAGAACGGACAGCCATATTCTCACACATTCACCACACACAAGTTTACAGGATCTTCCCAGGCCCTCAAGAGGACACTGACAGCTGCCAGTCACGTCAAAGCTGCCTGCATCTCTCACATCCAACACATGTTCGAACGTGTTACACGAGCCCCGCTCTCTTCCGCCTTTCACTTCCTTCTCTATGTGTGATGGGATCAATAGCAACCTTAGAAAGCACACTGTATCATTACAACACAGAAAGGAGAACGCATGCCATTGCTCTACCAAGTCATGTAAGCCTGCACGGATTCATTTGTGAACACACACACACACACACACACATTGGTGCAGCTATCCTTATGAGGACTCTCCATAGACATAATGATTTTTATACTGTACAAACCATATACTCGATCCCCTAAACCCAACCCTCACAAAAAAACTTTGTCTTTTTACATTTTCAAAAAAACATAGTTTGGTATGAATTATGGGGCGCAAGAAATGTCCTCATAAACCATTTATAGCATAATTTCCTTGTAGTTACCAGTTTGAACCTAAAAAAAAATGTCCTTGTAAACCACCCAAACCTGCACACACACATACACTAAATGTGTGTGTGTGTGTATATATATTGTATATGATATATACACTGTTTTAGTGATTTTGGAGCTTAGCAGAACCCGTCTCCATTTACTTTCACTCTATGAAAAAGAGCAGCCAAGATATTCTTAAAAAATTCACAATTTTAAATAATTGATTATGTGACAGCGTGATTGTTTTGCATGCATCACTGGAACAAGCAATACCTTCCAACATCATGTCTTATTCAATCTATAATGTGTTCCCCTCTCTTTCTACCTTTCCTCTCTTTCCATAGTAAAAGGCAGCAAGGATGCAATGTGGCTCCAAAAGAAACACACACACACACACACACACACATATATACACACACACTGAGGTCCAAAGAGGATTAACATCTTGCAGACCGTGAGCTTCTACTGCAGAATATTGATTGTGCAGGAAAATACCAGCACTGACATATGGTGTGTTGTAAGATTATATATGCAGAAGAATTCCACCAACATGATTTGAAACGAGAGAAAAAACAGCCTATCAGTTTGGAATGTTTCATGTTGTAAATCACCGGCCTTCACAAGAACCCCCACCCAGTTAAAGCAGACTTTTCTTCTGTGCAAGGTTACCATCAGATTTGCACAAGTCTTCATCTTCATATAGCCTTGCTAGATAATGCTGAAAATCACATTGAACTGTGGTAACATTTGTACCTGACAAATTAATGATTACAGACTGATGGAACTCATTAAAATGTGTGTAGAGATGTGCAATCACCTATAATTGATAAATATAATCTTTAATTTTGTATGACTTAACTCGTTCTATACTAAGAATGGTAACTATAAGGTTTAACTTGATAAAATACTCTGTAACCAGAGATTTTCATGTTTTATTACCTACACGTATAACAGCCATAAAAAAAATGTCATGTTTAGTATGTAAGCATTTGTTTGTGTATGAAGAAAAATCTGATGAAAGTGAATTTCATGTTTCTTGTACCATTTGCAAGATATAAACGCTCATGATTAAATATGCACTATTTTTAAATGGGAAATGTTTAAGAGTCTGAAACAAAGGACTATAACTCAGCTGTCGGAAAAGACAGCCCAGTTGACCAGGTGACTCTGAAAAGTTACTTCTGATTGGCCAAGGACACCTTTGGGGGATGCGGCCAATTTCAGTTCAAATAGTTCCAAACAGGAAGAACACCCTCTCTTGCTCTCTTCACTCTTCTTCTCTTGCCTCTGGCGTCTCGTCTCTTCATCCTCTTGAGGCTCTTCACTCTTCTGACTCCATGCCATTTGAGATCCACGAAAGTGTGAGAAGGCCTCACTTCACATCTAAAGTCATCAGTCATACAGACAATAAATTCAACCACACAGAGATCAAAATTTTGATGGAACGAACTTTCGACCAAGAAATGAGCAAAATAAAGGATGCCAGGACACGTAAGTAACACCTCCAATATTGTGCTGGTGAGTTTATTAAATATTCTGGGAAATCTGATAGCAAATCGATGTAGACTCAAAGAAGGATGAAATGGTTCTTAACTGTACTGATCAGTTATTTCACATTCTGTCACTTTTCACCAACCTGTCTTATGTATATATGCATTAGATTAGATTTATGTTTAGAATAGTAATAAAGTTTGTCTGTGTTCAAAGACGACATGACTGTGGTATATTCTGATAAATAATCTCATCACTGTTTCTGAAAGATTTCACTTCAAAGCTGTACCTAAATACATGTGATATTATTTTCAATAAGCCATGAGAATAATATCACTCCAATAAGTGAATGAATAATAATTCACTTATTAAAGCTAATTCCTTACAGAACCCAACCCGTAAACAAGTCCATGTGACCAGTCCCGACCTCAAAATTGCAAGCTCGCTTTTTAATTTTCTCTCCAAACAGGACCAAGACACACAGATTTTCACAGCTCTGACTCCAAAAGGACTGTGTATGCGTTACACAACACAAAATACATTAACGTATTTCTGTTCACAATCCATTAAGCCCAAATTATGCTTCAGTCAGACACGAAAACTGAGAATCTGCGTACAGGACGCGTGACGCAATTCTCATTATCAGCTCCGTGCTCGAGCACCGAACGTGTGCAGCCCAATTTTTCAAACCAGAATGCAAATGCGCCTGGAATTATTTGCACTAATTAGTGGATCCAAAAGGTGGCAACACTCACATAGATCAAAAATGTGCTAAAAGACGTAATTGCTGGTAAACGACAGGAAACGAAGGTAAAAACATCAACAGTGGATGTGCATGTCAAGAACACATGTGTGAGTGAGGAGGTCTGGAAAGACTTGTATAACTCCAGTCTGAAGGACTATTAAGACATCTATATAGATCTAACTCTTCAAGAGAAATAGTCCAGCATCTTGTACAGGTGTAGCATGTATGTGCCAACCGTCTGTGTATGCGAGCAGTCAGATGAAGTATATTTTGACAGGTTCGCATTTAACTGTACGCAGACCCTGAGCGTTCGCGGCAATACCGTAGGATACTTTGGGCTTTATACTTCCGAATTGTGAAATACTTATGATGATATTCAATGAGAAGAAATGTGGGATGGGACTTGATTTTCAGGAACTGATTTGATTGTTGGAATAATTGGACCAATGCACAACAAAAAGTTAAAAGTTATTTTAAAATAATGCAAAACTTAAAATGGTGACCAGTAATAGCACCTAAAAAAAAAATGCACTATGCATTAAATATTCATAAACATTTTAACCTAAATTCTTGATGTTTAAAAAAGGTTAATGAACATTATATATTTGTCAACTACCAACTTGTATTTCAGTGTATGGTGTTGGACATTTTGTGCGCAGGCATGTCAGATTAATAAACGAACATACGCACAGACATCAGTACAAAGTCACTGTGTGAAGATGATAATGACATTCACTTCAAGTATCTTGCAACTGTAGCTGTATCTTCAGCTATTCCCTGCTGATCACATTCAGGAGAGAATGGACATGGCCAAAATCAAATTAAATCTACCTAAACAAAGTCCTAAATAAATGTCAATATAGCCCATCAAAAGCTTCTTAGGAAGGATACTAATTGAAAAAAAAAAATTTTCAGAAAGAATTTAAAAGACCACTTGCTAAGGGAAAGCTTGATATGCGTGATATGGCACAATATAAAAGGAACTTTTTTTAACCAAAGGAGCTTTTATCAAAAATATTAAATTTCTTCACCAATCAATGTAATAGTTGCTGGAAAGAAGACAATCTCTACAAACTACTTGGTTTTGTGACAATCATGAAAGGAAAATAACAAGCCTGTTTAAATGTAACATGAGGAATCCACTTTCCAGTTCAAGGCCACTTTTCCTGAGGACATGTGTTTTGTGTTAATAACCTTAGAAATCCTTGTATTGCAGTACCTTCATTCATTCATACTGACCACAACAAACTGCCTGACTTCCTGTATTCTGTGGTTGCTCTTAACTGTCCAGTAGCCTTTGACCCTATTTACAGTTGATGTAGCTTTCTACTGAAAAAATAAATCAGATCTGTCTTGTGATAAAACAAAATCAGATTATGTTTTTAGCTGCTCTGAAAGTGGACTTTGTGAGGATAAGCAGATTTCTAGGCAGTCATTAACATTTCGAGTGCACTCTATGCCTAATACCACACTAGACACTCAAAACAAACTACCAAGTGCTACATTTCTGTGAAAAAGTATTTTCCCCTTCCTGATTTGATTAGATCTTCAAATGAGATATAACATAAAACAAAAGGCAACCTGAATAAAAACAAAATACAGTTTTCAAATATAGCTTATTTTATTAAAGCAAAAAAGTTATCCAACACCTATATCACCCATGTGAAAAACTAACTGCCCCCTTAAACTGAATAGCTGTGTAAGATTATATAAGCAGAAGAATTCCACCAACATGATTTGATAGTTCCAACACACTCTCTTCTCTTGCTGTCTTCCTCTCTCTCTTCACTCTACATCGGCCTGCATGTGCTTCGTCTGGCCGCTCCGTTGGCGGCCAGGTCCTCCCATGTGAGGGACTCGACGTCCTGAGAAGGAGTGAGAAGGCATCGCTTCACAGCTAAACTAAGTCATACAGACAATAAACTCGATCATAGAGAAGTCAAAACATAGATGGAACGAACTTTCGACCAAGAACAAAGCAATACAAAGAACGCAAGGAAACACCACAAAGAAAAGCAAGTACATCTCCAATATTGTGCTCAAAGTGCTGGTGTATTAATCAAATAATTTGGGTAATCCGATAGCAAATCGATGTAGACTCAAAGAAGGATGAAATGGTTCTTAACTGTACTGATCAGTTATTTCACCTTCTGTCACTTTCCACCAACCTGTCTTATATTTAGAATAGTAATAAAGTTTGTCTGTGTTCAAAGACGACTTGACTGTGGTATACCTAAATTTTGACCCATTATTCTTTGCCGAACTGCTTTAGTTCAACCACATTGGTGGGTTTTCGAGCATGAACTGCCAGTTTAAGGTCCAGCCAGCCATCATCTCAATTGGGTTCAAATCAGGACTTTGTCTAGGCCACTCCAAAACTTTAATATAGCTGTTTTTTGTTTGTTGTTTTTTTAGCTATCCAGAGGTGGACTTACTCCTCTGCTTTGGATCATTGTCTTGCTGCATAATCCAGCTGCATTTGAACATCAACTCATGGACAGATGACCACATGTTCTCCTTAAGAATTTTCTGGTAAAGAGCATAATTCATGTTTCATGTTTCAATTATTGCAAGCCGCCCTGGCCCTGAAGCAGCAAAGCATCCCCACACAATCACACTACCACCAACATGCTTAACCGTAGGTATGATGTTCTTTTTGTAGAAATCTTTGTTTGATTTATGGCAGATGTAATGGGACCCGTCTTCTTAACAGTTCCACTTTCGACTCAGTCCACAGAGCATTCTCCCAAAAGGTGTGCTTTGGCAAAATTCAGACAAACCTTAATGTTCTTCTGGGTTAGCAGTGGATTAGCCTTGCCACTTTTCCATGGATGGCATTTTTGGCCAGTGTCTTTCTGATAGTGGAGAAATTAACGATGACATTTATTTATGCGAGAGAGACCTGCAGTTCCTTGGATACTGTCCTTGGCTTTTTTGTGACTTCCTGGATGAGTCGTCCTGTGCTCTTGGAGGAATTTTGGAAGGTTGGCCACTTCTGGGCAGGTCCACTACTGTTCCAAGTTTTCTCCATTTGGAGATAATGGTTCTCACTGTGGTTCTTTGGAGTCCCAGAGCCTTTGAAATAGCTTTGTAACCCTTGCCATACTGATGTATTTCAATCACCTTTTTCCTAATCATTTCTAGAATTTATTTTGACCTAGGCATAGTGTACTAATGGGTGAGATATTTTAGCCAACTTCATTCTGCCGAAAAAGTTAATTAATTAGATAGACTTAATTGAACAGTGTTGGCAGTAATCAGACCTGGGTGTGTCTAGTCCATCTGAACCTCATTATGAATGCAGCTTCATAGATTTGGGGATTTAGTAACTACGGGGCAAATATTTTTTATACAGGCCCAGTTGGTATTGGAATTGGACATTGGACAACTTTATTTGCTTTAAATTTTTGGGGGGTTTACTCAGATTGTCTTTGTTTTTTGTTAGATTTTGTTAAACAATTTAGTAGGAGATATACACAAAAACAGAAGAAATCAGGATGGGGCAAATAATTTTTCACAGAACGGTGCTATTTTATCAGACACAAACAGTGATGGTCAAAAGCTTCTCACTCTTAATGATCCATTATCTACATAGTCCTCAAAACTATGAAATAAGACAATTGGAAATATAGGAATTATGCAGTGACCAAAATAAAAGTTAATAAAATCTAAACTGTCAGTTTTTTTTTATTTTCTTCAAAGTAGCCAACTTTGGTCTTTATAACAGTTCTGCACTCTTTACATTTTCTGAACCAACTTCAGGAAGTGCTTTTTAAACAGTATTGAAGGAGTTCCCATGTTTGCAGAGTAATTGTTGGCTGCCTTTCCTTCATTCTCCAGTCCAACAGAGAGTGGTCTATTGTCTCCATAATAAAATAGCAGGTTTAAATAAATTGTTTATCAAGGAGCGGAAAGCATTGTACCGGCTCAGCTTCCTGAATCAGACCTAGGCATTGCTAAATAAAACACAAGAACATTTCTGTCCTAGTCTTCACATTCTCAAATCAAGTACACTGTGAAAAATATCTTTCATATTTTTCTGCTGTTCCTAGCCTTGTTGACGTTCTAGGAGCCAGTGCAATTTTTTGGACTGATTTTTACATTTAAGCACTTGGCAGATGCTTTCATCTAAAGTGGCTTAAAATATATACCTCAGACATAATGTTTAGGCATGCACTGAGCCGAAACCTGGTATTGGCTCCGATACTGACGGTTTTTACCCTGCTCGGGTATCGACACGACGAGCACGATCCAAATCCGATACAACATGATTGTCATTGCCCTTATTGTCAAGCTCAAAGAATTACATAAAATAACCTTTAAAGCACCATTAAATTAAGTACATATGTCTTACGCATTTTATTTGAAGACTCTTAAATGCATACAATTGCAAAAGTCTGTTTAATATAATATAATATACAGTACAGTACATATTCACACCATGCTTTACTGAATGAGCACCGCTCTGATGACAGACACACACACACACACACACACACACACGTGCATTGGCTTGTGATGCGCTGCTGTTTTTAGCTCTCAGAGCGTGCAATATGTGACCGCTTATTACAAAAATTCCATCTCAGATGTAGATGCTCAACAGTTCCAGATTCAAGTCAAGATACAAGTTCTTTCACCAGAATTACTGTAAATTTTGCTGATGCATCCAACAGACCAGTTAATGCATCCCAGGTAATGTTATCACATTGTGTGTTCCCTGATAATAAAACCCATGACCTTGGCATTGCTAGTGCCACACACTAGTAGTTGAGCTAAAGGAACAGGAATTCTTGGCTGATATTTCATTCAGAGAGAATGTGGTTTTTAAAAGCCATTAAACATATATTCTCACATTTGCTTTCCCATTGAATGACTCTCACATGTATGTGAAGCACACAAGCCTTTGATATTTACTCCTGCTGAGATAAGACAAAAATATATACTTTTTCCCCTTTAGCGATATAGTGACATTGGAAGTTTAAAGCCAGGCATTTCTATACAAATCTTTAAAATAAAAAGCTCTTTTTATCTTCTTTTAAGGGTGAAAAATACCTGGTGAGGACTAGTATGTAGAAACAAGCAGTAGGGTTGCTCCAATACCAACATTTTGGCTTCGTTACAATACCAGCCCTGGTACCTCATTATCGATTTTTTTTAGGAAAATTACTTGACTAAAAGAACTGCATAATGTCTAATGCCTTTTCTTTTTACATTTTTCTGGATTACATGTTAATATATATATATATATATATATATATATATATATATATATATATATATATATATATATATATATATATATATATACACACACACACACACACACATACACACACACACACACACACACACACACATACACACATACACACACACACACACACACACACACACACACACACACACATATACATACACACAGGCAGCCAAAAGTTTGGAATAACATACAGATTTTGCAGTTTCAGAAGGAAATTGGTACTTTAATTCACCAAAGTGGCATTCAACTGTTCACAAAGTATATTCAGGACATTACTGATGTAAAAAACTGCACCATCACTATATGAAAAAAGTAATTTTGATCAAATCTAGACAGGCCCTATTTCCAGCAGCCATCAACTTAAACTTAAGTAATCAAGCTAAATTGCTAATTTGGAAATAGAAAATCACTTGCCATTATATCAAACACAGCTGAAAGCTATTTGGTTCATTAAACAAAGCTTAACATTGTTTGTGTGTTTGTTTTTGAGTTGCCACAGTATGCAATAGACTGGCATGTCTTAAGGTCAATATAAAGTAAAAAATGGCAAAAACAGATCCAGAGGATCCAGAAGAAACAGATTTCTCTAGAAACTCATCAGTCAATTATTGTTTTGAGGAATGAAGGCTATATAATGCTTGAAATTGCCAAAAACTGAAGATTTCATACAAAGGTGTACACTACAGTCTTCAAAGACAAAGGACAACTGGCCCTAACAAGGACAGAATCTTACTTCCTGTAAGATATACCTTGAGGCAATGGCTTGATCCAGGTGAGCAGAGAGGAGTTACATTGCCGTGAAATTTGTGACCTCTGCACCCAGTCCCTGCACTCTCTTTCAGAGCATACAGTGACCACTGAATGTCCTGTCAATGTGGCTTCTGCAGCCAATCACTATTGTCTCTAAATGACCTCTGCTACTAATCGTGTCATCTCTGTTTGCAGTGCCCTAGCGTTTCTGTGAGTAGGACAAAGGGGCCAGATCAATTTAGTCTCTTAGTGACACAAGTCAAGGCTACACACAAGTAGTTTGTGAAACATTAAGAAAAAGACAAACTGAAGGGAAAGACAGCTGGATGATGATGATTCAGATTTAATGTTTTCCCTGACAGAGTTCTTTAGGGTTGGCAATCAAGAACTATTTCTTATTCAGAACTGGTTCTACTACCAAAAACATACAGTAAGCAACCATCTTAGCTATGACAGAATATGAACAGAATTTTTCAGCATTACATTGACAGTGGTTCCTGATATTCAGTCTGGGTACTGCAATGCTATTGACTCTACAGTGCTGTAGCAGAAGAAATTATATTTTAGCAGAGTTGGGAGCAAAGTCCGATTTGCAAACGAATGACTCATGAGCCAGTTCTGTTTAAATAATTGTTAATTAATAATAATTAAACAAATCAGTTTTGGGCTAATAATGTTGGTTTAGTTTGGTCTTACAAATCACTCACTGAATCAGTCAGAGCAATTCTTAACCTGACTCAAAAGTAATTACTTCGTCATGTTCAACCCAAAATGAAATGAATCAAGAACTGTTACTGTGTTATACATACTTAAGGCTTGTAAGACAAAGATCAGTGTAACTATTGACTGATAGTTAATGAAACATTTTTAATTTATAATTTTGCTCTATGGTTTTATTATAAAAACATGAAAATATGTTTAAACAGTTTTGTATTTTTATTATGTACTGTATATTATTTAGGTTGCTTCCTCAAAAGGACTAGCCTAGGCCTACAAGAAATAGTATAGGGATTGTTCACCCAAAAATGAAAATTCTGTCATTTACTCACCCTCATGATTCTAGACTGAGTGACTATACACTTTTACTGTATGGAAAAGGTCAGACCCAGCATTCAACAGACACACGGATTACTCTAGGTCCCACAACTGCTACTCTCCTCTAATCCAGTCAGCCAAAAATCTATCTCATTGGTGCACGTTTAACCCCTTTTTCTCCACAGCAAATTATCCCAAAAATAAAGCACAGATTAAAAGCCCAGCAATCCTGCAGACAAAACCAGCATTGCTGGTCACCAGCATGTTGCATTTTGGATGCTTGTGAGCTTGTCTTTCCAACAGGCTTCTTATACCTTAATCAGAAAGACTTTCTTGAAAAATAAAGTCATGTTTACAAGGTACCAGGCTGAAACAATAAAAACTTTTGAGAGAGACCTAAAAAATCTTCCCAACATTTGCCTCGTTAGTGGAATCAAATCATTGAAAGCCACTTTCAATGATTTAAATTAAAAAAACATTTATTTGTTTACAATTAAAATCATTGTAAACAAATAAAAATAGCCTAGTACTTTGCGATAGGCAGAAATTCTGATCACATCACATCCTTTATGCAATATTCTCCCCAAAATGCCACGTAAAAATAAAACGAACAACGTAATCACATGGGAAGTCGGTATGTTGTTTCCAAGAGTTCCAGTACCCTAGGTTCAACCACATTACGCTGACTCACTGACAAGCGCCATCTCCTATCAGACATTTATGCACCAGTGTATTTACCTTCCCTTGTGGAACAACTGTTCTGGTTCAGCAGCGTGGGAGACTCGGGTTCGGATCCCATGATGACACCAGTAAGTATTGCATTTGCATAATCATTGCATTTTTTTCCCCCTTACATTACATTTTTACTCCACTGATGGTAAGGTTTAGGTTTGGGGTTAACGGATTATAAAATATGCATTCCTCTTCACTTCATTCCTTTTTACAGCCTGTACAGCTTAAAACAACTCACTTCATAACTCACTTATGGCAACCCTCGGTGAACATTACACCCAGAAAATTGAGCTCACATGTACTCATACACCCAACAATAGTCAAGGCTTTGGCCACTGGAGGCAGTGTTTTGAATTTTGGTTGACAGAGACCGATGTTAGCTAAAGAAAGGTCAGCCTGCTGCTTTCTGATTCACTGTGAGATCAGCCAAAAACAAATTGTGGTTGGTAGCTTTAGCTTACATGTCAGTCAGACTTTATCTTCCTATCTGATGGGCATTTTTTGGACAGAATAAGATGCATGGAAATCTTTTCAGTTCTGCTTTTCGACTTTGGATAAGCCATGAAAAAGCACAGGCTTCCAGGCATTCTGCTAGCTGAGCCTTATGTATAGTGTAACCCTAGGAAGCATCAGCCAAGTGCAGAACAGCAGAGAAGGCACCGGGTTGCCTGTATGTCACATCCTAGATTCCCCCTAGAGTCCAAATACGCGTTGCCTGAGAGGAAACGAGCCGTAAAAAGACAGAAAATTACACGGTGGGGGACCCATCATCAGGACAGCGTCTCATTGGTTAGCTCAGCACACATGGGCTGTTAAAGAATAATAATTACATACTGGGTTTGGACACTTGGGTGTAATGACATTAGATATCTTAGTGGCATAGATGTACAGAGACTCTCAGAAACAATTAAGCTCAAAACAGCTGTGGCAACTCAGGCAATAGCAATGTTAAGATAAATAAAACACCTTGAATATGAGGAAAACTCAACACGAATCAGCATTAGCAGTCCATTTTACTATTGTAATGTGATGTATTTTCAAAACACCTGAAATAGGATATTCAATGAGAAAAAAATTATGAAGGGCAGGAATTTACTTTATCCATCAGGAATTAATTAGATTGTGGAAAGTAGGAATACCATGCCAGAATAGAGCCAGGTGGTTGGAGGGGCAGGGTTGAAAAAAATAAAAGGGCTTGGTGGCATCAGCCGAACAGGAAAGACATTTCAGATGCAGTTTATTATTTCAGAAGCAATTTATTAGTTACATGTTGATGAAAGACTACAATAACATATAATTGTTCCAAATAATTGTCTAACACTTTAATAAATCTATTAAAAAAAAAAATTTAATTTTTTTTTTTTACAAGAATTGTAATTCTAATTAATTCAACTACTGTGAACTTTGACACATACAGGACTTCCTGGAGAGTTCATAATGTCAAAACAAAAGCGTGAGGGTTTCAAAATTAAAGGTGCATGATTCAGATATATTACTATTATAATATATTATTATTATTATTTTCATTATTATTATTATTTGTTTACAAATTATAATAATATTTAAGTTGAGTGGGTTCCAAAATTAACTGTGTGAATGAAAAGTGAACTGATATCTTACAACTAAATTGAACAAATAGAGAGATCTGAATCCTTTAAAGTCCAGATACAAGTTTAGAAAAACAAACATCTTCTTTCTACTGATGATTTTTACTGGAATTACTGTTAATTTTGCTGCTACATTATCCAGTATACTAGTTAATAAAGGGTTTCTTAATAATCTCTACATTTATATTCAAATAATGTGTAGTTAGAGGTTTATGATTCTTTACATATTAAAGAGCACACCCAATTAGTTCCACAATAATGCACAAATATTTAAAACCGATTATGCAAAAAAATAATACTGGTATCGAATCGGAATCGGCCGATACCAAGATTTCCAATATCGGAAGAGAAAAAATTCTGATTTCATGTTGACTTAAGGCTATAGTATAGGTCCCATCTGCACCGATGCAAGAACAAGTGGCCATACAGACCAAAAGGAAACAGATAAAGTGCCGCTGAGAAAAAGCCATATCTTGGGACTCTAGATGGGAATTTTGCTGTGCCTTGTAATGGCAGGGGAAGAGCAGAGGTTGGTACAAAACCTCTCAGAGAAAGTGGAAGCAAAAAGACAGTCATTGGAATACCACAGGGACAATACAAAGAACAATAGACACATGGAAAGCGAGACAGGGAGAGGGGGAATCAGAGAGGACAGAGGAGAAAGTAACAAGAAGGAATGGAGAGAGGAAAAAGAGGGATGTGTTTGACTATTTCGAGGGCTGGTGCGAGAGAGGGAGTGGAGAAGGGGGAGAGAGATTCTCACTGCCACACAGCTTGGCTTTAGGAAGGGATTATGGCTCAGGGTGCCTCCCTCCTCCTGGACAGGCTGACGTGGGGGTCAGGAAAAGTGATTTTATTTTGGTAGGCTTTATCCTTGTGAAGCTCTGGCAGAAGGCAGAGGATGATAAAGGCGGTTTTAAAGCCTTCAAACCTTCATCGACTGAGCATGCCGCGCACCCTCTCTCATCTTTATTTGCATGCCGTTACATCTAAAAACCAGAACCTGTCATTTAAACAGCAGTGGTAAAATGCATGCCACAGTATAAGAAATGAAGAGTTGTCATAGGAGTGTAGCAAGTCACAGAGGAAGGACTGGAAAATGTTAAAAAGATGGAGAGATAAATGTGAATTTTGCAGTCGAAGTGTCACATTTCTTAGGTTTAAGAGGAATAGTTAAAAGAGGCACGCACACAGCAGTATACAAAACCACCTGCGGAGAGTCACAGAAGATCAGAGCAGACTGCACAAGCAAGACCTGAATAACTTCCTAACGGAATTATTCCTTGTAGTGCAAAACATAGTTCTACATTCACTCTAGCCTAAATTATGGCCGAATGATCGACAGGGAGTAAAGGTAGCAACCTCTGAAAATTATTTACATTGACAAAGTCACTTTCTGTGATACTGTAAGTTATGACAACATATTATCTGGTTTCATGTCTCATGTAATGAACTGTAGGGATAGCCTGCAAAACCAGCTTAGCAAGATCCTAAATAAAATGCTTCAATGCACACGGGACACATTTTTAATACAATATTTAGCCATCAAGAATCGTTTAAGGATCAAAAGAAACTAACAAGCAAACATGATATTTTCTCTCAAAAATACACTATAAACTCACTGCCGTGCAATCATGATAATGTACAGTGCGAATATATTATCAATCAACAAAGGTCATGGTCAAAATACACTACCTTCACATTAAATTAATTATGAATAATATATCAAGAGTGCAGAATGCGTATAATTATACATCAGTAACTAAAATATTTGAGGTAAAATGCTGCCCGATGATAATTACCTTTTAAAGCACGCATTTCGACGCTATGCTGTTGCAAAGGTCTCGCGATGGCAAAGCACAATTATAAACATGACGTGACTTCACTCATCCGGTCATTTAATCTTCAACTTGACCGGCAAGCGCATTGTGTTTGTCATGCAGAGGTTAAAGCGATGACACAAACACCGCTTGTGTCACTTTAACTGTGCTTAGCTGACATTTTACATTTGCCATTATTTAAACCCTAACTGGAGTAATAAATACATATAACAACCTTCCAGTCAGTGGGCAGCACGAGCACTTTTCCCTAGCTGAGGGGAATTAATAACCAGCTATAATAAAGCCATGCTTTGGCAAATTGAATCCTTACCTTTTCTGGCGGAAGCAATTTGTTTTTAATATTATTCTAAGACCCCCTCGTGCTGAGCCGCTCTCTTCTCCAGCCTCTCTATCCGTTTAATATTGCATCAATATAGTGGCGACCGCGACACCTCTTTCGCGCGACTCTCTCCAGCAAACAGCCCAGAGCACTGGAGGTGGAGCCGCGGCCGCTGACGTCACACCTCCTGCTCTGGTGTGCACAGTGAGGTACAGAATAACCAAAACCTTTTAAGAGCAGTCCCCTACCTATTTTCCTTTCTTATCTTCCTTTACTCTAAATGCAGCACTTGTGCTAGAAATCCAGCAAAAATAATTGTGCATTCATTGCATATGCTCATTGCCTTATAAAGGTCATAATGAAGACTAAATTATTTCATAATTGTAAAATAACCTCAAATACTGTTGACTGCAAATGCTTTGAAAAATATTTGATTGTTCAGTTATTCAGGACAATTATTCTCTCATGACAGAGGGTAGTGTTGTTGCCAAAGGCTTGTTCTTTTCTCCACAAAACAGCACAGCTGTGAATCAGCCAAGTTCTTCTATTCCTATGGATCAATACGGTCAACTCTCCACCCTGATACTATCTCAATTACCCAGTGAACATCTAAGTGCACGAACATCCACACACTTTGATTTATGATTCACTTATGCAGCCCATAAGAGAAGTACATAAATTCAAAAGAATCAGAAAATAGAATTCTAGCTCACAAACCAAACAGTACATACCAGCGTTTAGAAGCAAAAACAAAGGGTCTATATTCAGATTTATAATAGCAGAGGAAAATCAGACAGTTTACTATGAGGGTGAATGTTAATGAACTAATAAAGTAATGTAACTAATTTTTGTGCATACAATTGGTATATAATCAAACATGCCACCAAATACAATAAACATACATTTCCTTGCTTACTTGTAAATTTTCCTTTTATTTAGAATAATTCTTTATAAATTAAGTATTCACCTTCCCACTGATTTTTGATCAGTGAAACATCCCCATAATTTGCTTGGTTTATATGCCACCTACAGACAAAATGGAACAATGCAACTTTCTCAAGAACAAATGACACATTCCAAACCCTTGCAGAGTAAAACATGTCAACTGCTTTATCACATCACAACTTGACAAAACATATTCCACACTTTACAAATCAAACAGCTATTTTTCAGCATTGTTGACTGTCACATGAAGGAAAACATATGGAGTAGGTATGGTCTAATATTTGAGTGCATGAGCGGGAGAGAAAGGAGGAGAGAGAGACTGAAATTAGTTTCCTGAAGAGGAGATACAGCATGTGGGGAAAAGGCCCATAAACAATAATGAACATTCCCCCTCTCCTTAATCTCCTCTATCCCCCCTGTGAGAGGCCGGAGTCTGCAGCCTGCAGGAAGGATGCTGCTAATTTCCTTCTTTATTAAATTGAGCTGGACACACACGTCCTGCAGGGCCAGCCAGCCTCCTTGCCACATCCTCTGCTGCTCCGCTCTCACTCTAATACTCCTCTGAGAGCCTCTTTGTTAATTATTCTCCCTGCTTGTGTGATTTTGATTTTAAATTTTTCTCTGTATCTTTTCTTTTTACCCATCTACATTTATATAATGTTGTCTCTTGATCTGCTTTACTTTGTGTACCTCTAGCATTTTACTTCCAAATATTCAATATGTTTTATGTGAAGGACCCCAATTTTTTTTTTTTTTTTTAAATGAGTATGGACACCCTGCTATGACCCTCTAGGGGTCGCAGATCTTTGGTTGAAGACCACTGCACTAGCTTATGGGTGGCATGACTTTGGCTGTTTTCAAAATTCCAAAATGTCATCAGCCCACTTATCCTATCACGTCCCATCTCAGCTGTGGTCTAAGTGGGTGGGGCATTTTCTTGCGCATTGCACATTTCCTGTTCCTATTATTTTCTAAAAGTGAACACTCACAGAGGGCGATACATGAAAACAAGGTACAGTATGCATTCAGAATGCATATTCCCAAGCATCATGAGTTTTCTTTGGAAAATTTCACATAAATTGAAAGCAAACAATTGGAGAGCACAGGTTGATTCTATAAGGAAATCAAACTTCAGCAACACAATTAATTTCATGAGCACAGTAACATAAATGGCAAACAAAATATTGAGTTTTAGGTGATGTTAAAGTGACTAAAATTAGTGCCCTGCTTAAAGGTGCACTCAGTAACTTTTTGCTCATTCATCTTGAACTTACAGTGACACATAGTGGTGTGGATGCAACATCATTCAAAATCAATAGTTTTCAGTTACAGATGCCATTGTAGAAATTCACTATTCACAATCATCCATGATTAATTTTATGTCCATAAAACAGCATAAAACAGCTTTTAAGGTTAAGGTTAGATAGGCTGGACAATCGCTTCATTGCCCAGTGATGCCATTTGAAAAGTTTGAGTATAACCAGCAATTATGACTACAAGCAAGTTTAGTCTAAACAAACTTAAGTAACACTGGCACAGCAAGGTGAGGAAGAGTTGAATGCATTTGTGCATGTGTATAAATTATTGCCTTTCTGTGTAATTGTCATTTCACTGGTTTTCTCAAACCTCAGCTAATTAGCAAGCTGCTCAGAACACTTGTTAATTAGAACGAAACTAACCACCATTCCCTCTAATATTATACCACACAAGTCACATCACCCACGCACGAGTGGCTAATTTGGCAGGGTTCATGTCAAAGCCTATTACAGGAGTAGATGCTTAAAGGCAGTGTTTGTGAGTGCCTGAAATACCTACCTTAGAAGAAAATGCTCAATATTATCTTAATAAAATAAAAAAATATTCTTGGTCACTTAAATGCAAACCAATTATGTACACAACCTCCAGTCAGCAATACACAAACACCCAGAATGATTTCCACACCATCTAGGTGGACTGAAATGAGACACAGTGGTGTATCATAAAGGGAAAATAGAAAGGACCAGCTGTATGAACTGTGAAAAATAGAGTTGTCCTGTACCTGCTCTTTGTTGTTTATGCATTGTAATTTCTTGTGTTTCAAGTAGGTTGTTGTGAGTGGCATGTTGTAGTCTATGAGGTCAGCAGTCAGAGATGTTGGTTGATTGTTTTCTGAGAAAAAAAAATAAGAGAAAAGTGAATAGTCCTTTTATTTCTGAGTAAATATGACATTTCAGAGGTGGTTAGTACATCTCTACTATAGTATACATATTAATTGTGATATATTTAGAATATTTAAGTATGAAGTTTGTGTGTGTGTGTGTGTGTGTGTGTGTTACATCTAGTATGTAAATCTCAAAGGATGGTTAAGAGTTTGGAGTCTTGTGTTATTTCTGTTAGCTGTCACTAGAGTGCAGTCTTTGCCCCAGTGTTTCCTACAGGCACGCTCCTTTCTCTTTGTCCAATTAACAATAACAAAGGCCTAATTATAAAAACAGACAAATGCAAAATCACATGAATATGCATAGTACTTTAAGCCTTTTCTCCCCCACAGCTGTACTATTTCCAACCAAGGCCTCTGTAATGTTTTCAATGTCCTGTGATTGGTGTGAAAAAAAAGTGAATGTTAGTGTGAAGATCATGAAGATAATGATTCTGACGGGGAAAATAATGAAGAATGATTTTGTGCTTAATTTGTGTGTGTGTGAGAGAGAGAGTGTATATGTGTGTGACTGTGATATGTACACACACACACACACACACACAAACACACAAAAGGTTTTTATGGTCTTTGTCTGCTTTGAGTAAAAGGTCAAACTTATTTCTGCATAAAAATAAAATACAAAAACACATTGCAAGGAATTCACCAAAAATCCCTTAATATACTTTAGAAGTGTAGAGCCATATTGGTCATGTGACATCCTTCTCATTTATGGATTTTATTAGCTTTTGAGATAAAAGAGCCATGAAGCAACCTATTACCTGCTGATAATCCTTCTTCTTTCCTTTCTAACACACACACACACACACACACACACACACTCCATCAGTAATGGATAAGCAGCATTGGGTTGATTAGAATACATTTAGTAATCTTAGTACATTTGGATTAATTATTGCATATACTGATACAAATCTAAAAATGAATTTAAAATGTATTGAGTACCAATAAACATTCCTTTCATTAAACATCAGAAAACATAAAAACACTTTTTATAACTTGCCATGTAGTTGCTTAAAAGTACTTAAAGGGTCAATAAAAAGGTGCTTAAAGGATCATAAAAAACTTATACAAGATGGAAGAAAATGATATCTTGCATGTGTTTTTCATTCTAAGAGAATATTTGTTTGAATTGTTGTTGTTTAGAAAATTAGGACTATGGATTGGACTTTTATAAACCAGCTTTGAAATCAATAATGAAACAATGTCTCTAGTTACGATTTAGAAATGTACGATTTGTACCTCCTTATAATTATTATGAGAAGGTTTGGCCTTAACCTATGACAGATGCTTTTTCTGCCATCCTAAATCATGGGCCGAAGTGCATTTGCATGGTGCAAAGGAACAAAGTTGCATGTGACCAGCAACCAGTGCTAGGTAGATTACTTCTGAAAATTTCAAAAAATGTGAATTGATATAATTACTTTGATGTGTGTATTTTACTTGATTTTTGTCTGTTTAGGAGTACATCTTAAAAGGCAGATGCTATTTGTACCTTGTTGCAAATAATGGTATATGCAAATAACACCCCAATGCAAAGTGTCAGATACTATCTGCACCCATATTCAAGTACTAACATACAGTATGATCATCACTGCAGTGATTACTGTGTTTATTTAGAGTCCCACAGAAACACTACATAAACCCCTACCCCTAAATCTAACCTTACCTTACAAAAAATAACTTAGGTTTTACTAAAGTAACCATGGTTTCACCGTGGTGTTTTTGTAAATTTACAGTAACCAAAAAAATTAAAAAATGGTTACTATTTTACCACCATATTACTATACTAACACCATGGTTAATTGCATTAAAGCTATTGTTTCTGACAAAAAACATGATTACCACAATATTAGTAATACAGTGATGCAATGTACACACAAGCGATGCCGAGCTTCGTGAATGAGTGCCATTGACAGACCCTGTCTCTGGATCAAACCCTTCTCTGCACTCCCCGACATTCACTGTGACCAAATCACTGCAATGAAATCAACCTTTATATAAATTTTTATATATTGTAAGTATTATTAAAAGGAAATATTAAGAGTGGAAACAGGAAATTAGAGGGGAAAAAGTGTGAGACAAAACGCAAATTCAGACCGTAGACACTAGGACAACAGTACACATACACACACCGTCTTTACACCCCACGCCACTGCTAATGATTAGTTTGTTGTACATTTCTGTGGTTCCACTAGACTATTGGGGTGCAAACAGCTGCACTGTGTGGCAGATGCTATTTACACGGGGTTGCAAATAGACACTCCGAATTAGAAAAGGCACTTTAAATGTTCTTACTCCATTTAAAAATATGTATATATATATATATATATATATATATATATATAAAGATTTAAGAGGGATCAATAAATTATTTACTGCATTTGCTTGATTAATATGTAATCATTCAATCCATAAAAAGTACCTAGTTTGCAAGTATTTTATAAATGTATTTTAATCTAACCACAAGTACTTGCTTTTTTATAAGATGATTACATTATCCATATTTCATGTAATCTGTTACTACCCAGCACTGAAGATGAGCTGTTTGCTGTGTATTGATCAACCTAATTTTCTCATTCTCATTGATTTACCAAAACGAACAATGATATTCCTTCAAGAATAAGATCACAACAAAAACTAGCATAATAAAGATTTTAAAAAATTAGATAAAATTTCAGATTCAAATATTCAGATGTCCATTTATATCAGACTGTTTAAAAGACACATTAATATGTCTCTATGATCAACTCGTCTGCTATACCCAACTCAGACCAAATAACTGCAAAAGTCTCACAAAAGTCTGAATTTGTTGTTTTGGCATTAACTGCAAAGAAATTGTCAGAGGCAGCAAAAACATAGACCAATATAAAATACTGACAAAAAACATGAACACCAACAAGCTAGTATGTAAAAACAATTACTGAAGCTAACAACTCAGGTTGGCATCACTGCTCACCGTCATGTCCCCCTTGTGTACTTGTTTGTAATGCTTGATAAGAAGTGTCTGTTACTAATACCTGTTGTAGCTGATTATCATGTAAAACAGTATTGCCATATCTATTTATCATTCAGCACTATATTCAAAGTTTTTATATCATCACATGAAGTACTGGAACATCAAGAGAAACATTTAGTTTGACCAATTATTACTTTGGTTAAATCATGTGATATGTCATATATAGCAGAACATTAATTGATGTAATTCCACAATTAAGACAATATAAATCTTAAAGCAATAGTTTTACTACCGATTAGAATACCAAAAACAACTTTTTTCAACCAATGAAATTGTATCGGTGTCCTAGTGGGACAGCTCTTTAGGGGGACTCAACCTGAGAAAACAAACATTCAACAATTATATAGAAACACAAAAAAGTATTCTCCTTCAAAGCACATTTTCTCAGTTGGAGAACGTTAAACGGATGCAAGATGATGTTGAAGTATACAAAAGAAATAAAAGAACAAATTAAACTAATATAAAGTACTCTTTTATATTATCTTGTTTATATTAAGCGTTTATACTGTTCACAACTGTCATTCATAGAAATCATTTCAAAGCTACGAAAAAAATAAAGTGTGTTGATATGATTACCACATCCTCAACATGTGCTACAACCACAGCCTAAGTGTCAATTAAATATAGACTGAGTGTGCAGTAATTAATTACTTTTAATAATTCAGCACTGAACTTTCGTACAGGCTGCTGGAGCCGAGAGGAGCAGGCGGGAGGGGGTCTGCGCACCCCCATGGGCAAGAAGTCAATTAGCTGCTCTCTTTATGAGCAACACCCAACATAAGCCCAACACTGACACAATGCTTTGACAGTTCAGGCCTAGGAGGTGTTTCTCTTCCTTTCGCTCAGTCTCTCACAGCAAGCTGGGTATTTGAGGCCAGATCAACTGATTGGTAATCGGTTCTAGTGCACACTGCTAGGTTTGTGGACAATCCATGATCACAGCTTTGCCGTAATTAATTTTGACAACAAAGAATGGAGAGTTATTCCAATCTTCATTTATTTGTGTCCCAGTGAAAATCTCCCAATTACATTAATCCCCCAATGGATTCCACCCACATTCCCTCTCTCAGTCTCTCCGGTAGAAATAATCTGGTTTCACAGGCTTTTTCTTTGTTAAAAGGCCTGTAATTGGGCTAATTGCAATTTGAAGGGAGGCTAGCAGTCAATCCAGTGACTGCAGCCTAATCAGAGGGTGTTTGGATCTGTGTATATGTGTGTGGCTTGAGGGGGTTTCATTAGCTTCAGGCTGGCGCAAAGGGGGAGAGATTGTTACAGGGTGGTCCGTGGGCAATAGTGATCAGAGGCGTTTTTCTAACAAAGACAATGAGAAGTCCAATAAGGCATTATGAAAGTGAATATGTATGAATGTATGAGGATAAATGTATTTTGGCCTATTGGCTCTGTGGAGCACTTTGGAGTTACGGAAGTGTACGAAATGCCTTTAATGGAAATGTCTTTATAGATCACCCCCGATGGAGTTGATACATTTAATTGATATACCTAGATGAGCCCTTCTGTGTCATTGTGACCACGATTTTGCAAAGTAAGAGGCCATTGACACAGAATGCATTCTTGCATTTACGTAAAGCTAGACAAAACACAACGGAATTAAATAAAACAGGGATGTCTTGGGACATGCTTTTAAAAAATTTAACCTTTTTTTGCGTTGTATAATGCAACATATTTTGCATGATAATAAAGATGCATTGTACTGGTCAAAACCGTCTAGGTTACTGCTGTAACATCCATTCGCTGATGGAGGGAACAAGATGTTGTGTCGAGTGAAGGCCTCGGTTACCTCTGAACTTGAGAAAAGGCCAATGAAAATTTGGCAGACAGAATTTGCATGTCCCTCCCCCGGACATATGGGTATAAAGGTAGGGAATCATGCATCTGTTCATTCGGGTTTTGCACTGAGGAGCTTAGAATATGGTTCGGTTGTTACAGTGGCTCGGTTCAGCGTCGTGGCCGGGGGGACACAAAGGCTTGTTCCCTCAGTCAGGGAATGGAGGTTACAACAGTAACCTAGACGTTCCCCGTCTGTCACTCACTTCGACTTGTGTCAAGTGAAGCAAAACTAGGGGTCCCTATTCAATCACGCCATGTGCTGAACAGTGTATGTGCGCTGCTGACACAGGTGTGGACAGGCAGTTGCGTGCTAAAAAAAACAAGCTGCGTCAAACTACACCCTTCCCTGATGCCCCATAAAAAGTCATAAGCCTTTTAGGTTCCCTGCATCCCAAAGGGGGGGGGAACAAAGTGACGTGCCAAGCATGCGAGCAGGCCTCGCCTTTTCTCTCTCTATGTTTCTCGTATAGAGTAAATGCGGCTGGGGCCATCTTAACGCTATTACATGCATCGGGGAAGGCGTTATTTTCAAACTCCTATTATTTCAGGTTGAAAAGACTCCGCGGAGACCACCAACTGCCCAGGCTGGGGGGAAGTAAAGACTGATGAAATACGTCACATGGGTTTTCAGGCCACACGTGTAAATGGCGCAGTGGTAGATCCTACCACCTGCGAAGGAGGAGTTGCTACAAACACGGCGACCGGGAGGCAGCGGGGACTGCCCAAGGGAGATGCGGGTCCGCCAGTAGGGGGACCATACCATGGAAAATAGAAACAGGGAATAAATACACAAAGACCCATCCTGTGGAGCACCTATTCCAGTACAGAGTAATTTTTAGCAACCGTAGTGGGTCTGGTCAGGGAATTCGTCAGCTGAATTTGTGGACTAGAGGGCTAGGGAGGAAGAACATCCAGGGAGCACGAATCTAGTGGACTCTCCAGGGGGAAAAGAGCACACGTGATCACCTCAGTGGAGGGGAAAGGCGCCAAGTGCAAGCGGAACACCCGGTCAGATGTTCAGCATTCCCGAGTTGTACGTGCTTGGACCTGAGAGAACAGGTCGAGACTGACTCAACCCTGAGATTGTAAAATCTCGTACAGGTATTGGGTGTTGCCCAGCCCGCTGCTCTGTAGATGTCTGCTAGGGAGGTGCCGTTGGCCAGTGCCCACGAGGATGCCACACTTCTCGTCGAGTGTGCTCGAACCCAAAAGCCTCTGTTTGGAGACAGCATTACCTTTCCGCTGTCCACCAAAGCAGAAAAAGAGCTGCTCAGAACATCTAAAGCTCTGTGTGGTCCACATAGGTAAGCAAAGCAAGCACCGGACACAGCAACGAAAAGGCAGGGTCTGCCTCCTCCCGGGGCAGCGCTCGCAGGTTCACTATCTGGTCCCTGAAGGGGGTCGTAGGAACCTTAGGTACGGTGACAGAGAACACTTGAAGGTCCCCAACCATCTTGTTGGAAGTGAGCGCGATCAGGAGGGCTGTCTTCAAGGAGAGGGCTTTCTGCTGGACTGATTCTAGCAGCTCAAAGGGGGGGTCTCTGAAGGCCTGAAAGGACCACAGTGAGATCCCATGAGGGGAACAGGCATGGCCTGGGAGGGTTCAGCCTCCGGGCGCCACTAAGGAACCTGATAATCAGACAGTGCTTCCCTAGGGACTTACCATCCAATGCGTCATGGTGAGCCAATATGGCAGCTATATAAACTTTCAAGGTGGAGGGGGACAGCCTCCCCTCCAGCCTCTCCTGCAAAAATGAGAGCACTGACCCGACTGCTCATCTCTGCGAGTCTTCAGATTGGGAAGAACACCACTTTGCAAACAAGCACCACTTCAGGGTGTAAAGTTGCCTGGAAGAGGGAGCTCTGGCTTGATTGATCATGTCTACGACAGCAGGTGGTAGGCCACTTAGATCTTCCACATCCCGTCCAGGGGCCAGACATGGAGGTTCCAGATGTCTGGGCGTGGATGCCAGAGGGTGCCCCATCCCTGAGACTGAAGGTCCTTCCTCAGGGGAATTCACCAGGGAGGGGCTGTCATGAGTGGGCTAATAGGGGGCCACCAGAGTGACATGTTCCTCGTCCTCCCTGATCTTGCTAGTAGGCTCACTGGGGGAAATGCATACTTGCGCAGCCCCCCAGGGCCAGTTGTGTGCCAGTGCGTCTGTCTCAAGGAGAGCCTCCGCTAGGGAGTACCAGAGCGTGCAGTGGGAGGTCTCTTGGGAAGCTAACAGGTCTACCTGTGCTTTGCCGAACTGTTCCCAGACCAGCTGGACCATCTGGGGGTGGAGCCTCCATTCTCTGCTGAGCATGCCCTGTCACGACAACGAATCCTCTGCCGTGTTGAAGATATGAGTGGCGTGCAATGACCCGAGTCGCTGCTGGCTCCAAAGGAGATGTGACAAGAGTGCATGCCACTGTGGCAATTTATGTACACTATCATGGTGGTGCTGTCTGAGCAAATCAAGACATACTTGCCCCGAAGTAGTGGGAGAAACCTCCGCAGGGCAAGGATTACAGCCAGCAACTCTAGGCAGTTGATGTGCCAACCCAGCCGAGGCCCCGTCCAGGAGCCAGCGGCTGCGTGCTTGTTGCACATGGTGCCCCAACCCTGTTTGGAGGCATCTGTGGTGACCAGAACGCATCAGGACACCTGCTGTAGGGGGACTTCTGTCCGCAGAAAACAGAGGTCTGTCCAGGGGTTGAAAGTTTGGTGGCAGGCGGGAGTGATGAACACACGGTATGTGCCATGGCGCCATGCCTATCTCGGGACTCAAGTCTGAAGCCAGTGCTGAAGCAGTCACATATGCATCAACCCCAGTGCCGCGACCGGCACGGAGGATTCCATATACCCAGGAGCCTCTGGAAATTTTTTAGAGTAACCACTGTGCCTGGCTTTAATAAGGTGAGGCATTTCAGCACCGACTGCGTGCACTCATTGGTGAGGCGCGTTGTCATTGAGACTGAGTCTAACTCATGCCGAGAAAATAAATACTCTGAACCGGAGTGAGCTTGCTCTTTTCCCAGTTGACCTGATGTCCTAGACAGCTGAGGTCCCGGAGCAACTGGTACCTGTGGGCACACAGTGACTCTCGAGGGTGTACTAGGATGAGACAGTCATAATTGAGTGTGCGAATGCCCACTTCCCTGAGCGGGGCAAGGGATACCGCTGTGACCTTCGTGAAGACACGAGGGGACAGGGACATGCCGAAGGGGAGGACCTTGTACTGGTATGCCTGGCCATCGAACGCGAACCGTAGGAAGGGTCAGTGTCAAGGAAAGATAGAGATGTTGAATTACTCGTCCATAAGGTCTACCGCTGCAAAACAATCTTGATACAGGAAGAAAGTTAGAATGTGTTTTAGCATGAGCGTTTTGAATGGGATTTTGTGCAAGTCCTGCCAGAGTGTGGCACCGGGATGCCGTGAGAACAGCATTTGCGGACCAGATGACCCAGGGAATGAAAAAATAAATAAATAAAATATCACACTTTTATTGATTACGTGGGTACCGCAGCCCGAAGAGTTTGCGGCAAAGTAATAAAGGTCAAACAAAGATTCTCTTCCCGACCCTCCACCGGGGGACAAAGTGGTCTGATTACCAGCTCTGGAGCAAACGTCTCGTTCCCTGGCTCATCCATCTCAGGAATGTTTGGGAGACTTCCGGGTCCTCAACGACGTTCGGGAGACGGGGACATGCGCTTCCTCTGGGGCACTCGACGCTGGGGCTGAGAGATGGGCTCAGGTTGAGGCGGAGCTGCCTGGCGTTTGGGAGCCGCAGGGGGACGCCTTCGGCGAGCAGACGAAGCACGGCCCGCGCTAGATCGGCGGCGAGCATAATGTGGAATATGCCCGCTGTCCGTTTCTTCAACGCCGAAAACTGCTGGGCGAAGTCGTCAACAGTGTTGCCAAATAGGCCGAGTTAGGAGACGGGGGCGTTGAGAAAACGAGCTTTGTCTACTTCCCGCATCTCGACCAGGTTCAGCCATAAGTGATGTTCCTGGACCATGAGGGTGTCCACGCTGTGACCTTCGTGGCCCAAAGGGCGAGGTCGGTCTCCAAGCACAGTTCCTCCAACACGTCGGGGTCAGGACAACCCAAGTGCAGATCTTTGAGTACCTTGGCCTGGTGAACCTGCATGAGGGCTATGGCATGCAGGGCGGTGGCGGCCTATCCGGTGGCACTGTAGGCTTTGGCGGTCAGTGACGAGATCATCCTACAGGTCTTGGAGGGGATCACCAGGCGATCCCGCCAGGTGGTGGCGTTTTCGGGGCAGAGATGGATCGCAACCGCTCTGTTCACCTGGGGGACCTCCGAGTACTCGTGGACCGCCCGCCGTCGAGAGTAGTGAGAGCAGATGAGCAAGGAGGTCTGTTGCGGGCAGTGAAAGGTGCCCTCCATGATCTCGTCAGCTCATCATGCACCTCTGGGAAAAATGGAGCGGGCCCCAAACCCGAGGAACCAATCGTCTAGCCGTGAGGGCTGCTGGGAGGACAGAGGGTTCCAGTCCAACCCCACGCTGACGGTGGCCCGGGCCAGCATGTCAGACATTGGGCATCTGGGTATGCCGACCCAAAGAAGGCAGTCCAATCGAGGCTTCCGCATCAGATGCCGGAACGCTCTCCGATGCAGTGGCAAATTCATCATCCAGTTCGGAGGGGCTCAAGGGAGTAAACAACCGTGAGGTGACCCGATCTCACCTCGAGCCCAGAGAGATTTCAACAAGCGTGCCGGGGGGCGGGTGGTTTGTGAGGAAGCAGAGCCTGCTGCCATCCCCAAATTGCCTCCATCACCAGCCAGGTCATCCTCAATCCAGTGGGAAGAAGGAGCGACGCGGGGGGTGGCTGGAGTGGCGTTCCTCTTTATGAAGGAAAGCCGCAACCGCAACATTGCCATGGTCAAGTTCTCGCAGTGAAAGCATGAGCCATCCATAAACGCTGCCTCAGTGTGCAGCCCAGACACACGAGGCAACGTCTGTGACCATCAGGAGCAGAGAGAAATCGACCACATCCAGGAACTACACAGGGGCGGAAGGGCTTCTTTATAAAGACATGTCCTGAAAAGGATGTTCAACAGCAGCTGTGTATTGCTCTCTTAGAGAAAATAAAATATTTTAAGAAATATTATCTTTTAGACACGCTGTCGAAGCGCCCAGGGGCAAGGTTGCATTGCCGTGCAGAAAATGAGAAAGCCAGTGATATGCACCATAGATCCAACAGCAAACGCTCTACAGAGGTGAGTGGTACAAAAGTACCTGTACATTTTGATAAATGTGTTGAAACCTCAACTCCAGCCCTCAGCCTAAACCTAAACATATCTTGAAACCTAACCCTAAAAACTTCTTGGTTATAAGGAGTGTAGTTCAAGAATCAGCAAAAATGTTGGGAACACATCCTATTCGGCAAAATCAACCAACATAGACCCTAGCTTAGGTCCACAGTCTAGTCTAGGTGTGTGTGTATACTTTTGGTGTGGTACCTTTGAACTCTGCTCCACTGGGGCTGATGTGCATCCTTTTTTGACATTCTCCACAGCTCATCAGGAAACGGGTCACTGCCTCTCTGGGCAGGAACGCATACGTCTCTGCTATCTGCGCACACACACACACACACACACACACACACAGTTTAATCTCAAACGTATAATCAATCAAACCTGATCCACTGATCCTACAAACTCAAACTCTGAGTGTATCAAGTATCAGAGCTCAGTAGTGACAGATCTTTTCTGCTTAATTTCCAATTGATCTCAGTTCAGAGATAGCAAAAATTATTTTCAAAAAGAGGATTATAATGAAAAATACAGAACAGATACCTATACATAAGAGGAATACTTTAATTTACTAGACAACAGAGCATCCATTTTGAAAGACACAGATTATTAACAACTATCAAATCCTCTACAATCAAATAAACAAACAAAAAATGAACCGTTTTAGATGTTTATTCACAATGACATTTCATAAAGTTTGATGCTTTTCCTTGTTCTCTTGGTATTTCTTTTTCAATTCTCTTTCTAATTTGTTCTTCCACAATAACTCCCTCTCTTCTCTCAGTTTTTTTCCTCCACCCTTTTGCTATTAAACTGGACAAAGGAAGAGAGAACAAACTTCCACATTGAATCTCCCTCATGTCTCTCCATTCTCCCATTAGGCACAAACAAACAAACATGGGCAGTCATGGCAGCACAGCTGGAGGGTACAGCACAAAAATGTGTGTATTATGGTGACAGGAGTGGAACTCAGCACAGAAACCCCACTAGAGTGGCACTACAAAAGTAAGAGAAACTGAGCTTTCTCCTTTCCAAAGCAAGCATCCTCCAGGAGATACTGGAAAAAGCAGCCATATAATTCCTGATGAACAAGGAAAAGATCTGCTCTGTGGGATGAGCCACTGCTCAGGGTCTGCCCTCTGTTAACAGACCAACAGCTGTCAGGCATGAGAGAAATAAGGATCAGCATGGAGTAAACAATGTGTGTGGGGGTGTGTGTTAGTGAATCTAAACACATATCACAGAAAAGAACAAATGATGAAAATAAAGAAATAATCAAAGAAACAAACAAAAAGCAAAAAAATAAATAAATAAATAAAATAAACAGAACAAACATAACAGGAAAAGAAAGAAAGAAAGAAAGAAAGAAAGAAAGAGTGTCGGTGTGTTAAGCATACAGCCTGCCCTAAACTTTCATTTACTGGCCAATGTGACGATTTCAAACTGAATCTCCCAAAAAATCACTGAGGCCAGCATTTCTCTCCCAAAAATTATACCATGACAACAACAACACCACAGCAAGAGTGCTGCACACACAATAAGTGACATACTTATTTTCATAATAATCACAAGGGGCATAAATCAACCTGTAGAAGTAAAGGAGACTTTAAGTGACAGACAGATAGAGGCAGTGGCAAAAGGGGCCGCAACATAGGGTACTCCATCGACACTGTAAAAGATCATAAATATACTTCTGTATCTGATCAAGTAAGAAAAAGAGAAAAGAGAACCTAGAAGTTACTCTCTTTACTCACCGCTTTATATGTTTTCTTCTGCCCAGCATGTTTGGGTGCTTTAGCCAGGTCGGAGCTGATCTCCACATGCATAGCATAGATAATGTCATAGAAGTCTTCCACCACAGCGACTCTCTTCAGAGAGGAGCTCTCCTGCCCGGAACCCACGTCCACACACTGCAATCAGACAAAGACAAGGAAATAAATTTTAGTTTAAATATACTGCACAACATACACTGGCCAGAACTCCACACACACACACACTTTGAACCATTGTAAACATATTTAATCTGCAGCATTTATTTATTTTTTTGCCAATGTGCACAGCATAATGTTTAATAGAGCTTTAGTGGAGTTTGGGAATCCACAGGAGGGCCAACCTCATTACCACGGTCAGCCCCCTGGGTAGGTGCGCAGGGCTGAAGGGTCATGTGACTCACACAGAGCATCCTAGTCAAGGTTGGAGTCGCAGTGGCCAGCAAGTTAGCTGACTCAAATCATTATCCACATCTTCTCCTTTTATCTCTGTTAGACCTCTCTGCTGCTCCATGCTGCGCCTACATCACATGCAGAGATGTTCTCCTCCAGATTTGGTCCTTCACCTCCACCACATCCCCCACTCAGACCCTTCCATCATCTGGTACAGGGCCACAGGGGTTACCATGGCAGCAAGGGAAATGGTGTATGGGCAAAGCACTGTCTCACCAACCCTGTTCATTTTACGATTTAATGATAGTGGCAATAATAGGGGTGCCTACACATGAGAGAAGACACACTACACACAGTAGGAATGCATTCAATTAGATTCAAGGCCATGTAAAGAGCCAGGTCAGTTTGAATTCAAGCAAGATAAAATCAAATTGGATTACCGAAAGCACCACAGGAAAAGTTGAGAAATGTTCTCAACAATTGGTTGCATGATGGAGCGGCTCTTTCACAAACCCTTGCAATTTTCTGACATTTTTGGGGGTGCTCGGGCAAATCTAGGGGGGCAATGCCCCCTAGCACCCCCTTAGTCTCGTCCAAGCATATGATAGGCCGGAAGTCATTCATTTCATTTGGAGAATCACAGGGTTTGCAAGGAGTTCTGACCCTCTGCTGATGTGGTATTTTTGGATACGATTTTAGATTCAGATTTTTGTTTAAATATTTCATACTGTGCAACTACTACACAGTATGTTATCATCCAACCAGATGCTAGGTATTCCAATAAAAACTATGTAAACTATGTGACCTAAACACCTGCTTATTCTGTAGAATTGACAATTGTGAATACAAGTGAAAGACAAGAAATAATTAGTTACATTGTTCAACACTGTTGCTTTCTGTAACCTTTAATGTTCCAGTCGCGGCTGGATGGTGCTCTTCAAAATGAGATGTTGAGCCTCTTGTCCAATGAACATCGATATTTACTCCACTGAAATCTAATGGGAACAGTATCTACCATAGACTCCCATTGAAGCATGGCTGTACAAATCAGCAGAATGTTTTACTTGAATGAACTGCGCAATAGTGATGTGTGCTATTTTGAACTTTTATTTTCTAAAATATCGAAATGAACAAAGAGTAAAATTTCTTTATATAGATGTTTTTGTAAAAACTGTATATTAAACTTTTCATTGCATGTCTTGAGAAATTTTAGGGGAAGCCATGCTTCCAGTGTAGTCTTTACGCAATAGCCATTGATATGTTCTCTCCAAAAGTATGGGCACTCTTTTTCTTTCTGTATGGATAGTAGTACATTCATTATTCATTCATCCCACCATGGTGAATAAGTAGATGATAAATGCTCTTGCTATTGCACTCCTTTACTGTAGATGCAAACAAAGCATCACACGTCCGTAAGCAATTTACAAACAAACTGCAAGTTCATTTTGACTGCCAATAGGGGGCAAATTGTAACAGTCATTTCAAGTCGCAGACACTGAAAAGGCAACTAAACTCATATTCCACCAGCAAATCACCATGTATAAACTCTTATCTGTGTGAGTTATATGATAAACATCAGCACAGGATTAAAAATGGTGGGCGCATGCTATGTTCCAACATGCAGTAAGCTGCTGCAGTAATATGACACACAATCACAGATATTTACTGCTGGAGTCCACTCCACTACATTAACTTCAGGAGATAGGACACGTGCGCCAGGCTAGGCCAATGTGTGTGTGTTTATTAGAGATGCTGTTGTAGCATGATGCTTGCCTGGCCTTTACCGTACCCCACCCCCTTTCTAAGCGTTGCGGGGCACATCAGTGGCCTGGGACGTTAGTGTGTGTGACAGCCGCATCCCGACCACACACGCCTATGTGGGACACATGAGGGAGGGGGTCAGTGCAGCACCTTCAGGCACAGCAGACAGGACATTCATGCTCACACACACACACACACACACACACACACACACACACACACACATACATGCCCATACAGGGTGCACCTCAAGGCAAAGAGGACAGGATAGGGAGAGACCCCCCTTCCCCCAATGCCTGCACAGGGTCAAAGTCACAGAACCAAGAGAGGGTAAAGCCAGACTGTCCAGTTTTGTGCCTCTCTCACACACACACACACACACACACACACACACACACACACACACACACACACACACACACTCGCAGTCCAACATTTGCATTTTCACTGCAACATGGCATCTTTGCTTGTTGTTTTGGTGAGATTACCATACATACATAAGCTTAATATGTATGCATTGCGAATAAAGGCATATAATTGTTTTGGTGCTTAAATTAGGTGAAATTTTATTGCAACAAAAATGAAGACATTATGACTTAAAACCTAACAAACTGTTGGAAGGCATCAAGGCACGTCCAAATAATTTGTTTAACATGCTTTCAAATGGAGATGCCGCCATTGGGACAGTTTATGAAGGCAGCATATTGTACTGTATATGTTTTCAGTGCCTATGATATACAACAATAGAACACAACAGTGGATGTAAAAATGCCATTAATTTTTTTCCATAGGGGAATTGATTATTAACAATAACTGATGAACCTTTAATGACAAACCTACAATGTGCTCTGAGGTTGTTAACTGATGGTGTATGCTTCTGTTGAAACCATTAGCCTGCATTATTTAATCTTTGCTTTTAAAAAATTTTTATTAGCAGAATTTCTGATGAAGAACTTCACTATCTGGGAGTCCTGAAGAGAAACAATCGTCCAAACACAGATTTGCAGCAAATAAATCGTACCAAAAGAGCGCTGCAGCAACCGCCACTCGCATGGCGCACCGTCAATAATGCAATTGAGTCGGTCTCCCCACACTCTCAAACTACTTGAATATTTTGCAATGAAATCAAACTACTTAAAATTAACAGTTTTATATTTTTCCATTGGTTTTAATTCGATTAAGTCATTTGAAATATTCAATGGGATTGTAGTTCATGCCTTCATTCAAGACATTGAGCACACAGTCTAGTACCTTTTTGTCAAATTTTCAAATACTTTGTTTCTTCAATTCAAAGTTTGTAATGTTGCGATCCACCTCAGGACTGGATGGTTTTATTAAGAAATTTATGAAATCCCTATAGAAGAAGGGACAGCTGAAAAATGGGCATGCACTGTTGCACTCTATTGTGCATGCAGTTTGGCATTTGGTTGAAAGAGTAAAAATGATGTCTGATAGATCAGTTCAAAGCGGTGAATTTTTTTCCAGCTCATGATAAGCCCATTACCCTACTGTTCAACTTAACTTCTACTGAGAATTAAGCATTGTTTTCATTAAATATTTGCTTGATTATCTCTAAATGGCCATACAATGTCAAAACACAGTAACAATGGCAACACTGAAACAGCCAAAAAAGGCTTCAAAGTTTTTAAGGTTTTCATATGGTTTTATGATTTTTGTAGTTATTGCATTATTCACACTCCGTTTTCCCAGAATCTGAGGGTAGTTGTGTCAAACCTGTCGGTAACACGACAGGTCATTTTGACAAAAGTGTAGTTACTGTGTTTTGCTTTTGCATAGCAGTAATAAAGCTAATTTGATTTGGTTCTAGATTATCAGATGTAAAGTTATGGTTAATGCCCTACCAATATATCGTTTGGCCGATATATCGGTATATATGATTAGTACCCTACCGATACATTGGTCAGCCTATATATCGGTATATGTTAGTGCCCTACCGATATATGATTAGTGCCCTACCGATATATCAGTAAACATAAACACATCTGTTTGTTATGTTAGCCAGCTATAGTTTGTCAGTGAAGTCAGTAATGTAGCAGATTGAAAGGTAAACATCAGAGCATCTTTTTGCAGCTTAGCAGACAACAGTGTGGTGGTGGATTGTGTCTGTTGAGTGTTGATTGCATGCTATGTAGTTACCTAGTTGGTGAGACACAATGCTGGAAAGTAAATCAATTCCATCTTTTGCTCTCCATGGCAACGAGCTTATAGCTAACTAGCTAACCATGTAGCTACTTCCATACCTTGTCAGTGTGTAAACATGTATTCACCTAACTGTTTTGTTCAGGATTCAGTTTGGTACCCCCTTCATCAGAACAATTCCAGTCGTTGCATTTATAAAATGTAATATTTAAAAGTCTGGTTTTCTAGATATTAAAATACAATACATAATAAAAGCAGATTTAATAAATAGTATATTTGCCCTGCATAAATAATAATATATAGAAACTGTATCTAAAATAAATAAAGAGTGGTAAAAAAAATACTAATGCAACATGCTAGAAAAATAGACATTTATTCATTTTAATATATTCTATATATTTTGAATGTGTTGAAACTTGACACCGGGCGACGCACCCTAAAAACTGCACTGTTAGATTGGTTTCATGCTGAAGAGCCACTTAAAAGCACGTTTTTTTCCTCTCTCTCGTAAATGTAAATGGGTGTAAATGCCAACACCATCATGTATGCGAAAGGACTGAAGCTTGTCAATCAAAACATGAGCTCATTGTTGTCATTAAGTGAGTCTGCTTTTTTATTCCATTAGTTGCTCCTGTCAGAGGCTTCTGTAAATATTTAGTTTATATGCAGGGTTACGTCCTACATAAATGTAATGGTGCAACGCTCAAATATTTAGTAGTGTATGAATTTTGACTTAGTGCCCATTTACTCCACAACTAGGCTGAGTTGTTACTTGCATATAGTTGGTGCAACCGGCCCATGATGTTTATTTAGCTATTTATTTTTTTTATTTATTTTTTTAAATGGTCAGCATTTTACTGCTACTGAACAAACAGTACTGGTTTTATTTTATTTATTCTTTATTTAAATGGTCAGCAATTGACGTATACTAAACATACAGTATTGATGTTTATTAAGCTATTTATTTTATTTTTATTGATTTATTTTCTCAGTGTTCATTTCTAGAATTTGTTGACAGTATAATAATAATAATAATAATAATAATAATGTCAAATATTCTTTGATAAAAATATTTGTTTAAGAAAGCAGCCTTGAGTAACTTTGCATAGTCCTATCGGTGCAAAATCAGTGCAAAATCAACACAGAAAAGGTCTGTTTTCATTCCAGCTTAACAATTAGCTATATCGGCCCCCATATCGGTAACTGGTGAATTTTCCCCCTCTAAAATAGGTATCGTAGCAGTCTCGAGAATCCAATATTGGTCGGCACTCTAGTTATGGTTCCTTGGAAACTAGTTTCTTTCAGTCATGCTTTCTTAATAAAGAGCTACCTGACAAGTCATTGACTGACTGAGCAGCAAAGCCGCTGCCTTAGGTGTTGGACTAAGCAGAGGACAGCCTGAAATGGGCACAGGAACAAAATGAGAGGGTGAAAAATTAACAGAATATTTTTTTTTCTTTCCATTTCCATAGCTGAGCAGCTTCTGCCATTTACTGAAGCCTCACACTCTCTCTCCCTCCATCCTTCCTGCCATACCCCCCCCCTCCCTCCCTCCCCCATTCCCTCTTTTCTCACATACCCCCCTCTACGAGCAGCCTGCACCTCTCAACCTGCATCTCAATGTTTTTCTCCCTCACACCATCTCTCCTTTTGCCCTTACTGGCTCTTGTTCCCTTCAGCAGCACTGGATAATTACAGCTTTCCCCCTTTCCCTTTTAATCTCTCTCTCAACACGCTCTCCTTTCTGCCAATCTGTTTCTCTCTTGCTTCCACTCCCTGGTCCTGGACCAAACAGCCCTGTTGCTAGGAGACAAGGTGGGTCGGAGCAGAAGCGGCAACGAGATTGGTGGCGGCAGCTCCCCTACATCTCAACCTCTCTGCAAATAGAGGGATGGTGTAGGAGTTCGGTGAAGGGGAGAAGCCCTTCTGACATGTGTGCTTAGCCAAAAAGAAGAGACAGACACCGACCCCCTCCTAATAACACCTCAAAACTAACAATAACTACACAACAGGGATATGAAGAACTACATATTTTCAAAGTCGACCAGTCTGTTGGAAGCCTGAAGGACTAGTCGACTAATTGGTCTTAAAGGGTTAGTTCACCAAAAATGTTTAATACCATCTTCATTTACTCAACCTTATGTTGATCCAACCTGTTTAACATTCTATTTTCTTAAGGAACACAAAAGGAAATGTTAGACAGATTGTTTGCCTCAGTCACCATTTACTTTTATTCTATGGAAATGGATGCAATGAAAGTGAATAGTGACAATCTGTCTAACAACTCCTTTTGCTTTCCATGGAAGAAAAAAATCATATGGGTTTGGAACAACATGAGGGTGAGTAAATGACAAAATGTAGTAATTTTTGCAAACTATCCCAACTAAGGAAGCCCTGAATAATTAGGCTGTTTTCAAGTTCACCTGATACAGTCAGAAGCATTTCTTAGTGAGCGTTTACATACTGGAGGATGCATTCTTGTGCTCAAAAACAATGGAATGGAACGAACACAGATTCCTTGAGACACATTTTAAAATGTTTTACAATTTTTAACATGACACGCTATCTTTAAAAAAGTAATACTCATCATACAAGATGCTCAAAAAACAGTGCAACACAGAAATCCATCTATGTGTATGGTGGTAGTGGCAGTGCCGTTTAAGTTGATAAATTGAAAGACACAATTTCTGCAAAAGGGTTTTTATTGTGCCAACAGCTAAAGCACAGTTCACTGTCAGCATACTACTTAGAGCAAAAATGTTTCAAGTAAAAAAAAAAAAATTTTTTAAATAATAATAAATTACTGTAACCAATCTCACAAAATCGACTAGTCGGTTTTTGGGCGACTAGATCTTTTGGGCCATCTCTACTACAAAATTCACAAAAAAAACTTACGTACATCTGTTCCACATGCTGAGCATAACATCCCAAATCCAAAAGTCCCTGTAAGAGGGGTAAAAAAGCCTGCTGATGCTGACACAAACATTTACAGTCCTGAAATACAGCCACACCCCGAGCAGCATACGGGGGGCCTGAGCAGACCTGTCTGTCCTAGTTTTCAACAACGGGTTTGTACCCTCTCCAGGACAAATCCTGTCTGTTTGGCACACTTCCAACATAAAGAGAATGTGTAGCATAGGGGCTGCATTCTGAAGGCGTTTGCGAAGAAAGGGGTTCATCTATAGTGGAGAGATGATCAGGAATGAGTGGGAGTGCAAAGAGGTTGAGTGGGTTAGCACTAATTGTGACAGGCAGTCACAGTTTATGGGCTAATCTTAGCAAATGGCTGCAGAGATAAACAAACTGATGGCTAAATGATGGAGCCTGTGTGTTCACACTGACATGTGCTGGCTAACGACAGAGCCTCAGGGAGGGAACACACTAATACACATATTATTAGCTCTGTTCAAAAACCAAGTGTGTTGCCAATCTAGACAGCAGTTTAAGGCATTACAAGAGCACTCCTGACACAAAGGCCATCTGGATCCAAATAAGTTTTCATTTGTAAACGCATTGATTTTTTTCATGTTTGACATTATGAAACAGAAAACAAAACAAAAAAGTTTTAAAATGAAAACAGATTAGATTGAAGGCTTTTCCAAAAGGATGGTAGCATAAATATGCTGCCTTATAAGGTAAAATTCACACTAAAAAGTTTTCAGTTGAAAAATTAATTTTCGGTTTCCTTACATCATATGTTTTCAGCAGAAATAGAGAGTAATTTCATGAAGGAAAACGTTCCACTGTGGATGAGAGGTGTGCAAAATCAATGTGTTTTCAAGCGAAAGTGTACATTTTTAAAGTCAAATTTTTGACACATTCTAAGGTTGAGTCACATGAAGAACCACATGGTGGAGTCGAGAGAAATGTTAATTAGAAATATACTTAACACCAAAAAGTCTTTAATTAAATCTAATTAAAAATGGCTATTTCACCTAAAATGTGTGTGGTATGTTTTTTATACTTATTAGAGTAACACCAAAGTCCCTTTCAAGGCAAGACTTCACCTTCGGCGGACATCTTTGGAACACTCCCTGGTAGCTACTTTCTATGGATACAAGTGGCAAAAAAGTACGGCTAACTACTTAAGTGGGAAAAGACCAAAATCTTCAAAACGGTTGGTAAAGTTTACAATCAAAGACAACCTGATCTCGAGAAAAGTCGTAAGACTTTTACGAGGTGTCTAAATCGTATGATGTCATCAATTGATCACGAGCAAATGCCCATATATGTGATGTGGAAGTAAGCGAAAGTTCTGTGTGTGAGGCGTTGAGCACATGCTTGTAAATGTTATGCCCCAACCAAAACCCCTTATCTAAACCCAATCACACAGTAGTGTATAAGCATGAGTGTGACAGTAGTGAGTGATTGTTGCGTTTCAGAAGAAAATGATGGTGAGTGACATGATTGGCTGTTGTAAAATTTGTATGAATTTGTACGACACAAGTCGTATGATTACATATGGTTTAGCCAAGTTTAGCTAAATCTTTTGAATCCTTACAATTTTACCATGAGAGTGTTGAATCATAAATTGTGCTTCTTTAGCTCAGATCAAGCAAAAAAATAAAAAAGCTTCTTTTCAGGCTGGTCCATCTAATGTGCATGCGCATTTTGAGTTAACTGACAGGTGATGTTGGTTTCTAAAAGGCAATTGGCTCTTTAACCTGTAAGGTGGGACTTCGTCTTCTAAATCTGCTATATTGGGAGTTACAATTACTCCCTTTAATTTTTATACAAGTGGTCCATGTTGGGTTAAACAGGCTAAACAGTCTTTGGTAACACGCTGTTAGCTAAGCAACATGCTAATACAAAACTCTATTGGAATGAATTGCGAGATAAGTCTTCAAGTTGTTTTTACCTAATACTGCATATAAAAAAGGCGCCGCTCCTGTGCGAGTTGATGAAAAACAGCAAAATGTGGTGCAACGGTGAAAGACGTCCATCTAATGCATGCTTACATAGAAAAAAAAGAGAAAAACTGTACACGTTCAGTGTGAACAGCCCCTTAGAATGCAGCTGCCTATGTTGACAGAAGACAGCAAAGCAGCTCACTACATTCTTTATCTTCCCTTTCTCAGTCCCATAAGGCAATTCAACTAACCTAAATTTTCTTTACCTCCTCTTTTACTGCACTTTCCATCCCTCCAACTCTGCCTTTCCTTTTCTATCTGTTGTCTTTTCTCTGCAAATGATTAGTTTGCTCGATAAAATGCTGTGCATGCTATTTGTGAAGTACTCTGAGTTCCCAAGTGCATTGACGTTATATGTTTTGGTCATATTAGCTCTCTGTGTGTGTGTGTGCATTGGAAAAAGCACAGTTAATCAGTCCAGTTTGCTGTGGAGAGAAGGAAAAGTATTGGAAACACTTGGGGTTACATTGCTCTGTTAGGATTTATTGAGACCTCACACACACACACACACACACACACACACACACACACCTGAGAGAATGCATATATGCAGAGTGTATGGTAATGTAAAGGACTATGTTGAGATAAGGCACACTGCAACTCTGAGCCCTGAGCCAATTAAAACATTGTTAATTTATCCTGCTCTAGAGCACAGAGACTTTTTACCATGGCAACCGCAGGAATGCAGGGAGACCAGAATACGGCAGCCACTCACCTCACAGGCTGTCCTATACTCACCACAGTGTGTGTGTGTGTGCTGACAGTGAAAATTAAGATGAGGGGCTGTGTGTATACTTTAACACCGAGTTGAAATTCTTAACAGTGATGCAGCATGTACAAGACACACACACATACATTTTGTGATTATTGGTACTGGAAGATCACCATGCATGCTTCCATAATCAGATCAAAAATATTGATAACAACCATTACTAAAGAACACAAAAGGAGATGTTTTAAAGGCAATCCTCTGCAACTTTGCAATACAATGGCAGTGGATTGTGCCTCACTTCAAAGCTTAAAAGACATAAAAGTACCAAATGTATAAATGTAGTCCATGCAGCTCCTACGTCATATTCCAAGTCTTCTGAATACATACGATAGGTTTTGGTCAGAAATAACCCTGAACTGCTCACATTGTCACATGGTTTCCCTAAAAATAACTCAAGTTCTCTTGTGAATATGCATGCTGATCTTATCTCATAGTGCTCTTGAACACGTAATATAATATTTGCATAGCGTAATTATCTCTGAAAAATTTTATTCTCACCAACTCAAATCTCAAGAGACAAAATTTGAATTTTTGGATTAACATTTCCATTAAGTAAAGTTTGTATAAATACTTGTTAAAATAAATCTTCATTCAAAGCTGCAGTGTGTAATACACTATAGCATAGGGGTGCTCATTACATCGATTGACCAGTCGACTGCAAGGTCGATCTACAAATCAGGTTAAAGGGGAAAGAGATTAGTGAGTGAAAAATAAACAAATAAC
Source organism: Moxostoma hubbsi (assembly GCA_032164185.1). Classification (NCBI taxonomy): domain Eukaryota; kingdom Metazoa; phylum Chordata; class Actinopteri; order Cypriniformes; family Catostomidae; genus Moxostoma; species Moxostoma hubbsi. Next base: position 68,467,445 of record JAVLUX010000001.1, read on the forward strand.
AAAAATATTAAAGAATTAGTTTTAAATTCCTGCACGCTATTTGACTGACATGTGTGCCTATGTGTGCACTTTACATGGGTGTGTATGGCAAGAGCGTTTGTGGTAATGTGGATACATGTCTAAATGGCCAAATATACTTAAACATTCCACCAAAAATGTCAGCCAAGTGAATGTTAACAGTGGGACAAAAAGGCAGATTTTTATCAAAATGTCGTACTTAAAGTATAAGTGTAGCCTAACAGACCTGCCGCTGATAAGTATGTCGTTAATATTAATCAAACAACTATAACAAGAAATGGGAGAAAACCACTCACTGCTCTTGGCTGGATAACTTTAAAAAGTATTAATGTATTACAATCAAACGGTAAAGTCCAGTAGCTAATAGTTTTATGTCATATTTAATTTCATTCTGATTGTTAACTTGAACACTCGATAGGCTACTGCTGTTAATTTCTTAAGCTGTTAAAATAAGCCCAGTTTTCTTAATTAAATTTTTTTTGTTCTATATGGTTTTTAATTTGTTTCTATTTATTGCTTTTATTTTTTTTTATTTACTTGATTACAGACTTTCAACTTTTATAATAATTACTTTAGAACTTGAAACAATGCTTAATAAAAAAACAAGTATTATTATTTGTTGTGGTATCAAAATAGGAATAGAGAATTGTCAAATTTCACTAACAACTAATATATACGTATGTATATATATATATATATTGTTTATGGTAGATCATGCTATAGTAACATTATGAAAAAGTAGCTCTCATTCATTAGAAGTGTGATCACCCTGCACTAACGGCACAAAACGGAGAATCAATTACCATTTCCAAACACTCTCGCCACACTATCCCCATCTTCCACTGCTCAGAAACAAATAGTCCCACCCCCAACTAATGCCATTTGTTAAGCTATGTCAGACTGGTCAGGTAGCTTAAAGAAACAGAGCAATGTTTCGATGGTGCTACAGTGGTAACACTTTTCAGGAGAATCAACCTACTAATGGCATTATATGTGCCACCCTGCTCTATAAATATCTGCATTGGCACCGACCATTAAAAAACCCATATCAGCCACTAGAAAAAGACACTTAAGACCAAACATATGAATGTGTACACAGTCGTCTACACCATCACTGCATGTTCCTCTTGGATATTCCAGAACGAACACTCAGTACCTTCAGTAGAGACAGTTTCAGAATTCTGTCTCATAACATTAATCTCCTTCTAGTTAAGAGGAAAATTAGACTGATTTCATTTCTCCGTTCATAGGTGATAAATGTAACTAATCATTTTGGCCTGTCATTAGCCCCCTCCAGCTTTGTGTTTTATCACTGTTAGACTTCCAGGGTAGTGGAACAACAGTTCCTCTTTCCTCTAATTCATAAATAATCACTCTCTCAGTCTTGTATCTGTCGTCACTCCTGCACAGCAGAATGTTAGGACCACTGATATGGCTGCTCTCCAGGGGAGGCCAAATTGTAAACCATTCTTGTAATGAAATGCTTATTTTTGTTTGAAGGCACCTTGAAAGTGAATCTTATGAATATCACATGAATATTCAGGATGAGTCATTCTATTTGTATATATCAAAAGTGGCTTCACACCAACTTTATTCAAATCAATTAGTTCCACTACGATAGAGTGTGACGTAGAGCTTGATTCTAATCACTTTCTCTCTCTCCACAGTCCATGCACAGTCTCAATGTCAGTGTAATACATTTAGTAATTTAGCAGACGCTTTTATCCAAAGTGACTTACAAATGAGAAACATAAGCAATTTATTTGTTCAAAGAGCAGTTTATATGTTATAAGAGACTTTATTTGCTCTACAGACCTTAGTCAGGTTAGACACAATCTATAATTTAACGCTGTGAGGAATAGATGCAAGCCACATATTCAGTATCAGGGGGTACATAAGTTTAAGATTTGTTCATTAAAATTCCCATTTTGATAAACCACTATTCTGAATATTGGAGAAGATACACCACCCATATTGTCTATAGTAGTTAAGGGTAATTAAGAGCCTGGATATATGGCCAGAAGAGATGTATTGTATGTTCAATCAGAGTATAAAGGGGAGGATAGTGTCCCAAAATTAATGTGAGCTGTAGGGATGGAAGTCCTGCTTTCAGTTAAATGAGACAATCGCCTTTTTGATTGGAGTCTGTTTACTTTACAACTTGAATGCACATTATCTGGACCAGCCTGAAAACAAACATTTGTAGTGTGATTTGAGCTAAAGAAGTTGCATTTATGATGCCATTGTTGTCAGATTTTATTGCCGATTGAAATATATTACTTGAACTTAATCTTGGCAAAAGATTTGGTCTTTCCCCATTCAAATAGAGGTGTACTTGTATACTTATTATCTACATAGAAAATAGCTGCCCGAGGGTGTTACCAAGATGGCCTCTGAATAAACCAACTTGTTTAACGTGACTTTGGTTCAATGTGTCGTATAATCTTATATACAGTAAATAGTCTAAAGGCCCTGGGTCACATCTAATTTTCACAACTCATGTTTTTTACTGAGGTTTTGGTCTTCTGGGAATTTTTGGGAAAGACATACTTTGTGTTTTGTCGACTTGACGATCAACACCAAGATACACAACAGTCCAACCCAATGAACAGACTGTACTTAAATCACTCACAGCCTCGTTTTCATTCATGCCAAATTAAAGAAGGCATCTACCCTGAGTAAGGTCTAATGTTTTACCTGTAGCAGTTCTTAATTAAGTCCTGTAGAGGAAAGTGTCATGAGAGTGTACAAGTGAGCACACTGACCACTCTCAGCCTTGTAAACCTCTATATGTCAAGTGGTTTTTATTGTCGTTCAACCATATACAGTTAGTACAGTACACAGTAAAACGAGACAACGTTCCTCCAGGACCATGGTGCTACATAAAACATCAGAACCAGAACGACATGTGAACACAGAACCACATGAGCCTACACAGACTAAATAACATACCTATATAAAGTTGCATGTGCAAACGTGTGCAAAAAGTACAGGACAGTACAAGAAATTTCAAAAAATTAACAGGACAATAGGCAGAGTAAGAGACAGTGCAGCGCCGACCAGTACACAGTAGTGCAAAAGATGACAGTTTCTAAAAATGCCAAATATAAGCAACATATTATAAGATAGTGTTCTATGCACATAGCAGTTATTGAGGTAGCAGCCAGGTATAAAGTGACAATAATTAAAGTGCAACTCAGGACACGTGTGTGTGTGTGTGTGTGTGTGTGTGTGTTTGTCAGTCCAGTCTCTGAGTATTGAGGAGTCTGATGGCTTGGGGGAAGAAGCTGTTACACAGTCTGGCCGTGAGGGCCCGAATGCTTCGGTACCTCTTGCCAGATGGCAGGAGGGTGAAGAGTTTGTGTGAGAGGTGTGTGGGGTCATCCACAATGCTGGTTGCTTTGCGGATACAGTGTTTTATGTAAATGTCTTTGATGGAGGGAAGAGATACGCCGATGATCTTCTCAGCTGTCCTCACATTCCTCTGCAGGGCTTTGTGGTCCGAAACGGTGCAAGTCCCAAACCAGGCAGTGATGCAGCTGCTCAGGATGCTCTCAAAAGTCCCTCTATAGAATGTAGTGAGGATGGGGGGTGGGAGATGTGCTTTCTTCAGCCTTCAAAGAAAGTAGAGACGCTGCTGGGCTTTCTTGGTTATAGAGCTGGTGTTGAGAGGCCAGGTGAACACCAAGGAATTTGGTGCTCTTGACGATCTCCACAGAGGAGCCGTCAATGTTCAGCGGAGAGCGGTCACTCTGTGCTCTCCTAAAGCCAGATGCAGGATGGTGGCGATGGTGTCGTCTGTTGATCTGTTTGGACGATACGCAAACTGCAGCGGGTCTAGTGAGGGGGGCAGCTGGGTCTTAATGTGCCTCATGACGAGCCTCTCAAAGCACTTCATGATGATGGGTGTGAGTGCGACGGGATGGTAGTCGTTGAGGCAGGACACTGACGACTTCTTTGGCATGGGGACGATGGTGGTGGCCTTGAAGCACGTTGGAACGACGGCGCTGCTCAGAGAGATGTTGGAAAGAACATCTGCCAACTGGTCTGCACATCCTCCGAGCACTCTGCCAGGAATGTTGTCTAGTCCAGCAGCCTTCCGTGGGTTGACTATGTAGAGTTTTCCTCACATCAGCCGTGGTAAGACAGAGCACCTAGTCGTTGGGAGGAGGGGTGGTCTTCCTCGCCACCACGTCGTTCTGTGCTTCAAGCCAGGTGTAGAATTTGTTCAGCGCATCTGGAAGGGAGACATCTTTGTCACAGGCAACTGATGTTGTCCTGTAGTTGGTGATGGCCTGGATGCCCTGCCACATGTGCCACGTGTCGCCGCTGTCCTGGGAGTGACTGTGGATTCTCTGGGTGTGTGCGCGCTTTGCCTCTCTGATGGCCCAGGACAGATTGGCCCTCGCTGTTCATAGGTCAGCTTTGTCGCCTGCTCTGAAGGCGGAGTCTTGGAGCGTGTGGTGATGGTCTTGGAGAAAGTGACATCAATGCACTTGCTGATGTAGCTGGTCACTGATGCTGTGTATTCCTCCAAGTTGGTAGAGTCACCATAAGTTGCAGCCTCCCTGAGCATGTGCCAGTCAGTACACTCAAAACAGTCATGAAGAGCAGAGATGGCTCCTGCTGGCCAGGTTTTCACCTGCTTCTGAAGCGGATTTGTGCGTCTGACGAGCGGTCTGTATGCTGGAATTAGCATAACAGAGCATAACAGAGATCAGGTCTGATTAGCCGAGGTAGGGGCGGGGCTCCGCCCGGTACACACCTGGGATGTTGGTGTAAACAAGATCAAGCGTGTTCGCCCCTCTCTTTGCAAAGTCCACAAACTAATGGAATTTATGGAGCACTGTTTTGAGATTCACATGGTTGAAATCTCTGGCGATAATAAACAGTCCGTCGGGGTTTGCTCATAGCCCCATACAGTTCACAGAGCGATTCCTTAGCATTAGCGCTGGGGGGAATGTAAACTCCGGTTATAATAACAGTGGTGAATTCCCGTGGTAAATAAAAAGGTCTGCATCTAACAGTCACAAGCTCCACCAGCGATGAGCAGTAACTAGAGACTAGCATAGAGTTATTGCACCATTCCGTGTTGATATAAACACACAAGCCATCATCGCGAATCTTACCGCACAGAGCTGCAATTCTGTCGGCACGAACCGAGGCGAGCCTGTCTAGCTGAATGGCGGTATCCGGAACTCTGTCACTGAGCCACGTGACTCTAAGCTCCCGCTACGTAGCCTGCTGGAGTCGGATGTAGTCGTGTTTATTGTCCAGGGAGCAAAAATTTGAGAGCAGGATAGACGGGAGAGCTGGTCGGCTAGGGTTTGTTTTTAGCTTAGCATGGACCCCCGCCCTCTTGCCGCGCTTTCACTTCCTCGCACACTGCTTACAACCTCCCCTCCCCCAGGCATCAGGCGACGCCTAGGACTGGAGGCCTGGTCTCCACAGCAAGCAGAGTTTGCGTAGCAACTCCTGCAGATCATCATGCAGCTTGGTTGTTGCATGAATCTTATATTTTAACAGTTTCTGGTGATGGTAGACACGAACACCAGTTGCTCCTATGTCCATGTGCCATAAATGTCGGGCTAAGTGACAAAAATAGCACCATTTTGGATCCGGAGTGGCCACTGCATGCTACCGCGCCGCCATCTCAGTACAACATTATCAACATTGACATAACAACATTATGTCCCCTCAGAGCAACACATTATTCTTATAAATTACTAATTTTCCATTTCTTCTGCCCTCTGCTCATGTCCCCTAAGTCATTTTCCCTCTGCTCCTGTTATTCTGAACGCTCACTATCACAATTACTGCTGGAGCAACATCTACAGCTGCACAACTAGCAGAGAGGGGTCAGGACCATTGCGTCTCTATGTGTGGCTGTGAGGCATGTGCAGTGGTAATCTGAGGAAAAGAGCAAAGGACAGTAAGAAAAATAAGTTCTCTTGTTTTCACATGTCGCATTATAGAAATAAACTCTTGTTGACTATAGACCATGGTGACCACGTGATTTATTTTGCATGACATAAAACGAGAAGTGAGGAATATATTTGCACTGCACTTTATTAATCATCACTCTGTCAATATATTCTCCCAATTCAATTAGTGTTTATATATATTTATACCCGTATCTAGTGTATGTGTATTCTACATTGTGTGTATTGTGTACATTTGTTATGTAAATTGTTTTGTGTAAATATGTTGTTTATTGTAAAGTGGTTTATGTCTCGTCACTGTCATGACTGCTATGTTACTCGGAACTGCACACAAGAATTTCACCTACTGTTGCACTCGTGTACACAATAAAGTGATTTGATTTGATTTGATTTGATTTACAGTCTGTTTAATGGGCTGTTTAATTCCGTGGTGTCTCATTTAGCTGAAGACACATTCAAAATATGTCATGCCAAAAAATTCCAGTGGACAAAACATTCCAGAAAACTTGGCTTATGATAATTAAACTTGATTTTGGACATGTCTGTTATTTAGATGCTCTACTATTTTAATATATAGCCCACTGAATGGACTGCATGTCTTTCCCTTGTGTACTCACTGCCTCATCTTCAATCACAAAACGCCATCTATACTGACTAAAGTCTATTGGATTTACAACAGACTGTGGATATGACAAACGCTCCCTTTGGATGCCCTGCCAGATCATTCTTGACTTGTTCTGAATAATTAACCACTCAGAGCAGTCCTCATACATACAACACTAAAACATACACTCACACACCAACACTAATCTTACCAGCTGCTCCTCTACACCTGCTTTGTGTGTACGAGTGTAAGAGATATTTGAGCCCCGGGTAACAGCAACTCGGGGGGATGGGGGTGTTGTGAAAAGGTAGCTCACCTGTAGTGTATACAACATAAAAAGGAAAGTGGCGTATTTAGAATTAAGTTTCCCTTTTTTTAGGTTACTTAAAAATTTGTCAAATTAGCTGATCAATTAAAGGTGGAGTATATCATTTTAATCCAATACGCTTTTTGTCAAAATCCATGAATATCTCTTCAAGGTCCGCTAGCTGTCTGTACTGTTTGTACACAGCCCTGGTGCTGTAAATGAGAAAATATGTCTGTCCCTCACAGCCTCACTGTCATTTCCATTAAAAATCAAATATGGCACTAGCATGAATAAGGCCTATGGCTGACTAATTAACTAGTCCTCCAACAACTGTCTAGTCAATTAATTTGGTTCGACAAATTAATCTAGATTTTTTTTCAAGATTTTTCATTTTGACATTTTAGTGCCATTACTTTCATTTGTGTGCAAAGTATGAACATGCCTTATATAAACACACCTAAACCAGGGGTTTTCAAACTTTTCAGTGCCAAGGGCTCCCAAATATGATGATCCATTTGCGTGAGACCCCCTTCTAAAGATATAAAGGCAGCAATATATTTTCAAGTAGACTGATACAGACCCATTTATATTGTGTGAGAAAATAAGTGATGTTATAAAGACATGCTATTTGCAAGCTTTAAAAAATGGCTTTTAACATGCATATTATGTTGAAAATATTTATTTTGTATTAGGTTGACAGTGTAACTTTTCTACCCACTATTAGAGTAATGCTAGATCTATAAAGCTCAAGAAATGTATTGCGCTTTCATAGTAATTAAGTTAAAATTTGGTGGGTTTTTTCTCTCTCTGAACTTTTCTGCAGACCACCTAGCACCCCCTGGGGGTCAACAGACCCCATTTTGAAAACCTCTGTCCTAAGCAACACATCCAATCAGGGTCAGTTTAAACCCAAAACCATCCTAATCATAGAGACCAATTAGATAACAAGTTGTTCTGTCAACCGACTAGTTAATTTAGAAAATATGTTGTTTTACACATCTCTAGATTGAAGGGGACACAAGGCATGTCAACTGCATACAGTATGTCCTAGTAGTCACATCATGACTGACAGAGATGATACCAGAGATGTTGTCAGTTGACACATCCTGTACAAGAATACCCATGTTCTCCTCTCTTCACCTATACACGGCTGACCACAAACACACACAAACCAACAAACACTTCCACTGAGTGTGCTCATGGAGGGTCTTTCTGTAATACAGAATAATTTCTCTCAGTGTTTGAGGCTCCTTTGGCTCACTGAGATGAATGGACTGATAAAACAGGCCGTCCCAGTTGAGATGCTCCTTGGGGCTAGACTACACACACACGAAACTGAGGACAGAGAGAGAGAGTTCAGAGATAGGGAAGGTTGGTGTGTTCTTGCACAATTCACAATATCACATTCTGTATACACCTATATATTCCCAATCCATATTGATCAACCACTATTATGAATAGTCTTTGGAAGTGCTGTAGGTTAAAATTGAATCCTTCCATGATATTCTCACTTCTCTGGTCCACCCACTCCACAAAACCCCAATCTGTTAGCTTCAGGACAAAATAAGCAAAAGCAAAACAGCCCTCTACTGCAACAGTTGTTTAGTGTGTCGGATACAGAGAAAGAGAAAGATGTAGAGAGAGAGAGAGAGAGAGAGAGAGAGAGAGAGAGAGAGAGAGAGAGAGAGAGAGAGAGAGAGGAACGTTAGGGGCTATTAATAGTGTCCACAGACACTGGTGTCAACTGCATGTGATGGCTGTATGACTCCTCCAGCCACATCTTTCTGCCTCTCTCAACATCATTTCTTCTTTATCTCTCCCCTGATATCCCCTCTGCTTTCTTTCAGCCTCTCTCACCATCATGCCTCACTCTGTCTAGTGTTGATGTGTAAAAAAATTCCTCTCCATCTTTCAATCTTTTCCTATTCTCCTTCCATCCCTAAACATTTTCATCCCATCATTGTCACGTAACTCTCTCTTTCATTCATCATATGTTATCAAATACCACTAAAGGTCACTGAAGGTCAGGGGAGTCAGAAGAGAAGCCATTAACATATGTGTGGTTGATGTCGACAGTGTTCACACTTTTTCAAGATGAGTGTTTTGATGAGTAATACACTATGTGTCTGAGAGAGATTGCAGTATATCTGTCATAACGACAAACTGATCATTATCTTATTACGGAACGGCTGATCAATCTAATCTAACATCAAACTAATACTATTTGATACACAGGCACAAAAATGAGGTAATTTAAATAATGTAATACTGCATTACTGCAAGTTTTCCCTTCAAAATGAGCATAAAGGACATTTGGGATCATATAAACCAGGGTATCCCATCCAGGAGTTTGCAAACACCTAAGGGTTTGTGAGACTGTGATAGATTTAATTTTATACATTTAATCCAGGACTGGCATTTCTATGACAATAGAACATTTACAGGATATTATTAAATGTTGTTTTAATTGTTGCAAAATAGCAACATGTGAAGATGTAGTTAAATTCATTACAGCATATTAATTGAGTAGTTAGCATTATTTACAATCATAGGGGGTACTTAAAGTAAATCATTCAGGTCACATGGATTGAGCTGACAAAAAAAGGTTGGGGATCCTTGATCTAAACTAAAAGGTAAGGCTTTAAAGCTGAATGCCTGTTTACATCGAGAGTGAATATTTGCTCAACAAAATACTTTAAAATCTTTGGTCCATTTCATGTCAGCACTGAACAAATTGTCAGATGTATTTTGTATTAAAGCAAGTGAAATCTGTATTGTCAGAAGGGTTGTACTTGCATTAAAGAACAGGAATGATGGAATGCAATTCAATATGTGTGTGAATGGGCCTTGGTCCATCCAAAAATGAAAATACTGTCATCATTTACTCACAATCATGTTATTTCAAACCCGTTGGATTTTCTGTCATCCGTGGAACACAAACAGAGATGTAAGACAAAACTTTAGTCTTAGCCTTTAATTGTATGAAAAAGAAGACAATGAAAGTGAATGATGACTGAGACTAACATACTGCCTATCATCTCCTTTTGTGTTCCACGGAAGCAAGTCAAACAGGTTTGGTACAAGATGAGGGTGAAAAAATTATGACAATGTTTTATATTTTGTGTGAACTTTCCCTTTAATAATTAATGCAACCACTACTAACACAAGTTGCATTTTGTGAAAATGTGTATTTTCATAGATTTTCTACTTCTCACATTCAATGTAAAGTCTGGCTTATGCTGAAAGAGAGTATCTCATTCACTAGTGGTGCTTCAAAATGACAGCACTGGCCCATTGTTAAAGGGGTAGTTCACCCAAAAATGTAAATTCTCTTATTATTTACTCACCCTCATGACATCCCAGATGTTCATGACTTTTGTTCTTCTGCAGAGCACAAATGAAGAACATCTCAGCTTCCTCACAATGCAAGTGAATGGTGATCACAACTTTGAAGCTCCAAAAAGCACAAAAATGTGGTCAAAATTCACTTGCATTGTATGGACCTACAGAGCTTAGACATTCATCTAAAAATCATAATTTGTGTTCTGGAGAAGAAAGAAAGTCATACACATCTGGGATGGCATGAGGGTGAGTAAATGATGAGAGAACCTTCATTTTTGGGTGAACTAATCTTTAAAAAGCTGAGCTCACCATCAGGTCACTCACCTGGGTGTCTGGATCTGTAATGTTCAGACCTCTGCACACTGCATCACAGTCAATCACAGTCAAAATGACCCTGCACTGCTAATCAAATAGAGTGAATCACTTTCTCTCTCAGTTTCTCCAATTCCTGACAATTATCTTCCCTGAGTGAACTGAATGGGGGGTGTCACATAAAGAAAGCAGCACACAAATACTCAGAGTGAGAGAGAGAAAGAGAAAGAGAGACAAAATAAATGTAGTATTTGAAAAGGGCAAATCTGGGGCAGCCACTTTATTATCAGGGTACACAGAGGGTACATCAATCTTAACTTAGCCATACCTGTTTCCTTTATCAGTAAACACAGCCATATTGTCTTGCTAGTCTACACAGGTGAATAAAATTGGCAGGTGTGTTTGGGCTTGGTCAATTATTATAATAAAGTCAATGCCTTGGAAAGCTGAAATCTTCTTCAGCTTAGAAAAAGACATTCTGATAAATCACCTTAGACGGCATGATTAAATGTTAAAAGAGTTATTCTACTGAAAGAAAATGGTTATTTGGCAAAATGGTTAACTGTCATTTTAAATGCACAAAATGAATAAACAAACAGTATTGTTTGTAACATCATTATGATTTTATGATTAAATTCTAGGTCTGAAGAAATGGGCAATGCCCCGTATGGGACAACACCCCTGTTATCACCCATGCATAAGGTTTCCACTCCAGGATGTCCTAAACACGCTTCTTGGACAACTGTTAGGCTCATATTAGGATGTTTTGTCTATGCAATGCTCAATTCAATATTTACATGTGGGATGCTTTTTGATGTTATTTAAAACAAAAACATTAGGGCATTAATAGAGAACACGTATTGACAAAGGCTTAAAAATGACGTAGTTTCTAAACTGGCAGACGAAAAGGTACACATGCAACTGGACTCATATCCTATTTGCGCATTTTAAAATAAATGCTTAATTTGTCCCACTAATTTGACATTTAACCAGATAACAGCGGGAGCTTCCTTCCACCCGTGCCCCACATTCGGGTGCCACACGAACAAGTGGTTACCGGAGACCAGAGAGTGCGCACAACTACACAAAAATAATCGAGGGTAAAAGTCGCCGTCTGCGAGAGCGCGTGACTATGTGCGCCATTGTGCGCGTGGCTCCTATCATTTGCATAGGCAAATCTTGCGCGTAATTATGCGTCTGTAGGTGCGGGACACACAGACGGGGAGGAAAAAGGCGTCCATACTAACCGTTGTCTTGATGGGGACGTACAGGACCGGTCGGTCAGCTGCTCCATTCTCGTTCTGCTCGCGATCCTTCCGACCCACTTGGAAACCTTTGGATTTCACCCAGAACTTAAATTTGGCGTTGATGTGGCTGCTCTCGATATAGACGCCCTCCGAGTCGTCGCACTGCAAGAGGGTCTGGAGAATTTTGTTGTATTTTCGCCGGGTGACGGTCTTTGTCTTGCCGGAGTCCCCGTAAGTGCGGAGGCACCACTCCTGAAAATCCCCAAACATCTCGCCCTCGGACACCACCGGGCTTCGGCTCCTTCTCGTTAAATCCATGCGTTTTCTGGTTGACATGGCGTTTTCTCCCCCCTTCGAAACGAAAGAGGCTTCGATAAATATTATATTTCTCAGTCCGAAATGCAGGTGCAGCTCCTAATTTGCCGCGAGTATCAATGTATGTTATTTAAATGCGCGAGTCGCGTGGCACACAAAACAAAACACACGACTCTACGTCACTGTATTTGTCTGTTCTCGCACCTGTTAACTGAGCCGTTTCTTTCTGTCCTAAAGGATGACAAACAAATGACAGTCCCGCGTCTCCCCTGTTGAGGAACTGAAAGAGGGGGCCGTCCTAAACGGCTTTCGCCCACCTGTAAGCTGAAGCCGAAGGCTAATTAAAACAAAACTGTCCGTTTCAGAACCGCTCTGCGGAACAAGGATAGAGCTTTAATAAAATCAAATAAATAGTTTAGCGTGAAATCCTTATTTAGCGTTCATTAAGCTCTCGCGCACCGGTCGGACAGATGCAGCGACGGAGGCTCAGTGAAATGAACTGCTACACCTGAAACCTCTTACCACCTGTTAGAATGAGCTCGACGCTCCTGTCCGGACCCGTTGTGCGTCCACGCGGAGAACGGGATTGTGCGCGTTCGCTGTAATTTTAGAAATTAGACTACTGGACCCGCGAGGCGATATGTTGGATGGATTCAAACGGGGTCCTTCGCGCGCTTGGACTGGGTACACATCAGACATCCAGATCTGTGCACCCGTTCAGATAATCCAAATGAACACAAAGCAGACCCGCACTAACAAGAGAACTATTCATTTTCATGTGTGCCCCCCCGGTGTAAATTATAAACTCCTGGCTAAATCAAGGTTAACTTAGTTTGCAGCTTTATTTTTCTTTAAAAACAACAACAACAAAAAACAACAAGCGATTAGATGATGGTAATACTAGTTGATTGAAGATCTATCATCGTTGCTCAAGACGTCGTATGCGTTTAAATCGATCATCGAATTATGTTTTCAACATAACAGTCTTAATATTCTCAAACTGTCAGTCTTGATGGCCTTATTTAGGAGCAGCTATTTTGCAATTAATTCACATAAACACACTTTAACACAAGTTTCTCACAATGGCTTGCAATGGCAAACTCAGAATAAGATGTTGTAATTTAAATAATCCTAAAATATTGGAACAAAAAAGCACAAACTCATTAGATTACTAAAGGAATCATTCACACAGCAATACAAATTATCTCATCCTTTAGCCTACTGGCCATCCTGCCTTCCCATAATTGTGACTTTCTTCTGCTGAACTCAAATTATGATTTTTTTTTTTTTAGAAAAATATTGCAGCTCTGTAGATTCATACAATCCAAGTGAATGAAAGTAATCCACATGTCTCAAGTGGTTTATTCCATGTCTTCTGAAGTGATCTAATCAATTTTGGGTGAGAACCAACCAAAATATAGTTCTTTTTTCACTATAGATCTTGTCATCGTCAGTCTCCTTGGCTATCATTATTTCAAGCTCGATTACACTTCCTAGCACCATCTAGTCAAGCACTAGGAAGTGTAATTGAGCTTGAAATCATGATCACCAAGGAGACTGCTGATGTCAAGATTTATAGTAAAACAGGTGTTAGTTAGATCACTTCATAAGACATGGAATAAACCACTGGAGTCATATGGATTAACTCTGCTGCCTTTATGTGCTTTTTGGAGCCTCAAAATTTTGGTCAAGGTTCACTTGCATTGTATGGACCTACAGAGCTGAAATATTCTTCTAAAAACCCTTGTTTATGTTCTGCAGAAAAAAGTCTTGCACATCTAGGATGGAATGTGAGTATGATGAGATAATTTTTGGTGAGAGATAGTGATCTGATATTTGGACACATCTGACATGCTTTTGACTATTAAAATGGCTATTAGATTTAGTATTTGTAATATTTAGAGTTAGTAGGCTTTTTCTTTAAAATTCAGACCCTGTTCAGACAAAGAACTGTCCAATAGGCCTTTTTGGTCAAGGTATTTTTTTGGTATTTGTATAGTGCTTTTCATAACAGCTATTTCAAAGCAGCTGTACATTAAATTATGGTATAACAGAAAATAAATGAATACAATGCCAATGTTAGTTATTTATTTTTAGGACTATTAGTGGTTAAAATGAGTAAACTATGTAAGTATTGTGGGTCAATGGTTAATCAAAATGATTTTGAATTAACTATAAGTTTTAGTGTTAACATGGCTTTTCCTCCTTCGAAACTAAAGAGGCTTCGTTAAAATTTCTATTAAGTGTTTACATGTAAAATATTAAAAATAATTAAAGTGAATGAAGACTAACCTTTAAATCAGAATCATCAACTCAAATTCCATCGACACAAATTCCTAGGGTACTCAATGGAGCGATTAGAGAAATACTATTCCAGATTGTGAATTATTGTGGGCGATCCTGGAGACCTTGAGAACAGCGAGCATGGACATTCTGTGCTTGGTTGAGTGTGTTTGTGTAACTGTAAGGGCTGTGTGTGTGAGTCAGACATGGTACACAGATAAACACACATACAGTGTGCTGAAAATGCAAAGAATTGGGCGTCATAGTTTAAAAGTGTTTTCAAAATCTTTTTACAGAAAGCCACATTTCATTGATGTACCACAGAAACTGAGTTCTGATCTTTCCTGTTCGAATAAATGCAGAGGTTCTAAATATTTTCGCAAAGAATGGCTTGAAGGTGAAGTGTGTAATTTTGTGGATGTTAAAATAATTCCATCCAATATGCAGAGACAACTATAAGTAAACCATTTGTAGGTTGATTTTCCTGGCAGTGGCACTATCAAAACATTACTCTGTTTGTTTGAGTATCCTGACCATCCCAACATAGCAACATTGCTGGTTTGTGACTGGAGTCTGGACTATCTCTTTGTCCAACCAGTGGAAGAAGGGGAAAGTGAAACCTGTTTGATATTGTGTTATTTTTATAATTCCATTTGGTTAATACAGGAATTCAAATAAAATGTGTGTCAAGATAACTTTAAAGGGATTCTATGTTTTGGACGAATACAAACCCAGACAAGAAGTGGGGTTTGATTTAAACTACTCAATTGTAAATATCTTGTTCTTGCAATGTGTACAGAAGGAAGCAGTCGCATCTTTGTTCAGTATCAGTGTTTACCTCTTATTCAAGAACACAACGTGGAGTAACTAACTTTAAGTGAGGAGTAATTTAAATTTAGGACTTGTACTGGTAGATGTGTCTCCTGAACATGCCCTGGGCCTAAACTTGCCCTTTCAGCAAAAGCGTGCAATGGGCACAAGGGAACCAAGTATTTGGTTGAAAGTGCTGTATTGAAATAGCCCTTTACTTTGGGAAGTGAAAGTGGGTTTCAAAACCCTGCCTTCTCCCTCCCTCCCTCCCTTTTCCCTTTTCAGCTCTGGCCCAAGAGAGAAGCGAGCATCTGCTTTAAGAGAAAACTGGTCAGTTATCTGTGGTTAGCCCACTAAAGTCTCTTCCCTGAAATGTTTGTCACCCTAGTCTGTCGAAATCACAACCGCTTGTTTGGGCTGCACTGTGCTCCCAGGCCTCTTAAGCATTAAGTTTGTGATTTAGAACTGTTGTGATTTGTAGTTTTTAACAGTCTGTATGTCATGCTGCAGAATCACAAAGCTCACAAAGTTTACTTTAAAAAAAAAAATTAAATATAAGACTGTGACCAGCAGTGTTGGAGAAGCTCAAAATTTTATGTATAAAACCAGTGTTGTGGGAAACATGATAAAAGTAACACGTGTTACGTAATCAGATTACTTTTTTGAGTAACGCAATAATTTTTATTTTAGACCCTAATATTTGAATACAATTTAAATAAAGTAACGCTTTGTCCCTGTATTGCGAGAAATCAGGAGTAAATGTGTGCAAACTTTGGGGAGGAGACAGTGCATGGATGGCATTGTTATTCTATAGCAGGTGTAGCCAACCATGCTCCTGGAGAGCTACCTTCCTGCAGAGTTTAGATCCAACCCTAATCAAACACCTGAACCAGCTTATCAAGGTCTTCAGGATTACTTGAATATGACAAGCAGGTGTGATGGAGCTAAACTCTGCGGGAGCAGGGTTGGTCACCCCTGTTCTATAGAGTGTGAGGCCAAAGACTATTTAGCTGAAAGAGACAAGTCACTTCTATTTAAATGAATGGGAGAAATTGGAACGCTCAACCAAGAAGCTCTAGCACCCAACAGTCAATGGATGTAGAAAGGAAGTCCCGCCTTGCAGGTAAAAGAGCCAATCACCTTTTTAGATACATACATTGGCTGTCAACTCGCTGACGCACATGTACATTTTGTGTTTTAGAGTAATAAATATGAGGTCAACAATCTGTTGAGTGAAACGTGGTTGATTCATGTGTTAATACACACTGCATTAAAAAATTTGTAAATGCGTTTAGGCAGAGGGATTATAAGACTAGTCATCCATTGGCAACAGCATGATACACAGGGTGAAATACTCGCCCAATTGACTGACTTATGCAGCCGAACTGCTCAATGTTACAGCTTCCCTGTAACTGGGAGAATGGGATGAGAAAAGCTGACTCTGGATCAGTGGCTCTGAGCAATGTTCTACATTGATTGTGTATGGAAAAAAAATGTCTAAGTTTATAAAAAGATTCTACATTTTTATTTAATAATAAACAAGCAGTTTGATTCATGAAACAAACCATTTTTATGAAATTTTGGTAGCATTAAAAACGATTCCATTCAAATTGTGTCCAACATGCACCTTTGAAGTTGTATGCGAACAGCCAGTGGCATCTGAACGCACCGTGGATCAACTCAAAACAAGCGTGCACTGAGATGACTTAAGTGAAAAATATGAATTTATTCATCAGACTTATTCCTTGATCAAGTTAGACTGGCAATCCCCTCTGAATTTTATCCTGACTTATGAAAAATATCTTAAGTTGACTCTGACATTGTCTATGGGCACAGCACATATTGGCTGCCATGCTGATTGAAAAACAATTCACACTGTAAAGGGAGTTCAATGGAAAGGAGGAGGAGGCAAGAACCGAATTGACAATATAAATAATATTTTAATGAAAAACTTAAACAATAGACACAAACACACACATGATGGACAGCTGCCCGTAAAAGATCTCTCTCTCTATTGCACCACCATCCGCAGTCGGCCTTTATCCCTCCACCCTGTCACATTCCTCCATCGTTCTCTCAGGACACAATGCATAATCAAATATTTGAAGGAAAGATGTCAGTCGAGGAAGTGCTAAATACACATTGCGTGTCACCTCTGTCTTTTAGAGCATGCATATAGTGCTGTGGCCAATTGTGATCTGATTAGATCACACGATTTCAGAACTAGAACTAACACGATTTCATTCAGACCAAAGATTTTACATGACATTTAAAAAAGGTGAATTATTATAAATGTATAATAACTTTTAAAGTGTATGTAAAGATACTGACTGAAGCAATTGGGTAGAGGGGCCATATCCTTATATTTTTTTAAATGCATGAAGAAATATTAGATAAATAAAGTATTTTCTGCAATCAGAGCACTATTTTTCTGGTACAGAATGAATATGATTTCAATTACGATGACAGCACTACACTTGAACTGATAAATTTACGCTAAATACAACAGAAAAAAACACTCAAAGTTACACTGCATGCAAAAAGTTTGGACTAATGTAGAGATATCATGGAAATAAATTGGTACTTTATTCACCAAAGTAGCATTCAACTTATCACAATGTATAGTCAAGACATTAATAACGTACAAAAAAATATTATTACAATTTGAAAAAAAAAATTCAGAACTTCTTAAACTACTTCAAAGAGTTCTCATCAAAAAATCCTCCAAGTGCAGAATTGAAAGCTTTGCAGATTCTTGGCATTCTAGCTGCCAGTGTGTCCAGATACTCAGGTGACATTTTACCCCACACTCACGCACCTTACAGTCTAACTTATCCCACAAAATCTCAAAGGGGTTAATATCAATAACAGTCTTTTCCAATTACCTGTTGTCCAATGTCTGTGTTTCTTTGCCCACTCCAACCTTTTGTTTTTGTTTTTCTGTTTCAAAAGTGTTTTTTATCTTTGCAATTCTTCCCATAAGGCCTGCACCCCTGAGTCTTCTCTTTACAGTTGTACATGAAACTGGTGTTGAACAGGTAGAATTCAATGAAGCTGTCAGCTGAGGACATGTGATGCATCTATTTCTATTTTTTTCTTGTTTAGTTGTACATCTGACCTTCCACATCTCTTTCTGTCCTTGTTAGAGCCAGTTGTCTTTTTGAAGACTGTTGTGTACACCTTTGTATTAAATCTTCAGTTTTGGCAATTTCAAGCATTGTATGGCCTTCATTCCTCAAAACAACGATTGACTGACGAGTTTCTAGAATTTTTATTTTATTTTTTTGACCTAATATTGCCCTTAAGTCATGCCAGTCTATTACATACTGAGGCAACTCAAGAACAAGCACAAATACAATGTTAAGCTTAATTAAATTAACTGAATAGCTTTCAGCGGTGTTTGATATAATGGAAAGGGATTTTCTAGTACCATATTAGCAATTTAGCTTGATTACTTAAGGATAAGGTGTTGAAGTGATGGCTGCTGGAAATCTGTCCTGTCTAGATTTGATCAAAAATGACTTTTTTCAAATAGTAATGGTGCTGTTTTTTACATCAGTAATGTCAAGTCAAGTCAATTTTATTTGTATAGCGCCTTTCACAACACACATCGTTTCAAAGCAGCTTTACAGAAGTTCAGCATTAACAGACGATAAAAATGTAATGTCTATAAAGTCGATAAATCATCATCATTATGCAGGGCTCCAAACTGCGACTAAAAATGGTCGCATTTGCGACCAAATAAATTTATTTGCGAGTGTAATTTCTGTCAAGGTCGCCATTGGCGACAGTAAAAATTTACTCCCTTTGATTTTAAAATTTGCATTACATTTCCCGAAATACATTACAAAAGTTTATATCAAAGAAATAGCGGGGAAAACGGAGTTCATTGCAGGAACTAACCATTTCAAAAAAGAGACTGTGAGAAAACACGGTGACAGTAACAAGCATAAAAAAAAAAAAAAATGCACGTGATCACAGAATTGCGAAGAATGCTCCACAGACTACACTGTTAGCACGTGCAGTTTTTCTTGCATGCGAGCTGCGGGACGAAAAGGAATGGAAGGAGTTAAAAATAAAAATATTTGGCGCATGTTTTTCCCCTATAGGAGCCAATGGCTCCTTAATTGATTTTTTGTTTGGAGCCCTGTTGTGGAATTAGATAAGATATGATTCTTTATTGTGTTTAAAAATAATTAAATAATAATTGTATTAATAACCCCAGTGAGCAAGCCGAAGGCGACTGTGGCAAGGAACACAAAACTCCAAAAGATTATGGTTAATGGAGAAAAATAACCTTGGGAGAAACCAGACTCACTGTGGGGGGCCAGTTCCCCTCTGGCTAACATCATGAATAATGTAAATAAGAATTATTTATAGTTAAAAAACATGATTTAAAAAATTATTAAACTTATTAAGTGTTAAGGGTCAGTATTTAGACAGTGATTGTGTTTGAACTGCAAGATTAGTGACCAGTGTCTTTGAAGTCCATCCTTGATTAAATTCCAGAAGTTCACTTAGATGCAATTGTCCTTGTTTGGCTGATGAAGGCTTTTGTTGGCAATAGTTAGTCTATGTATCCCATTTCAAGATCGTAGTCCATGGTGATGGGGCATCTGAAGTCTCCGTGAGAGGCTGGATACAAACTGGAGCTGACGAACGCTATTTACCTCGGGACTGGCGTCCCGGGATAACAGCAGAAAAGCAGATGGGAAATAATTAGCATAGCTGATGTTCATAATATTAATGCATTATAACTGATTCAGCAGTAGTATAAAAAGTAAGCATTATGTGAATGCTTGGTTAAAGAGATGCGTCTTTAATCTAGTTTTAAACTGGGACAGCGAGTCTGAGCCTCGAACAATATCAGGAAGGCTATTCCAGAGTTTAGGAGCTAAATGTGAGAACGCCCTCCCTCCATTAGTGGACTTAGATATCCTACGTATGACCAGAAGCCTCGAATTTAGTGATCTTAAAGAGCGTGATGGATTGTATGGCAATAGAAGATCCGTTAAATACACAGGAGCTAAACCATTTAGGGCTTTATAGGTCAGTAGTAATACTTTGTAATTGATACGGAACTTAATAAGTAGCCAGTGTAGAGATGATAAAATCGGTGTTATATGATCATATTTTCTTGACCTATTAAGAACTCTAGCGGCTGCATTTTGGACTAACTGTAGCTTGTTTATTGAGGATGCAGGGCAACCAGCTAATAAAACATTACAGTAATCTAGTCTCAAGGTCATGAATGCATGAACTAAATTTTCTGCATCAGAAACAGATAGCATGTTACGTAGCTTAGCAATGTTTCTAAGGTGGAAAAAGGCTGTTCTCGTAACAGATGAAATATGATTTTCGAAAGTCAAGTTGCGGTCTAGTATAACACCCAGGTCTTTTACTGTAGTGGATAATGTAACAGGACATCCTTCTAAATTAAAGTTGTATTGTAAGGGATTTTGTGGGTAGTTTTTTGGACCAATAAGTAATACCTCTGTTTTATCGGAATTTAATAACAGGAAATTACTCGTCATCCAGCATTTTATATCTTTAAGACACTCTGTCAAGTTAGATAAGTTAGTGTTTTCATCTGGTCGTGATGAGATATATAATTGAGTGTCATCAGCATAACAGTGGAAATTAATTCCATGTTTTCTTATAATTTTACCAAGTGGCAGCATATATATTGAGAATAATAGAGGGCCTAACACAGATCCTTGTGGCACTCCATAGTCTACTGACGTTATCTTCGATTTTTCCCCATTTAAACAGACAAAATGGTAACAGTCTGATAAGTACGATCTAAACCAGCTTAATGCCTGTCCCTGAACACCAGTGTAGTTTTGTAGTCGATCCAAAAGTATTTTATGATCTATAGTGTCGAACACAGCGCTAAGATCGAGTAGAACTAATATTGAGATGCAGCCTTGGTCAGAAGCTAAAAGTAAATCATTTGTAATTTTAACTAGCGCAGTTTCTGTGCTATGATGCGGTCTGAATCCTGACTGAAATTTTTCATAGATATCATTTTCTTGCAAGAAAGAGCACAGTTGAGCGGACACAACTTTTTCTAATATTTTAGACATAAATGGAAGATTTGAGATGGGTCTGTAATTTGCTAGGTTATTTGGATCTAATTGTGGTTTCTTAATGAGAGGTTTTATAACTGCCAGCTTAAATATTCTTGGAACATGACCTAAAAATAAAGACGAGTTAATAATATTGAGAAGAGGCTCTTCCACTACAGGTAACACTTCTTTCAGTAGTTTAGTGGGTATTGGATCTAGTAAACATGATGTTGTTTTAGATGCAATGATAAGTTTATTTAGCTCTTCCTGTCCTATAGTTGTAAAGCGGTGTAGTTGTTCTTGAGGGGCGATAATTGAGGCTGAATCATAAGACACCATAAAAGATTGTACATTAACAATTGTGTTTACAATTGTGTTTCTGATGTTTTCTATTTTCTCAGTGAAGAAATTCATAAAATCATTACTACTAAACTGTAACGGAATATTTTGCTCAGGTGATCTCTGTTTATTTGTTAGTCTAGCCACGGTGTTAAATAAGAACCTTGGATTATTTTGGTTATTTTCTATTAGTTTGCGGAGGTGCTCAGCCCTGGCTGTTTTTAGAGCCTTTTTGTAACGTGACATACTGTCTTTCCATGCGATTCTAAAGACCTCTAAATTAGTTTGTTTCCATTTACGCTCCAAGTTACGAGTTTCTCTCTTGATAGCATGCGTAGCACTGTTGTACCATGGTGCTCTAGTTTTTTCTCTAAACTTTTTTAATGTAATTGGTGCAACAATTTCTAATGTACCAGAGAAAATGGTGCTCAAACTGTGTCCTGAATATACTTTGTGAACAGTTGAATGACACTTTGGTGAATTAAAGTACCAATTTCCTTCCGAAATCCAAAATCTGTACATTTATTCCAAAAATTTGGCTGCCAGTGTATATAAATGAGTCAAAATATAGTGATGACATAAATTGCAGAGCAGGGACTCTAATTAATTGAATTGGATGGGGGGTTTTTTTCACGTTCATTAAAATATCAGACACTAAAATGAATCAGACCCAACGCTACATACACTATGTGAAGAGCCCACAAGGTTCTGAATCTGCATGAAATGGGTGCATAGTGCGTTATCTTTGTATTATGCTCCTTTGTCCTTGTTCAGTATGTGCCTAGCTCTCTCTCTCGGTGTGTGTGTGTGTGTGTGTGTGTGTGTGTGTGTTTGTGTGTGTGTCTCTCTGCTCTATACAGGACTGCATGTAACGGTGGGTAGTTATGTCTATCTGTTGCTATGACGGCAGTCATCAGCAGAGGCTGTGAGTGGGTGTAGGGTACAATTTGCTGCTTATCCCTGCTGACTTACATGTGTGCATGGAATTGTGTAATTTGGTCTTTGCTTCCCTTTTTGTTAATGCAAAACATTTCATACTATTTATAGAATAGATCCTACAAATTTAAGAGCTGCATGATTTAATGTAACCAATCAATGCAGCGGTAGATGTGTCTTGACATGGTGGCCTGACACCCGAAGTGGCCTGACATCCAAAAATAAGGCATTGTTAAAGTACAATTAATATTGATTGACAAAGAAATAAGAAATGAGTAATGATATTTGTGCCAGACATCTCTGAATGCATTATTGAAGCTTTGACGTTTAATATAAGTTTAAAGTTTCACTGTGTTCCACTGTGTTCATTCTTATAATTGTGACTTTATTTCTCACAAATGCTACTTTCTTTTTTTATATAATTGCGACACCTTCTTTTTATTTGGGCATGACATGTTACAAATATACTGCAGTAAGTTATTGCAGACCTACATCAATTTTAACAGCCTTTTGACTAGTCACATTTCCAAAATAGAAAATTGGATTGACAAGAAGCTTAATATGTAATTCTTTATTTTAGGAGTAATCTTGAGGTTTAAAGTTGCAATTATAAGAAATAAAATTAATATGCAGAGAAGACTCTGTACTTAACATCTTCAATAAGGGACTGAACTACAGTACATTGCATCAGAGCTCGTTTGGCACACTTTGTTCTCCACTATTCTCTGATTGGTGAATTGTTTTCCTTCAGGATCATGGGTAGTATACAATCAATTAACAACTTTGCAGCTCACAGTTGGTCTGTTTTTAAAGATTTATAAGTTTTTGTTAAAGATCTATTCCCCTGTGGAAAAGATGGGATATTTTGGTTGGGATGAAGGGGATGTTTTACTTCTGGAACCAGACTGTTTTGCAATATTACAAGATTTAGACTACTGTAAGGGGGTTAAAGGAAAGGAGGAGGCGAGAACCGGCTTAACAATATAAACAATATTTAATTAACTAAAAAGACACAATCACATACAGGGCAGCTGCCTGTAATTCTCTCTCGAACTGTCATCACCGGCCGCCTTTATCCCTCGTGCGCCCCATCAGGCTGATTAGGGATTGGTCGTGTGTCATTCCAGCCCGGCACCAATTCAGGTGCAAAAAAATTTCCACTTATTTTACTCTGGCAAAAAATATAAAGGTTATAAAGATATAAAGGTTTTCACCAAGTAGAAAGTGCTTATTTTGCATAATCGTCAATGCTCTCATACAACTTTGAGGTTTTAAAAGTTAGTTTGAGAAGGGAAAGTCTACCGGAATCATCCATGCCTCCATTCGGTTGCGTGCCATCAGCCGTTCTCTTCACCCGTAGATCTTTCGCCCCCACTTTCACAGGAAGCTGAACGGGTTGAACACTTGATTTGTCAACGCATGAGCTTAGCGTGGCAGACTACTGGTTGTGATTCAGGCCAATTGTTGAAATAAAAGTACTGAAATTGATTTAGAGAGATGTTATTTTGAGAATGACAGATGTAGAACGATAACAAGATAACTGGGCTAAAATTAAACTATATTCTGTAGACCCATAAGAAACACTACTAGACAGTAGCACAGACATTAAAGGGATATTTCACCCAAAAATGAAAATTCTCATCATTTACTCGCCCTCATACCATCTCAGATGAGTATGATTTTCTTCTGCTGAATACAAATGAAGATTTTTAGAAAAATATCTCAGCTCTTTAGGTCCATACAATGCAAGTGAATGGTGATCAGACCTTTGTTGCTCCAAAAATCTCATAAAGGAAACATAAAAGTAATCCATAACACTCAGTATAACACAGTGTTTAAATCCATATCTTCAGAGGCGATATAATAGGTGTGAGTGAGAAACAGAACAATATTTCATTCCTTTTTTTACTCTAAATCTCCACTTTCACTTTCAGATAAAAATAAACAGGCACCACGTGCGACTTTCAGATGTAAAAGTACAACTGGAGATTTAAAGTAAATAAGGACTTACTTTTTTAACTGTTCTGAAGATATGGATTGAAATACTGGTGTCAGTGTGATTTTTGGAGCTACAAAGTTCTGATCACCATTCACTTGCATTGTATGGAAATACAGATCTGAAATATTCTTCTAAAAATCTTTGTTGCTGTTCTGCTGAAGGAAGAAAGTCATACACATCTGGGATGGCATAAGGGTGAGTAAATCATTAGATAATTTTCATTTTTGGGTGAACTATCCCTTTAAATATAGAGTCAATTGTTTCAAAGACCTTTGCTTAAGTCTCTCACTTCTCAGATTTTTTTCCTGAGCTAGTCTCCGCTAGTATCAGAGAAGATCTCAACAATGTCTTTAATTGTATTCAGATTGGCCAAGATACTGAAGTCTGCAAAAATTGAAAACCAAATGATCTGAGCTATACAATCAACGTTCATTTTATAGTTCTGTACTCTTTGTCAATACTCATGACAAAAATTGTTAGTTATTGTTGGAGTAATATCTATGACAATATGTTTATCCTTAAATTAAACATAACAGAGAACTCCATTATATTTTGTGGGGAGCAAACCAATCTTTTCTCAATCTTTTCTACCTGGGGGAACACAGCTAACACAAATATTGGCTTAAATATTCGTAGAGGTCTGGTTATTTTGTTTTGTTTATACTGTGTTCTGCATGAAAGGCTATCACAAATACAGGCTAACTGATGATCTGTTGTCAGTGTCGATTCTTTGTTTGTCTGTTTCGTGGTGTCCCAGTGGCCAAATCTAGGGCAGCATTGGTCTCTTGAAACACTGTGGAGCCAAACACCCATCAATCCCTTGCACTGCACCTCATTACCGAGCTGTCCTAAGACTGTACACAACCATAATAGCGGTTTAACAATCTTCTATCCATCTTCCATAATCAAAATGGTGTCTGGAGACACCAAATACATGGAATGTGCTTGAAATGTATGTGTCATTTTGCTCCTGAGGTCTTTTATTATTATTATTATTATTATTTGTTTTATTTAATTTTATTCGCACCATAGAAAAAAGGTGAGTGAATAATTACATAATTTTCATTTTTGGATAAACTGTCCTTTTAAAAATCTTACACAAATTATACAAGTGTCCATATCCTTAGAAAACTCATGTCTATAGAAACCCTTTGAAGTGCAACTGTTACTCTCCTTACTCTAATTTATAGTAGAAAGAGACATTCAGCATCCTCATGACCTATGAACAAGAGTGCTGACTACAATGCTTTATGCTTCTTTTCAATGTGCTTCCTAAATTTGGATGTTGGTTGAGGACATGTGCAACTCTGAGAATGACTGTCTCTGGTCATTAAATACCCAACTCATTTGTTCTCAGTGGTACAGTATATGAAAGACCTGAGGTGCTTTAACCTTCAACACCCTGCACTACTTGTTCAGTAGCTCAATTTCACCTTATAAGACTAAGGCGATCATGTAGGGCGATTCACACAGGAGGCCTTTTTTGTCCATCTCTCGTTCTTCTAAATTATTATTAGTACCAGCATGAGTGTTAACTAACTTGTTAGCTAATTTCTGCCCTTTTCAATACCACAGGTCAAATGAAGATGTAGATTTCAAATCCATTTATAGAGACACCCACTCACAAGCATCCACAAATAAGCACACTAATAAAGACATCTCTCTTCCTGCATCATCTACAATAAACCTACCTCATCACGTCCAAATTTATCTGGATAAGAACTTTTTCTTATCTGACTTTTGACCCCTCACCTGCCTTCAGGTTGTGCCCTGAGGTGAACCTAAAATGTACCAGCCTTACAACTGCTTGTGTTGATATGTTTACAGACTGTGTGCCAGGATCAGTGTTAGATGCGGGAAGCAGTCTTTCTGTCAAAGGCCAATCTTTTTGTTTGGTCTTTGTCTTGCCTCTCCTCACCTCCCTTTTTTTTTGTCCCTGTACTTTTCCTTCTTCTTTTCAGATGCGCTATTTTCCAGAATAGTTGAGAAGAGATATGAAAATCCACAGTCACAGTTTACAAAGCTTTATCTGCACTTAAAGGGATAGTTCACCCAAAAATTTAAATTCAGTCATTATTTACTCACCCTCATGTTGATCAAAAACACATGACATTCTTTCTTTCATGAAACACAAAATGTTAGGAGGAATGTTGAAAGTGATTAGAGACTGTCATTCTGCCTAACATCTAATTTTACCTTCCACCTAAGAAAGAAAAATCAATTGCAAATCCAAAGCCGAGTTTGGTATGACAGTAAAAAGATTAAATGATGACAAATGTATTTTTTTATTTTTGGGGTGAATAACCCCTTTAAAAAATTACGTGTTTATACTTCTCTAGTGTTGGACTACTTGAATTGTATTTTCCCTTGGATTAATTAAGTTGGGTTGACAAACACAACATATTCTTTTTTTTTTTCAAAATCCTTATACCGAGACCAAAATTGATTTCACTATCACCTCCTAGAGCATTCAGGCTATATTCACCAAACTTTATACAGACCTTCAGACTGTTCTGCTACTGTTTGTATTATCTAACTGATCAAACTAATGTTTTTTGTACAGTGAACAATAAAAAATTCAAAATAAAATCTGATAGACTTACATAGACGAAATGTTCAAATAGGCCAACAGAATGCTCAATAAATCAAATGCCAACTATCCACCATATTCCTGGCGTTCTTACTGGGTACTCGTTCTGTATCATTCGCTAATGTTGGCAGCGGTCATTTAGATAAAAGTAAATTTAACAAAAATTTTACCTATTTCTACCATTTAAGCACAGACTGTAAGTTATTTTCTGAACAAGTGTGGGTTAGTCAAACAGGCAGGTCATAACATGTTTTTTATTTATTTTTTTCCCTCTCATTTGAGGTGCTCCAGCAGTGTGCCAGCAGCAATGCCCTTGGCCTCGACTCTATGACCATTTTCTCACTACTTAAATTAGTCTCCTCTCTTTTTCTCACCATGTTCACATCCCACTTCAGCTCCATCTTTTGTTGACTACCCTTCAATTTCTGCACCCTGGTTTGTTCTTTATTTTTGGGGGGCTTGTTTCTAACACTCACACGAGAGCTATACTTCTAAATGAACAATATAGCTAATGCTGTCCTCTAGAGTCTAATGCATCTAACTGCACATCCCTGAGAAATTGGATCTGGAATTCACATTGAACATGAGCGATACACTGTACAGTATAAGCTGTGTATAAGAATATCCCATTGACTGACCATTAATCTAAATATTAGGGGACAATTACACTGTATTTTATCTTCTGAGATTTTGCTCATACATATAATATCAGCTACATGTATACCTCCTCCTTAAAGGAGCAAATGCTTCTAATGTTTGATATTATGAGTGAATGAACACCGTTTTAATCATTTCTAATGTTGGTATTGCTATCATTTTGTGCCCTACCCCCTGACTGCTGAAGGAGGCAGTGGGGAGGGAGAAGGGGTTTAGGAGGGGTAGGGGTCAGCCTTGGGACAGGCCCGGAGTGCTATTGGAGTTGGAGTGTAAGCGATGGGATGGCTCAGTTGCCAGGGCCATGAGAAGGCTGGAACTGCATAGGTGAGTGGTAAATTCGTAACAAGAGCAAACAACAGTTTAAGTTGGAATACTGCAGAAATACACAGGTTTACGCTGTCACTGATGGTTATATTCTAGGG
This sequence comes from Moxostoma hubbsi, assembly GCA_032164185.1. Lineage (NCBI taxonomy): Eukaryota > Metazoa > Chordata > Actinopteri > Cypriniformes > Catostomidae > Moxostoma > Moxostoma hubbsi. The sequence goes on from JAVLUX010000001.1 coordinate 68,495,636, forward strand.
AAATGTTCTTATCACTTAAGTGCTTTCTTTGCACAAAAAGATGCAATAAACTAACCAGAAAGTGACTAACTTTCTGCCTTGCATCACTTTTTCAAATAGGTTTGGGACAACATTTGTGTGAGCAACAGGTACAAACACAATTTATACCATGATCAGTGGAAACATGGGTAAATGCCCATCCCCCCCCACCCCCACAGGAAGCCCTCTGCATTATGCTTCCTCAAGGCACCAAACTGAGGCCCTTCTTCCCTCAGAGTGGTCTGTACTGCCCAGATTAGGTCCGCAGTGCCTGGTGGTGAAATACTGCAGGAAGTCCCCCTGTGCACCACAACCCAATCTACACTGCACAGTTATTTCTGTGGTCTGCACCCGAGAGAAACTTAAATAAGAAACCATCAATTATCCAAACCAAAAATAGAGTCTAAAGAAGATGTGTTTATGAGAGAAAGAACAGGACAGAATGAAAGGAACAATCTGAAAGCGGACCCATGACAGTGAGAAACGTAGGAGTTGGGGGAAGAACAGGGCCATATATAAAAGAGAAAGACTGTAGGAACCAGACTGGATTTGTTTCCTGTTTGAAACTGCACCTTTTGAGAGGTTCAAGAGGGGGAAATGGTGTGTGCACTGTATGTGTGTGAGATGAGTAAAAGTAGCTTCTGGGGTTCTTCCCAGTGACCCTCTATATATGGCTGATTAAGTGTGTTAAAACCCCTTCTTCCTGTCTGAACTTCTGTTTTAGTACCTACTGCAGTTATGCTTAAAAAGTTTAGTTAGCACTTCAACAATGACAGCACAAAGAACTGTCATTATATCAATCTCAAGTGCTCAGTTTTCTGTCTCCAAAATTACAGCATCCAATTTCTGATTATTTGATTTGGTCAGGCACAATGAAATAATAAGTAGTCTTGGTTTAGTTTGAGCTTACCTAAAGTATCCAAGCTAACCCCTTACTTTGTCCAATGCAATGTTCCTGGATGTGCTTTATGTCATTTTTGTCATTTTTCTGAAAGTCGTGAACATTCCCAACACTGTCATTTCAAGCAAATCTCAAATTCTGTATTGTGTTGAATAGGATTCTGTGGTGAAAATGAAAACAAAGGTTGGACTCCTTTATCTTCCTAAGGCTAATTTTATAACAACATTTTATATATCCTAATTAGACACAATTAAATAATACACACCTTTTGCATAATTTGGTGAAAATATCACTTGATTAGAAATGGCACCCAGTCAAAATACTCTGCTTAAATTTGAGAGGTAAAAAGTTCTATTTACCATGATTTCTCCTCATTTTCTTCTACATTAAGCATCCTTTTCTCTGTCATTTTTGTCAACTTGGTTATTAAGTACACTAACTTTAAAATAATATTAATTAAAAAAAACGGGGGCAAAATGTTTTCTGTTGTGGAAATATAGCCAAAACTGTGGGGACAGGCCAAAATAAATAAAGTTTATTAAAAAATTTTTGAAAGTCTGGGTCTGGGACAAGGCTAAAACAATACAATCTCTACATAAAAACAATTTAAAATGTACTTGTATTGTATTTTTCTTGTTCTTCACTTCAAACCCCCACATTTTTCTATGACCTATACATCCATACTCCATTATTATTTGTCGATTATTTAGTTGAAACCATATATGTATAGTTGAAATGCCATATTTCTTAAGATCCTATTTCTGGGATTCCTGTAAATAAACAGAAACTGTTAGAGAGATGCTACATTTTAAAGGATCAAAGAGTCAAGTAAAGATTTAAGGTTCTGCAACAATAAATCTGTCATTACCAGACAAAGTGTTTTATAATAATAAAAGTCTTATCTCTAATCTCTGGAGTTCCTGGTGGTGAAAGCCTGAGATGGAGACACATTTGCTGATGTTTGTTTCTGTTTCTATAGGCCCTTTTCATTTTCACTGGTTAGATCATTGGAATGGGGGGAGCAGGTTCCCCTTCTCAGCATTCATGATCGAAGACTCTATAGACAAATAGCAAGCTCTGAATTGTTACAGCTCAGCTTACCAGAGTCATAATGTCACAACCCAGCCAAGAACAGCATGGATTTGTTTATGTTGAAGGAATATTCTGAGTTAAGTTAAGTTCAATCGACAGAATTTGTGGCATAATATTGATAACGACAAAATTAATTTGAACTCGTTCCTCCTTTTCATAAAATAAAAAAGGCAAAAATCTAAGTTACAGTGAGGCACTTACATTTGAAGTGAATGGGGGGCCAATCCTTAAACAAAATACTCACTGTTTCAAAAGTAAAGCCACAAGACATAACTAATATTTTAACATAATTTAATGATAAAATCACTTACTATCCTTTTCTATGTAAAGTTATTTTAAATTTTACTACTTTATTGCCGTGACGACGTAACACTGTACTCTGTATTCCCATTAAGCGACAATATATACAACTTATTAGCTCAAATAATACACAAGTTTTATCAGTACAATTGATGGTGCTTTTATAAAATTATAAGCTTCACTTTTCTGCCTTTAAACCGTCAAAAAAGGCCCTGTGCCAAATATCGTTCACCTGAGGTCTGACTGTCTCATCTCCACATGGGGAGGAAAATCCCTTACTCACAATCTCTCATTTTGTTTCTCTCTCTCTTTCTCTCTATTTATCTGTGTCACTGAGCTCCTCCATGGTGTACTTTTAATAATTTTATATACTTTTTAACTTCAAATGTTCACTTCCGTACATCTCTGTGATGCTGTAGATTTGGAGTGCGTCTGGGAAAAACTGGAGGGTTTGGAGAATCGTAATCGACTAAACAATGTCCGAATTGTTGGAATTCCTGAGCGTGAAGAAGGCAGAGATATGGTGAAATTCCTAGATGGGCTCTTCCTGAGTCTGCTTGATATAACAGCCCATAAGCTGGAAATCGAGCGAGCTCACAGAGTTCCGGCTCAGAGATCCGCGGAGGGAGACAGATCCTGATCAATTCTGGACAAATTTCTGAGATCATTTGATAAAGATACCGTGTTACGTGAGGCGAGGCGTAAAGGAAGACTTTCTTGGAAGATCCACAGCATTTTCTTGTTCCAAGACTTTGCGAATTCGATGAGAGAATCTGTTCAAGGAATTCAAGAAATTCTTACATCAACAGAAGGTTGCTTTTGCTCTGATGTTTCTGGCCAAACTAAGAATGGATACTAAGGAGGGCCGCATCATATTTACATCTTCCTTCATAAAGACAATCTATTGAGTAAGCCATTTGGTGATTTTCATGTGGCTGCCTAGTTGACCTGTCTCACTGAACATTCACTTGACTGTCCGAGGAAACTGAACGCCTTTTTTATTTTTTTTTGTGTTGTTCCGCCTAGCGGCTGGAGTTTGTTTTGTGGAATAACACTCCCTCGGGACAATTGTGGATGAATCTGCATGTTCTTGGTGCTTATGCTTATCGGCTGCAGTTTGTTTTCTTGCAGGACATTGGAGTGATTAGGGCATGTGTTACACTTATGTAATGAGTGGAATGGACCGACTTACTGAACATTCGTTTGACTGCCCGAGGAATTGAAATGCCCCCTTTTTTTATTTTTTGTGTGTGTCCTGGTTCTGCTTATTGGCTGGAGATTGTTTTATAGATTATATTCTGTTGTGTAATTCTGTTTTACAAAATTTGTATAGAAACACCAGACTTGAGCAATCTGATGGCAAAGGGGATACATCCGTAGGCGTACATGAACTGTTTGAGTTTAGAGGGATGGACGCCAGTTGGCACTGTCATGCGCAGTGTTTATGTGCACGTTTTTCTTTTTTCTATTTGTTTAGTTCTGGGGGAAGTTTGGGGTCTGCTTATTGCTCTAATGTTGGAATGTGGTCTTTATAATTTTGTTTTTGACTCACAATCTATTTGTTCTCATATGTCAAAATGTTAATATGAGTCGATTGTCTCTCTCCACATGGAATGTGAATGGTTGGGGCACCCCATAAAAAGAAGGAAGGTTATTTCTTGTTTGAACTCGTTCCTCCTTTTCATAAAATAAAAAAGGCAAAAATCTAAGTTACAGTGAGGCACTTACATTTGAAGTGAATGGGGGCCAATCCTTAAACAAAATACTCACTGTTTCAAAAGTAAAGCCACAAGACATAACTATTATTTTAACATAATTTAATGATAAAATCACATACTATCCTTTTCTATGTAAAGTTATTTTAAATTTTACGACTTTATTGCCGTGACGACGTAACGCTGTACTCTTTTCTGAAATGTAAGAAATATGATTTAGTGTTTCTTCAAGAAGCGCGTCTTTCCTTGTATGAAACTGAAAAATTTGGTAAGATATGAGGTCTTGTTTTCTTTAGTGCTGGCTCAAGTAAGAGCAGGGGAGTCATTACACTGATAAGTAAACATCTACAATTCAAATGTCTCAAACAGATTAAAGAAACATTTGGAAGAGTCATTATTGTTTTAGCAGAAATTCAGGGGCAAAGGTTGATTTTGGCTAATATCTACGTATCTAATGCAAAGATGAAAAGTCTCTGTTGTTGATTGCTCAGTTGGAAACCACTTAGTCTCAGATCACGCCCTGGCAAGTTTAGAGTTGTTACCACATTTGGGAAAAAGAAATCATATAGTTGCAGCTTTAATGTATCCCTTTTGCAAAATCCTGAAATTCTACAAATTTTAAAGGCTGAAATCAATGTTTATATGGAGACCAACTGGTCCTCACTATCCTCCGTGGGCATGGCTTGGGAGGCACTTAAGGCAGTTCTTAGGGGTCGGATCATGCAGTATGCCTCATTCATCAAAAAATCCAAATTACAAGGTCTCTTGGTGTAAAAAGGGAATATTAAAAATGATTAAAAATATTAAAAATGGGAGAGCTGAACAGCAGAATGTCATCTGATTGCCTCAGAGAATTGACCCATTTGAAATACAGATATAATACTATTTTGTCACGGATGGTGGAGTTTTGGCTATTTAGGGCAAGACAGTCAACGAGTCGGGGGACAAAGCAGGGAAGCTTTTGGCTAGATATACAAAGCAGAAAGAGTCTCTATCTATCATTCTCTCAGTGAAATCTGCTGGTGGTGAAATATTTAACTCGACTGTTGATATTAATAATACTTTAAAAGAATTATATTTTGATCTCTATAGTTCTTCAGCTACTAATGAAGATATTAGAAACTTTGTGGAACCATTAGAACTTTCTAAACTGACGACTGAGCAAAACATTATCTTGATTCTGAGATAACCTTGGAGGAGCTTGACGAGGTAATCAGGGCTTTGCCTACAGGCAAGGCTCCGGGGCCAGATGGATTTGCCGCTGAATTTTTTAGACATTATGCTACCGAACTGGCTCCACTTTTGTTCTAAGTTTATACGGAAACATTAAAGAATGGAAAGCTTCCGCCAACCACGACACAAGCACAGATCAGTCTGATTCTTAAAAAGGACAAAGATCCAAGCAAGTGTAAAAGTTATCATCCAGTTTTCCTGATACAGCTAGATGTAAAATATTTTGTCCCAAATTTTGTCTAACCGATGAAGTAAAGTTATGACATCTCTTATACATATAGATCAGGTGGGGTTTATTCGGGACCGTAGCTCTTCTAATAACTTTAGGCATTTCATCAGTATTATGTGGTTAGTGGTGAATGATAAGACTCCGGTTGCTGCCATCTCACTAGACGCCAAAATGGCATTTGATATGGTAGAATGGTATTCTCTTTTTAAGATTCAGGAAATGTATGGGTTTGGGAATACTTTTATTGGTTGGATTAAGTTACTTTATAGACACCTGGTAGCGGCAGAACAAACGAATGATTAATTTCAGATTATTTTACCCTGGATAGGGGCACCCAGCTGGGTTGACCTCTTTCCCCATTATTGTTCTGTCTTGCCCTGGAACCATTAGCTGCTGCGATAAGAAAGGAGGATGATTTTGCAGGGGTAGTGGCAGGAGGTTTGGTGCATAAGCTTTTTCTTTATGCAGATGATTTTTATTATTTGTCGCCAACCCCACTAGATCTATGCCTTGCCTCCACAGGATTATTAATTCCTTATCTAGGTTCTCAGGATACAGAGTCAATTGGTCTAAATCCGAAGCTTTTACTCTGACGGTGTACTGCGTAGTAACAGATTTTCAACCGGGCCCCTTCCAGTGTCCCAAACAGGGCACTAAGTATTTGGGCATTTTATTCCCAGCAAATTTGTGTGATTTGAGTTCATTCTGACCCTTTCATAAAAACATTTTCAAGCGACGTGGGCAGGTGGGCTTCATTAAATTTTTCTATGATTGGGAAGGTTAATGTTATTTAAATTAATTGTATTCCAAAATTCAACTATCTGCTACATTCTCTCCCTGTAGATGTCCCCCTCTCTTATTTCAAGCAATTTGATAGGATAGCGAAGTCCTTCATTTGGAATGGTAAATGTCCCAGATTACATTTCAATAAATTACATAGGCTGATTGACAAAGGTGGGCTAGGCCTTCCCAAGATTTAATTTTATAATTATGCATTCGGTTTCAGACATTTGGCCCATTGGTCACTTCCACCTGAAAGAGCCCCTCCCTGGTTTTCTATTGAACAGGAAATTCTTGCCCCTATTTCGTCATTGTAAAGCCTTTCTACTAAATTATCCGGAAAAGTTAATTTACACCGTTATCTCGCATTTGCACGTGGTATGGACAAAAGTGTCCAGTGTTTAACTCAGACATGTATTTAAATGTTGCCTTGAGTATATGGCGGAACAAAAATTACGTATAAATAAATCCCCTTTCTGCTGGTCAGAGTGGATTGTGAGGGGGATACTGCAAGCGGTGACCTATATGAGAGTGGAGTGTTGAGATCTTTTGAAAATTTGGTTCAACATTTTAAGAATCCTAGATCTCAGTTCTTTAGGTATTTACAGCTACGCCACATGTTCTGTACTATTTTTGGGAGTAGCATACACCCCCCTAAAATGGCAGATACTCTGGAAGTGGTGATTACTGCTTTTGGAAAAGGTCAGTGTATTACTCCCTGTTAATTCAGAGTCTGGGGATGGAGCTTCAACTTCTCTCAAGAGATTATGGGAGAAAGATTTAAATTTGGTATTGGAGGAGGGAGAGTCATTGGGCTAGGATTCTAAAAAACATCAATTCATCTATAGATGCAAGGGTCCATCTGATACAATTTAAGATTTTGCATCGGTTCTATTGGACCCTCTCTAGATTGTTAAGGCTTGGTCATAAAGAAACACCCACCTGCTAGTGGGGCCAATCAGAAGACGGGAACACAACACATGTTTTTTGTGGATGTGTTAAGATCCAAGAATTTTGGTTGAGGGTTCAGAGCTTTACGTGTGACATATTAGACACTCATTTTCATTTTGCCCCAGAAAATGAATGTATCATGGGCGATGGGTCAGTAATAAACATTGGGGATGGATATTTAAAAATTTGGATCTTAGCCGGAGTCATGACAGTCAGACGAGTTATCCTCAGGGGATGGAAGTCGACTGGGGCACCATCGTTTAGGGAGTGGTGCGGGGTGGCGGTGTTCGAGGTGTTGATTTTTAGAGGCCTGGGAAAATGGTATTTGTTTGTCAGGAAGTGGGGTGGATATTTGGCATTTTTGTGGGGGAATGTTTAAGGGAGGGGTTTAATCTATGTGATTCTGTATTTTATGTTATGTTTGTATGATTTATTTATGGAATCAATAAAAACTGTTCATAACATAAAATATCTCTACATCCAAAGGAAACCACAATTCTTCAACTATGATGAGGGCAGTCTACAATAAAGGGAGTCTACATATCACAACAACTTCATATGTTAACATTGCTTAAATGACTGCAGATTTTTCTTTTCAGACCTATTTTTCTGAAGTTACAGTTTTTGATGAAAAATAACGACACCTTTCAAAAGACAAAAAGTAATTGTGACAGGGCGGAGGGCGGGGCCTGGTCATGATTTTACACACCAGGGCCCTTATCAGGCTAATCAAGACTCAGAGAGGGATAAAGGCCAACTGCGGACGGTGGTGCGACAGAGAGAGAACATTTACCGGCAGCTGTCCATCCTGTGTGTGTTTGTGTCTTTTGGTTTATGTATTAATTAAAATATTATTTATATTATCAAGCCGTTCTCACCTCCTCCTTTCCATTGAACTGCTTTACACTGGTGCCGAAGATCCGAGAAGGAGGATTGATCTGCCGTAGTAGAGTTTTCGCTGCTACCATCCACAACAACCGAGCAATTGGCCGCCGACTGCGAGGGGAGAATGGGCTCCTAGCCGACCGCCTGGAGCTGGAGAACTGCTGCCAGGGGCGGGGGAGACCCCTTCTGTTCACCCAGAACGCGGCGGGGAGTTCTGTCCGCCAGGGGCTGGAGAACTGCCTCCGATCTGCCCAGAGAGGCGTGGCTGTCATCCACTAGAGGGTGGAGGAGTGGCAGAGGAGCAAGCTACGGTGTATTGGAGAACCGGCGTGTAAGTGTTTTGTTTTTTTCTCTCTCTCTCTCCTCTCTCTCTCTCCCACTGCCGCTCCTCATTGGCCTTTTCCCTCTCTTTTAAATTTTACTGTTTTTATGTTGGGGGGTACTGCACTGTTACAGGGTGTACCCCCCTTATTTTTCATTATTGTTTCCATACCCCTGTCCCATCCCAGTTTCAGGAAGTCACGCCCTCCCCCAGGGAAAGAGGGGGGGGTGTACGTCATGCCGGGGGCTCCCCAGCCTGAGAGAACGAGGGAGGAATGTGACAGGGCGGAGGGAGGGGCTGGGCCGTGATTTTACACACCCTGCCCCTTATCAGGCTAATCAAGCCTCCGAGAGGGATAAAGGCTGATTGCGGACAGTGGTGCGACAGAGAGAGAACGTTTATGGGCAACTGTCCGTCCTATGAGTGTATTTGTGTCTTTTGGTTTATTTCTTCATTAAAACATTATTTATATTATCAAGCCAGTTCTCGCCTCCTCCTTTCCATTGAACTGCTTTACAGTAATGATTTACAAATTTCTAAAATCTTGTATTTCACACATGATAAAATTCATAATGAGCTCTGTTACAGAGACTACTTTGAAGACAAGTGCTTTTGATGAGATGTTGGTGTTTAAAGGAATATTCCGGGTTCAATACATGTTAAGCTCAATTGACAGCATTAGTGGCATAGTTGTAGCAAGTTGATTACCGCAAAAATGTATTTCAACTCGTCCCTCCTTTAAAAAAGCAAAAACAGAGAGAGTTACAGTGAGGCACTTACAATGGAAGTGAATGGGGCCAATCACACTATTTCAAAACTATAGCCACAAGTTATTAACAGTATGTATGTAAACAATATTTTAGTGTGATGAAATGACTTACTAACCTTTTATGTGCAAAGTTAATGCCAATTTGACAACTTTGTTGCCATGACAAAATAATGTCAACAAACTCAAAACCCCTAACATTACTGTGAAAATTACAATATAAACATTTTACAGCTCAAATAATACATGTGTTTTAACAGAAAAATGCATGTTAATGCTTTTATAAAAAAAAATGTAGTTTCACCTTTCTGCTTTTAAACCCTCCAAAAATATACTTCCATTGTAAGTGCCTCACTGTAACCTCAATTTTTGCTTTTTATAAAGAAAAGGAGGGATTCATTTAAATACATTTTTGTGGTAATCAACATTGTGCCAAAAATTCTGTCGATTTAGCTTAACTTGTATTGAACCCGGAATATTTATTCAAGGGACCAACAGTCAAAGACTTCCACTGTAACCTGTCTAAAACATGCATCTTTTCTTTATCTTAAACAGTGCACCTACACACACAGACACATTCACAGTGCACAATACACATTCACACAGTGTACAATGAGAATTTTTATCTCATGACCTGCCATGAGTACATGGCAGATGTTCTGAGAATTACTTTAGGGTGACTATTAAATCCTTATGGGAATTTCACTTCCTCTTTTTTCTGTCTAGCGTAACAGTAAAATTCCCTATACCTATCCATAGTTGTAGTCATGCACATACCATGAACTCTCTCACACACACACACACACACAAAACAGGTGTTTAGTGGATGGCAGGTGTGAACAAGCATGCCTGGCCTGAAGAAGTAGAAATGTTAAAATCAAAGAACTTCAGGTCAAAGAACTTCAGGTCAAAGAATCTGGGATTTATTCTGACAAAGTTTGTTAAACATCATACACATATTTTTGCTGTCTTCACCTGAAAACACACATGACGTATTTTATTGCCATTGCTTCAGTTAAAAATAAAAAGCTCACAGTAATGCATAATATTTCAAATCTGTTGGTAGCAGGCATTCTCGCAGTCCAGTGAACTGAAATGGTGATCAAAAGAAGTTCACTAAATTTTTCTCAAAAAGGATTTTTTTTTAGCTTTAGACATAAGAAAGTCTGAGACATGAAGGCCATTTTAAACAGATAAGATATAAAGAATAAAAGTAATAAAAAAAGATTCATATTCAAATAACAAATCAGAAAAAGAGAACTTAGTTCACCCAAAAATGAAAATTTTCTCATCATTTACTCACCCTCATGCCATCCCAGATGTGTATGACTTTCTTTCTTCTGGAGAAATCAAATTAAGAATATTTCAGCTCTGTTGGTCCTCAAAATGGAAGTGAATGAGTGCCAACATTTTTAAACTCCACATAAAGGCATCATAAAAGTAATCCATGTGTTCAGACATGAAATGATAGGTGTAGGTGAGAAGAAGTTTTTGTTTTTTTTTGTCATAAATTCTTCTCCCTGCCCAGTAGGGGTTGATATGCATGACGGATGTGAACCACCAAAAACAGAAGAAGGAGAAAGTGAAAGTAAATTGGAAATTAACTGAGCAGGGAGGATAATTTAGAGCAAAAAAGGACTTAAATAAAAAGTTCTCACACATACCTAACACATAGCTTCAGAATATATGGCTTTAACAACCAGTTGTCTGGAGTACTTTTATTTTGCCCTTATGTGTATTTTGGAGCTTAAAACTTTTGGCACCCATTTGCTTATATTGTATGGACCTACAGAGCTGAAATATTCTCAGAAAAATCTTCGATTGTGTTCAGCAGAAGAAAGTCAGTCATACACATCTGGGATGGCATGAGTGTGAGTAAACGATGAGGGAATTTTCAGTTTTGGTTGAACTATCCCTTTAAATAATCTCATCTATGGCCTTATTTATTTGGAGAGTAAAAGTTTGAGGACAGTAATGATCTTACATCTTTTTCTCTTCCAAACCAGTTTTCCAAATAAATAAATATATGACTAATGTATATATACAATACATAACCACCGCCATACATTTAACCACCAGGTTTTACACTTTGCATTGACAGTATGCTTGAGTCATACGTTTCTTTGCTAAGTAAATGTACTTTCTTTTCTACATCTTGTCCTTGTGAGCAGAGCTTGTTGAAACGAGTTGTTTCACAGTGGATTTGAGTGAGGTAAAAGTATCAGCTGACTTTCAAATGGCATTGTCAATTACTTTTGCTATGTTTCTCAGCTTTTTGTAGCTGCTGTTTTTAAAATTCTCTTCTAAATTGTTATTACAGCCTTTCTTTCACAATGGACTTTTTGATTGGGTAAAGAGCAATTCAGCTTAAAGTTTTTGAATTGTGCTGAATTCTTGGGATGCTTGAATGTGAGTTCTTCTTCAAGCAAGACAGGTACACCTGCTGTTTCACCTACTGTCTGCATTGAAGTTTAATGTTAAGAATTTTTTTTTTAGTGCTAAAAACAACAACAGTTCTTATATGAACAAGTGTGCCACTGTTTACTCTCTTATGTACTCATGAGCATGCAAACATCAAGTTTCCCGTGTGTTGCTCACTTCAACGTTGTGTCGAAAGAAGAGACACTAGGGGACTTCTTTGAAGTTCTTCCTCTGAACTTGAGAAAATGCCAATGAGAAATTGGCAAACAGGATTTGCATGTCCCTCTCTTGGACATACGGGTATAAAAGGAGGGAATCATGCATCTGTCCATTTTGATTTCTTTTTCGGAGCCAAGCGGTTGTGTTACTGTTCCACTCACCTCTGTAGAGCATATGCTGTTGGATCTATGGCGCATATCAGCTGCTTCCTCCTCCTCTGCATGGCAGTGCAGCTTTGCCCCTGGGCTCTTCGACAGTGCTTCTAAAAGAGAGTATTTTCTATAAAAGAGTTTATTTTCTCTAAAAGAGCAATACACAGCTGGAATTGAACATCCTTTTCAGGACGCGTCTTTATAAAGATGTCCTTCCGCCCCTGTGTAGTTCCTGGATGCGGTCGATTTCTCTCCTCTCCTGACGGTCACAGACACTGCCTCGTGTGTCTGGGCAGCGATCACACAGAGGCAGCGTTTGTGGATGGTTTGTGTTCTCATCGCGAATAACTTACCATGGCAACGTTGCGGTTACGGCTGTACTTCTTAAGGAGGAATGCCACTCCAATCCCACCCCCACGTCGCTCCTTCTTCCCACGGGATTGAGGATGACCTGGCTGGCGATGGAGGCGATTTGGGGATGGCAGCGGGCTTGGTTTCGCCGGGTAGATCCCCAAGAATCACCTGCCCCCGGTACGCTCGTTGACTTCCGTCCAAGCTCGTGGTGAGAGCAGCTCCCCTCACGGCCAGTCTGCTTACTCCCTCGAGCCGCCCAAGCTGGATGATGAGTTTGCCGCTTCATTAGAGACCATTTCAGCATCTGACGTGGAAGACTCAACTGAACTGCCGCCTTTTGGATGGAATGCCCAGTCTGAGGCTGACACCCAGATGGCCAACATGCTTGCTTGGGCCACTGTCAGCGTGGGGCTGTACTGGAACCCTACATCCTCCCCACAGCATTCACGGGCCCCAATCAAAGCCACGCCCCCCCCGGTTCCTTTCTTCCCAGAGGTGCATGATGAGCTGACGAGGTTGTGGAGGGCACATTTCACTGCCCGGGATTTCAGATAACGGGATGTGGACAAAGCACACTTCCTCAACGCCCCCATCTCCCAGTTCAGACTATTCGGCGACACCGTGGAGGACTTCGCCCAGCAGTTCTCAGCGGTGAAGAAAGAGTCACTGTGCTCCCACAGGGACCAGGTGCTCAGGGAACAACGAGCGTGCTCAGTCAGTGCTGAAATGCCTCCCCTTATTCAAGCCTGGCACAACATTTCCTCTAAAACAATTACAGAGGCTCCTGGGGCATATGGAATCCTCCGCAACTGGGGTTGATGCATATGAGACCGCTTCACACTGGCTCCAGTCACGAGTCCCGAGATGGGTATGGTGCTGCGGCACGCACCGCGTGTTCATCACCCCCCGCCAACAGACTTTCAACCCCTGGACAGAACTCTGTTTTCTGCGGACATGAGTCCCCATACAGCAGGTGTCCTGATGCGCTCTGGTCACCACAGATGCCTGCAAACAGGGTTGGGGCGCCGTGTTAAATGGGCACGCAGCCGCCGGCTCCTGGGTGGGGCCCTGGCTGGGTAGAGTTGCTGGCTCTAATACTTGCCCTGGATAGGTTTCTCACGCTAATACGGGGCCAAGCACGTCTTGATTCGATCGACTCAAGTCGTTGCGCACCACTCACATCCCAGGCAACCTCAACACGGCAGCAGACACGCGGTCACGACAAGGTTTGCTCAGCGGAGAGTGGCGGCTCCACCCCCAGGTGGTCCAGCTGATTTGGGAGCGGTTCAGAAAAGCAAAGAGAGACAAGAGACCTCCCATTGCCCACTTTGGTCCCTAGCTGAGGCTCCCCTTGGAACAGACGCGCTGGCACACAGCTGGCCCCAGGGGCTGCGCAAGTATGCATTTCCCCCAGTGAGCCTACTTGCACGGGTGCTGTGCAAGGTCAGGGAGGACGAGGAACAAGTCACTCTGATGGCCCCCTACTGGCCCGCACAGACTTGGTTCTAGGATCTCATGCTCCTCGCGACAATTCCCCTGAGGAAGGACCTTCTTTCTCAGGGACGGGGTACCCTCTGCACCCAGACCTCTGGAACCTCCACGTCTGGCCCCTGGATGGGATGCGGAAGATCTACCACCTGCTGTCGTAGACATGACCAACCATGTCAGAGCTCCCTCTACCAGGCAACTTTACGCCCTAAAGTGGCGCTTGTTCGCGAATTGGTGTTCTTCCCGATCTGAAAACCCACAGAGATGCTCAGTCCGGTCTGTGCTCTCATTTCTGCAGGAGAGGCTGCAGGGGAGGCTGTCCCCCTTCACCTTGAAAGTTTATGTAGCCGCCATATCGGCTCACCACGACGCAGTGGACGGTAAGTCCCTAGGGAAGCACGATTTGATTATCAGGTTCCTTAGAAGCGCCTGGAGGATGAACTCTCCTAGGCCATGACTGTTCCCGTCCTGGGATCTCTCCATGTTCCTTTCAGGCCTTCAGAGACCCCCCTTCAAGCTGTTAGAATCAGTCGAGCTCAGAGCCCTCTCCTTGAAGACGGCCCTCCTGATTGCGCTCGCTTCCATCAAGAGGGTTGGGGACCTACAAGCGTTCTCTGTCAGCGACACCTGCCTGGAGTTCGGTTCGGCAGACACCAATGTTGTCCTAAGACCGCGACCGGGCTACATGCCCAAGGTTTCTACGACTCCCTTCAGGGACCAATTAGTGAACCTGCAAGTGCTGCCCTAGGAAAAATAAAATGACAATGGAGGACTTAGGTTGCTTTTGGAGAATGTATATTTAGAAAATATTTTAGAACGATGAGAAGATGATCAAAGAGATCCAATAAAAAGAATGTAAACATCTATTTTAGTTTCCTTTATTAACTTTCTCTTTTGTGCAAGTCATTAATGGTTCTTTTGGTTGCTGAAATCCATTAAATTGTTTACACCTCTCGTTAAGCAATGTATTGGTGGAAATTGGAGGAAATGAGTGAAAGCAAGAAAATTAGACAAAACCAGCATGACCAGACCTCTCTGAAAAATAGAATGCAGTATGGAGAGAATAATAAGTTTGATGATTTATCTATACACCCTCTGAATGAGTTCCTTTAATAAGAATTCCAGCTCAATTCAAAAGCATACTCAATGAGAGATGTGAGGAAACATCAGTGTGGCTTATAAGAGAATATGAATATGTATGTATAATAGAGAATACGTATGTTTATGGATGAACAAAGTACAAAAAGCACACGTTAGCGGCACTAATAAACACCACAGCAGAGGAAATTCATCATTAGTTTATTCAGCAAAATGTGTTTTTCAGAAAATCCCTAGTGAAGAACATGTGGAATGTGCCCTTTGTGCCAATACACACACATACACGCACACACGGATGTAAATAATCACTCTGTGTGTATAATAATAATCAACTCTGCATGATCAATAAACCAGTTTCTTCTTGAAACATTTCATAAGGAGGCTCCACCCCTGCAGTAAAGGAACATCATTTTGTCTGTTCACTGGTTAGCACACAACTCTTAACTATAGACATGAACCAGTTAACTGAAACAATCCATACTGGCTTTGGCCCGCTCCATCTCATGAAGGAAGTTATAGAACTGGGGTAAAGTCAGCTCTAAAGGGGGAGAGATGCAAACATATGTATTAAAATTATGAAGAGTCAAAATAGATGCCAACAAAGATAAATTAGGTAAGACTAAGTCTTTAGACAATGGATTTTAAGAAAGCTCACCCATGTACACATTTTCTGTTGCGTTTCCTTTTCTGACTACCAGTTTCAGCTGTGAGAGGAATGAAGAAAGTTAAATGAATGACAGGCCACCTTTACACCTGGCATTAACATGCATGTTCAGTGATCGGATCACAGTTGGAATGCACCACATTAAAAGCCAGGAGTAAACGCACCCAAAATGCAATGGATTCGGACCATATATTATGAGTGGTGTTTTCTATTTTGTGTGCCTAATTGCAATCTGTTCTCTATCTGATTACAGTGGAGACACAATGAAATGCAAGGTTTAAATGGAAAAGGACATGTGAAAGTCATAATCAATTACTCTAATAATGATCTGCCATTTAGAAAATTTCTTCCAAGGTGACTAACAGTACACCAATGGCACTCTTTGTTATCTAGATGTCAGTTTGCATGCTCCAACATATTGAGCCATGGTGTATGTGAGGACAAGGTGAAATAGAATCTGGGTCACAACATTTCCTGATCCTGTGTCCTATTATTTGAGGCTGAACTTACTTGATTTGTATTTAATTAATTTGTAGAACCTGAAGTAATTGAATTTCAAACCTGTTGATTGTCTATACTCACTTATAAGTTATGGCAAGCATACATGCTGCTTGAAATTCACTAAGCCCTGCCTTAAAAGCGTTTCTGACCAATCCTGTCTTAGCAACTGTTTCTAAGCTTTTTTTTCAATGAGCCTTCAGGAGTAATGTGTGTTTGAGTAGTTTTAAGCGGGATTTTATTGAAATGATCCAAAAAATTTAAATAACGTTGTTGCTGGGTCACTTGTTATAGTGAAACGAGGTACCTAAAGAGGATACACGTAGTGTTTTTTCTTTCTTTTTAAAAAAAATCTTTAAATAAATATTGAGAAGAGCATACTATGGATTACAGTGTGTCATTCCTCGTTCCCATATGAACATATAACATCAGGGAGGACATTTCCTCCAAGGTAAATTAAAGCTAACAGAACATTAATTCATTTACATACTGATTCAGGTCTTAGTAAAGGTGATGGTACATAAGGAGTTCACAGCATCAAAATGAGTGTGTTATGAGACATTATAATCAGTTCTTTTCACTTACACTAATGTTATGAGGTTTGCACTCACTATCAAGTGACGCTTTTCTCTATTTATGTGACTGTGAATCAGAATCAAGGCAAACAATCATCACAGTCTCCACAGTTTTTAATCAAATTACTATGTAATTTAACAATTTCTCTAACAAAAAACTTCAGATAAATATGCATTACAATGTCACTCTTCATTCCATCCCATGTAATAATAATATCCATTCCGCTTATGAGAATATTTTGCCATAAACCGTGTAGTTCACGGCAATCTCACATTCATTCCAATGGGGAGTTCTGCAGAGCTTGTCAGAGCATGCAACCGTAACCAAGGGGGGTGGAGCTTAGCAAAGGGTCAATTTCTAATCTCTTGTTCTGTTGCAGTTTTAAGTTTATTTTCAACATTGTCTTTGATTTTGAAGAAATTAAGAAGTTTACCTGTAGAAAAATGTTTCCAGTCTTTTGCAGCTCACTTGTACCAACAGTAACTGCAAAGAATTAGATATTTACATCATTCACACATTACTCTTTACACTGTAAATAACATAGATATACAATGTAAAAATGTAGCCATTCCTTACCACCAAATTTCCACTCCATGTCAACAAGCTGGTTGACCATCAATGTCTGTCCCACTGCCAATCTGGACAAAACAGGGTAGTGGACTCTCCACTGAAATAAATGGACATACAACATATGATATCAAAAAGTAGACACAGTATTTTACAGAAACACCCTCCCACAGAACAGAAATTGCCAAGTTATCCATGATTTCTCAAAATAATGTTTAGATGTACCTGGTCAGAGAAATTACTGGCCTTGTCCTCATTTAACCCTGTAATTAAGAAAAAAAGAAAATGATAACATTGTCAAAGATGGACTCATGAGCTACATATTCATTTTCAAATTATGGGAGTGAAAAAAAAAATCTACCTAATGAAAGCAAGTCCACCTTCACCTGTTCAGCTGACAGGTTTCTTTTTAAAGCACCTGTGAGGGGAGGCATATATTAAAGGAACAGATCAGCCAAAAATGAAAATTCTCTCATCACTAACTCACCCTCATGCCATACCAGATGTGTATGACATTCTATATTTCTTATCTGCAGAAAGATTTAAAACAAATATTTTTAGAAAAATATTTCAGCTCTCAGGTCCTCACAATATAAAGGCAAATAAAGGCATCATAAAGGTAATCCATAATATTCCAGTGGTTTAATCCATGTCTTCAGAAGAGATATGATAAGTGTTTAAGTCCTATTTTACTCTCAGTCTCCACTTTCACTTTCTTTTGTTTTTGGCAATTCACATACTTCGTGTATATTGCCACCTATTGGGCAGGGAGAAAAATGTAAAGCAAAAAGGAATATTGATCTGTTTCTCACCAACAACAATCATATCGCTTCTGAAGATATATATTTAACCACTGGAATCAAATGGATTACATCTATGCTGCCTTTACATGCTTTTAGAGCTTCAAAGGTCTGGTCACCATTCACTTGCATTGTATGGACCTACAGAGCTGAGATATTCTTCTAAAATTCTTAATTTGTGGTCAGCAGAAGAAAGTTATATACACATCTGGGATGACCTAAGGTGAGCAAATGATAAAAGAATTGTCATTTTGGGTGAACCAACCCTTTTACATTGTTTCTATCTGCACATTATCTGACTTCTGCAATCTGCATTCTTTTCTGATGATTTTCTTTCTCTCGACAGGCCAACCCGCTATGGACATGTTGGAGAAAGAATCACCACTGGCTATTAAATTTTTGTTTTTACTCGCCTGACATTTGACATGGTATGTAAGCAATGCAACTGAAAACTGAAATAGATGTTAAGCAAACCAGGAAAGGGGCATCTTCACACATATGTAGTATATATGATTTGATAGATTAGATGCTTGAAGAGCCTATTTGTTCAATTCTCACATTTTTACAGTATTTGTTGAAGTTAAAATATTTCATAATGTATGATTACCCCTTTAAATATTTAATATTTACAAATGTATTACACATTGTATTCTATGTTTGAGTAACACTTTATAGTGAGGTTACATTTGTTAACCTTAGTTATGATTTAGGTATCATAAACTAACAATCTTTTCTGGATTTATTAATCTTGGTTAATGTTAGTTTATAAAAATGCAATTGTTCATTGTTAGTTCATGTTACTTCATAGTGCAGTAACTAACAAATAGAAACTTATTTCTTTTTAAACGTATTAGTATACAGTATGTTGAAACACTAACCAAGAATAATAAATGCTTTAAATGTATTGTTCACTGTTAGTTAACGTTAACTAATGTGGTTAACTGATGTTAATAAATGGAACTTAATAGCGAAATGCTACCCATATTTGTTTATATGCATAATTTGTCTCAGGCTAAAATAGTACTATCTTTTTAAGAATACCAGCAGTTCAGCAAGTGTGTGTGTTTCGGTTGAGCACATAGTCACGTTTTGCGGTTGTTTTTACCTCATAGGGGGTAATGTGTGATTAGAACTAATTATTATATATATTTTTTTAAACAACAACTGACTGTAAAAATCAGAAATGATATTAAAAGAGACATTATGAAAATGGATTGCATAGATATCATATTTCTGCACACATTACATGAAATGAGGCAAACCTAATTTTTACTCGCATAACATATTGACTTACGTGTACGAATATTTCTTGTACAAGTTCTCAAATTCAAATCTTCTAGCTCTCGATTTTGCAAGACATTTAACTTCCAGCATTGGAAGGTAAACATTCTCACTGGTCAGCAGCCATGCTGTCAAACTGATAAATGTTGTGAAATCAGTCAGTTTAAAAGTTTATTCAAAACAAAGAGGAGTTGACCTTGTTGAAAGCAAGGTTAATGCAACTATATAATATCAACACTCAACTAAAACGATGGTGACAACATGATCCACGACAACTCAGGACCCACTGCATCCAAATGAGCAAATTTCCATCAGGGGAGTTCATGGGACACAACACGCAGTGAAAGGATTTCAGTGCTAATGTTCTTGAGCCACCACACAACTCAATCACTGGCGAGTGAAAATTTTACATTTATCAGCCAGTGGCTAATAACAGTCACTTTTTAGCCACATAGTGCAAAATTTGGGTTGCACATGTGAATGATTGACACACAATGTAGAGGGCAGCTGACTATCTGGTTTCACTGATATTTAATTCCTAAAAGCACAGGCAGCAAAATACTCGTTGCATGTAAATGTAACCACACACCAATGCATACTGACTGGGCCTCTGCCAGGGATCAGGCATTCTACATTTGACATCAGGTCCAACACAAGGGCAATTTGCATTTGTTAGAATATTCTAGAAGCACAATGCAGCAATTTTGGGTGAAAAATACACTGAAGGAGCACTTACTGTGATCAGGTTTGCAGTATTGTTAACAGTGTTTAGATTAGTGCAAGGCTCAGGCTAAACATCTACATCTGATGTTTTCAGCAGGGCAAGGGAGGTGCGTTATTCATTAGAAAAAATTCTGTTAAAAGTGAATGCTCCATGCACTGAGGATCCTGAATGTTTTACCCTGAGGTAGCAGGAGGACACTCTTCATCAGACCCCTCAAAGGCCCCGCACTCATCCCATTCTCTCCAGCAAACTCCGTCAACTGGTGCAAGAACCGCTCCGACTGATGATCACACAAAAACAAAATAACAGGGCCAGGTAACACCATATGTTTCCAGTGTTCCCATAAATTTTCACAAATGAATTTCCATGGCCTCTCTTTTGTGATTAGGATTTTTTTAAACGTTAATTTAATAGAGATTGCATTCAATATTTTAGAGCAAAAAAATTTCCATTTACAATGAAAGCTTCCGTGACATTTCTAGACCTGGAAATCCAAATTTTTCAAATTTGCTGATATTTTCCAGGTTTTCATTGACATCATGATTGTTCATCACCACTTAACCACAGCTCTTTCTTCCCTATTATTGATTTAACACACAGTACTGGATGTATTTTTCTAACAGGCATTCCAGAGTTCTGGGAGTGTTGACTCACCTCACTGGGCTCTAGTAAGAATTGGTATAAGATCTCTGTCAGATCCACAAATTGCTGCAGAACAAAAGAGAGTAAGATTGAATGATTGCCTTTGAATGCAGGTTGGATCTGTTTAATATCTTGGTGTCAAGGACCACAAAATGCAAAAAGATAGAAGAAAAATAGGAGACAATTATTTATTTATTTTTTAAAAAAATAAAAGTACTTCAGTAGAATTCCTTTTAATTACACTTCAAATAAATATTAATTTCAGAAATTAAAAACATTGTGTGGTCTTATACAAGCCATTATGTATACATGTATGTATGTATGTATGTATGTATGTACAGAATGTATGTATATATATATATATATATATATATATATATATATATATATATATATATATATATATATATATATATAAATAAAACACACACACACACACACACACACACACAGTTGAAGTCAGAAGTTTACATAAACTTGAAGTCTTTAAAACTAATTTTTTAACCACTCCACAGATTTCATATTAGCAAACTATAGTTTTAGCAAGTGGTTCAGGACATCTACTTTGTGCATGACGCAAGTAATTTTTCCAATAATTGTTTACAGACAGACTGTTTCTCTTTTAATTGACTATATCACAATTCCAGTGGGTCAGAAGATTACATTAATTACATTTGTTAAAAGTGCTTTAAACCAACATGGATAATTACAGAAAATGATGTCAAGCCTTTAGACAATTAGCTTCAGATAGGCTAATTGGCTAATTGGAGTAAATTGGAGGTGTATCTGTGGATGTATTTTAAGACCTACCTTCAAACTCAGTACTCAGTATCATGAGAAAATCAAAAGAAATCTGCCAAGACCTCAGATCATTTTTTGTGGACCGCCACAAGTCTGGAGCAATTTCCAAATGAATTACAGTACCACATTCATCTGTGCAAACAATAGTACGCAAGTATAACCAGCATGGGACCACACAGCCATCATACTACTCAGGAAGGAGACGCATTCTGTCTCCTAGAGAGAGGTGCAAATCAATCCCAGAACAACAGCAAAGGACCTTGTGAACATGCTGGAGGAAACAGGTTGACAAGTATCTATATCCACAATTAAACGAGTCCTATATCGCATAACCTGAAAAACTGCTCAGCAAGGAAGAAGCCACTGCTCCAAATCACCATAAATAGCCAGACTACAGTACAGACTAAGTGCACATGGGGACAAAGATCTTACTATTTGGCCATAATGACCATCGTTATGTTTGGAGGAAAAAGGGTGAGGCTTGCAAGCTGAAGAACACCATCCTAACCGTGAAGTATGTGGGTGGCAGCATCATGTTGTGGGGGTGCGGAGGGACTGGTGCACTTCACAAAATAGATAGCATCATGAGGAAGGAAAATTATGTGGATATATTGAAGCAACATCTCAAGACATCAGCCAGGAAGTTAAAACTTGGTCACAAATGGGTCTTCCAAATGGACAATGACCCCAAGCATACCTCCAAAGTTGTGGCAAAATGGCTTAAGGACAATAAAGTCAAGGTATCGGAGTGGCCATCACAAAGCCCTGACTTCAATCCAATAGAAAATTTGTGGGCAGAACTGAAAGCGTGTGCGAGCAAGGAGGCCTACAAACCTGACTCAGTTACCAGTTCTGTCTGGAGGAATGGGCCAAAATTCCAGCAACTTATTGTGTGAAGCACGTGGAAGGCTACCCAAAATGTTTGACCCAAGTTAAACAATTTAAAGGCAAACTTCTGACCCACTGTGAATGTGATGAAAGAAATAAAAGCTGAAATATATCATTCTCTCTACTATTATTCTGACATTTCATATTCTTAAAATAAAAAAGTGATCCTAAATATATATATATATATTTAAATAAAAATAAAAAAACAGAAAACTTTCTTTTTGTTCCTTAAAGGAATATTCCGGATTCAATACAAGTTAAGATCAATTGACAGCATTTGTGGTATAATGTTTATAACACAAAAATGTATTTAGACTTTTCCCTCCATTTCTTTTAAATAAGCAAAAATCAAGGTTACATTGAGGCAATTGACATGAATGGGGGTTTAGAGGGTTTAAAGGCAGAAATATGAAGCTTATATTTAATATAAGCCCTTACACTAATTATTCTGTTTAAACTTGGGTATTATTTGAGCTGTAAAGTTGTTTTAATTGTCAATTTTACAGTCATTTTAGGGTTTGAAGACATTACATCATCATGGCAATGAAGCTGTATAATTGGCTATAAATTCATACAGAAAAGCAACTGTATCAAACAAAAATTATGTTATCACATATCTTGTGGCTACACTTTTGAAAAAGTTAATATTTGAATGTTTATGGATTGGCCCCCAATCATTTCCATAGTCAGTGATTCACTATCACCCAGATTTTTTTTTTTAAAGAATTGGGACAAGTCCAAATTAATTATTGTGGTAAACAATATTATTCCACAAATTCTGTCAAATAATCTTAACCCTTGTGCGTCAATAAAAAAAAATTTACTCAGAGGTCCTTTGAAGACAAAAATGTCCATGTCAAAAAACTGCCATAATAATAAAGTCCTGATCATAACTACAAAATATTCATTAGTTTTCAGGATTTTAACCCTTTAAATGACAATTTGTTTACATAATTACACACACACACACACACACACACACACATATTTCTCAATACACACATACTAACCACACTCTGACATCCATACCAACACATCCACACAATTTTAGCTGATTCATTTATTCAATTGGCCTGCAGTGCTTTATAATACAGCAAACAGAAAATAGGAAAAAAGCATATATTTGCTCCACAGGCTAAACATGTGATAAAACAGGCTCCAGAAGAAAAGCACAATATCATAGAATTCATGATTTTATGGTTTATAAAATCAAATATTGCAATTTTAATGTGTTTCAGTGGGGTTTTTTGTCCTGAGTGTAACTATTTTGTGTATACCGTATATTATAGATGTATTTAAGGAACTGAGGTTGAAATATAGAAATTCCCTCAAAATACACACCTTTGGCAAAAATGTATGCCGTTGGCATTAATACAGCCACAAATAAATAAATAAAAAATAAATAATGAAAAAGACAAAAATGTCTTTATTATACATCGTGAAATGCTTGTATTATATCTGTTAAATCCACTGTCTTGACTGAAAACAGGGTGTCGAGACAAGCATATTTGGCCTAAAACTATACGCAGACTATTATTTCATCATAAATTTGTGGTCTGGATTACATGCTCATGTCGGACTATTTTAGCTATTTATTGATCGGGATAAATATCATTCCAGAATCCAGAGAGCGATCGGATTTTATGCTGTCCAATTTTGCATTTAGAAATGCAATAAAGATATAGGCCTATTCTATATTGGGACTGATCTTAGTTTGCAATGATCACTCTTACTTCAGAAACCCAGGTACATTTGGCTAGCCAAGGCTAATGTCATGATCTTCTCACGCGATTACACATTCAACCTCAACATTGAGGCAGTTTCTGGAGGTGCGATGGTCAATTTTGCCAAACTACCTTTAATATGCAATGAAAATAAACACAACCTATTGATAACAAATATACCACAGTCGTTAGCAGCTCTTTCGCTACGTTGTCGGCATACTGAATTCTTACCTGATCACTGAACTTATTCAGATTCTGAAAGTCAGTGCTGACATTATCGGGCAAAGTATCATTCGTGAAATGTAACTGCAACATTGTTTCTTTGAAGCTCCGCAGTTGATACGCTTCACTGAAGAGTCACATCTGCTTCAACACTTCCGCTTTTAAAATAACGTTGTCTCACGATTCATCTCAGCCCTTTCGCCATTCGTGTGTCCCGTAAACTTGTGATAAAATAAAATAACCGTGATGATTTCTGTCTGTGCAGTCAATAATCTGAATTTGCTTCCTTGGTATTTTTCTTTGTAAATGTGGTTGAATTTAAATGTCTTTTTTTTTCTTTCTATTAATAGTGTTCTGATATGAGAATAAAGTTCCATTACATTAAATATTTTTTCTACTCTACTAAACGTACATACATTTCCATATGAATATGAAATGTAAACACCAAACCATTAACCACCTCTTATCACTTACACACCCAGATGTGTCCATACATACAGTATTATAATATGGTATAATATGAAATGTTATAGCATACTAAGTTTATACAAACTGGAGGTTGACAATATATCTGTTTTACCAATTAATTGGTGCCGATTAGTTGCTTTATGAAACTAGCAGTTAACTGTAAAATGTATGACAATATTTGCCAATAGATTTTTCTTTCTTTTGTATTATTAGTATTATTATTATTATTCCTCTTTTTTATTCCTCATCAATAAACATAATTTGCCGATATACAAAACACTTAATCTGGTGTATATACATGCTATAAAATGCTTAAATTTTTTAAAATGTACATTTTGCATTGTAACAAAGCCAAGTCTACTTCATTACAAAATAAAATTCCATGGTGTTTTGGGCTTGTTTATAGTTAAAATCTGACACAGAATGTAAAGTTTTCTGGTTATTTTGGGGATTTTGGTTGTACAATAAACTGCTTTTGGGATTTTGTTCATTTTAGATTTTTGTAGCCCCTCTACTGTATGTCTGTGGCTATAATAGTAAGAAAAGACTGACTTTTTTTATCATTGAGTCAGTGCTTGATTAGCCCTCCCCCTCGTCATAATGATGCAATAAATCAATTAAATATAATTATCAGCCCTGACTCCAGCCAGGTCTCCTAAGCAACCAAATTGGCCTGGTTGCTAGGGAGGGTAGTGTCACATGGTGGTTCACTCTTGGTGGGGTGCCTGGTGAGTTGTGCAATGGTAACGCGCTCAACAAGCCACGTGATAAAATGTGCGGATTGACGGTCTCAGACCCAGAGGGAACTGAGATTCGTCCTCCGCCACCGGATAGAGGCGAGTCACTATGCCACCAGAGGATTTAGAGCACATTGGGAATTGGGCATTCCAATTTTGGGAGAAAAATCTAATATATATATATATATATATATATATATATATATATATATATATATATATATATATATATATATATTTATAAAAAAAATGTAATACAAATAAATAAGACTATATATATATATATATATATATATATATATATATATATATATATATAAAAATAAAAAATAAAATGTAATACAAATAAATAAGACTATTTGCCAATTAATAAGGTATTGGCCTTTTCCACCACCTCAGTTATCATTTAGGAAAATCCACTAGCCTATTGGTCGACCTCAACAACATATTAACTACACTATTAAATCATTTCAGTTACATTCAGTTTGTAAAATTCTGACCAGCTTCAAGAATCAAAGATCTCATTTATCTGGAAAAAAAATACACATTTTATTAGTACAAAACAGAACCTCAAAAACCTTGACATACACGTTTCATCCCGAGAAAGGGTTAAACTGTTGGAGGTAAAAGTAACTTTTATTCAGTGGGAGTGCGATTCGAGACCCGGGAAAAGTCACGCCTGAGTACTGAGGCGAAAGACCCAACGGTCCCAGTGAACGAGACTCTATTTACATATTCGCCCTAAGGGTTTAAAGGCGTGTTTACTGGCAAAGATTAGTGTGACATACTGAGACACTTTGGCAGTGGAATACTCTAACGGCATCATCTATCTCAGCTCTCAAGCTTTTTTAAATAACACTTCTTGCTTCTCCAGCGACAGGTAAGTTTCATTCTACCTCTGCATGGAGCTCTTTGGTGCGCGTTCTCGGGAAGAGATCAAGTGCAGCATGACCGCACATGTCTGAAAGCACAGACTACCTGCTCAAACTTAGATTTTATTTTAGTCTAAGTCATATAATATACACAGTATAACTAGAATTTATATAATTTCCTTTAGTTAAACAATGGAATAATGTGTAATTATCTAGCGTACATGGCTGAGGCGTGTTGAAAGCGTCTCTTAGTTGATTATGTAAGTGGCGCGAGGAGGTAGGTACAGTAGATTTTGAGATTACATCCCAATTTTCAAGCAATTGCTATTTTGCAAGATTGTTGTTTACTGTTGTGTGCACATTGTAGAGAGACTTTACTTGTTGATTATCCCTCAGGCTAGATTTCGACGTTCTCGTGCATCCAGCTGTTCGATTTCAGATGTTCATGTTGCGTGTAAAAAGTGACCCAACGAACCGGTGAGAGTCTGCCGATTTCAGTTTTTGTTTGTTTGTTTCCAGGTTAAATTAATTGTAATTGAGAATATACTTTTAAAAGCAAAGCCAACCTAAGAAAACGTGATTGGTTGAAATAAAGTATTTTTATGCACATTTTGCGACATTTTCTTATACAACGATGCGAACATCTCTACAGGCCACGAAGAAAGCGCTCGCAGTTGTTGAAGTCCAGTTTTATTAAAACTGGTTAATTGTGTTGACTTCCATATGTAGCGTCACGCGGATAAAGAAGGGTCTCGCGCGCGCTGTGACAATATCTAACATTTACAATATTACTTACGATTTATATCTACTTTATTCAGTACACAGTAAATGTGGGCCCGTGTAATAAATAAGGGGCGCTCAGTGCAGGTGAATTCCGTGTCGGGGTGAATGTGTGTTGCGCTAATTGCTGCTGGTAGACTGCACGGCGGAATGAGCGCAGTGCCCGCAGGGCCTCTCGAAGGAATGCCGCACCGTCTGTCACTTTGGTTTAGCTAATTATTCACACTTCAGTAAAAGCTCATGTAACAATGGGACAACGCACTGATCTCAGAAATTGCGGACATATGTGTGCACAAACACACACATATAACCCCCACCTTCACTTTAGGTTCATTCCGCAATCTCTGTCATTCATCCAGACCTTTCATGCGGCCTCTCATTGTGTTCTCGCATTCACTCTTATTCACCTTTACATTTGCTCTCAGTTTTCTCACTGGCCTGTGGAGAGAAAGAAAGAGACTATGTGTGTGTGTGCTCCAATGCCTAGGTGTTTATGGGACTCTCAAGGAAAACATAAGCATTGTCATTTTATAATGGACTTCTGAAATGAAATCCATCAGCTCAAGCTCTAGATGCTTTTGTATGTGTGTGTGTGTGTGTGTGTGTGTGTGTTTGTGTGTGTGTCACACACTTGACTTGCAAGCACAATGCCATTTAGCTATTGTGTGTAGGATGCACCTGGACGCTTGCCTGCATGTGTCCTGTCTGCGTATTGTGGCTTGTTGAAGTTGTTTAAGTCAATTTTCCTAACTTTCCCTATTCAGATAATATAGACTATTGTACAGTTGCATTAAACATTCAATTCCCATCCTCTAATCTGATTGGACAAGTAGTGTTCCAAGAGTGCTGATATATAGTATAACAGCTGTGGGACGCTTTTTTATTTTTTTTATTACCGAACCACAGCCTTAGTACTGATATCCAGTACAACAACACTATTGCTTGTGTGATATTGCTTAAATTACCTTAATTTCATAATACAGTATTGATATATAACATTGGTTTACATTTGGAATCAAAATATTAGTAACACTTTACTAAAAGGTTGTTTTTGTTAACATTAATTAACTACATTAGTTAACATTAGCTAACAATGAACAATGCTTTTGAAGCATTTATTAATCTTGGTTTATGTTAATATCAACATATATTAATTCATTTAATATTCGTATATATTAACATTAGTTGATGCATTATGAACTATCAGTTTAAATAAAAAAAAGAGCATTAACACATCTATAAATGCTGTCAAACTATAATGTTTACTGTTAGTTAATGATATATAATATAGTTACAAATATTTACGAATAGAACCTTGAAAATGTGTCACCAAAATATTTGGAATTTATTGTTTGTTTATTCTTAGCAAACAAACCAAAGAGAAATATAGATGAAAAGGCTTTAGGTTTTAATCAGTGTGAGTGATTCTTTTCAAACCATCTTTTAAAAGTGGATTTGAGTGATACAGACAACAAAGTGATGAGAATAAATTATAATGACATTTAATGACACAGAAAAACATTTCCTCCCTCAAGGTATACCGTGACCAACAGTTGTGATCTGAAAGTATGCATGACTCTGTTGTGTCTGTTGTGTTGACAGGCCAATTGTTTCTACCTTGTGGAGGTTTTGGCTACAAAAGAAAATTAACATATTAATACTTATAATTACAATAAATGACGCTTTTAAAGTAATACTTTACCCCCCCCCAAAAAATATTTTTGTCCCTTCTATAGTGCTTTTTGTCCTTTTTCGATCTTGCCAGCCCTTGGTTGCTAAATTATAAGCATTGGTTTTATGGAAAAGAGCATGGTGAACATTCTTCAAAACATCCAACTAAAGTGTTCCACGAAAGACAGAAAGTCTACTTTTCTGTCTTAGAACTATAGTATAGTCTACTATTGTCTACTGTAGAAAGATCTAATCCTTTAAATAATATAGTGTCTTTGATGATCTTATTAAGTTGATACATAACCTCAGACACATTTTTTTTTAGACTGACATGATCTTGTAATGGCTTTACCTTTGACAATAATTACCTGAAACATTTCTTAAAGTGAAAACCAATGCACTGAAAGTCAGAAACTGGAAGTAAGATTCGATCACAACTGTAACACAGGGTGGATCCAGATAAATGCTGGTACAATTAGTCAGAAAAATCTGATGTGGTCTTTAATAATGTAATGATGTTAGAGAAATTGATTCATTATTTGATTGATCGTAGTCTTTATTTGTCCAAAGGAAATCACTTGCTGTGTTTTGTAGTTCCCGAAGGTCAAATACAACAGGGATCCATTAATCAGAGGAACATACATTTTTAAGCACATGTACAGTATGTTGTTGTTGTTTTTTTTATTTAACCCTTATCTGGTTCATATCTCTTGATTTGATATCTCTAACCTTGTTTGTCCTTTTGTTCCTTTTTTTTTTTTTTGACAGAATAGAGAAGAAAAAGACGACTGAAACAGTGATGCCATCCAACAAGTACTCCTTCGCTATCATGGAGGAAAGTGACAAGATGACTGCAACGGTAAGACTGAGAAAGCGGGCTGAGATAACATTATGTTTGCTATGCCTCCTTAAAGCGATACTTAAAGGAATAGTTCACCCAGAGATGGAAACTCTCATTATTTACACACCCTTATGCCATTTCAGATGTGTATGACTTTCTTTTCTTCTGAAAAACACACACATTTTTAGAAGAATATCTCAGCTCTGCAGGTCCATACAGTGCATGTGAATCCAAGTGAAGTGATCCAATAGTTTTTGTGTGAATACAGATCAAAATATACAGTAACTGCTTTTTCACTATAAATCTTGACAGCTGTCTCCTTGGTGATCATGATATAAAGCTTGATTACACTTCCTTGCGCCATCTAGCGCATTGCACATGTGTCTAGCACTAGGAAGTGCAATTGAGCTTGAAATCACGATTGTGTCTAGAGTCCACTGTTCCCTCTAAGGCAACTGTGCCCATTGGCGGGTGCACTCTTCTGATATTACACCCGCACAGATGGCAAAAACATCTGTCCACTGCACGCAGACTCAAAGTTGTGTTGGAAAACCTAGAGATTTCTTATATTAGAGCTAAATGCATGCTCAGTGTTTCAACTGGAGTCCAAGTGAATGTTCTGTTTTTTCAGTATGGAGCTGAAAGTCTTTCAGTCTTTTCTGTAAACAAGGTTAAGTCATGAAACAACACATACAAATAACCGCATTTACAGTGATTTACCATATGCAGCTGCGTGGCCAAACATTAAAATGTGCTTCATGGTCTATGCCATCCCATGAGTGAATAACATAAACAGTTGCTTATGTCTTATGTGAATGCAAACAGTTGCAACAAGAAATTAGGTATGTGTCAAAATTTCTGGTCTGTACATAAGATGTTGCAGTGTAAAGCACTAAAGCCCAAAGTATATTTCAATTTGAATGTGAATGTTCAGCGTCTGTGTTAAGTCGAACGTGAGCCTGTCAAATTATACGTAATTTGATGGTGCATGCTTACACAGGCAGTTGGTGAATGCACGCTACAACTGTACGAGACACCGGACTATTTCTCTTCAGGAGTTTATAACCATTAAGGTGTCTTAATATTCCTTCAGACTCGAGTTTCACAAATGCTGGTATCTCCAGATCTCCTCACACACACACACACTCTTGACGTGCATATACTGTTGTTGTTTTTAACCTTTGGCTGAGTCTCGTTTGGAAGGCTGCGTCCTCCGAAGGTCGCATTTGTCGGTCGCATACGTCATCGAGGATGTCTTGTTTCAGAAAAGAGAGTAGGATACTTCGAATGCAGCCTTCGAATGAGACCTTCTTTCATGGGAATTCGGAGGATGCATGAGGTGTATCCTTTGTGGGCATTCACAACCCACAATTCTTTGCTTCAATGGAAATGTCTAAAAAAATATGAATGCCAATTTCCCGTAAATATCATGGTCCCCAAGTTGAAGTACCTCAGTAGATGAGTTCAGAGTATATGTATAATATGTATAATTATATTAATATATAATTAAAATAAAGTATTAGACTAAAAGTACACCTGTAAAATCTATTTTCTTTTCTCTTTACATCATTATAACTCCCAAATTCCTAAAGGGAATTTGTTCCTTTCGCACTAAAAGCACTGGCGCTTGTTAAAGAGTGGCGTGCTGTCATAGCAACCATGTTACGGTACGTTTCCGCTCGTCCTACTAAGGCCATCTCATTAAAAAACGGGGCTTGTTTAAACGAGGACTCTCGGTATACTGCATCCTTCAAAGGACACCTCCTTTGTGCAAATAATTTCAGGCGCATGTGCATTCTGTGTGTTCAAATATGCGCAGTTTGAAAAATCGGGCTGCATGCGCTCAGTGCTCAAGTATACTTTGGGCTTAATGCAGCCTAATACATTATATCTGTTGCTGTTGTTAATATTAATAAAACAGCAATACTGAAAAGAAAGCCACTTACTGCTCTTTATTTATTTGTTACATATTAGCATATTTGTTCTTAGTTTACTTTATATTATAGGCTCCTTCTTTTTTTATTTAAAATGTTAATATGTACATTAATATTTAAGTGTGTTCACTAGCATCATAGCCTATCCATTTTTATTGTGGCACTGAAATTTCAAATATCAAGAATTGTGAAATTTACCTGGTATTGGTAGCAACAAAAATGTATATATTTTAGGGCTGTCAAACAATTAAAATATTTAATCGTGATTAATCACACAATTTTTTATAGTTAATCATGATTAATCGCAATATCTTTATAAACATGAGTGGACAAAATATGCTTCACCCCACAAACAGAGTTGAACAACAGAAAATGAACACAACTCAAATTATGTACAATATGTAGTAGTTGTAAGTGTATTATGACAGGAAATATTTGCTTATTTTTATGGAGTTTTGACAGACATGCAAAAAGTCTGCATTGTCATTTACAATTGACAACTCTGTGCAAATTACCTCAAAAACTCCTCTTAGACCCCGGTCAGAATTGTTACTGATGGGATTAAATGGGTTAATGAATGTATAGATTACCTGCAGGGTTCCAGCAATATCTCCAACTTCTGCATTGGCTAGTGCACTATCAAACAGAGACACCGTGACAGATCCTTGGAGACAGCAGCAGGGATTTCGTTAGCTGGTAATCAGTACCACCACTCCCTATAGGCATATTACGCAGTCTGCGTAGGGCACCAACTCCTTACAGGGGCACCAGAAACTCCATCGGTTGCTCTTACTCGCACATTATTTTGTTTTCATGGACCCCGAGCACTTTGCGCTCCGCAACTTTTGCCCCATGCTAGCACAGTACCTCGCACTGAAATGCTGGTGATCAAATGGCAGCTGTCTTGCCGCTGCAATCGTGTTACAAAGTTCCACTGCTGTTCCACAAAGTTCCACAAAGCATGTTCTACTGCTGTGCTACATTGATTAAATGCTTGGCGCAGGTATCAGCATAATGTCTCCCACCATCTGTTTTCCCCATGGCCAATGCATGTGACATTAGTGGCGTTTGTGCGAATTGACTCGCTTCTCTCGAACTACAGGTTATTCAAAGGTTCATATTACGTATTATAGGCGTTAAAAAAAATTGTGCCGTTAGACTAAAAACGTGTTAATAACGTGTTAACTTCGACAGCACTGCTCAGGTGGCAGAAGATTCTGCCCAATAGAAATAGAATTTTCTCAGCTACAACAAAAATTAGAGGGAACATTGCTAGAGACTGCAATGGCAAGATGTACAGCGAAAAAGGAGTTATATTTTAGTCTGTTCACACCCAGAACCGGTTGGATCGTTTTATAGATTTTGGAGTCTTATAGATTACTTTTATGCTACCTTCATGTGCTTTTTGAAGTGTCAAAGTTTTGGTCATCATTCACTTGCATTGTATGGACCTACAGAGCTGAGATATTCTTCTAAAAATCTAAATTTGTGTTCTGCAGAAGAATGAAAGTCATACACATCTGGGATGTCACGAGTGTGTGTAAAGGATAAGATAATTTAAATTTTTTGGGTGAACTGTTCCTTCCTTTTCCTTCCTGTCATTCCTGAATCACACATTACAAACCTGTATGTTTTTCTTTCTGTTTTTCTTTCTTCCATGAAACACAACAGAAAGATATTAGTCAGAATGACATATCTTTCATTGAAAGGTGACTGAGACTAACATCATTGGTGTTTACTCAACATGAGTGTGAATAAATAATGACAGATCAAAACAATGTGGACACAGAAAATGCTATTCTGAAGGAAAAAGTGGTTTATTTTACAATCTAATAAAACAGAAACAATAGCTACTGTGACACACTGGTCCGATTATATATATCTGTAATTTGAATTATATTAGCCTTACTTTTACTTTCAGAAAAACTCATCCGGATCATATAACTCTCTCCTACACACATAAACAGAGGAGAAAAATGGTGTGGGTTTCTCACACATCACTGTTTATTTGGGTGTTTGCAGTTAAAAATGAGGCCAAAGTTGCAGGGAAATTTAGGGAATTATAGAAACAGTGAAAGATAGATTGCTTGTGATAGAGAGAGTGAAAATGGCGTGTTTGGTTCAATTTGTGGAAGAGCTGCTCTAATAGATTTGTGAGTACAGTACTCGTTCCCTGATTCAACTCTGTCCCTGATTTTTAATTTTCAAACGCACCTTTTTATTTTTTTATGATTTTTTTTTTTACCCTTTGTGACTGTAAATGAGGCAAGGCTCCTTCAGTCCTTTTCTGCACTCCATAGACTGCAGAGTGAAAGAGAAAGAGAGAGAGAGCAGGCTCTTTGAGCACTGCACCTGACCAGCTGCTTGTCCAGGGAGGAGAGAAGCACTTACTGGCCATTCAAATACGTGCAGTGTAATTTTCCCTACCAGCTCATTTTTATTATGCTTGTATGTGAAACTAAATGATTTACAACAAATTAGTAAAATTCCAACAACCCTCTCTCTTGTCTTTCTTTCTTCTGTGGAACACAAAAGGAGATGCTAGGCAGAATGTTAACCTCAGTCATCATTCAATTTCATTGCATCTTTCTTCCATACAATGAAATTGAAAGAGTGATCACACTTGAATTTGGCAACAGGAGGTTGAAATTTCTGCAGCTTAAATCGGCCTGTGCTGACCAAAATGTGAACCACTGCATCCAGTGGAGAAAGCTGGAATTATTGTTAAATGTATGTGCACCTTTGTGATCCAATTTCCATGTGAATTGTCCACAGTGTGGTGCCAAAAGGGAGTTGTATTTTTAGTTGTATATAATGTAATACAGTCAACAGAACTGCATACTTTATTAACTACCCAAAACCACAACTCAAAGAATAACTGTCAGTGGAGTAAAAGTGTAATTTTAAAGCGAAACTTCAGCCTCCTTATCACGCTTACCATTATTTATGTGAATACACTTCCTAGGGATCTAGTTTCCACAGGACAAGAACCTGTGTTTTGGAGATTGCTCATGCAAATTGCTATCAATAGTGCCATGGGTAAAAAGTGAACATATTTAATTAAATCCAAAAACATCTAATAGGGGATGATGCTTGCCAGTAATTCGTCAGCATGGGGTTGATTTAAGGGTACATGAACAATTGGACAAAGCATGTCGATTTCCCATGTGATCATGTTGGAAATTGAATGGTGACTGAGACTAACAGGAAGTTGAACAGGTATGAAACAACATATAATGAGTAGATAATGACAGAATTTTCAGTTTTTGTTTAATATTTCTTTAAAGGAATACAAGTTAAACTCTATTGACAGCACTTCTTTTTTTATTTCCACTGAAAATAATTTTTAAAAACAAATACCGAATTGATGAAAATAGTCTTACAATGTACAATGCATTGAAATCATGTAACAGTACACTTTTTTGAAGTGAAGAAATCAAAATAAGATTCTGTGGTAAATGACAACCTGTAACATATTCTGTCAATAGAGCTTAACTTGTATTTTACCTGGAACATTTTACCGTATGCCTTAGTTCAGTGTATTCCATATGTTCACATACTCTAAATAGGGATCTAGCATTTTCTTGGGGATTGTCAAGTGGATGAATTTGTGTTAACAGTTTTTGTCTTTTTTCTGGTTGTGGGTATGTATGTGCACTTGTAACGCGTGGTCAGGATGGGCAAGGAGGAGGCGAGAACCGGCTTGTCAATATAAATAATATTTTAATGAGAACTTAAAACAAAAGCACAAACACAGACACACAACGGACATGTCCGGGATCGCTCTCTCTCTCTCTCGAACCGTCGTCACCGGCCGCCTTTATCCCTCGCGCGCCTCATCAGACCGACTGGGGACTGGGCGTGCGACATTCCAGCCCGGCCCCACTCCCCTCTCCACTCCACAGTACTCTTTGGTTTCTCTTTTTGCGTTTCACTCATGAATTGAACACCATTCCACTCCCTTTGCAATTTTTGCACATTTCTTTCTTAAAATGCTGTTAAAACACCATAAACAAATACTGTATTGACCATCTGCCTTTTTCACTGCTAACTAGGGTGTTATGTTTACATTTTAAAGCATTTATTATTATATTTTAATATCTTTTTGCACTTTATTCTTCAAAAATCAAAAATTGTCGACAAAAAGTTTTGTTGCCGAATAGTCGTTTGATCTAATTTTATGTAACATGAGTGATGAGTGCAGCACTGCAGCTCGCACCTGACTTAGGCTACGTCTACCTTAATCCAGATACGTTTGAAAATGGCTTTTTTGTTTCAAAATGCTCTCCGTCCACACTAATGTTTTCAAGCGTTTTCCAAAAGTTGCTCATCCACACTGAAATGTATGAAAATGCTTAAATCCTGTCACTATGCATGCGGAAAATCCCAGCAGCATGTACGGTCTGAAACGCAATTGTCTTCGTGTTTCGTCTCCGGACACCAATTCCGAGTAAAATTCCCTTCGCATTTGAAGGAATGCAATGTGAAGGTTGTACAAAGTGACATTTATTTTTTAACAATGCTATCAAAGTGAGTATCAGGCAAAACAGCGCCGCTATAACACAGGCTGCCATCTTGATTGTTTTGGTTGGATAGATCACATGACTAAAAATGCGTAATTGTTTTCCAAAGCATCCATTTTGACAGTCCACACTACAACACGAAAACAGCGTTTTCAAATTTATTCACTTTGGAGTGCGTTTTCAAAAAGCTCAGTTTTCGTGGACAAAAACGGCATCTCAGTGTGGACGAAAGGCCAAAACGGAGAGAAAAATATGCGTTTTCAAACGAAAACATATTAGTTTGGACTAGGCCTTAGGAAAGGAAGAATTACACAGCTCACAGTCCAGATGAACTCTAAACTTTCCAAACAGTTTCAGCTTATGTAGATCACAAAGTATGAGGGAATTATAATGCAAAAATACTAAGTAAGTAAATACAGAAGCATTCTCGTTGTGGAATAAGTGGAGCTGGAGCTACCGCTCTGCTCCACTGAAGCAAAACTTGCGTGTCGAGCACCTTTAAAGGAAATACCCCGATGTTACATCTTAAATTCAGTTATATTTAATGCATTATAGCTTTATTAAAGTTCAAATAATACGGATACAGATCATGTAAATAACTACAAACTCCGAAACTGGCATTTTTCTGTGCGGTCAGCACCTCTTATATGAGTTGCCGATCTGAGGGGGAGAGACTGAATCTGCAAGTGACTGATGAACACTCTGCCACGGGGACGCTTGTCCCTCGAGCGGACACACTTAATGCAGCTAGATTATAACGCGATGGCTCACGACTTATTTAATCATAATATATGTCACGGTTCATCTCTTATCGTGAAGAAAATTGGCGATACGCAGCTTTAATAATACAAGAGAGTTTGTTTTTTTGTGAGTTAAAGATGGATTGAAGTGAACAGAAAGGTGAGAGAGGGTAGTCTTCGCCCCATTATACACTGCAACAAAATATGTTTTTTGATTTGTTTTCCAATGTAAATATGTAAAACTCTTTTAAAACAAAACAATTATTTAGCAACTATACTGCAGAAGATAAAATATTTTTCTGAGAATGTTGAATATAATATTAAGAATACAAATATATGTCTAGATGTGTTTTTGGTCATGTTTTGTTTTCTGGTCTTTTATTTTGAAAGTTTTGTTCCCGTTTCCTGGTCATGTGATGTCTTGTTTTCCCTCCATGTTTATGTGTCTTGTTTTCATTGGTTCTTAGTCTTGTTATAGGTTCTTTCATGTAATTTTTTTATGCTTATTGTCTTGCTATCTTGTTTAGAGTTCTGTTTGTTCATTGGCTTATTTTTGTCCATGTATTTAAGCCCTCATGTTGACATTGTCCAGTGCCGAGTATTGTTTATTTATTACATTGTCATGTCATGTCAGGTTTATAGTTCATAGTCCAAAGTTCAAAAACTATAGTTCAAAGTTTCAAGTTTATGTCTAGTTTAGTTTATGTGTCAAGTTCATGTTCATGTTCACAGGTGTAGTTAGGGTTTTAAGTTTTGCACTTCTTCAAATAAAACTGCACTTGGGATCATCACACTTCGTCTGCGTCTGCTCCTGTGTCCTGCCAGCTACAAAACTTTACTGAGTACTCGACCAACAACAATGTATCGTCACCTGGAGGAATACGTGGAGGATTTCTGGGATCTGGCCAGCAAGGTGGGCTTTAATGAGGTTGCCCTCAAGGACATCTTTTGGGTGTGACTTAATGAGCCAATCTCCTCCTTGATGCCTGGTGGTCGCAGTCCCTTCAATCTGGCCCAGTATATCGACCTCACCCTGCAGATCATTGGTTCCATGTTCACTGTGGGGGAGGTGGATACCGAGCCAGAGTTCCACATCATGTCCGCCGGCGAGCCAGAGTTCCACGTCATGTCCGCCGGCGAGCCAGAGTTCCTCATCATGGCCGCCGGCAAGCCAGAGTTTCACATCATGTCTGCCAAGCCAGCATCCCACATCATTGCCAACGAGTCAACGCCCATGCCTGCCATGGCAAACGAGCCAATGCCCATGCCTGCCACAGCCAATGAGCCAACGTTGCCAGTCTCATCTGTCCCAGGGCCTGCACCACCAACTTTGTACTCACAGAGGAGGAGGAGAAGGGATTTCGACTCTTGACTCTCAGCCTGGGTTCATGACCACAGAGGTCATTCCTGAGACTCTGTCCATGCCCACGACCACAGAGGTCATTCCCGAGACTCTGTGCATGCCCACGACCACAGAGGTCGTTCGCGAGAATCTGTCCATGCCCACGACCACAGAGGTCGTTGCCGAGACTCTGTCCATGCCACGACCACAGAGGTTGCTCCCAAGACTTTGTCCATACCTACGACCACAGTGATCGTTCCCGAGACTCTGTTCACAACCACGGCCACAGAAGTCATTGCCGAGTCTCAGTCCCTGTCCATGTTCAAGACCACGGAGGTCGTTTCCAAGTCTCTGCCCATGTTCACGACCACGGAGGTCATTTCCGAGTCTCAGTCCTTTCCCCCGACAACAGAGATCATTCCCGAGTCTCTGTCTATGTCCACGACCCCAGACATCATTCCCGAGGCTCAGTTCATGCTCACGACCACTGAGGTCTTTTCCAAGTCATCCAGGACTCTTAGTTTCGGCCTCCCATGGCTCCGCCTTCCATGACTTTGCCCCACGTCATGGCCGCAAAGCCAGACTCAGCTCCAGGCCATGTTACAGCCATGCCAGAGTCAACTCCAGGCCATGTCACAGCCATGCCAGAGTCAGCTCCAGGCCATGTCACAGCCACGCCAGAGTCAGTTCCAAGCCATGTTACAGCCACGCCAGAGTCAGCTCCAGGCCATGTCACAGCCATGCCAGAGTCAGCTCCAGGCCATGTCACAGCCACGCCAGAGTCAGCTCCAGGCCATGGCACAGCAATGCCAGAGTCAGCTCCAGGCCATGGCACAGTCACGCCAGAGTCAGCTCCAGGCCATGGCACAGCCATGCCAGAGTCAGCTCCATCCCATGTCACAGCAATGCCTTGGCCTGTTCCATGTCATGTCACAGCCACGTCTGAGTCTGCTCCATGCCATGTTATGCCTCAGCCTATTCCATGCCATGTCACAGCCACATCTCAGTCTACTGCATGCCAAGTCACACCTTAGCCTGCTCCATGCCATGTCACAGCAATGCCTCAGCCTGTTCCATGCCATGTCACAGCCACGTCTGAGTCAGCTCCAGGCCATGTCACAGCCATGCCAGAGTAAGCTCCAGGCCATGTAACAGCCATGCCAGAGTCAGCTCCAGGCCAGATCACAACCACGCCAGAGTCAGCTCCAAGCCATGTCTCAGCCACGCCAGAGTCAGCTCCAGGCCATGGCACAGTCACGCCAGAGTCAACTCCAGGCCATGGCACAGCCATGCCAGAGTCAGCTCCATGCCATGTCACAGCAATGCCTTGGCCTGTTCCATGCCATGTCACAGCCACGTCTGAGTCTGCTCCATGCCATGTTATGCCTCAGCCTATTCCATGCCATGTCACAGCCACATCTCAGTCTGCTCCATGCCAAGTCACACCTTAGCCTGCTCCATGCCATGTCACAGCAATGCCTCAGTCTGTTCCATGCCATGTCACAGCCACATCTGAGTCAGCTCCAGGCCATGTCACAGCCATGCCAGAGTAAGCTCCAGGCCATATCACAACCACGCCAGAGTCAGCTCCAAGCCATGTCTCAGCCACGCCAGAGTCAGCTCCAGGCCATGTCACAGCCACATCTCAGTCTGCTCCAGGCCATGTCACAGCCACGCCAGAGTCAGCTCCAGGCAATGTCACAGCCACGCCAGAGTCAGCTCCAGACCATGGCACAGTCACGCCAGAGTCAGCTCCATGCCATGTCACAGCAATGCCTTGACCTGTTTCATGCCATGTCACAGCCACGTCTGAGTCTGCTCCATGCCATGTTATGCCTCAGCCTATTCCATGCCATGTCACAGCCACATCTCAGTCTGCTCCATGCCATGTCACAGCAACGCCTCTGCCTGCTCCATCCCAAATCACAGCAATGCCTCAGCCTGCTCCATGCCATGTCACAGCAACACCTCTGCCTGCTCCATGCCATGTCACAGCAACTTCTCAGCCTGCTCCATGCGATGTCAAAGCCACGCCTCAGCCTGCTCCATGCCATGTCACAGCCGAACCTCAGTCTACTCCATGACATATCTAAGCCAATCCCCAGACTGCTCCTTGCCATGTCACAGCAGAACCACAGTCTGTTCCATGCCATGCCTCAGCCAAACTCCTGACTGCTCCATGCCATGTCACAGTCAAGCTTCAGTCTACTCCATACCATGTTTCAGCCGAACTCCAGACTGCTCCATGCCATGCCACAAGCAAGCCTCTGTTCACCGGTCCATGCCCACCTTTGCTCACCATTCCAAGCCCACCTCTGCTCACCGTTCTAGGCCCTTCTCTGCTCCATGGTCCAGGCCTGCCTCTTTTCTACGGTCCAGGCCCACTTCTGCCTGCTACGTCAAGTTGCCACAGGATTTTTTTGGCTGTGAATTTCTTTACTAAATTAAACTTATAAAAAGTATTTTTCCCCCTTTAATTCAGTGAATCTCATTTAAAGGTATTTTTAAAAGATGCTTTTTTTCCCCTCTGTATTGTTAGTAAGCATGTTTAAAACAACCTTTGTAAGTCGGGACACAAGCAGAATAATTGGTTAAGAGCTAATGATTAATAGTTGCAATAATCGCTGAATAGTCGAATAATCGTTCTAATAATCGTGATTAATTGATTATCAAAATAGTCCTTAGTTGCAGCCCAACTATATTCCACACCAGATCTGTGTACTGGTCAGCGTAGCAATGCCATTTACAGTACCTATTGTCCTATTTTAGTAATTATTGTACTGTCTTGCGCTGTTTGCACATGCGCACATTATGTAGACATGTGTAGGTCTGTGTAGTCTCATTTAGTTCTGTGTTGTATTTATGTAGCACCATGGAGCTGGAGGAACATTGTATTGTTTCATTGTGTACTGTAACTGGTGTAAATGGTTGAAATGACAATAAAGCCACTTGACTTAAACTGAATATTAAGTGTGTAATAACAGGCATTACTGGCTGAAGTAAGTTGTATTACAAGTTTAAGGATATGACATGTGCTTCCACTTTTTGCTCATGTTGCATCTTGTCTGGAATGATGTATTTCTGCTTTAACATAACCGTTATCTGATCAGCTGCTCCTCTATGCCTTTGGCTCTGCGTGTGTGTTCACATGATTGATAAGCATGGTAAGCATGGACAAGCAAGGAATTCTGGGGAAAAAAATGGTGGGTTTTCACACAGTGCTATTACTCGCGCTCTCTCTCTCTCTCTCTCTCTCTCTCTCTCTCTCTCTCTCTCTCTCAGGGTATAAAGGGATCTGAGCCACCTGGTTTGATCCTCTGACTTTTTTCGGCCTTACAAAAGCTTGGAGCTTGGGGCCACTTTATGCAGGCCAGTGCAGGCGGGGTGTAATGAGGGGCCAGTAGAAAGATAAACTGAATGAATGAGGGAGTCCATAAACCCTTTCACCTCTCCAGCTTTTTCCCATCTCCTTAAACTGGGAAACACGAGTGGAAGATATTTGCTAGAGCATTTTCATCTAGTTTTATATATATTTTTTACATTAGGTAGAGTTCACCCAAAAATGGAAATTCTGTCACCAAATACTCACCCAAAAGAGATGTTATGTATAATGTTAAGGACTGACTGTTTCAGTCACCATTCACTTTCTATGTACACTTTGTAATTTCAGTGGCTGCACACTGGAGAATCTCAGCAGATGTATTAGGTCATCCTGTTATTTTTTCCAACTGTTTTATGAACACTTTCACTACATACTACTCAACTGACATTCCGCTTTTGGCATACTAAATAGTAGGGATGTATGCAGAAAGAGTCTCTTGGTTTAATTTAGTAAGTGCTGTATCAGTATGTATCATATCTGATTGCATGATCTTTGACTCGTGGGCTTTAATTCAACATCAGTATAATCATGTTCAGTGTAAACAATAACTAATAAAATTAACTAATAAAATGGCTTGCATTTCTCCAAGAGTTATTTCTCCATAAGATAGTTTAACCACGAATAGAACTCAGCCAAAATGTAAAAATCACTCACTTGTTCACCATACTCTAAAGTGACTTACACACAGTGCACTACATAGGAATGAGCAATCGATCAGTTCAGACTGTGGTTAAGGGAAATTAATAATTAAAAGCTAAATGCTGGCTGGTTAAAGTTATATCTATGAGATAGTCAGTGACATGGCGCAGCCACAAAAAAATTGTTATCATTTTTTTATCTTGTGCATTGTGTGCTGTAAGCTGATGTCTTGTGAACAGAAGCGCTGCTGCTTTGGTCTGTTTGGCCTCCTGCCGGCTTTCTCCCATTGAAAATACGGAACCTGCGGCTACAAAGGAACCATGTAAAACTGCATTTCATTACTTGAAGTTTGAATTAGGACTGGAAAGGAGTGGATTCACAAGATAATGAGCTATTGCTTCCTTTAAACCTGAAGAAAATAGTGTAAAGATGCCGTAAAGCCTGTCTAATGCTTTTCAGCTCCAAAGTAAATGAACAGCGACCGATGAAACAAAGACATAATCTATATTATAGTATAAAAAAACTGATCGTCAGTTCCACAGAGTTCAGACATAGTTGGCAAATGTTAACTGCACTGAAGTTGATGCAATTAATTAGCTTTTATTAACTTATCACTGTGCTTTCCCTTCGTACTGGACCTTCACAATGAGTGCGATCTCCAAAGTAGTCATGAATAAGGGAACATATGTGACTCGATTGGATATGGATTA
The DNA here is from genome assembly GCA_032164185.1 of Moxostoma hubbsi. Lineage (NCBI taxonomy): Eukaryota > Metazoa > Chordata > Actinopteri > Cypriniformes > Catostomidae > Moxostoma > Moxostoma hubbsi. The sequence continues at coordinate 68,538,586 of JAVLUX010000001.1, forward strand.
AGATAATTTACACATCAGTAAATATTTCTCCCACAGACATTCTTTTTTACATGCAATACTCATTAAATGTTATTATCAATGGTACAAATCCAGTTTTGGCTCAAAATCGAAGGGGGCACGAGGTCTTTCATTCTGTATGGCCTCTGTGTGTATATGTTATTGTAATGTTTCTCAAGTGGTAAGTCATGACTCATGACCCAAAAATGGCATAAAAAAACTAAAATGCATAATTATTAGGAGTGTAACGATTCGCTCTAAAGACGATTTGAATCATTTACGATTCTTTACTTAACGATTAAGATGCATAGTGAAATCTGAAATTTGGTAAAATTTCTGTTCGATCTGATTTGATTATTTCATAATTATTTAAAAAAATATGCTTAAAAAAAAGATTACAACTTTTTACAGAACATTCAGAATTTACACTGATCAGCCAGAACATTAAAACCACCTGCATAATAGTGTGTAGGTCCCCCTCGTGCTGCCAGAACAGCGCCAACCCGCATCTCAGAAAAGCAATCTGAGATGCTATTCTTCTCACCACATTTGTACAGAGCGTTTCTCTGAGTTACTGTAGACTTTGTCAGGTTGAACCAGTCTGGCCATTCTCTGTTGACCTCTCTCATCAACAAGGCATTTTCATCCACAGAACTGCAACCCAGTGGATGTTTTTTGTTTTTGGCACCATTCAGAGTAAATTCTAGAGACTTGTGTGTGAAAATCACTGGAGATCAGCAGTTACAGAAATACTTGAACCAGCCGTCTAGCACCAACAATCATCCATGCGATTATCTAATCAGCCAATAATGTGGCAGCAGTACAATGCATAAAATCATTCAGATATGGGTCAGGAACTTTTATATTCACATCAACCATCAGAATTGGGACAAAATGTGATCTCAGTGATTTGGACCATGGCATGATTGTTGGTGGCAGATAGGCTGGTTTGAGAGAGGGGCAGTTCTGTGGACGGAAATGCCTTGTTGATGAGAGAGGTCAACTGAAAATGACCAGACTGTTTTGACAAAGTCTACATTAACTCACTTAACTGCTCTGTACAATTGTGGTGATAAGAATATAATCTCAGAATAATATTTTGAGCTGTGGGTTGGCACTGTTTTGGTGGCACGTGGGGGACCTACACAATATTAGGCATGATTTTAATGTTGTAGCTGAACAGTGTAGGCAGCATAGAAATGGACCAGACTTGAGCACTAGAGTCACAAATGCATTATAACATAATGTCTGATGCAACATAATTACTTGATGCAAACACACATAAAGATGGAAAATCGTGAAATAAGCATAATAGATTTTCATATCATGCAACGTTAAGATTTATTGCACCAATAATTAAATATGAGATGTCTTGTGCAGGCAGATAAGATCCATGTTTAAATCGAGCAGGGTCACAGAATGAAAACGTCTTTTGTCCAAAATCTATTAGTATTGTTTAAAGGTGGTGATACACAGGATGTGGTAACCATGAGTTCTATTCATTTTGTGATAGGGAGAGAGGCACCAGGTGGCTGAATGGAAGAGCCTCTGCTTGTCTAGCTCGTTCATGAGAATTAAAACCAATTTTCATGCAGAACTGTTTGCAGCACACACCGCAAAAGATAAAAATATTGTTGATGATGTTGATTCTTAAATTCCATAATTGGTGCATCGGAATATCTTTGAGAGTGTATACTGATGGAGGTGAAAATGCTTTCCATAATTTATTTAATTGAAGTCAAAGGTTCACGTAAAAAAACAATTATTCAAAACTTGTAAAGTCTAACAACAAATTCTGATATGTTTAGCATGGTTGTTGGCTGTGTGTGTGTGTGTGTGTGTGTGTGTGTGTGTGTGTCTGTGTGTGTGTGTGTGTTGGCAAGACCTCTGATCCCATGCAGCACAGCTGTGGTATGAAAGATGTCTGGCATTCCAGTGAACGGTTCCAGAAATGCGACAGCAGCCTTTATTGTTCCCACATTCATGAACAGTTTTCTATCTGTGTACAATTACTCAGTGTTTTTTAGTGCCTGTACTATCTATCTATCTATCTATCTATCTATCTATCTATCTATCTATCTATCTATCTATCTATCTATCTATCTGTCTGTCTGTCTGTCTGTCTGTCTGTCTGTCTGTCTGCCTGCCTGCCTGCCTGCCTGCCTGCCTGCCTGACTGTCTGTCTGTTGAGCAAGCAAGTAGTCAAATGCATTTGTTCATTGGTTTTCAGAAGTAGGGATTTTCAGGATGGTCGACTAGTGTTGATTTGTGTGGTCAACTAGTATGTTTATTTCTTTCTTTAATTTTTATTTTTTTTTATTTAGTGTTAATATTTTGCACAGCAGCATAATGAATTTAGATATGCAATGGGATGAATTGCAATACGCAACATCTTGAAAAGTGTTTTAATATGTTGTGCTTTAGAATACAGAAACTCTCTGTGAGAAGTTGCATGACCAAATTAATCTGCTTTACTGTAAGAACCCCATAAAAATAGATCTAAATTCAGTGTGGTGGATAATATAAATATAAATCAGCATAATCATGCCTGTTTTTTGTAACACATACTAGTCATTCAGACACCATCCAGTCGATTATAAAAATAGTAGAATTCCTCATCCTCAGGTTGAAATTATTCAGCTTTTTTCATTCTTGGATTAATTCCTTCAGACCTTCCAATACACAAGCATGCACGTCTACACACACAAATTCAAACATGATTTTTTTCACCAGTGTTCAAATGGAACCACATACTGTATTTACCTAAAAACAGACACTTAAGCGATCAGGGCTTGCTGAGGGACTTTTGAAAAGCCGTCAAGCATGTCAACCAATCCATATGTAATGAAGACTTGACCAAATACATAGCCAAACCAAAAATTATTTTGGCATGATTTAAGAAGGTCTCTGAGAGCATCTTGTGTGCTTGAATGGAAGCAAAGAAATGTGACTTTTTATACAAAGTAGTTTATACAAATTTGCCTGTTTGGTTTGTGACCTATAAATAGTGCAGAATCTTTCATATTACATCATAACCTTTCTTTATTTTAAATGTTAAAAATCCTAAAACTTAAAATGTTTGGACTCCACTAGATGTTTAATTGTTGCCGCGCTCTTTGAAAGTAACAATGACATCTGTGTAAATACATTCATTCTATGCAGGAACCTGCTTGTACTGCTGTGCTTTGTGCTCATAAATGATTCTGGGATCAGAATGAGTGCTGTGATCCAGTGCCAGTGATGTAGTGAGAGTGTTTGGGCCTGCCCTCCATTAGTATCTCTTTTTATCAATGAGAAGAGTTCATGTTTGTACTGTTACACACCCACTGACATGGAGACAAACACAGGGATTTAGCTCTGTTATGGCTTTGAATGTATGAAATTGAAGTGCAATCACTTTTTTGAAGGTTTTGGATCTTGTAAATTTTGTGTTTGTTTCCTGTGATCTTTGAAGTTTGTAAACAGGACGTCTTGTTTTTCAGGCTGCTGTAAATGGTGACACATCTGTAGGAGAGGGACTGTCAGAGAACGACAGCGGGCTGGAGATAACCAATGAGAACAGCCCGCTGACTGCGGCTGAGCCACCCTCACCTTTCTGCCCCAAACAGAACGGAGGTGCAGCCTCACCCACAGGTACACAAACTTTTAATAAAAACTATTAGCACATGCTCTGTGCTCAATACAATTTAAGCTCTATGGGCTGTGTCTGTGGCCGACTGTCAGTTACCTAAAATAAAATCCATTTCCATTCATTTTAATTCGTCCCTAAGTTTGTAAAAGCAGTCAAGAATCAGCTACAGATTCCATAAAATACTGTTCTTTAATCTGTCCACAGCACCTCACAAATAAACCTGTGGACTTTTCATAATAAAGATAACATACGTTTACCGTTCAATCCAGTGAATTTGTACACAAGTAATGCTTTAAATAATGAAGCAACTTCTCGAAGTTAAAATACTGATAGTAACTACAAGCAAAAGCACAGAGTGCTGTCTGCATGCATGAACATTACAAAAAGTTGCATTTCTCTATTAGTTCCATTTAAAAGCACGACTGCAAAAAAATATTATACTTACTAGTTTGTTGTTGGACGATTTGTGGAACATCCTTTATTTGACTACTGTCCCCTGACTTCTTTACATCCGTCATAACCCCCAGTCAATCAAATGCTCCCAAACAGATGATTAAAGTGTTTTTTGTTGGATACGAGTCTTGTAGACCTCTGTTATATTTTGCAGTTTGTGTATTTAAGCCCCAGTTTCACGTGAATTGAAAATTCACAGTCACCTGGCCAAACACCAGGTGACCACCTATGTAACCATAGTAACAGCCAGTAACCAGCCAGGCACAAGCACAGGAGATCTTCACATTTAGGCTTACACTGAAAAACTATTTTATATGATATATTTACACATTATACAGTATATGTACATACATTATATACTGTATATAATAGATATTTATGTACGGAAATCAAATCTTGAATTCCCGCGCTATATGAAAATAAATTAAAGTTAACTTCTGTGATTATACTTGTAACGATCCACACTGTCTTTTGTTTGTGTACCTTTTTATTTAAGTTTTGGCACCGTTTATTTTCCATATTGTTCTTTGTTTATGCACTCTTATTTTGAAAGTCTTGTCATGTCCTGTTTTCCCTCCTTGTCTATGTGTCTGGTTTTCATTGGTTTATTGTTTGATTACTTTATTATCAGTTCTAGTTTTGTCATTGGTTTTAGTTAATTGCCTTATTATCTTGTTTTGAGTTCTGTTCTCTGGCTTTTGTTTCTCCTTTGGTTTTGTATTTAGGCCCTCATGTTCACCTTGTCCTTTGTTGGTCGTTGTTTGATGTTCAGTCCATGTTGTTCCCGAATCCAGCCTTAGTTCGTGTTCCTGCCTATGCCCTCCTTGGAAGACTCCCCGTGTTATTATCTTGTGTTCATGTCTTTAATTTCCCCTAGTGGATGTTACATTTGTTCCTGTGTTTATACTTCCCTTTACTTTGTGGTACTTAAATAAAGCTGCACCTGGATCCTTACTCCCTCGTCTGCCCATTTCCTCACAATACTAATGCCAGGTAGTGAATTTAAAATATGTGATTTATTATTTGATTCCAAGTGACTTTGCGCTGCGCACACCATATTTTCCCTCATGCTTGTTGTAGATAAGATGAATCCATGCCCATCAGCTGTGCTCAGTGTCAGTGTTTAGTTTCAGTTTCATCTGCAATCTGCATCAAATAAATGTAGAGAAAGTACTATCTCTCCTACAACGTGCATCCGGGGCCCTCAGCTCCAGGGGGGCCCCAGACTCCCAACGTTCTCAGGAGGGCACGTATGTAAACACATTCAGCAGGAGATGCTGATATAAACATAGAGAGGGTGCGCAATGGCTAAACCCATCCATGTAGTGCATGGTCATCGTGTGATAACGTTCCACACCCTGTTGGTAAGTACCGGGGCCCCAGAGCACCTTAATGTGGCCCTGGTAAATACCCACTTAGAAGTTGTAAGTGCATTTTTGTAAACATGACTTTAGCTTGATTTTACAACATGAAGGACAAGTTTAATTTATGTTTTGTGGTGATCGAGAGCATGCAACAGATCTTTCAATAGATTGTAGTCTGAATCTAAAACGTTGCTTTAAAACGTAAGTATCTGTGTCTGACATTTTTATAGGCCTATACCTAATATACAGTATACCTCTCTCTCTTTGTATCAGATGAGAGTGTGAACAGCATTAGGAGAAAGAGATCCCGCAAGCGATCTGATACGGAGGAAGATAGTGCCTGGGACTCCTCCTACAGTGAGGTGAGAGCTTAACAACATATCTGGTCTTATCAGTCTGAATGAATGGTTCAGCACGAAGACACATCCAATCCCCTCTAACTTCACATCAATTTTAATGCCATTTACGCAAGATAAGGGTGGAAGTGAATAATAGTCGCCTCTTCATTCCAGGAAAGATCTTTTTGTTTTTTAGATCAGTGATTGTGCTGTAACATAACTAAGAAAACAAGACATCATAGGGCCCCCATGGTCATGGGTTATCTGAAAATATAAGGGAATTCTGAAATTATCTGGATAAGCCATGGAAATTAGTTAAATCTTAAAGAATGTCATGGAAATTTCTATAGTGAATCTATAGTGAATATAATATTGGCTAGATATTGATCTTTGTGAATGCTTAGGTAGAAAACAACAGTGTGCCTGTTTAGGACCTTACTGGAGACATTTGTCCACCCCAGAAATCTCTATAAAATGATTTCTAAAAAACCCTTTTCCAATAATCATGAACAGTAAATAACCTCACACAGGTTTGGAACAACTCGAGGAAGAGTAAATATGGGCCGCATTTAAATTTTCGCTTTAATTCCCTTTAATGAAAAAAGACATGCAGAAAAGTTCATTGTGCAACAATCCTGGTGCCCCTTTGAGCAAACCCTTCGCCGTATATACTACATGCACGTTAACTGGAAACTGTATGCATGTGTATGCATGTCTGTGTGTATAAGTTGTGACAGATATCTGAGCCTACAACACATTTCACCTTTCAAGATAATAGCTATCCCATTTCTACTGTAATGGTTCCTTGCAACCAGATAATTATGATAAGCAGGAATTATTTTGATCCTTAATGTGTAACATTGTATAACAATTATTGTGCAACCAAATTCAACCCTTTAAACTCTATAGACCCGCTGGCTGGTCCACAAGGGGCGCTATATCACAAAAAACTGTTTCTCTTAAAACATTAAAGTCCCCGTAAAATTAATTCAGGCTTATGAGTTATCATTTGAAAGCTTAGAATCTGAGCTTTTCATTGAACACCCATCACTTTTACATTTATGTTACATAAAATATTTTTTTTTATCTGAAACCATTCGCATAACAAATTACCGCCCCCTAGTGGTAATGGGGTAAAAATCTTAATATGAATATAAAGTCTTTCACTTAGCACTTAAATAGACAAGTCATATATCAAATGAAAGCTCTCATTCTCAGGAATGGGTTATGCACTGATCATTACTGCTGTAAGTCCAAAGAAGCTCGTACCTTAGGCAGTTTTCTACTGTGTCTGCGAGCTTGCTTGGCTGAATAATCCAATGTTATATCTTATATCCAAAGCAAAATATACCATCCGGCAAGTAAAGCATGCTAAACAAATCATCAGAAAAATATGTTATTGACTATTGATGGAGGATCTCAGCTTTCCAATGACACTTTGATTGAGCTTCTAGTCCACTCAGATGCTAAAGTATTCAATAAGGGTGGTGCATGAACTGAAAATTAGACTTAAAGTCTATGGACGAGCACATCTGTGAGTGTTGAAATATGAGCATCACCTACATTTCAGATCTGTATATTGTGATAAAAGGTGATAAGAGAAAAAAAAGTGTCAAGTTTTTGTTTTTTTATTTTGTATCACACTGCCCTAACACATATAGAGAGTTTAGTGGAAGTACTAAGGCTTATTGCCATGGTACTATTGTTTCAGGAAAGGGCTGATGTGGGGTCCAGTTGTGGGACGGGTTTGCGCCAAAGGCCCTGTCCCAGGACTATATTCCAGGCAGGACTGACAGCTCACACTAAACCACGCAACAGAGAGAGGGGACGCAGCAAACAGGAGCATATCAACCTGGTATTACTCACATTCATACATACACAGCCTCTGTTCTTCATGTTAAGTTCTGTCTGTCAGAAAAGCTGAAATCAGGGCTAAAGAATAATGTTCACCCTTTTGGCACATTGAAAACAACAAAAGAGGATTGAAGTTTTCATGCCACTGTCACCATTTAACTCAACAACTTTAAGTCACGCCATCTGTCAGCATGTCTGTCACTTTAAGTTGTTTCTGCCCAGCCAATAAAAACAGCAGTCTTGGAATTGTAATAAGATAAAATCTTCCCTCTTGTTTTTTTTTTTTTTTTCCTGTGTCTCACATTTGCCATGACTTGCACATTTTCCAAGTTTGTTTTATCTGGGCTGTAGAGAAAGCAGTGAAAGTGGGTGTGGCATCAGGCCTCGAAGAGCCATTTAAATAAAAAAATAGATGGGGAAAATAAAATGTATAAGGCATGATAGTGAAGTAACTGTAATGGCATGTGGTGTCCTTGCAGTGCTTGAGCAGAGTTATGGTCTAAAAAGTGCAGTTTTGGTACAGGTGAAGACAGGGTCTAGTCTCCTCATCTGAAGGGGCAGTGGACCAGCTAGAAACCTACTACTATGGGTTAGTTCCAAAACGTAGTAAGCCTAGGTCTCCTTCCTACATAGGCAGTTAGCAGCCTTACAGTATTTGAGTCGATTGGAACACTCTTTATAGGCGGCAACTCCACGCATATTCAAATAGTGCTCCACACAGTGCAAGGGAGACTCGACACGCAAATAAATTAATTCCAGATTACATACAACTTAAGTTTTTTCGACGGCATCTATATGAAGGTATTTTTGGTGCAAAAATTTGCTCCTGTGACAGTGGAATTTGTAGTTGTAGAAATTAGCCACACATGTGTATCAGTAAATTTGAAATCACAGAAAACAATGTTTTAAAAGTTGCAAACTTGTAGATTTTTTTTTCTCTCCCACTAACACAACACAACAGTTACACCTTCTCAAATTCTTCATTGCAGGTGCACAAATCCTTTTCTACCAATCACAAATTAAGAAACTTGTACGCTCACATTTTTGCTACAGTTGTTGCAGTGAATATGGTGCAAATGCACACCTGTAGAATATTTTCTCACAAATATAAAACATTTTCTTGGACATTTTTCTAGCACAAAAACAAGTACAAAACTACAACTGCTTGAATCTGCTGCTACAAGATTCTCAAACACTGTTTTTCTTGCACTCTCCCTTCTGCACCACATATCTGTGTGAAATATGGAGCAAAAGTGATTTGTGCATCTGTAGAGGCAGCAGCGGGAACTGTTCAGAGATCAGAGAAATTTGGCCAATCAGAAGAGCTAGTTTGTGTGCCTCACCATTGGCGGAACATGGTGCCCAAACGAGTAGGGAAAAACAAATAACTTCCATGAGCATCTTCCCGAGCTGGCAGTGGCAAATACCAATAAAGTATGTTTTTCTTACTTTTTCTGAAATCACTCGCTGTTATACATTTATTTATAGTTTAAATATGCGCGCTGGTCACTGCGGTCAAGCCAGCCGCGATTTAAATCCGAGTGTGTGCATATTGCAGTAATAACGGTAATTTGCAGAAAGAACAGAAAGACTTGCTTTCTGACTCCAGTTGAGTGCAGAAGATAGCGAGTCTTACTATATTGACGAAAATGCGTTTATTTAGTGTTTGTTATGTGCTGGTGTTTATTAATATGTATATATAATTTAAAAAAAAATAAAAAAAAGTTTACTGAATTAAGTAACTTTGGATTTACGTATTACATATAATAAATTGTACTTTTCTGCCAAGGATCTCTCATTACCATTCATATGTACCTTAATAAAATTTGAATTGTAAATCCTGAAAGTCAATTAAAACTGTAGTTTTTGAGAAAATTAAAGGCAAAATCACCCCAAAATTCAAAGTGCATCCTAGCACTTATATCATGCCCATATTCAAACGCCATTAAAAAGCTTTTCTTTAGAGGTTTGCTGACCTATTCAATGTATTATATGTAAGAGTGACCCTGACTGTTACTGTATCAATTTTCGAATAATTTTACTGTACAGTTTGTTCATTAAAAGATTAAAGGCAAATTCACCCATATGCAGTGCACAGTTCATTTGAATATAATGTTTATCCTCTAACTTAATGCTGTTGAACTGAATACGAAGCAATAACCACAAAATAATTACCCCCAAATTAACATCAACACTGAAATAAGAGCGTGTGTTTTATCTGTCAATCAGACGCACATGAAAGTTGCATTCTTTACTATAGCAACAATAAACTGCGGGCGCGTTTTCTTAGAATCATCATTGTCTGGTAGAAAGAAAAAGTAAAAAAAAAAAAGGTTGCATTTTATTACAATTATATTAAGACCATCATGTCGTGGTGGTACCATCTGATGGTAATGATGTAAAAAAAACAACAACAACAAAAAAAAACCTTAGTTGCAAATGGACTGTTTGATCCATGAGAAAGTGAAGTTCAATGAAATAATATTCATTGTTAATTCTCAGCCCCCCCCCCAATACTGTTTTTATTTAGTTTTTTTATTTGTTTCTTAAATAAATAAAATCTCAAAGACATAAAGCCATAGCTCAAAGCTATGTAGCTCCTGCGTAAGTGTATGAACCACTGATCGATCGATCGATCTATCTATCTATCTATAGATCAGTGGTATGAACACACATTGATTAGTGATGCATGGAATTGGCTGTGATGCAAGGGGCACCAAATTGGTCAGGGCCGGACCTGATGACGTTTAAAAGAAAATATTGACCTGGCTAAACTAATTTCATCAAACAGACTTTTGCACGCTGTAAAATACCCCAAAAAATCCATCCATCCATCGTCAATCGCTTATCCTTTACAGGGTCACGGGGGGCTGGAGCCTATCCCGGCTAACATTGGGCGAAAGGCGGGGTACACCCTGGACAGGTCGCCAGTCCATGGCAGGGACCCAAAAAATATTTTTACAAAAAAAAAAGTTTACACTGTGCTCCTAGGAGGGGTGCCAACGGTGCAGTTACTTTGCAGTTATGTTTTTTGTGTGTGTGTGTGTTTGTGTGATTATTTCAGTATGAATAATAGAAAACGGTCATGTTCATGTTTTCATGATATATATATATATATATATATATATAAAAAATCAAGTTTTCCTTTCCTTGTGTTTATTTTTTATTGTCCAGAAAGCTTGTAACCAGTGATGGTCCTCTTGCCTCTGCAGAACTCCCAGGTGTCATTCTGCCGCAGCCTCTGCTCCAGCTTATTCCTGTATTAATTTATAATAATTATTAATAATAATGCATTTTATTTATATGTGCCTTTCAAGACAACGACACCTTAAGCACACTATTGATTGATAATGAGAATACTGCAAATCAACCTATTGCAATTAAAACAAGAGTTTAAAAAGAGTCAATTACAGAAAGATGTGTGATAAGTATTATGTAACATGTGTTATGACATGTCACAGTATGCAAATATGTAATTTTTAACTAATAAGACAAAAACCTATTATGAGAAGCTAATTTTATTAGGTGTTTGCATCAGTGTGTCAAAAATATACTTGAAATAATACTTGAGAAAAACAGTGTTTGAGAATCTTGTAGCAGCAGATTTAAGCAGTTGTAGTATGTCAATGTACTTGTGTTTGTGCTAGAAAAATGTCCAAGAAAAAATTTAATATTTGTGAGAAAATATTCTACAGGTGTGCAACTCTCATTGGATGAATTCACATACTGATTTGCGGATGAGCACAATTTGTCTGTGACTTCACATTTTTTGATGCGGGTGTGTGAATGTCTTTTGCACCATATTCACTGCAACAACTGTAGCAAAAATGTGAGCGTACGAGTTTCTTAATTTGTGATTGGTAGAAAAGGATTTGTGCACCTGCAATGAAGAATTTGAGAAGGTGTAACTGTTGTGTTGTGTTAGTGGGAGAGAAAAAAAATCTACAAGTTTGCAACTCTTAAAACATTGATTTCTGTGACGTCAAATTTACTGATACACATGTGTGGCTAATCTCTACAACTACAAATAACACTCACAGGAGCTCATTTGTTTTGCACCAAAAATACCTTCATACATCTGTGACATGCTTTCACGGAGTATAATTTTGACTTCTATCTCAGTTTGTAAAAAGAAGCAAAACATTAGTTGACAGAAATGTACCTACAATTGGAAGTATATTGGGGCAACCAGTGTGCATTTGCCTCATAGGCTCACATTATAAGTGCAAACTGTCAAGATGCTATTTTTGGTTTGTTTAAATAAACTGAGGTTGAAACTGTTGTCTGTGGTTATTGACTGCATTCCACAGATGCTGTTGATAAAGCTAAACTTACATTTAACCTGGGATATTCCTTTAAGCTGGATTCTCCCGCAGGATCATTGCTGAATCATTGCTGAAAACAATATCTTAAGCTATCCTAAGCTTGTTTGCTGGTCCCCCATTCTGGTCAGACTGGTTTGTTTGCTGAGTGATTCTCAGAAATCCTGGTCCTGTTTTACTCCAAAATCAAAAGAAACAAATAAGAAATAATATTTTCCATATAAAAAATAAAGTGTATTTTTAGGGCCATTAATATTTTCTAAATTATGACATTATCTTCAAGATGCACATTTTCTCCAAAATTCTTATTACTGCAATGGAAAAATATGATCATTATGACATTCTCATTACCACAATGTGGAAAAAATTATATATTATTTAAAATGTATTTAAGTACTTCTTACTAGTACTCCATTGTTACAGCCTTTAATTTTCACAGCAAAATGTTTTACTGTTAAACATTAAATCTTGCACAGTAACGAGAATCATCATTGAAAACAATTCAATGGAATATTAAATGATTAAAAGTATATTGAATATTAAAAGTAAAACACATTACAGTAACGAGAATTGTTTGGTAAAATGTGCTGAAAATAATGCAAAAGTTATGTTACAGCAAAACGTACTGTAACATAACTAAGAAAACAGGACATCCCGTTGTTCCCACAATCATGGATAATCTGGGATATAAGGGAATTCTGAATTCACAATTTCCAGGCCTGGAAAACCCATGGAAATAACTTCAATCAAATCTTGGAAATTTCTATAGTGAATAATTTTTTTTTATAGTGAATATAATATTTGCTAGATATTGTGAGTGCTTAGGTGAAAAATAAAAATGCAAAAAATCTTAATGGTCCTAAATATAAGCTTAATTTTCTTTACGCAAAATGTCATTTTCTGTGTTTTTATTTGTATTGATTTGGGGTTAAGCATAACTAGGACATTTTCTTAACTGGCTTCATGAGAATCACCTTGTCTGACCCACTTGTCTGCTGGTCAGACTGGTAGAACAGTTTTGGATGGTTTAAGCTGTGTTTTTAGCATGGATAACATGACAGTTATATATTCATTTATTTGCTTGTCTGACAAATATGTCCAGTTTCTCGGTCTCTCTGCTAAATATGTGTTTGTTTGTACTCTACTGTACATAATGTAAAAAAAAACATTATATATTATACATTAATGTCTAGTGTTCCACAGTTTTACTGAATCCAAATGTTACCAGAACAAATTATTGTACCTGACACGTATATAAAAGGCAAATAAAAGTTATTCTGATTCTGAAGGTTTCTAGTGTTCTCGAGGGTACTGCTCTGGAGCTGATGGAACAGGACTCCAAAGACTCTGCACAGAGCAGTGCCACCTCCACCTCCACTACTGAAACAGCCAGCCAACCTGAGTACAAGGTACATCAGACACCCACCCACACGAGTCAATCAGTGTGCATCCTTACACTCATCCTGTCCTGTCCTGTTTCTCTTTATACTCATGCACAAACAACCCACAATCACCTGCCTTTGACATATAACAGTAGCCAGAATGGCTCTGTTTGAAAGTGATGATAACAGCTTTTGTGATTATGGTCTATTCTTTGGTTTGTGAGTCACAAAGCCGGCAGCTGTGCGATTAGAGAGCAGCGATGACCAAGACAAAGAGACATTGGAGCTCATCAATGGGATTTTTGTGGGTTATAGTGTCTGATTATGTCGCTGTTGACCACAGACACATAAATACTTACTCAAACATACACTTACAATCTTACACAGGTGAGGAAACAACAGCAGTGTTGAAATGGAACCTGATTGATTGAGAATCGTGCTCAGACAAGCTCTTTTTCAGAGGTTTTACTTGTGCCTCAGTCCAGGCTTAACCCCAGCTCTCAGAACACTAAAGAGTGCTTCATGTTATATCCTTCTTTCTGTAGTTCAATCAAAGCAACTTGTGCACAATGATAATGAAAAAAATGTCCTCTAATTAAAATAGTCTAGTCATCGGCTTTGTTCAGAATATTAAACTACCATACAATTTGACTATTCCAGCAGTAAGTATTGTAATACGTATATTGTACATAATATGCACATTTTATATCTATATGCAAAGAATACTCAGTTGACCTATTATATTTCACCTACTATAACTGTGCCATATACAACAGAGCAACTTCAATGTAGCATACTGTACTACTGTTGCTTTCTAATGCATCCTGTTTCAAATACAGTTTTTAAAAAATTGTAGGCAGAATGCAGTATACAATACATATAAGCTAATATTCCATTCCTTACATGCCATCATATGTTCACTATTGTATAGTTTAAACCCAGTATGGTTCAAATGTTTTCTGTGGGACAAGAAAATAAGTTATTTAGCAGAATGTCCCGGCTGCTTTTTTCCAGACAACAACAGTGAATAGGAAATGAGCTGTCAAGCCCCAAAAAGTACAAAAAAACACCATAAAAGTAGTCTGTATTACATGCTATTTCCAATTCTTTTGAAACCATAAACACAGATAGCTGTGATAGTGTGAGAAACAAATAATAATTTAAGTTCCATCCATTCAAATCTGGGTTTGTGATATGCAAAATCATATACAGTATGTTTTGAATGACATGAGTGTGAGTAGGCGGTGACAAAATAAGTACTGCATGGTATGCTTGGATAGCATATCAGGAGTTAACTTCATTTATCTCTCCTCTCTTACCCAGGATAATAAAGGTTTTGGTATTGGAGAGTTAGTGTGGGGCAAGATAAAGGGTTTTTCTTGGTGGCCAGGGATGGTGGTGACCTGGAGAGCGACAGGGAAGAGGCAGGCCACCCATGGGATGCGCTGGCTACAGTGGTTTGGCGATGGAAAATTCTCAGAGGTAACATACAAAACTAAAGTTTCAACTAGGGCTTAATACCACAATTTCAGTAGTCGAAGTAGACAAATACCATTTAAATCTCACCATTCTTTGATAGCAATTTCAATGCCACTGCAAAATGCAATTTGCTGTTAAACATGTTCCTTCAAAAAAAGGTAAAAAGTTTAAATATTACCAAATAAAAAAAAATAGTAATAATAATGGGATGTAGCCTTTAAATGTTTGTCAGTTAAGTAAAGATTACTTCAATTTGTTATTGTTCAAGTTAACAGCAATTGTTCAAGTAAACAGTCAGTAATAAAATGAAAGATGATACAAGCAATCGAACAAATGTAAACAATAGAATAAATATAAGCACACATTTCTGGTTGTTTTTCAGGTATCTAATAGTAGTATCAAGTATTTAAATCAACATTTAGAAATACAAAAATACAAAAGGAGTCAAATATAAAATAAAATACAGAAATTATTGTTATGAAATACTTCACAAAAAGTACCATAATAGCAAACTCAAAACATGACATTTACACATTAATTAATTAGATCATTTATTCTGAAATACATTTTTTAACTCCCAGACATCAGAAAAGTTCTTTACAGTGTTTAGTCTGCATGTTCTTAACTGTGAGTATTTTATTAAATAAGAGTCACAGCAGCTAATGGAAACATAGCTAGTGTTTTGCTAAACAATGAAAAAGTGTGGCATGTCCCACACTTTCAGAACAGCCAATGAAAATTTGCATGCCACTACCCCGGACATACGGATATAAAAGAAGCTGACCACTCATTCAGGTTTTGTGCCAAGACAGTGTCCCGGACAATTCAGCGGGTAGTACAGCGTTGTGGCAAAAGGGACACAAGACATTCCCCTTCTGTCACTCACTTGACATTGTGTCGATGTAGTGACACTAGGGGTACCTATATGAAATGCCACAACTGCTGAACTGTGTTACTTGGACTAGGGGAGGTAAATATGTGGCAAGCACGTCATGTGGTCTCACCAGCCGCACATGGAAGAGGCGTGGTGGTAGGTCCTGCCCGAAGGGGAGGAACTCTACAATCACAGCGACCCTCTGCCCAAGGGATCGACTGATAGGGGGACTGTACTGTGTAAAATACATCACAGGGGGCTACCGGAGGTAACCGGCACCTATGGAGCACCTACCTCAGTACAGGGCACGCTAGCACACGTACTGGGTCCGGCTAGGAATCCCTCAGCTGAATTCACCAGCCACAGGGCTAGAGAGGAAGGACATCCAGGGTCCACGGACTCGTAAACTCGCATGGGAGAACAAAGCGCACGTCTTCGCCTCACAGAGGGGAAAGGCGCTGTATGCATAAGATACACCTGCCAGCTGTCCTGTACACTTACCTGTTCGTACCTGACAATACACAGGGCGAAACTGGCTCAGCCTGTAGATTATAGAATCTCACAAAGGTATTGGTGTTGCCTAGCCCGCTGCCCTGCAGATGTCTGCTAGAGAGGTGCCATTGGCTAGTGTCAACGAGGGCGACTTACACCTTGTAGATTGTGCTCATTTTCCCAAAGGGGCGGGCATGGCCTAGGCCTGGTATGCCAGCACTATTGCGTCCACGTTCCTATTGGGCAAGCCTCTGTTTGAAGACAGTGTTCCCTTCCCACTGTCCGCCAATGTAGACAAAGAGCTGCTCAGAGTGTCAAATTCTCTGCGTGCGATCCAAGTCACCAAGCATTGAAAGGGCTCGGTCTGCCTCCTCCCATGGCAATGCTTGCAGGCTCACCACCTGATCCCTTATAGGGGTCGTGGGAACCTTGGGCACATAGCCCGGTCAGTGTCTCAGGACCACATGAGTGTCTTCCGGACTGAACTCTAGGCAATTATCGCTGACAGAGAATGCCCGCAGGTCCCAAATCCTCTTGATGGAGGTGAGCGCAGTCAGTAGGGCCGTCTTCAAGGAGAGGGCTTTCAGCTCGACTGAATCTAGGGGCTCAAACGGGGCTCACCGAAGGCCCAGGAGGTACACAGAGAAATCCCATGAGGGGTTAAGAGGCATGGCCTAAGAGTCCAAGCACTTCTCAGGAACCTGATGATCAGGTCATGCTTCCCTAGGAACTTACCATCCACTGCGTCGTGGTGTGCCACTATGGCAGCTATATACACCTTCAAGGTGGAGGGGGACAACCATCCCTCCAGCATCTCCTGCAGGAAGGAGAGCACTGTCCTGACAGTGCATATCTGGGGGTCTTCGCCTTGCCGCTGTGGCATTGAGGTTGCCCGGGATGTGAGTGCTCCACAGTAACCTCAGCCACCACTGACTCAAGAGTAGGAGACGGCGGGCGAGTTGTGACGTAAGTGTAAGCCGCCTTGGCAGTTTATATATGCTACCATCGCTGTGTTGTCTGTCCGGACCAACACATGCTTGCCCTAGATTAACGGCAAAAGCCTCCGCAGGGAGAGCAGTACTGCAAACAACTCAAGGCAGTTGATATGCTAACACAGTTGCGGCTCCGTCCAGGAAACAGTGGCTGTGTGTCCATTGCACATGGCGCCCCAGCATAGCTTGGAGGCATATGTCGTAACGCCAATGCACTTGGACACTTGCTTTTGGGGAACTCCTGCCTTTTGGGGAACTCAAGGTTGTGTGCTGTTTAGCCATGCCCATGCATGACCACCGCCGAGGATGCCATGTACCTCAGGAGCCTCTGAAAGTGTTTCAGTGGAACCGCTTTTGTCCGCCTGAATGACTTCAGGCAGTGCAGCACCGGCTGTGTGCGCTCGCTTGTGAGGTGTGCTATCATCGAGACTGAGTCCAGTGCACCGGGGAGAGCTTGCTCTTTTTCCAGTTGACCCGAAGCCCTAAGCGGCTGAGGTGCCTGAGCACCAGGACCCTGTGCACACACAACAGGTCTCGAGAGTGAGCTAGAATCAGCTAGTTGTCAAGGTAGTTTAGGATGCGAACGGCCACTTCCCTTAACGGGGCAAGGGCTGTCTTTGTGACTTTCGTGAAGACGTGAGGCGACAGGGACGAGCCAAAGGGGAGGACCTTGTACTGATACACCCGGCCCTCGAAAGCAAATCGTAGGAAGGGTCTGTGTCGAGGTAGAACCGAGATGTGGAAGTACGCATCCTTCAGATCTACTGCTGCAAACCAATGTTGACGCTGGATACATGCCAAAAGGCATTTCTGCATCAGCATCTTGAACGGGAGTTTGTGCAAGGCCCGGTTCAGAACTTGCAGGTGCAAGATTGGCCGCAACCTACCGGCTTACTTCGGTATGATGAAGTAAGGGTTGTAGAACCCTTTCCTCATCTGGAGGCTGGAGGGACAGGGTCTATTATGCCATTGCGTAGAAGGGTCGCGATCTCTGCACACAGGGTGGCGCTATTCTCGCCCTTCACTTAGGTAAAGCGGATGCCTTTGAACCAGGTTGGGCGTCTGGCAAACTGAATCGCATAGCCGAGTCGGATGGTCCTGGGGCACTAAACGAACAATCATGTCTGTCGTGCCTGTGAGTGGGGCCTCACGGCGGAGGGGAGCAGGAAAAGCCACATCGAGGAGCCTTGCTTCATCTCAAACTCGTGGCCGTGCTGAGGGGGCCCTCAAAGCACTTTCCTTGCTCCATGTACCCTGCGTCGGGGGGGTCGGCAATGGGAGAGAAGTGACTTTTGACCGTCCTTGTAGCTCATCACAACCGCCTGGCTGTGGGTGTGAGTTTGGTGTGGTCGGGTGCGCAAAGGTGGGGGGCCTGTGTTTGTGACGTCAAAGTTGCAGGTGCTCTGTGTCATAAACATCGGCTATGTGTTCACCAAGCAGTGAGGATCCAGCGGACGTCTCCCTCCCTGGGTCGTCCCTCTCAGGGGTGCTTAGGAGCCTTCCTTGGGGTCCTAGTGCCAGGCTGTGAGGCGGGGGGAGGGGGGCATCCACTTCCTGCGGGGGGCTCTATGCTGGGGCCGAGGACTGGGCTCAGGCTGTGGAGGAGCCGCATGAGCCTTCGCTGCTGCAGGGGGATGCCCTCAGCGAGCAGACTGGGTTCAGGATCTTGAGCCGCGCTGGGGCAAGATGTGCTGTATCGCTTCTCGTCTGCTACTTCACCCCCGAGAACCGCTGGGAAAAGTCCTCGATGGTGTCGCCGAATAGGCCGATCTGGGAGATGGCCGTATTGAGAAAGCAAACTTTTGGAGGGTTCCACACCAGCCCGAGACTCACGTCAGCCCGGGCATGCATGGTGGACAGCTCTGTGTCGGCCTCAGACTGGGTGGGTCCTCCACCACGTTGTCATGGTCATGTTCTCGCAATGAGAACATGAACCATCCACGAACGCTGCTTCAGTGTGATCACGGCCCAGACACGTGAGGCAGCGCCCGTGGCTATCGGAGGCGGAGAGATAAGGACAGCTTCCAGGAATTACACAAAGACGGAAAGACTTCTTTAAAAAGATGCATCTTTAAAAAGACATTCACGTCAATGTGTTTTGCTCTAATAGAGGAAATATACTCTTTTGCAGGAATATATACTCTTTTAGCACTGTCGAAGCTCCCAGGGGCGTACTCTGCACTGATTGTGCAGGAGAGTAATCCGCTGGAATTCACGGTATATCCAACAGCATACACTTCTTATTTAGAGGTGAATGGACTGGCAGTGAAATTTAACTCTGATAAATTACAAAAAAAGTGTTAATATACAAATCAAAGGTGTAAGCATTCTTTCTGTTTTCACTAGCTGGGTTTCCATCCATGTATTGCTATGTACATTTTCTGGATATTGTATAAAAACTGCTGATTGTAAACACCAAGATGCAAAACAAATCTTGCATAAAAAACATTTTTAGTTGATAAGAAGAAATGTGCATAAACAACGATGGAAACACATTAACTTAATAAACTCCTACTGAATTAATTAGGAATACAACATGTGCATAAAAAAGTCATGTGACTGAATAATTAATTCATAACTAGACTAACCAGTGGACCAAACATCTCATCTGAAATGTTGCTCATTTCAATCCTGAAAATGTGGCTCATGTCATCCTGAAATTACAGTGTCCTGAAAATCCTTCCTAAGAGTTTGCAGAGTAAATAAGTTGAAGATCAGGTTTATTGACACTTTTAAAAAATAACTTCTAGATCTACATGGTATAGTCATAAGAATTTGAGAAATGCACACACACATAGTGCTCCCAGAACTGTATGATGTACTGTAACTCCCAGACATCAGAAAAGTTCTTTACAGTGTTTAGTCTGCATGTTCTTAACTGTGAGTATTTTATTAAATAAGAGTCACAGCAGCTAATGGAAACATAGCTAGTGTTTTGCTAAACAATGAAAAAGTGTGGCATGTCCCACACTTTCAGAACAGCTGCATAACGCTACCATTATTGAAGGTTACATGCTGCTATTAAACAAAGTATATGGTAAAGGCAGACATTTTTTACTTACTGTTTACTTTTTATAGAGTTTCCATCTAGACGCGCTGCCACCAAAAAAAACCCCAGAAAGAAACAACATATTTCTGTTTTTCCTGAAAATTACCCTAATTGTTGCAATAGGAATGCGCCATTTATTTTGTAGCCACTGTCTTCAAACCATGATAGCACTTGCCAAATTGAGTCAGAAGTACAGATACTGTAAAATACTATTTACTGTTTTTTACATTTTACTGTTGACTCGTTCTTTTGACATAATTTGTCCCAACCTAAGTTTTGTTATTGTGTGAATAATAAAAAAAAACATTTGGCTGCATCAAATAAGACATTTATCAAATATTTTGCAGGTATCTGCTGACAAACTGGACTCCATGACAGCTTTCCCAAAGTTTTTCAACCAGTCGTCCTACAACAAGCTGGCCTCATACCGCAGAGCCATATTCCAGGCCCTGGAGGTAAGACCAGTGAGGAATCTCTGTTAATTGTTATTGAAAACCACTAAGAGATTATTTTTGCTTTAGGGGAAGTTATCTACTGCACTGCAACATACGACACCTGAAGTTGATATATCAGAGGACAATGATACAAATATGCACCTGTTCTTCCAAAATATAGAAGCATGTGCATGGTTTCTGTTTTGTTTTGAACAATGTATGTGTGAATGAGATCAACAGAAGACTGGTAAAACACTCATCTGGAAACTCTGGAATTCCCAGAGGTTCCTTAATTATCTCTCTCCAAATTGTACCTTTGAATAAACTGTACAAAATCCTCCAAGCACAGTCATGCACCAGCACTAAAGGACTGGCTGTTCTTGAGTCTCGCTCTTTATTTCTCTGTCTCTCTCGTGCATTCTCTATAGAGCATGATCTACATTTTCCATAGAGAGGATAGTCTTACTGAATGTTTGTTTCTGAGATACTGCACACATATCCAGTATATTCATTCATTTGTATGTATATTTCAGTCAAGTATTTGTTTTCAGGTTTTTTTATTATATTGAAATACAGTTGCAGGAAAAATTTAGGAAACACTTTGAATATACCTGGATTTCTGCATAAAATGTTATGTTCAAAATCTTCAAAGTCATAACAAATAACACACTGTAAATAGTGGTAACTTGCAATTGACAAGAAACTATTTCTACTCGATCTGACCCTAAAACATATTTTTTGTTGGTTACCTAATGTGGCCAAATTGAATATATTTTTCTTAATAGTAATATTTTTTTACTTAAATTAAACCAGTTAGTTTAGTTGTTCCTACATGAAGCACATTTAACTTCTCCAAAATCGAATAGGAGGCAGGAGTCTAAACCTGACTCCATACTAGCAGATTTTTCCAGTGATTTTTAGGCGTGAGCTTCATTAACATACTGGTAATTGTCGACAAGGCAGAGGGAAACAAAGCGCACATTAACATTGTCAGCGGGAGGTCTTTAATCACTTGTCCTTCGGGACTCCCTGCTGAGTTAATGGCTTCAAACACTGAAAAAGCACATCAAGCTCTCTTGAAAAAATCATTTCAATCAGAGACGGACTCTTGTGTTCTCGTCAAGTGACCAATGAGCTTCTTTTTTTTAAATAAAGAACTGACAAGATACCACGCTGTTCTGAATGTTTTCATATGTTATCGTACTAAACTGCATATCATCTCAAATGCTGATTGTAATCCAAAGGGGTTCTGTTACCAAGCTCTTTTCTTCACTAAAATGCAAAAAAAAATCACTAGAAAGCAGCTGCACATCAGTCTGTTTTTATTGAACATAATTTCTTTACTCCCTGAAAGCTGCATATGGACATACAATCGCACACTCTCACAAGGGAAAGTTACTCCATAAATCACATTTTAAATCAATCTTTTACAATTGCTTATGCTCATGCGGTACTCCTTTTGTTATTTTGGCAAGCTAACTGTGACAGGGATTAAGTGAGAGAGAGTTGCTGTAAGTTGGTATGTTTTTCACTACTCCACATTTTATATCAATTGTGTCTTACCTCTGACTGAAGACAGTGAGATCTCAGCAAAATAATCAGCTGGTGTGATACCCTTGACCAAGATTGATTTTGTTTTGAGTCTGCTGGTGTGGTGCTGGCTGGACCTGCAGTTTAATCAATGAGACAAGATAAGAGAGCTGCCATTCCCAGATAAGAATACTGACAAATTTTTGGTTTAATTTTCACAAGAAGCTTTGCTTGATGCTTCTTGTGAACCATAACTTGAACAAAAGAGATCTCAGATTACCTACTGTTAAGATCAAAGATAGCTGACTTCCATAAAGCTGAAATACTGTTCTCTTTCTATCTTGTCCTCTTGCTGTGTGTCCCTCAGGTGGCTAGTATTCGCGCAGAGAAGACTTTTCCTCCATGTGAGTCAGACAGTCTAGAAGAGCAGATAAAGCCCATGCTTGACTGGGCTCATGGTGGCTTTCTGCCCAAAGGTCAGGAGGGCCTGAAACCCAGAGAGAATGCAGGTGAGAACACATTATAATGACATCAATCCTGTGACAACCTCAGTTTTACTTGCCAGTCAAATCTCAAACCCAATCCTTGCATTTGTAATGAAACTGCACAGCAATCAGAAGTAAAACATAAAACCATGACTTTTAGGTAAAGTGTGCAATATTTAAAATAATTCCTCATATCTAATATCATAACTTAGTGTGCAGATACAACTAAAGGTAAGCCATTCGTAAAGGCTGATTCCCCTGAAAAGTGCAAAACCTGTAGCTCTGAGGCAGAGAAAAGGTCTAGCATCACTCGTTTGCTGATTGCAGTTGGATATTTCTAAGTCGCTTTGGATAAAAACGTCTTCTCAATTACTAAATGTAAATGTAAGATGGTTTGATATTTTATTATAAAATGAAATGTTATCAAAAGTCACATTTTTAGTGTGGCTAAAGTGTCCAAAAATATTATTGGGGTCACTGCATACGCAATCTAATTAACGGACCAGTGGAAACAAATCCGGCATATGGAGGAAACAATCAAAATGGTCCCTGCGTCCAAAGTCATGTATTGTCAGAGTATGTACAGTATTTCAAGTCAAGTGGTTTTTATTGTCGTTTCAACCATATACAGTTAGTACAGTACACAGCGAGACGAGACAGCGTTCCTCCAAGACCATGGTGCTACATAAAACAACATAGGACAAACCCAGAACCACATTAGACTACACAGACTAAATAAAATACCTGTGCAAACGTGTGCAAAAAGTATGGGACAGTGCAATAAATTACTAAAAATGAACAGGACAATTGGCACAGTGAGAGACAGTGCAGCGCCGACCAGTACACAGTAGTGCAAAAAGATGACAGTTTCTAAAAATGCCAAATATAAACATAACATACCATGAGATAGTGTTCTATGGACATAGCAGTTATTGAGGTAGCAGCCAGGTATAAAATGACAATAATTAAAGTGCAACTCAGGACATGTGTGTGTGTGTGTGTGTGTGTGTGTGTGTCAAACCAGTCTCTGAGTATTGAGGAGTCTGATGGCTTGGGGGAAGAAGCTGTTACACAGTCTGGCTGTGAGGCCCCGAATGCTTCGGTACCTCTTGCCAGACGGCAGGAGGGTGGAAGGTTTGTGTGAGGGTTGTGTTGGGTCGTCCACAATGCTGGTGGCTTTGCGGATGCAGTGTTTTTTGTGAATGTCTTTGATGAAGGGAAGAGAGACCCCTATGATCTTCTCAGCTGTCCTCACTATCCTTTGCAGGGCTTTGCCGTCTGAAAAGGTGCAAGTCCCAAACCAGGCAGTGATGCAGCTGTTCAGGATGCTCTCAATAGTCCCTGTATAGAATATAGTGAGAATGGGGGGTTGGGAGATGTGCTTTCCTCAGCCTTCGAAGAAAGTAGAGACACTGCTGGGCTTTCTTGGTAATAGAGCTGGTGTTAAGTGACCAGGTGAGGTTCTCCGCCAGGTGAACACCAAGGAATTTGGTGCTCTTAACGATCTCCACAGAGGAGCCGTCGATGTTCAGCGGAGAGCGGTCACTCTGTGCTTTCCTAAAGTCAACAACCATCTCTTTTGTTTTGTCGACATTCAGAGACATGTTGTTGGCTCTACATCATCTACGTCTGTTAGCTGCTGCACCTCCTCTCTGTATGCTGACTCGTCTTTCTTGCTGATGAGACCCACCACGGTCATGTCATCTGCAAACTTGATGATGAGATTCGAGCTGTGCATTGCTGCACAGTTGTGAGTCAGCAGCGTGAACAGCAGTGGACTGAGCACACAGCCCTGGGGGGCCCCAGTGCTCAGTGTGGTGGTGGTGGAGAGGCTGTTCTCAATCCGGACTGACTGAGGTCTCCCAGTCAGGAAGTCCAGGATCCAGTTGCAGAGGGAGGTGTCCAGTATTTGATGAAAGACGCTCTTCTCGGTCAGTAAAACAGGTTGGTCTTTTAGGTTTGCATGTGAGAAGTATAAATAGATTCCAGATTTACTTCATCCGGGGACATGGGTGTTGACCTTGTGACTCAAATATATGACGTGATAACAACAACTGCAAAAAATAATTAGGCCTACTCTGGTGAGCACCATATACTGTATTTCAATTACAGTTAAAAAGAGTCTTCCTACTCATAGTTCACCACCTTTCTTATAAATCCAGCAATTTGAACGTGACATCTCCTCTTTTCCAGAGGGATTATGGGATAGTCTTCTCACTTTCTCGCTTACTGTTTGATAAAAACTGAAGATTCGGACATACTACTCCTTTGGCATATTATTTTTGGCATACTATAAAGTATGGAAGTGTGTAGAGACACTTCGAAGCACAAAGAGACCAGAAACTTAAAAATCAAAACAAAATAAAGGGCCAAGATTAATCATCCCAGCCATGACAAACAAGAAACTCAAAAGCTCTTAAAGCCTTTAGGAGGGGAATTTTAAACAATGGCTTCTTGTTGAGTCATAGGAAATGTTATCAACAGGAAAGTAATGTGACTTGTTATTCAAGTTTTTCTCCAGTCACCGAAACTGTTATTACATGTGGGAATGGTATTAATTCATTAATTAAGTCCTACAGACTGCATCTTATCAATCAGATGCATCTTTTCTTTATACCAAACACATAGCGGAAAATATAATTTTCATCTGATGTAAAACAAATTACAAATATTTTAACTTTTTCTCATTTCTCATGTTGACGTACCTTACATAAAATTTTTGTAAAAAAAAGATCTTATGAAGGCACAAATCTACAAATCTAATTTCAAGCATGTAAGCATAACCTTCTAGATCAACAAAGGTTATTACGATCACCTTTGGCTTGCTCACTGGGGTTATTAATACAATTATTATTTGATTATTTTTAAACACGATAAAAAATCATATCTTATCTAATTCCACAACAGGGCTCCAAACAAAAAAAAAAAATCAATTAAGGAGCGATTGGCTCCTATAGGGGGAAAAAAACAGGCGCCAAATTTATTTATTTATTTATTTTTTTTTCCCCCCATTTTTAACTCCTTCCATTCCTTTTCGTCCCACAGCTCGCTAACAGTGTAGTCTGTGGAGCATTCTTCGCAATTATGTGATCACGTGCATTTTTTATGCTTGTTACTGTCACCTGTTTTCTCACAGTCTCTTTTTTGAAATGGTTAGTTCCTGCAATGAACTCCGTTTTCCCCGCTATTTCTTTGATATAAACTTTTGTAATGTATCTCGGGAAATGTAATGCAAATTTTAAAATCAAAGGGAGTAAACTTTTACTGTCGCCAATGGCGACCTTGACAGAAATTACACTCACAAATAAATTTATTTGGTCACAAATGCGACCATTTTTAGTCGCAGTTTGGAGCCCTGCACAAGGATGATGATTTATCGACTTTATAGACATTACATTTTTATCGTCTGTTAATGCTGAACTTCTGTAAAGCTGCTTTGAAACGATGTGTGTTGTGAAAGGCGCTATACAAATAAAATTGACTTGACTTGACTTGACTTATTACGATCATAAACACAAATTCAGTCAAAGTTTCAATACAAACGTTTGTCAAAATGTTGAATGGTAATGTGTAATTCGAAAACATGAGAAGAGAGCTTTCCAATAAATATAAGAGCAGAATAGAGCTGGGCAATATGACAATATACTGTATATCGTGGCGATAGAGATTAAAGCAAAATAGAGATTTAACTATATCGTGTATATCACAGGGTTTCCGCGGAGCATTAAAAAGCATTAAATGTTATTCCTACAGGCATTAAAAATGTTAGATAGTTTTGAAAAAATAATATTACCAATTTATTTTGAATATAGCCTTCACAATTAATAACTTGAAATTGCTGTCGCAAAATATGTACATTGGTGTGATAAACATGCGGATACAGTTTGGTAATTGTCTCCGGCCGGTGTAAAATTGACGTAACGCTGGATGTTTGGACAGCGGCGGGCTGGGACCTGGAGGAGTTAGAACAGAGAACGTAAATTTTGTAAAGTTGCTAAGAAATGGGTAAGTGCAAATTCCAGCAAAAGTGGCTAGAAGACAAAGAATTTAGGACATGGTTGTCAACATGGAGCCGTTAAATCTCATATGCAGTCCGATGGCTACAAATCGGCATTAAAAGGCAGACAGCAATTAACTATCTCAAGTTACTTTGCTGTGACCGACAAAGTAACATCTTCAGCAACTACTACTACCACCACAACTGCTGCTGTAGTGACCACCGCTTCCTGTGGAGCCACTACCCAAGGAAAATCGATCGGACTTTGACCAGCGTTTGGTTCGACTGCGATGCTGCAGGCAGAGGTGCAGGCAGACGTTTAAGACACCAGAGCATGCAGCACCACTCATACGCATCAAATGAAGGTGTTTCTGAGTTGTTCCAGGGAATGTTTCCTGATTCGCAAATAGCCAAATGTTTCACATGTGGAAAGGACAAAACCAGCTACATTTTAAAATGTGGACTTGCCCCATACTTCAAAAATAAACTGATTTCTGCGAATAACAATGCAGGGCAATTGTGAACTACTGGCTTCTGTAGCTTCAGCCAGGACCATATACAAATCTAACACACTCATGGCTCAAATGATTACAAAATATAATACTATGAGGAGAGACAAGGACAAATGCAATGAATTGAAAAATGTTGAGTCAGAGTTTGAACTAAAAGTGAGCTAATGCAACTAATGCAATGGATTAATTCTCTTATTTACACAAAGTTAAAACTGTGTAATTTCTATAGCACTTGAATTTTGCCTTAAAAAGTTCAGAGTTTTTCCTTCACTGTCCAGACTGATAGAATTTGTGGTTATAGTTGAAGGAGGTCATGTGTATTCGACGGCGGTACAATTTATACAAACATAAACATAATGGCTTTTTTCCAGTCATGGCCTGATTTTTCAGTATGCCTATAGCATTCAATATCTAGTTGATTGGTACTATGTTAAATTAAATTTGGCATATCTGCAAATAAATTTTAATATTTTATATATATGTATATATGTGTATATGTGTGTGTGTGTGTGTGTGTGTGTATATATATATATATATATATATATATATATATATATATATATATATATATATATATATATATACACATGTGGTTAGTCATGGGTCATGTATGGCATTAAAAATTGTAAAAATGGCATTAAAAAAGGCATTAAAAGCATTAAATTAGATTTGATGATACCTGCAGAAACCCTGTATCACAATATGTAAATATCCAAGTGCGTGGCATGTGCGTATCTATCAGCAGGCAATTGAAGAGACATGGGCATTGTTTTTCAGTCAATGAAAATTTCATTGAAATCCAGCACTAAATTCGCTTCTCATTTGACACAAACATCTGTGTTTCACAGAGTATTGCGCAATATTTCTGGAGCACGCAAATGCGTGCAAGTGCGGCAGTCTTACTCATATTTGTGCTTAAAGCACTATGAAGGAAATTAAATAGCTAGACAGCCCAACAGTCTAACCACCACTGATGAGGAAGACCGCTACAACATTGTTATGTGCCAAAATATATGGTTTTTATACTAAACATTATCACCTTTACTAAAATTCTGCTCAAATGATATTAGATATTAGGAAACAGACTTGCCATGTTTGACTTCAGATATTCATACAGTTTTTTCTCTATAGAGATGGCTTAAATCAAGTGTTTATTTACATTGGATATTTCTTGTGTATTATTTTCTTTGTTGCATTGCTTTGAGAAGATGATGAGTTTATTGAGGAAAGTATATAATAATAATATTATTGGTCAACAACATATCAGACTGAAATGTGGCATAATGTCAAATTTAGTATTGATTAGAGCTGTCAATCGATTAACATTTTTAATCAAATGAATTACATGGTGTCCTGATTAATCGCATTTAATTGCATATACAAATATTTGCTGAGAAAGCCCCTCATAATACAATAGTTCAATATATAATGATGAAATTATACATAGTTATCTTTAAATATTTAAAAATGTGTGTATATATATATATATATATATATATATATATATATATATATATATATATATATATATATATATACACACACACACATTTTTAAATATGAATATATATATATATATATATATATATATATATATATATATATATATATATAAATAAAAAAATATTCAGAAAATTAAAATGCATTACATTCTTGTGGCAGAAGTGTTAATCATTGATAAGACAATACAAAAAGCGGCTTTAGAATACAATATATAGTTTACTACCATATTATTGAACATAAGCCAATCATTGGCATACAGTTCACAGCAATCCATTTCACAAGTCAATAATTTGTCAGTCAGTTGGAGATTTATTATGAGGACTTGTTTAAGGACCCGTCAATTTACACCTGCATCAGACATGCTTGTATAGCATCTCAGGTGCGTTGTATCAAACATAATATTTTTAGGTCACTATAAATATAGTTTAATACTTAGAACACATCTTGAGATTCCTTAAAGTTCGAATTTGCGCTCCATCAAGTGTTTTGAACGCAACTAAATTAACATGTTAAATCGACAGCTCTAGTATTGATTAAACCAAGTAGAGTCTTTGAAGATTTTGGTCATATCGCCCACCCCTAGAGCACAGTACAGAATGAGAGAGAGTTTGTGTTTATCACTGATAGTGATACTCTTCCTAAAAGCTTGCAGAGCCCTCAGGTGTCAGAGCTCAGTCTGGTGTTGACAGGTTACTCTCACACTTATCAGCCTAAAAGCTCTCATTGGTGTCTCTGATCACACAGCTCTGTTTGGGGTACATTAGATCTTGTGCATCATGTTTCAATGGCCCTACCCTCTGCATTTGTAGGGTTGTGCTTTCAGAAGACTACCTCGGGGCTGGAACCTATAGCTTTAGCAAGTAGTTTCCATCATACTAATCTGAAAATTCTTCTCATTCATTCACTCAGAAATCTGCACCAGACACGCACACATGGATATATGTTTATTTCCTGAATGTTTCTGGGTGGTGACAATACAAAGAAATTTCTTTGTCAGCTCCTTAGAAAGTAGTAAATGATTTATCTTTCCCTTTCTTCTGGGAAAAACTATGAGTAATGGATGTTTCAGTGACTCCAGTAGCTGGGCTTGCCATAGCGCTGTCAAGTATGGACATATTTAAACATGCAATTCTTATGTTTGTTTAGTAGTTGTCTTATGAATGACCGATCAGTGAAAATTGTGCTGTATGGCAATACAGGGTTTACATTAGATCAAATTAACTTCTTATATGTGTGCAATAAATTGATTATTTTGTGCTGTTAAAAAACAGAGTGAGCTACCTCCATAGGCAGCATTTTAAGGTATCATAGGTGTAGAGTTGCCATCTGTCCCATATTTTGGCTGAAATTATGACATCCCGCATGTCATGTCATGTCATGTCATGATGTCATGTCTATTATCCTGTATTTTAGCAGATGGGTAAAGGTCCCATATTGAAGACTTTGTGTCCCATATTAAAGTAGAAAAATGCTCAAGGGGGACCAAGGGTCCGATTGCGAAACGCACAAGGGGGACCCTACATTGGCGTGCTCCCAATGTGAAGGCTGATCCAAAAGACAGATATAATTATACTACCTTCTATGAAACCTCCTTGTGTCTAAAGTCTAAGGCAGCATCAAATGTATTCTTTGCAGAGAAAGCAATCTCAGAATGCATTGCGACAAGTTGAATGACAAACTAAATCCAAGATGACCTACAAAGTATGAGAAAATTGTATTTTAAATATACATACAATACATTCAGTGCTGAAAAGGATCAATCAAATAGTTCAATATAATTAATTCCTGACTATTTAACCCAATATTTGTGTAAAAAAAATTATATATATATATATATATATATATATATATATATATATATATATATATATATATATATATTACACAAATATTGGGTATATATATATATATATATATATATATATATATATATATATATATATATATATATATATATATATATGTTTATTAGAGTATTGCGTTGTTTGCTTAGCAACATGGTAACATGGAAAGGGTCCCTTTGCGACTTGCTAATTATATGATGCATGGAGTTATATGTAGAGCGTTTCAAATCAGTCACTTGAGAAGTAATTCAAGTTAGAATGCTACCTCAGGGGGAAAGGTTGCTCACTAGGTTTTGAACAGAATGTCTTATTTCAAATACAATTTACCTGTCTCATGCTTTCCAATTCACTGACATCACATTATCTAAAGGCAGCATTCACAATATTGACATCCATATCAAACAAGCACAACCCATCAACCTTAACTGATGTATCCATTGTTGGCAAATGTTAGTGTGTCACAAGTTTATCTGGAACCTGCTGGTTAAAACATAACTAATTGCAATTTGATTTCCCAAAATCATGCCAATTGGTTTTTATATAACCTATACTCTATGGGCATTTAGAAGCATATTATTACAACACAAAGCTAATGAAGACATTGAGAATCTGAACTACATGTCCTGAGATGAGCAAAAGTGCCTTATCTTGAGTTTATCTAGACTAACAGTAGAATCTGTTATTATAGTCTGTTCTGTTGGCTTGATCCCACAGTGTTGTCAGATGTGTGAGAGTCTTAACAGTCTGTCTGCTTGTTCATGTCTGTCTTAGTGAATCTCACAGAGAAATGTTTTTGATCATATTGCATGGCAAAATCATATTTTGCATAAAGACAAAAAACCCATTATGATTTGCCATTATTTTAATTACAGTTACCTGTAATTACCCCCTCCCTCCTCCAATTTCTTGTTACTGTAATTGCAAAAAATCTAATTCTCATTACTGCAATACAGTAATAAAAGTCATCTTTGCTATCTTTAGCTAGCTACTGAAGTAGTTCTCACAACATAATGTATAGCCTACAGTGAAAAAAAGTTAACCTGAAAAAATGTGCTTTAAGTGGTATTAATGAACTGCTTTATGAAATGGTTTGATTCGTCAAACATTTGATGAATGTGCAAAATTATTTTGGTAAAATCCTGAATCGATTCAGGACTTTGACTAAATAATTTTACACATTCATCAAATATTTTAGCATAAATTACTAATCAGCGTAAATTAAATTAAATTCAACAAATACCACCATCATGCATGCTTACAATTTCAACTTTGTGCTATTTAAGTAATATAATATATTTAAGTAATATATAATTATTTTTTCAGAATACAGTACTGAGATTTATATTTTTATGAGTAATATATAATTTGTCCCAATTACAGTATGAGAATAATTAATATTAATAATATTATTGTTTTTATTGTAAAAAAAATTATACTTTAAACATTTCTATAACTAATAGGGGAGATGATTAAATGTTTTCTTTCTAATTCAATGGATTAAGATTGTATCAGAATCAGAATGAGCTTTATTGCCAATATGCTTATACGCAAAAGGAATTTGTCATGGTGACAGAAGCTTTCAGTGCAAAAGAATGCAGCGTATATAAATACATACAAACATATAAATTTAAACACGAAAGACACACTTTTCAGTCAGTAAAGCAGGTTGTTCTTTTAGGTATGCATGTGAGAAGAGATGAGGTTGTATTGACCAAAGTAAAGTATTTGGGGGCAGATTTAACTGCTCATGAGGTGGATGGCCTGAGGGAAAATACTGTTCCTGTGCCTGGCTGTTCTAGTGCTCAGTGCTCTGGAGAGCCAGCCAGAGGGCAACAGTTCGAAGAGGAAGTGTGCTTGGTGAATTGAGTCAAGAGTGATTTTACCAGCCCTTTTCGTCACTCGTTGTGTACATTTCTAACAGGGTGGGTAGGGGAGCACCATTAATCCTCTAAGCGGTCTGAACTATCCTTTGATGTCTTCTGATGTCTTACTTGGTAGCTGAACCAAACCAGACAGTTATAGAAGTTCAGAGGACAGACTCAATGACTGCTATATTCATGGACTGAGTATAACTGTATCAGCAGCGCCTGTGGCAGGTTGAACTTCCTCAACTGCAAAGGAAATACAACCTCTGCTGGGCATTTTTCAATATTTAGTCTATGTGGGTCTCCCACTTCGGGTCTTGTGCTGCCACAGTGTTGTTCAAAATGGTGAGTGGGGTCAATGTTGCTGTGTTTCTCCTTAAGTCCACTATCATCTCCACTGTTTTAAGCATGTTCAGCTCCAGGTTGTTTTGACTGCACCAGACGGTTCAACCTCCCTTCTGTATGCAGACTCATTGTTATCTTAGATGAGGCCGATGACTGTAGTGTCTTCTACGAACTTCAGGAGCTTGACAGAGGGGTCCTTGGTGGTGCAGTCATTTGTGTAGAGGGAGAAGAATGGTGGGGAGAGCACACATCCATGGGGGGCACCAGTGCTGATTGTTTGAGTTCCACTGCCTCTCGTTTTCCTCGTTAAATCTGCAGTGCAATTTGCTCTGAACAGTTGAAAGCCTGGTAGATGTAATGCACTGTCTGCAATGGCTTCACTTAGCCAGGTTTCCATGACGCACAATGCCGCAGAATTTGCAAAGTCTTTATTTTTGCAGGAGAGGAGAAATCATTTGTCCATTTTGTTAGGAAGAGAGTGGAGATTCGCTAGATGGACGCTTGTCTTGCGGTTTGAAGCGGTCAGGGCTTGACCAGCACCCTGGCCTGCTTCCCACGTTTGCGACTTTTAGCGTGCTTGGTACAGCACCGAAGCTCTTCCGACTAAAAGTTCCAACAAAACGTCAGAATAATCAAATACCGGTAAAAGATTATCTGGTGTTTGCTGCCGAATATTCAGCAGCTCATCTCTGTTAAAACTGATCGGAAATAATTCCATGGATAAAAATTGTATTGGAGTTGGCTCTCACAACATATAGCCTACAATGGAAAAAAGTTAACCTAAAAAAGTGTGCTTGATGTGGTCACATCTAAATTAACTGGTTTAGTTTTTTAATTAACATATTTTAATAACCATGAACTTAATCAGGCTACACTAACAAAACTAAGTTTAGTGGTTAGATCAAGTAGGATTAGTTCCTTAATTTAATAATAGCAGGTTACCCAGTTTTACAGTGTATGCACTAAGTTACTTCATTATCACATTAAGTGCCAGATCTATAAAATGTTCATGTTATTATTCACAGTATGTCTATTTACATTCATGAGTAATGTAGGGGTGCTTGTGTCTCTTCTAGCTGAGTATTGTGTTCTCCCCCTGGCCTCAGAGAGCTCAGCGCTACCGGAATCCAGCCCTCCAGAGCTCCCGCCCTCTGCCAAGAGATCTCGACTCAGCCTCTGTAAGACCAAACCTGGCACTGAGGACGTCTATAGCAGAGGTCAGTGCTCACTCAATGCTTGTCAATCGTGTTAATAAGTGACAACAGATTGCCCCAAATATGATGTTAAATAATACACATGTGAAACTAGAGACATTAGTTGATTTGTAATGTTCTATTCATAGCAAGGTTAAATTCCTGGCACAAACAACATGCATGAAAGGATGTGAAAATTAAAACCATCCATCCCTGTGATGTCTTTCATACCAAGTATGAAATATTCTATCATAGAATAATATGTTCATTTGCATTTCAGAACAAATGGTCCATGAAGTTTTAAAGAATCATAGAAGTAAAGAAGGTATGTAATGATTTAAGCTACTTGCTACTGACACACTATTTACCCATTAAAACACATGACAACACTAATGACCTCTAAATCTTACATTTAATCCACTTTGTTTTTGTATCCTGGGGGATGCAAACATTTAAGAGGCTGGAGAGAGGAGCAATGAGTGAGTTGGTAAAATTGTTGTGAATAATTTTGAAAAGGGGGTCCCTGCAAATCCTGATGTCATGCGACTTTGTATATAAAGTCTGGCATCAACTCACAGTCTTTATCTAAAAGTAAAAGGATTTTTTTTTTGAGAAGGCAGCTGACCTTGAGGCAAATGCTCCTATCTATAAGTTATTTTAGTGATTCTACAAGCTATAAAATAGAAAATAAAAGCATTATTTTAGAAAAAAACATGGAATTGTATTATGTGGAAGTATTACCTAATGTGTTGGAAAATAACAATGAGCTAGTCGTTCTGGGTGCAGTTGAAAAATATTTCTGTGTGCTTGAGATAGGAGATTCCTGCACAGGGGAAGAGTGCCAGGGCTGGTCATAAAGGTGATGAATTATCTCCACCATCCAAAGCTTTCCCGGCCAGAATGGGGCAATCAGTATTACTGAGTGATCATGCTCCATTACTCTTTTAGATTTGGGCTGATTCCCCCCTTAGAGGGGGGAACATGTATAACAGCTCATTTGGCAATGAGTGTGCCAGCACATCTACACCCATAGGTGCATCTTCGCTCACCAGAGAGAATAATAGAGGGCAATGAGTTTTTTTGTGCGATGTGAAGAGATTTACAGCAGCCTGCACGAATCTCTCACCACTTGTGGGTGAAGACTCCACTCCCTGTACAGGGGATTCCCTCTGGATAATAAATTGGCCACCATGTTCATTACACACGGGACGTGTGTTGCCCGTAATGCGAGAAAATGTGCACTGCTCCACACAATCCGTTTTTGTGTCAAGCTGTGCAGCCGCTGTGAATGGGTGCCCCCTTGTCTGTTTATGTATGCCACTGCTGTCGTGTTGTCCAAACTGACAAGCTAACAAAAATTCGACTGAATTTTCTATATGCCCTGATAGGCAAACCTCAGGAATTTCCCGTGAGCTATATACAATTTTTCAATGGAAATATGCATACTTGTATACTTTGTATTTTCTGAGATGTCTTTTGATGTTCTGCAAATTCAGAATGGGGCGGAGACCTCCCCTTTTTGGGAGTAAATACAGGGAGTAAAACCCCTGACAGATTTTTTTCTGGCAGTACCACCTGTATTGTTCTTTTGCTCAATTACGAGTTTATTTCTTCCTCTGAAATCAGAGCTGATTCCCCTTCCACTGTTGACATTAAAACACTGTTGAAATTTGGTGGTTTCACAGCAAAATGCATCCGATAACCCCTTACTATCATGGACAGTACCCAGAGGTTGACTGGGCATGTGCGCCTGCTCTCCACCTAAACAGCGAGCTGGCCGCTTGAGCTCTCACTCGCTAATGCTGTGGTGGCGCCCTCGAGTGGCAGAGCTGGGAATTGCAGATCTGATAGTGATATATTTTATTTGTTTTTTTTGTGTTTGTTTTGATAATGTTCTGTGCCCTCGGCCCACTGCCTGGAT
This sequence comes from Moxostoma hubbsi, assembly GCA_032164185.1. NCBI lineage: Eukaryota > Metazoa > Chordata > Actinopteri > Cypriniformes > Catostomidae > Moxostoma > Moxostoma hubbsi. Next base: position 68,574,442 of record JAVLUX010000001.1, read on the forward strand.
GCACGGGGAACATGTTTATTTTCACATTCAACACACTCATGCTTGTGAACGCTCTTGTCCCTGAGACAGAACCCTGCGGGGGACATGGGGGACACTCTTTGAACTTGTGCCTCCACACCATTTAAACTATGAAGTGGACAAACCGAACTTGCCACTGAAAATTTTTTTTGGTCATGTAAAATAGTTCACGCTCACGGGCAAGGAAGAGGCGAGAAACCGGCTTGACATACAAATAATAGTTTTAATGAAAAGCTCAAAAAACAAACACACAGGACGACGGACATGTCCGTAAGGATCTCTCTCTGCCGCACCGCCCTCTGCGATCCCCCTTTATCCCTCTCGGTGGCTTGATTAGCCTAAACCGGGACCGGGTGTGTCGAGTCACGACCCGGCCCTGCCCTCCGCCGTGCCACAGGTCAAAAACAAGTTTGTCTTTGTCAGAGAGATCCAACAGTCCCAGCCATAATGCCCTCTCTCCCACTACCGAGAGGCTCATGCTGTGGTCTCAGCTCTGAACTACCCCTTGGGAGGTGCATAAGTTCAGTCAGCTATAACGCAGATTTCCTCCCACAGTGTTGGATTTGTGGTCACGGGGTCAATCTGTTTCCCCATTTCTTCCAGCAGTTTGGCTTGGCATGCCGTCAAGAGGGATGTGGCATTCAGAACCCTCAATGAAAGAGCCGAGGACCTGTACATTTTCTGAAAAACGGACGCAGTAAAGCAATCTGTTTTCCCTGGCAGAGAAGTGCTTGTGGAGGAGACAGTGGATGGAGGTGGTTTGCAACCGAAAAGCTGTGTCCTCCGACAGTAACCTTGTGATAAAGTGCTTATCCCAAAACCTTTTAATCTCTCTCTTGCACACCGGAACGACAGGAATGAACTGTTCAATGGGAGCGAGACTCGAAGGCAGCCTCTTCCCATCATTTAAATCCCTTTCTGTACCCTGTTCCATCTTTTGTGATGGCCATTCAATAGACAGCTTGGACGCCACCAGACAACATATCTCGATCAAATAGAAATCCACGGGTGTCAGGGAAGGGAGCCCCCACTCTGCCTGCTTGGCTGTCTGGATGGTTGAGGTGGAAGGATCACATCCTCTTCATCTTCCTCATCATCCTAGAGATGGCAATCGCTCATTTCATCATCATCATTCTTTTCTTCTCTTCTCTCCTACAGAGACATTGAAAAGAGGAGGTAGGTTTGGCGAGGCCTTCCACATATTGTCCCCAAACTTCTGGACTAAGGTTTTGAGGGTTCGTTTTTCATCGGGAACACAGAATATTACGGGTCTCCTTTTCTTGAAGTTTTCACCATGAAATCTTGGCCCCGCAAGCACCCATGCGAGAAGGTTCCTTCCCTTTTGCTTCACTTGGTTTTGCAGTGGCCATGTGTAACGCGGGGTTATGATGGGCAAGGAGGAGGCGAGAACCGGCTTGTCAATAAAAATAATATTTTAATTAAGAACTTAAAACAAAAGCATAAACAAACACATAGGACACCGGACATGTCCGTGATTAAGCTCTCTCTCTCGAACCGTCGTCACCGGCCGCCTTTATCCCTCGCGCGCCCCATCAGGCCGATTGGGGACCGGGCGTGCAACATTCCAGCCCAGGCCCGCCCCCCTCAACTCCACACTCCTCCCGGCGTTACCTCAGGCCGGGGGCCACTGGCATGACGTACATCCCCGCCCCCTCTTTCCCTGGGGAGGGGCGTGCTTTACAACCTATCTGCCGGCTGGTTATCCCCGCCTTCCTCGACCTGGGAGGAGACAGGAGGAGAAAACAACAAAAAAAATAGGCAAGGGAAAAGGCCAACACGGCGCGAAAGAGCGAGAGAGAGAGAGGAGAGAGAGGAAAGGCTCACTCACCGGTTCTCTGATGAACCATCGCGTGGTCCTCGAACACTCCTCCACACTCTCCGGCGGACGACAGCCGCTCCTCTCCGGGCGAACCGGAGTCAACCTCCGACCCCCAGCGGACCGAATGCCCCTCCGCTTCCCTGGCGACGAGTGGAGACAATCCTCGGCCCCTGGCAGCGGCCCTACCACTCCGGGCAGTCGGGGAGTTTCTTCCCTCCTCCCCTCACGGACGGCGGTCTTCCCTCGACCCCTCCGCGTCTCTGGGGACGGCAGGGCACTCCTCCGCCCCCGGCAGCGGCTCCTTCGCTCCAGGCAGTCGGGGAATCCAGTCCCCACTCGCTCCGCGGACGGCAGCCGTTTCCCGCATCCGGGCGGTCGGGCTACTCCGTCACCCGGCAGAAGGCAGCAGCGCTCCCCGGGGTGGACGGCAGTGTCGAGGACTCTGCGATGGGCATCCCTCCTCCCTCCCGGGTTTCGGCACCAATGTAACGCGGGGTTATGATGGGCAAGGAGGAGGCGAGAACCGGCTTGTCAATAAAAATAATATTTTAATTAAGAACTTAAAACAAAAGCATAAACAAACACATAGGACACCGGACATGTCCGTGATTAAGCTCTCCCTCTCGAACCGTCATCACCAGCCGCCTTTATCCCTCGCGCGCCCCATCAGGCCGATTGGGGACCGGGCGTGCAACATTCCAGCCCAGGCCCGCCCCCCTCAACTCCACACCATGGTCCAGTGATTATTCTCCTGACTCACAGCAACATGTTAGTTCAAGGCAGAAAATCATTCCATCTCTCTTCATTATCGTAAATAAATATGGTCGATAACATCTCAACGGTGCAGTAATGACCCTTGGTAGGATGGAGAGAGACAATAGAAAGATTACCCACAGTGACATGCTGAGAAATTCTCTGACAGTCACAGTCTTTCAAAAATATAACCGCGTTTGGTGACGTACCTCGCCGACTCCTCCTTGAAAACAGTTAGAAAACATAATAATCAAGCAATAATCCCAAAAACTCTGCTGAAGGATACCTTCCAACTCGATCTTTACGGGGAAGAGAATGAGAATGACATTAAGGCAGGTGACAGTGTCTTATATCAGGAAGATGGGGCTTCCTGGTCACTGCTGTGACTTGTCTGTTATTGGACAGTCGTGGTGTTATAAAATTGCTTCCATGATTTCACACACGAGGTGTTTCCCATAGTGAGATACTGAACGAATGTTTAAAAGTGAACTACGCACTTCTAGCTATGCAAGCTTGATTTTGTGCATTGTTGCATTCTAAAATGTGACAGATTGTAATTCTTAACACAATGCAAGTATGTTACATACTCAAAATTGGCACAAGTGGTACGATAGCAAACAACTTACCTGAATAATAACACTTCCTATTTAATGGCACTGACTTTTGAAGGTAACTCTGTTGTTCTCATGAGAACTGAGGTTTGTTACAGCCACAGAAGCACAAGAATGCATTTTAAGCATGTTCAACCAGACCCCACATTGGCAGTGTGTTGGCCAAGTGCTCTCGTTTGCATACACGTACATGTGTATGTTTCTGACTGTAAGGGGGTTAAAGGGAATGGAGGAGGCTAGAACCGGCTTAACAATATAAATAATATTTAATTAAATAAAAAGACACACACAAACACATGCAGGGCAGCTGCCCGTAAGTCTCTCTCTCTCTCTTGAACTGTCGTCACCAGCCGCCCTTATCCCTTGCGTGCCCCATCAGGCTGATTGGGGACCGGGCATGCCTTGCGCCCCATCTGCCGGCTGGTCATCCCCACCTTCCTGGACCTGGGAGGAGACAGGAGGGGAAAAACAACAACAAAAAAAACTAAATAGGCGAGGGAAAGGCCAACACGGAGCGACAGAGAGAGAGGAGAGAGAGAGAGAGAGAAGAAGCTCGCTCACTGGTTCTCTGATGCGCCGTCACGTGATCCCCGATCACTCCTCCACACTCTCTGGCGGACGACAGTTGCTCCTCCCCGGGCTGACCGGAGTCAAACCAGTGGACAGAACTCCATTGCTCCAAGTGGTCAGGGAGTCCCATCCCTCCTCGCCTCATGGACGTGGCCGTTTCCTGCGGTCGGGCTACTCCGTCCCCTGGCGGATAGCAGCGGATCTCCCCTGGGAGGGCGACAGTGTCGATGACTCTACGAACTTGTGGTTTCTACAGAAGCATATAGCATCTCTTAACAATCTCAGAACTCATGGTAGGCCCGTGTTGAAAGGTTTATACATTCTTGTTCTTTACATATAAAATGAATGGGATTTGTACTTCTGAAACAAGATTGTTGTGTTCAGTTTCATACAGCAAATTTGACCGGCTGGCCTGACTGACTCTCAAATTTAACTGATCCTTGTTCGCTTAACTTTCTCCTGCTCTTTGTTTCAGAGTTCTGCCTCTCCTGTGGAAAGACTAGAGTGGCAACCTTCCATCCATTGTTTGAAGGAGGCCTTTGCCTAGCCTGCAAGGTAACTGAAGGTTGACCTTCTTATCCACCCCAATCACCTGACATGCATAACAACATAACTCGAGAGTATGGGAGTTTGGTGCTCCAACAAGTTCTGACATGATTGCTCTTAAATGTGTCATACAAAAATACTTGAACTCAATCCCAACACCAGGACTTCAGAATTGTATTATTATTATCAGTATTATTGATTACCTCATGGCAACTAATGAAATGATATGGATCTAGAAATTCCACATCACTGATTATCATATTACATTATTTTTCAAGAAACATCTAGTGTAATAGAGTTTGTAGTACAGTTTTAGTTAAAAATAATATATCAGAGTGAAAAGTTTAAATGAATATTTAAATGCATTTCAAAATTCCTTAGGATTTGGTATGTCCTCTTTTTGCTAAAAATGACAGCATGCACTCGAGCTGGCATGGACTCCACAAATTTGTGCAAAACCTAATAATCAATGTAATCTCAACCTGATTTGAGAATCAAACATAACTTTTCTTCATTTTAAATTTAAAAATCCCAAAACTTTGTTTATTTAAATTTTTAAATAAGATTTTGAATCCCAGATGTGGACTCTTGAAGCCCACTTTAAGTCAACTACGCATTTTGCAGTTTTATAAATGCTTACAGATAGCTGTAAGTTATTTTCAAGTATGTTTTTGCATGTGTTAGGATGTTTATTTAGAGATTTCCTACATGTATGATGACGATGGCTACCAGTCGTACTGCACCGTGTGTTGTGGGGGTAGAGAGGTGCTGCTCTGTGGAAATGCCAACTGCTGCAGGTACAGTACGAAATCAAATGATTCTCACATACTCATTCTTTCATGTCTCGCTATCATTCTCAGTCTCACATTTCATTCTTCTATCATCTCAGCATTTCATTATTCTTCACTTCCAAAACCACCCGCATTACCCCCCTCCACCAGATCTCATTCTCTGAACCCGTCAGTTGTTTGCCTTATTTTCTCTTCCTCAGCATTTCCTTTTTTTAAAAATGAAGTGGACCATTTCTGCGACACTAGAACCCGCCATCTGCTATTTTTAAGGCAAACTATAGTCAATTCTTAATTGCTTATAATAGTCCATGTTCCAAACTCAAGTCTTTGTTTGTGCCAGAACATGACACATTGGACTGAAAAAAATAAAAAATAAAAATTTTTGAAAGTATGAAAGTTTAGGATTGTGTTTGGTCAGCACTCTCTACAGCCTCTGTCTTTGCCTGCAGGTGTTTCTGTGTGGACTGTCTGGATATATTAGTGGGTGCAGGAGCGGCTAACAGCGCTCGTGATCTAGACCCATGGCGCTGTTACATGTGTCAGCCTCTGCTGCAATACGGCATATTAAAGAAACGCCATGACTGGAGTGTGAAACTACAGGAGTTCTTTGTCAATGACAATGGACAGGAGTTTGTAAGTCTTACATTAGCAGTCAACAAAGAGGGAAATTTTGTTTCTAAAGCTGTAAATGTTTAGTTATGCCTCTGTTTATATATTTACTTTCTAGGAAAGTCCAAAAAGTTACCCTGCAGTTCCAGCAGAGCAGAGACGTCCAATAAGAGTGCTATCATTGTTTGATGGCATTGCTACAGGTGAATGGATATCTCTTTGCATTTCTTTATTTATCTTTTGCAATTATAGTTATATATAGATAAATTATAGTTTTTCCATTGGATGTTTATGGAAGTCAATAATATGATCAGTGCCTTCAGCTTCTGTATGGCTAGTTATTAAAGGCAGATGCTATTTGCATCGCAGTGGTAATACTAATATACTATTTGTATTTTGTAGACGGTTTTGTTATTAGTTATTAAAGGAAGATGCTATAAGCACCCCAGTGTGGTCCGTGACCTTTGCGTTCACTCATATTTTGTTTACAAATTGAAAATCAAAATATAAATCATGCTTTGAATATTGCTTTTTCATTGTAATTGCAACTCACAATCAGTAGGGGGCAGTCAGCACAACTCCAGCTGTACAGGCAACAAAACGACAGCTGGTCTTAAAACAGCTGGGCGGAACAGTGCGCAGGGGAATTGAGATGCGTTTTTTGAAAGTTTCAAACTACATTTTACTTGGCACTTGTTTAAAAATGTGCCGTTTATTCCTAGAGGTGCTGAAAACCAGTGAAACACGATGCTTATGTAGTTAGACCAACGACAATAGCACAGACCTATTCCTGTGAAAACCCTCGGACAGGGGAGTGTTTCCCATACAACAACATTAGTACGATGGATCATTGTAGAAAATATCTAGCTTGACACGAGTGTTTCACAAAACCCTAAATATGTCGCACATCCATGGTCGAACCACATTGGTTGAGCTGTCGTTAATGATGTTACTCAGGGGTTGGAATAATATCTTCCACAATATTTAAGCAGTTAATATTTGTAGCAGTTCCCTTACTCTCTTGTGAAGGAGGACGCATGGGCCTGGTGAACAGTCCATGTAATTATTTTATTGAGCTCAATTTCCTTAACACACGGTTTTCTTTTCAGCCAAACACACAGCTTCAAGCTCGGTTCTCTCTCTCACTTCCTGTGGTCTGGACTGCCCTTTTATTCCTCTCCAGCTCTCACTGCAACATAAAACAGCTGTTAGAGATAAAATATATGTGTGTGTGTTTGTTGCAGCCTTATGCTTAAATGCTTTCAATAATTTTTTTCTCACATCAATCTATACTCCTTAATGACAAAGCAAAAAACAGATTTTTGATAACTTTGCAAATTTATTAAAAAAAGAAAAAAACTTAAATATCACATTGATATAAGTATTCAGACCCTTAACTCAGTACTTAGTTGAAGCACCTTTGATAGTGATTACAGTATCAAGTCTTTTTGGGGTATGATGTGACAAGCTTTGAATCCCAGGATTTGGGGATTTTCTGCTATTCATCTCTGCAGATCCCTTCAAGCTCTGTCAGGTTGGATGGGGACTGTCGGTGGACAGCCATTTTCAGGTCTCAAGAGATGTTCGATTGCATTCAAGTCCAGGCTCTGGCTGGGCCACTCAAGGACATTCACAGAGTTGTCACTAAGCCTTATTTGCATTTTCTTGGCTGCGTGCTTGGGGTCATTGTCCTGTTGAATGGTGAACCTTCGGCCCAGTCTGAGGTCTTGAGCACTCAGGACCAGGTTTTATTAAGGATATCTCTGTATTTTGCTGTATTCAGCTTCAAACCTGACCAGTCCCCCAGTCCTTGCTGCTGAAAATACAGCCACAGCATGATGCTATCTCCACCACCTTGTGAGGGTATTGCACAGGTGATGAGTGGTGCCTGGTTTCCTCGAGACATGATGCTTGGAATTGAGGCCAAACAGTTCAATCTTCATTTCATCAAACCAGAGAATCTTTTTTCTCACAGTTTGAGAGTCCTTTAGGTAGTTTTTTGCTCACTGAGGAGGCTTCCGCCTGGTCACTCTGCAATAAAGCCCAGATCGGTGGAGTTTTGCAGTGATCGTTGCCTCCCATGTCCACACATGATCTCTGGAGCTCAACCAGAGTAACCATTGGGTTCTTGGTCACCTCTTTAACTAAGGCCCTTCTCCCCGATTGCTCAGCTTGGCCATGTGTTCAGCTCTAGTAAAAGGAGTTCCTGGTTGTTCCAAACTTCTTCCATTTAAGTTTTCTGGAGGCCACTGTGCTCGTCAATGCAGCCGAATTTGTTTTTGTAGCCTTCCCCAGATCTGTGACTCAACACAATCCTATCTCTGAGCTCTGTAGGCCTTTCCTTTGACCTCATTGCTTGGTTTTTGCTCTGATATGCATTTTCAGCTGTGAGACTTTATAGACAGGTGTGTGCCTTTCCAAATCATGTCCAATCAATTGAATTTGCCACAGGTTGACTCCAATCAAAGTGTAGAAACTTCTCAAAGATGATCCAGAGAAATGGGATGCACCTGAGCTTTTAAGTGTCATAGGAAGACCCTTTGCTAACGCAGTGTCAATTTGATGTTTAATTGTTTCTTTTTAATAATAATAATTTATCAAAAATCTTTTTTTTTTTCTTTGTCATTATGGGGTATGGTGTGTATATTGATGTGAATGTTTTATTTTTTTATAGCATTTTAGCACAAGGCTGCAACATAAATTTGAAAAAATTAAAGGGTCTGAATACTTTCTGAATGCACTGTATATAGTTTATTATTACACGCCTCTATGAATTTTTCTAGCTCCTGTACTCCGTACACACATGGAATTAAAATTTAGCATTTAAATGCATTTGTCACTCCCAAACCTTTGCCGTGTGTACATGGCCATATACTGGTATTAAACACTCTTAACTATGAATGCTTTTTATGTCTGTAAATTTGTAGGCTATCTGGTTCTTCGAGACTTGGGCTTCAAGGTAGATATGTACATTGCATCAGAAGTGTGTGAGGACTCCATTTCAGTTGGAGTTGTCCGGCATGAAGGAAAAATCCAGTATGTGCACGACGTTCGCTGCATTACCAGAAAAAATGTGAGTCATCTGCCTCTTTATGTCTGGTGTAGATATTGAACCTATAAATGTCTTAAAAGAATTTCAGTCACCATTGACTTTAAAAAACATTTTCTCCTCTCCATACAGTGAAAGTGAATGGTGACTGAGGTTAACATTCTGCCTCACATGAACGAGTAAATGAGAGAATTTTAATTTTGGGTGAACTATCCCTCTAATCTCTTTGTGTTTTGTTGTAGCACTCAAGCAGATCAATGCAAATTGAGAAAATGATAAGGTTTTGTGTAAATTTTAGCATATACTATATGTTTTGTCCTAAAATGTAACCAAAAAGCTTATTGACCAATGATTTGTGACGGTGAGTATTTGCTGTGTCATGCCTTGCTGTTTGGTTTATTTATTGAGTTTACAATTATGGACCCCAACCCACTTCCACATCACAAGCTATTTTTGAAATCTTTACTGCAAGCAATTAAATGATTGTCAAAGTCTGAGGCTAGTTTTATTGCAATTCATAAATAATCTTATTTTTTATTAACCTAGTTAAACTAGTTCCATAAATACATGCATGCCTTATTTCAGTGGGCATCATTCATGAAAATTTCATAAATATGAAAAAATACATTGTGGAGTAATTAATGCATAAAATGGCTTCTTGAGTAAATCCAAGAATGTACAGTAAAACACTTCCCATGCAACATGCAATATCTTGTAAGAAATTGGTAGAATGCATGAAGAAGGTCTTACAGAAAGGTATTACAGATTTGCTTTCAATACGACATAGTGCAGGTTTTTTCTTTTTTGTTCCCCCCTTGTAATGTGTACGCAACTGCCCACGATGTGCTTATTTATTGGTTTAACAGCATTACCATTGACCATACATTATCAACTGAACGTGATTTAGCTATGCCTATACTAAATTATGAAACCTAAATTACTGAGCTCATAAAAGAAATGTCAAGTCACATTAGAGGGTATTGTTTATTTATTTATTTTTTTAACACAAACTGTGCCTTTCCATGAACCTTGCACATCATGTCTTTTGCTGGAAAAATGATAAGCAGAGTTGGGAAAAAAACTATATAAAAGAAATGCAAGCAGAAAAGAAACGTCTCTAAGCTTTTTTCTTTCTTTTATAAGATTAATTCACTTCCCCGTCTGTCGCTCACTTCGACGTCGTGGTGAAGAAGCGACACTAGGGGTTTCTCTTGAGCGCCGAATATGCCTCTGATCTATGAAAAAAGGCCAATGAGAGTTGGCGAACAGTATTTTATTTCATACCCCGCCCCCGGACATACGGGTACAAAGGCGAGGGAAATACGCATGTTCATTCCGAAATTTTCTTCGGAGCCGATGGTCATGTATGCAGCCAGCTGCGAGTCACGCACATCAGATTCCTGCTTCTGTTCCTGCTTCTGTTCCTCTGACGCTCTGTTTGCTGTTGGATCTACGGCGCACTTCAGCGGCTTTCTCCTTCTCTGCATGGCAGTGCAGTTTGCCCCTGGGCGCTTTGACAGTGCTGAGAATTGAAAGAGTTACATTGAAAGAGTGATTTTCTCTGTAAGAGTTTATTTCTCTGAAAGAGCATTACACAGCGGCGTTGAATGTCCTTTTCAGGACGCGTCTTTATAAAGATGTCATTTCCGCCCCTGTGTAGTTTCTGGATGCAGTGATTTCTCCCCACCTCTCACCGTCATAAAAGCTGCCTCGCGTGCCTGGGCTGCTATCACACACAGGCAGCGTTTTATGAATGGTTCATGTTCTCAGTGCGAGAACATTGCCATGGCAACATTGCCGCCACGGCTTTCTTTTGTCATGAGAGAAAGCCACTTCAGCCACACACCCCACCCACCACCCCACCCTCGCATCGCCTCCTTCCTACGGGATTGACGCAGGCGCCGCGGGCGATGAAGACGATTTGGGAACAATGACGGGCTCTGTTCGCCGGGTAAACCCCCTCGAACCACCCGCCTCCCCGGCACGCTTGCTTGCTTCAGAATTGGATAACATCACCGCTGCATCGGAGAGCGTTACAGCGGCGTCTGATACTGATGACTCGCCTGGGCCGCCACCTTCGGGTCTGCTCGCCCAGCCTGACGCATGGAGGTCCGCTATGCTTTCCCGGGCTACTTGATCGGTCCTGCGGGCATGTGTGCCGCTCTCACTACCCTCGCAGTGGAACGGTCCCAGACCGCTTACGCCCTGCACACCATGGCCCTTCCTGCAACCAATGCCAGGCCAAGGCACTTCAAAATTGCACTTGGGTAGTCCTATTCTTGATGTGCTGCAGGAACTGTGCTGGATGACCAACCGCACCCCCGGGCCACGGAGGTCAGAAGCACCGGCACTCGAACAGGCGATGGCCACCCTTGTGGTCCAGAAACGCATCTATGGACTGGACCTAGTGGAAATGCGGGAGGTAGACAAGGCACACCTTCTTGCACACCCCCGTCTCCCAGCTCCGTCCATTCGGCGCCGCCGTTGACGACTCTGCCCAGCAGTCCTCAGCGGTGAGGCAGACAGAGGCCATCTCACATCCTGCCCCGCCGCAAGCCTGCCGCCATGGGCCATGCCCCATCTGCTCGCCGAGGGCGTCCTCCTGTGGCTATGAACCCTGCTCCGCCTCAACCCGGGCCCAGCTCTCAGCCCCAGCGTCGAGCACTCCGCAGGAAGCAGACGCCCCCATCTCACGGACCCCCTCGAGGACCCGGAAGGCTCCCAGGCGCTCCGTAGACGCTCGACCCAGGGACCAAGACGTTAGCTCCGGAGATGGTAAGACCGCTCCGTCCCCGGTGGAGGGCCGGTAGGAGAATTTTTTGTTGAATTAGTTTTCACATTCTCATATTCTCATTAACAGAGCTATTTCCTTTTGTCTCTGGGTCACCTGGCCCGCAAATGCCGCTCTCACGGCACTCTGCCGCCAGATCACAACAGTCCCAGCATCCTGGACACAGACCACCTGCCTCCAGCCCCCACGACTGTTCCCTGGCCGGCCGGTTCCGACGAGTCTAGAGGACACCTACCCTGGACCTCCTTCTGCTCAGTCGCTAACCCTCCCCCCTGCCGGGTGTGCGGAGCAAGGTAAGTGCTTTGAGTCTTTTCTCAGCACCAGAGCCTCGGGACGTGTCACCATCTCCCGATGGCGCTTTACCTGCTCCGCCCCGCTGCGAAGCCCCGCCGGTATGTCAAAAATAATCATCCCCTTGGTGCCCCTAGTGCGGAGTTGGACGCGTGGCTCTCACTTCCCAACCCGTCTTGCTGGCTGGCCCGGACTCGGTTCCGCAATTCAGTTTGCCAGGCTTCCGCCCCCCCCCCCCCCCCGCAGTACACGCCGTACATGCCAAGTCCCTGCACGCGGAAATCACTACTCTCTTACTCAAAGACGTGATAGAGCCTGTCCCTCCAACCGAGATGAAGAAGGGTCTCTACAGCCCTTACTTAATCATACCCAAGAAAGGCGCGGCTTACGACCGATCTTGGACTTGCGAGTTCTCAACCAAGCGTTCTCAACCAGTCTCAATGTTTGCACGTCTCCTCAATGAGCGTGTGCAGTCAGTGTTGAGGTGCCTCGCCGCTTTCAGGTCCCCTTAAAACTTTCCCAGAGGCTCCTGGGGCATATGGCATCCTCCGCGGCGGACGCGCTGCTAGGGTTGATGCATATGAGACCGCTTCAGCACTGGCTTCAGACTCGAGTCCCGAGACGAGCATGGCGCCGCGGCACGCACCGTGTGACAATCACCCCCGCCTGCCACCAAACATTCAAACCCTGGACAGACCTCTGTTTTTTACGGGCAGGAGTACCCTTACAGCAGGTGTCCTGACGTGTCCTGGTCATGACCGACGCCTCCAGATCGGGTTGGGGCCCCGTATGCAACGGGCACGCAGTAGCAGGCCGTTGGAAAGGGGCCCAGCTGCGTTGGCACATTCCCTGTGAAAGTTTCTCCCGTTAGTTTGAGACAAACATATCCTGGCCATGTCGGACAGCACCACTGCGGTGGCGTACATAAATCGCCATGGCGGCGTACGCTCCCGCCACATGTCACAACTCGCCCGTCGTCTCCTCCTTTGGAGCAAGCAGCGACTCAAGTCGTGAGTGGCTGCGCGCCACTCACATCCCCGGCAACCTCAATGTGATAGCGGATGCGCTGTCACGACAACGCTTGCCTGGTGGAGAGTGGAGGCTTCATCCCCACTCGGTTCAGCTGATCTGGGAACGGTTCGGCAAGGCCCAGGTAGACCTGTTTGCCTCCCGAGAAACCTCCCACTGCCTGCTCTGTTACGCCCGCTCAGAGGCTCCCCTCCGGGCAGATGCACTAGCACACAGTTGACCAATGGGGCTGCGCAAGTATGCATTTCCCCCAGTGAGCCTTCACAGGTGCTTGCCACACGTCAAGCCCCTGGACGGGATGCGGAAGATCTAGCTGGTCTACCACCCACGGTCGTAGCCACGATCAGCCCCTTCTACCAGGCAACTCTACACCCTGAAATGGCGTTTGTTCGCGAATTGGTGTTCTTCCCGGGCTGAAGACCCAAAGAGGTGCGCAGCTAGGTCAATGCTCCTATTCCTACAGGAGAGGTTGGAGGGGAAGCTGTCCCCTTCCACCTTGAAGGTGTATATTGCCGCTATCGCAGCTCACCACGACCCAGTAGACGGCAAGTCTCTGGGTAGGCAAGACTTAATTATCAGGTTCCTAAGAGGCGCCTGGAGGTTAAATCCCTCCCGGCCAGGCCTGTTCCCCTCCTGGGATCTCTCGGTGGTCCTCACCGGTCTTCAAAGATCCCCCTTCGAGCCGCTAGAATCAGTTGCCTCAGGGCCCTCTCTTTAAAAAGACTCTTCCATCAAGAGGGTCGGGAACCTGCAAGCATTCTCTGTTAGCGACACTTGCCTGGAGTTCTTTCTGGCAGACACACATGTGATCCTAAGACCACGACCGGGCTACGTGCCCAAGGTCCCTACCACTCTCTTCAGAGACCAGGTAGTGAACCTGCAAGCGCTGCCCCGGGAGGAGGCAGACCCAGCTCCTTCATTGCTGTGTCCAGTATGTGCCTTGCGTGCCTTTCTGGACCGCACTCAGAAGCTTTAGGTGCTCTGAGCAGCTCTTTGTCTGCTCTGGGACAGCGGAAAGGGATCGCTGTCTCCAAACAGAGGCTTCCCCACTGGGTGGTGGATGCCACCTTACTGGCCCCCCCCCTTGCGGGTCCGAGCGCACTCAACAAGGATTATTGCGTCCTCGTGGGCACTGCCTACGGGAACCTCCCTAGCAGACATTTGTAGAGCAGCGGGTTGGGCAACACCTAACACCTTTGCGAGATTTTACAATCTCAGGGTTGAGTCAGTCTTGTCCCGTGTTTTCTCAGGTCCGAGTCGGTAGAACTCGGTACACGTCGACGGTCTGACCGGGTGAATCACTTGCGTCCAGCGCCCTTTCCCTCTGCCGAGGTAAAACAGTGCACCTTCTTTCCCAGGAGACCCCTTTAGGTGCCTTTGCCCTCTTGGGTCCGCAGTTCAGTGGAGGAACTCGCCGACCCAGTCCACTACGGGTACCCCAGGCTACCCCTACTGGAATAGGTGCTCCACAGGTCAGGCCTCCTACGCGGACTCCTTCTGTGTGTGCTTCCACGGTACGGTCACCTTACGAGCTGACCCGCGTCTCCCTTAGGCAGTCCTTCGCTGCCCTCCGGTCGCCGTGTTGTAGCAACTCCCCCCTCCTCGAGGTTGGATCTACCACCGTGCCATTCTTTCCCACATGTGACCGAAGAGGCCATGTGATGTATATTGCCACCACCCCCCTTTTTCGGGCGGGTGTGGCCTCCGGATGGTCTTTTCCCCCTGAAAGAATAGTAATTCGGGTAAGACCCCCTTCCCACGATGCGGTATGGGCCTTGGCTGCTCTTGCTCTATGCCGAGAAACATAGAGAGAAAATAGGCCCAGCCAGGCTTGGCCCGTTCCCTAGTTGGCAAGCGTCTCCTTGTTCCCCTCTAGTGTAACCAAAAGGATTCCGACGACTTTTTTGGGGCACTGGGGAAGGGTACGTGCAGTCTGAAACACAGTTGGTCGCTTGTGCACGTGAAATACCTGCCCGCTCCTGTGTCAGCAGTACACGTACACGGCTCAGCGCATGGCGTGATTTGAAGTGGACCCCTAGTGTCGCTTCTTCGACATGACGTCAAAGTGAGCGACAGACGGGGAACGTCTTGGTTACGTGTGTAACCTCCTTTCCCTGATGGAGGGAACGAGACGTCGTGTCCTCCCGGCCACGTCGCTGAGCCGAGCCGCTGAGGTGGCCGGACACTCCTGGCTCCTCATAAAAATCCTGAATGAACGTGTGTATTTCCCTCGCCTTTGTCCGGGGGCGGGGTATGCAAATACTGTTCGCCAACTCTCATTGGCCTATTCCCATCGGCATATTCAGAGTTCAAGAGAGATCCCTAATGTCGCTTTTTCGACACAACGTCTCGTTCCCTCCATCAGGGAACGGAGGTTACATACGTAACAAGACGTTAATCATCATTAAGGTTAATATCATTTAATTATTTAAAGTTTATTTTTTCATTACTTGTTTAATTTCACTTCTATCTAAATGTGATCATAGCAATTTGTCTGAAAGAGAACAACTCATTTGAATGTCTTACTGGAGTAAGTGTAAATTTAGTTTGTGACTAACAAATATAAGTAAGCAATACTAACAAGTATTGGCGCCATCAGCCTCATAGACACACAACTGGCCAGAGGTTATTTATTTAGTAGCATGTTACTTGTTCCAACAGCGCTTGATAAGGTTAATCATCTCACCTGAGTCGGCTCTTTGTAGTCACACCTCTAAGTTTCTGTTTGACTTCCATTATCTTTCTTGCTCAAATTCAAACACTCATGGGAAGAACAGCGTCTTAAGCTGTCTTAAGCCTTTAGTGATGAAACACAAAGGAGCTTTCTTCCTTCCTAAATTCCCTCACCCTGATTCATTCATTCACCACCTCACCCTCCCTCTCAATCACTCACTCACTCCATTGTTGTTCCAAGGCTGGATTGCATGGGAGTGGCAAGAGGGGCAAGTCAATGGGCTCTTGCTATGAAGAAAAGAGAGTCGGGATATATTGGAGGGAAGCTTTGGGGCCCTAGATAGGGTTATTTATGAAACACCCAAAGAATAAGATGGCCTGAAAAGAGTCCAGCTGCAGATATGCTTTCTCATTGACACACACAGATGTGCCAAGCAGGGTCCCAGTTCCAATATGAACTTTTTGCCAAACCTGCCAATGGCAAGTGAATTAAAAAAATTTACAGACCTTAAAAATGAATAACAGACCATGAAACTGTATTTTGACTTATTTTTATTTAAAGATGTGTATGATTATTATTCTTATATTTCTATTTTTTTTATTTCCTCCCCTTTTTCTCCCCATTTGGAATGCCCAATTCTCAATGTGCTCTAAGTCCTTGTGGTGACGTAGTGACTTGCCTCAATCTGGGTGGCAGAGGATTGTCCCATGTCTGAGACAGTCAACCCACGCATCTTATCACATGGCATGTTGAGCACGTTACCGCGGAGATATAGCGCATGTGGAGGCTTCACACCATCCACCACAGCATCCACGCACAACTTACCACGTGCCCCACAGAGAGTGAACCTCATTATAGCGATCAGGATGAGATTACCCCTGTGACTCTACTCTCCCTAGCAACCAGGCAGATTTGGTTGCTTAGGAGACCCAGCTAGAGTCACTCAGCATGCCCTGAGATTCGAACTAGCAAACTCCAGGGGTGGTAGCCAGCGTCTTTATCACTGAGCTACCCAGGTCTGTTGTTTAACTCAAGATCTGTCAAAAAATTAATTCAGGTATGAAAGTTAAAGGTGCACTCAGCCATTCCTGAGAAACACTGTTGATATTCGAATTCAACTGCCAAAACAAACACACCCTTCCCTTCAGTGCTCCTTTGGGAGCTCCGCCCCCCAAATTCATGCATGTAAAATCATTCCTTTTATCTCTCGGAGGTCTCTCCACTGCTGAAAAGCCTTGCAGATGTTGACGTGGCTCCTAGCCCTCGATTTATCATAATCCTTCTTTTTTTAGTTTAATTCGCCTGACCTTTTTCTTTTGATCTGTTTCTCAGCGATTTGTCCTCCTTGGAGTTTAGAAAGTTTGCATAAGCCAGATTTGCCATCGCTCTTCTAATGAATTTCCCTCTCGCTTTGCCCCCACCCCCCTATCCTGTGCACATGCAAGAACCACCCTCTGTTGCTGATTGGCTGGAATAGTGTTGTGTGGATCGGTCAGCTCCACCTTGTTTTTGTCCCATTTACAGAGCAAGGGCTGTGTACAAATACTAGATATTTTCATCCCACCCACAGAACGGACAGCTAGCAGACTGTGAGGAGATATTTGCAGAATTTGACAAAATGTTTATTGGATTAGAATTACTGAGTGCAACTTAAAAAATATATTTTTTAATCTTAATGAAAAGATTTTATATTCCACATACAGTATGTAGCCAAATTGGGTTCTGCAGGAAAAATCAATTTTAAGAGGCAAATTCACAAAGTATTTGCAGCACTTATGTGCATTATTTCAGCACAAAAATTTGTTAACTAACCACTGCGCAAAAAGCAAACAAATTGTGCGCCATCTTGAGTATTTAAATTAAGAAATTTGTATTAATTTCCAAGCAAACACACCTGCTTTGTACATAAATCTCATTAAAGTTTGAGCTTTATTAAAAAAACTCTGTGCTGTTTGCCCAGTTCAATAAACATCATGCCTGAGGAACGCAGGCAGTAAACTGAATTTTATTTGAAAGTGACGTTTGTGTAAATTTTTTATTGATCATATATTCAAGAAAATGTCCAGATGCGTGGTGTAGTCAAGCACGCTTTCAGCACGTTAGAGATGATTCGGGTGTCTGGATCACAGTATAGTGGAATGATGCTGTACCGTCCAGGCACATTATAATTGCACCATGTAAAAGATCCTGGTGACAATGGTTAAGACATTTAGGCCATTCCCTGAGGCAGTCTGAAGAATGCGTGTTTGCGCATACATGGGTTACCTTTAGCCTCTGGACTGAGTGGAACATCTGGAATGTCTCATTAAATGCCATTTATGACCTCCATGGCTCAGTGACCGGTAATTACACTAATAGCTAACTTCAGATTTAAAGCAAAGGAATTACTCAGATAGGAAGATTCCTTATCGACTTAAGGACCTGAATCATGCACGACATGTTCTTTAATGTTTAAAGCCAGTAAAAGTAGTCATTCATTCAAAAATGCAATGATAGAATATTTATACATGTTAGAATCCCTTACTAACCTTTCCTGTGCAAAGTTTTATTCAATATTTCCAACACTTGTTGTGACCATGTACACCCGGTTTAAATGATGCTCGCAAAGCAACAATAGAGGACTTAAATATGAGCATATGAATGATGTCGTTGACTAATAATTTGCCTGCAAAAGTTGTCCCACCTTTAAAAAAATTTTTATTTAAACAACTATTTTTAAATAGTGTGTGTGTTCTGAATTTTGCAGCCCCCTTTGGCATATCGTGGCATCGTTTCGTGGCCACCGTTCATCAAATCGTGGCCCACTTTGGCATTTCACAGGCCCGTTTAACAGCATCACACTGGGAAAAGTCCCGGCTGATGGCCAGTCTGCCTCTGGTGTATAGTGCAACTCTGCTAGCATGATGCTGTTCTGTTGTCTAGATTGCTGAGTGGGGGCCCTTCGACTTGGTGATCGGTGGAAGTCCCTGTAATGACCTTTCAATTGTCAACCCAGCCAGGAAAGGTCTGTACGGTAAGACATTATCTCTCTTACAAACACAAGCCCCTTCTAGATCAAGTCATTTTGTTATGGTTGCATGCTGTTTCATGGCATAGCAATAGGAATGGTGTGATGATGTAAAGTGTTTTTAGTCTGCTCTGTGGCAGTGCCTTTTTCATGAAAAAATTTACATTTTCTTTAAAGCTTTGCATGAAACAGTCAGAACTAAAACATTGCCCCTACTTCCCTACAACGATTTTCTAGAATCTAAAGAATCAGAGATTTAAATTAAATGCAAATTAATTCCAAAGTTTATTGTTTTGAAATTGGTTTAAAAAACACTTCACACAGGATGATCATCATCCAAGCTCTTAGACGTCATCTTTTATATCATATCATATTGTAATACCATGAGTGACTTATTCAGGACTTTTAGCTATCTTTTATTAATTTAATTTCTATTATACATTTTTTCATTTCTATTGTTAATTTAAAACTGAAGTACATATTCACCACATGGTATTGTCTTTGTTTAGAGGGAACTGGTCGGCTGTTTTTTGAGTTTTACCGCCTCTTGAGTGAAGCAAAGCCAAAGGAATGGGAAGATCGACCTTTCTTCTGGATGTTTGAGAACGTGGTCGCTATGAGCGTCAATGATAAGAGAGATATTTCACGATTCCTGGAGGTTTGTGCTCTCTTTTTATTTATTGTTGGTAGAGATGTTTTGGTTTGAGTCTATGAGGACTAACTGATTTCAACTTGTATGCTGTAGTGTAATCCAGTGATGATTGATGCCATTGAGGTGTCAGCTGCTCACAGGGCTCGATATTTCTGGGGAAACCTACCAGGAATGAAGAGGTATTTGTGCACACCTCCATATTTCCTTAATATGCTTAAAGGGATAGTTCAAGCTAATTCTTTTTTGTAATTTACACACCCGTATGTCATTCCAATCCCCTTTGGCTTTTTATATGGAACACAAAAGATGAATTTTTAATTAATATCCCAGTAGGTCTTTTCAGTACAGTGTCAGTGGATAGTGATTAACTTTCAAGCTTAAAAAAGGACGCAAAAGTATCATAAACGTAATCCATGTGAAATATTCCAAGTCTTTAAGGTATGTATGGGTTATATATTGAATATTCACAATATAATCACAATAATTTTGCTGAAAATATAAAATTAAGCAATATTGTAAATATAGCAATGATTTTAATGCGCTTTTTATTTGGCCATTACGTTTCATAAAGAGCACATCAATAGACTAATTTCACAATCCTTCAGGGCTGCACAACTAATTAAAATACATCAAAATAGTGATATGGTCATCTGTGATTATTAAACTGCAAAAGGCTACGATTCACGACAGATACATTTGGTCTGTGTGCACTTCAGAATAATCTGATGACACGCAGGGCTCATGGGCTTGCATTTTTAGTGCTATCAGAGCAGTTCATATGCATTGTGAAAGAAAAGTATGCAGATTTAAGCATCCGCAAAAGTCTTAACATTAGTAACCTCTTCAAGTTATTATACAAATCTACATAGGTAGCAACAGAAAAGGGGAAGATGACAGCATTTCACCAGATGCAGTACATTGTAAACTACACACTGCACTTTCAGAGACAAAATAAATACTCCAGGTGAAGTGTAGTAAATAGGACAGAAATACAGTATATTACTTTTATATAAAACAAATCTAATTATCAAAATAATAATGATAATTCAGTATTATAGTAAAATAATAAACTTGACTTCATCCCACAGTAATTATTTAATTTTATGCAATGTTCAACCGGGTTCCAAAAAATATTTTTTTAGTAAAAATATATAACAATAAATAATGCTAAGTACTAATTATCATTATATATATACTATCAATAAGAAGTGCATTATTACAAATTATTATATCTTATTTTCCCTTGTGTTTATTTAGTGAAAAACTGGGGAAACATGCCTTTATTATTTTTAAATAGATTTTTATTCAGTGTCTTCAAAATATTGAATATACTTGGCTACAATGGCTGTTTGGATGAAATGATGGTTCCTCTGGTAAAAAAAAAAAAAGCCATGCTGTTTCAAAGCAAATACATAATTATGAAGATATATATAAAAAATTGTCAAGAGGCTGAAAAATATTGAGATATGATTTTTGTAGCCATATCACTGAGCCCTGACGATCATTCATAACAAATTCTCCCATTGTGCTTCAAATAAGAAAGCAAGTCATATGGGTTTGGATCAACATGACGGTCAGTAAATTTCAGGGACAGAATTTTCATTCTATTCATTTTATCCCTTGAAGTGTTTTGTTTACAGTATGTTGAGGATAATCTACTTAGAGCAGTGCTTTTTTAGATTGAAATGAATTTGCTTTGTTACAGGCCTCTGTGTGCTTCTGGCATGGATAAGTTAGAACTTCAGGACTGTTTGGAACATGGACGTGTTGCCAAGGTAACATGTTTTTCCAAGTCTTAACAATGGGTTGTGTTAATCGAAAATTCTCTGTCATTTAATGTTTCATTTTTAAACATTTACAGTTCATTCTTAATGCTATCTGTCATTTTGACAGATGAAAAAATAATAATAATAATTTAATCTAGTGCATAATTTTTTACTTTATACTTAATCTCCCACTGTGGTTCCTGGTCACCCTGTCGGGGATTATTTTGCAGTAACTACCGGCTGACTACATTATCCTGCTTATTACACGGCTACTAACCAAATAAAGAAATAATTGGACATTAAAAATGTATTTGCATGGAAAATATGCAGTTTGGCATTGAGAAGAAATAAATTGCTTCTTTTCCGCGTTGTATTGGATTTATGTCTGTGTTTATTTTGTAAGTACTGACTGCCCATAAGACTACTTCCCAAATACATATAGAAATGGGCATGAAACATTGATTTGAGTTGAAATTACTTCATTAGCTTACTTGATCGCATAGTTATCAGAGAAGCTGTAAAGATGACTTGCAATACCCGGATGAGCGGACTGATATCTGTATGTGTGGTAGTTACTCAGATATCAGACTGCTAGATGGCACCATAGATCCAGAGATCTGTGCAATAAACTGAAATATTTGACTGCAGAATGCAACAAATCAGAATCAAGTATTCAAAGGAGCATTGTAATAACCTAGTATATTGTGTGAAAATTCGTTTTATCATGAGTAGCATCTTAAATCCATCCCTGTGTCTCTAGTTTGGCAAAGTGCGTACCATCACAACACGGTCCAACTCCATCAAGCAAGGCAAAGACCAACACTTCCCTGTCATGATGAACGGTAAAGATGACATCCTGTGGTGCACAGAGCTGGAGAGGTGTGTTCACAACAACCAATCAAAAATATTTCCATTGAATGCTATCAAAAATTAGCCAATTAATTTAACTTTGCTCTCATCATAGGATATTTGGCTTCCCCATCCACTACACGGATGTGTCCAACATGGGACGTGGGGCCAGACAGAAGCTGCTGGGGCGGTCCTGGAGTGTACCTGTAATACGACACCTGTTTGCCCCACTAAAGGACTACTTTGCCTGTGAATAACCTCTGTAGTCCATATTAAATTAATCCAAAGTCACACAACCAATCCAAAGTACAAAACCAAATGTCCTCAGAAAAATAAGGATCTCTCAGAGACTAGCTAATCCCCTAAATTACAAGGTGCTTTGTAGAGATAAACTGAGAAGTTGAGTTGACTTGAGGATGATGTGAAGACACTGTGGTGTGACGTTTAGAACGTCACTTATTAATAACACGGTTAGTTTTTGTACTAGATGTTTCAAGGTTTTTGAAGCCGTCAGGTTCTCAACACATGCAGTTACCATTTATTATTTACTATTATGAAAATGAAAAGCATTTTACCCCATTTAAAAAAGTTTTTAATCACAAACCAATAAAACAATTTGATCTTCCAAAGCTTACAGTATATGGCTAAGGAATGTACAAATTCCTTATGTCACTATAGATTCAGTATACTTGCATGTGACACATTTCCATTGTATGGTTGGCATGAGAAAATACTTGAAATTAATCAATGCAAACTTGTAAACATCAAGCTGTGAGCCTTCACAAAAAAATGCATTAACAAAAATGCGTTAAAAGAATCTATGCTCAAGGCATGATTTTACAATGCCAGAATTATTTTACTTTGATTTGTTCGATTCATGGTGAAGTTTTAAACACTTAAATTATTTCAACATTTCATAAAAAACTGGCAAAACCCCTAAACTGACACTGAGATAGTAAAGTGTTTCATACAGTCTACATCCCCTCTGTAAAATTGCACAATATCAATCTAACAAGAAGGTGTTTTTCAGAACTGAGAGCAGAACTGCAGGGCATTAGCCTGTGCTAAACATTACAGAATACTATTTTCCTGAGAATCATTTCTGTCAAGATTGAGATCAGGCATGTACTGTATTTTACACTTGAAATTAATGTTTACATATTTCAGCGTCAAGATTTTAGAGCTTTCTCGGATACCTTAAATTGTATGTAATTCTGCAGACTGAGTGGTATAGATAAATACTGGCTCTATATGGGTTGCACTCACATAGATGCTTTCATTTAACTTGGAAACTATTGTTTTTATATTTACTGTAGCTAAAAAACAATAACAAAAACATAATTAATGTTGATATCTAGCACTCTCTGACTCATTTGTCCAAAACATTTTTGTGGTGCCTTTGAAGAGAACTCATACAGCCTACCATACAGGGTTCAGGTTGCGAAGAAACTTTCTTCTTTTGTTTATAGATTTAATGTTGTAACTCAAACTATTTTAATAACAAGTTTTAATAATATACTGTATGTGCTTAAGGAAAACTACTGTCCAAACTCAAAGCTTGAAGACTGAAGTAACCTTAATACTTTATTAACAATTATCTTTGCCTTTGAATATTGTAGGCAAATTACTCTCATTTTTAATTGTCTTCAAAAAATGTCTTATATACATCTTAAGCCTTGGCTTGACAGGCAAAAATGTATGTATAAACAGCACAACAATCTTCTTACTCTCATTTTTGTTTTCTCTTAAGGTTTTATACAGTAGTGTAAACAATTTTAATATCATAACCCTAATATTTTGCTTACTAGATCTTCAAATATGATATTTGATACTGTCGTTTTACTTGTTTATTTGGTAACGTAATGAACACATTAATCTATACTTTTCAAAATTAACAGTGCTTTTATACAGTCGATTTATATTTACTTTATTTTTTTATACTTTTTTTCTTAGTGTTTTGTATACAATTTACTGTTCTTTTGGGACTTATGGTATAAACAAAATGTAACAAACAAAAACATTTGAGTATCCTGAAATAAAACAAATCAGTAAAGACTGTAAAGTTATTTAAACATTCTTGTTTTTTTTTTTGTTTTTTTTAAAGATTTTAATGCTTGTTTATAGTTACGTAGTAGTTTTGGCTTGGAATCATATAAGGAATAAGAGAATAATCAATTATATATGTGTGTGTGTGTGTGTGTGTGTGTGTTTGGGTGGTTTATGAGGACTTTTATTTTAGGTTACTAACTCGTATTTACAAGGGTATTATGCTATAAATGTGGTTCCCCTTCTGCCGCTCACTTCGACGTTGTGTCAAAGAAGCGACACACACTCTTGAGTGCCGAATATGCCTCTGATCTATGAAAAATGGCCAATGTTGGCAGACAGTATTTTCATACCCTGCCCCTGTACATACTGGTATAAAAGCGGGGAAATACATTGAGTTCATTCAGAAATTTTCTTCGGAGCCGATGGTTATGCACCTGTCACACACCTGTTCCTCTGATGCTTTCTGCCTGCTGTTGGATCCATGGCGCACTTCAGTGGCTTTTCTCCTTCTCTGCACGGTATTGCAGCTTGCCCCTGGGTGCTTCGACAAAGCAGAAAGCTTAAAAGAGTTTATTTAAAAGAGTGATTTTCTCTATAAAAGAGTATTTTCCTCTAAAAGAGCATTTGCCCAGCGGCGTTGAACATCCTTTTCAGGACGCGTCTTTATAAAGATGCCATTCCGCCCCTGTGAAGTTCCTAGATGCGGTAGAGTGCTCTCCGCTTCTGATGGCCACAGGCGTTGTCTCGTGAGTCTGGGCAGCGATCACACCGAGGCAGCGTTTGTGGATGGTTCATGTTCTCACTGCGAGAGCATGACCATGACAATGTTGCGGTCGCGGCTCGCTTTCAATAGGAAGCACGCCACTCCAGCCGCCCCCCGCATTGCTCATTCTTCCCACGGGATTGAGGACGATGTGGCTGGCGATGGAGGCAATCTGGGGATGGCAGCGGGTGCAGCTCCGCCGGGTATGCCAGCTTGGACCACCCGCCCCCCCAGCACGCTCGTTGACTCCCGTCCGTGCTCGAGGCAACAGCGGCTCGCCTCACAGCCAGCCTGCCTATCCTTTAGAGCTCGAGGTGGATGACCTTGCTGCTCGCCTTCGGGCCAGCAGGCTGAGGCGGACACGCAGATGACCGACATGCTTTCCCGGGCCGTCGCCAGCATGGGGCTGGACTGGAACTCTCCATCCTCCCCGGTCCCGTTTTACCCGGAAGTGCATGATGAGCTGACGTCTTCTTGGAGAGCACCCCTCTCCACTTGTCACAAAGCCACTCGCTCATCAGCTCTCGCTACCCTCGTCGGCGGAGTGGCCCATGGGTACACGACGATTCCCCAGGTGGACAGGGCTATTGCGCTCCACCTGTGCCCCCGGAACCCTACCACCTGGCGGTGTAGCCCTGTGTTCCCCTCCAAGGCCTGTAGGACGACATCTTCATTGACCACCAAAGCCTACAGCGCCGCCGGACATGGCACTTAAAGATCTGCACGGGGGTAGCCCTGATCCTGACGTGTTGCAGGAACTGCGCTCAGCGACTAACCTCACCCCTCAGAGCCACGAAGGTCACAGCGCAGTCACTCGGGCAGGCGATGGCCACACTCGTGGTACAGGAACGTCACCTTTGGCTGAACTTGGTCGAGATGCGTGAAACCGACAAGGTTCACTTCCTCAACGCCCCTATCTCCCAGTTCGGCCTTCCGTCGAGGACTTTGCCAAGCAGTTCTCTGCGGTGATAAACAGATGGAGGCCATTTCGCACATCCTGCCCCGCCACAAGCCTGCCACCATGGGCCATGCCCCGTCTGCTCGCCGAGGGCGTCCTCCTGCAGCGAAGAAACACCCTGTTCCACCTCAACCCGGGCCCAGCTCTCAGCCCTGGCGTCGAGCACCTCGCAGGAAGCAGACGCCCCCCGCCTCACGGACCCCCTCGCGGACTCGGAAGGCTCCCAGGCACTCCTGAGATGGTCGACCCAGAGACCAAGATGTTAGCTCTGTGGGCGGTACCCACATTTTCAATAACAGAGCTATTTCCTTTGTCTCTGGGTCACCTGGCCCAAAAATGCCATTCTCACGGCACTCTGCCACCAGATCTCAACAGTCCCGGCATGCTGGACGCTACCCCCCACCTTCAGCTCCATGACTGTTCCCCAGCTGGCTGGTTCTGATGAGTCTAGAGGAGCAAGGTAAGTGCTTTGAGTCTTTTCTCAGCACCAGAGCCTAAAGACGTATTACCTGCTCCGCCCTGCTGCGTAGCCCCGCTGGGTACATCAAAAAGAATCGTCCCCTTGGTGCCCCTAGCACTCAAGACGCTGCGCGCCACTCACATCCCCGGCAACCTCAATGTGGTAGCGGACGCGCTGTCACGACAACGCTTGCCCGGTGGAGAGTGGAGGATTCACCCCCAGTCAGTGCAGCTGATTTGGGAACGATTCGGCAAGGCCCAGGTAGACCTGTTTGCCACCTGAGAGACCTCCAACTGCCCGCTCTGGTATGCCCGAACAGAGCCGTACAGACGCACTGGCACACAGCTGGCCCTCGGGGCTGCGCAAGTACGCATTTCCCCCCAGTTAGCCTTCTTGCACAGGTGCTGTGCAAGGTCAGGGAGGACGAGGAACAAGTCACCCTAGTGGCTCCCTACTGGCCCACCCGGGCCTGGTTCTTGGACCTTGTTCTCCTCACAACAGCCCCTACCTGGCGAATTCCCCTGAGGAAAGACCTTCTTTCTCAGGGATGCGGCATGCTCTGGCATCCGCACCCAGACCTCTGGAACCTCCACGTCTGGCCCCTGGATGGGATATGGAAGATCTAGCTGGTCTACTTCCTGCCGTCGTAGACATGATCAACCAAGCCAGAGCCCCATCTACCAGGCAACTTTGCGCCCTGAAGTGGCACTTGTTTTCAAATTGGTGTTCTTTCCGGGCCGAAGTCCCATAGAGGTGCGCAGTTATGTCACTGCTCCTATTTCTGCAGGGGAGGCTGTCCCCTTCCACCTTGTAGGTGTATGTTGCTGCTATCGTAGCCCACCATGACGCAGTAGACGATAAGTCTTTGGGTAGGCACGACTTAATCATCAGATTCCTAAGAGGCGCCCGGAGGTTAAAACCTTCCCGGCCAGGCCTGTTCCCCTCCTGGGATCTCTCGGTGGTCCTCACAGGCCTTCAGAGACCCCCCTTTGAGCCGCTAAAATCAGTTGAACTCAGGGCCCTCTCCCTAAAGACGGTCCTGCTGATCGTGCTCGCCTCCATCAAGAGGGTCAGGGACCTGTAAGCGTTCTCTGTCAGTGACACTTGCCTGGAGTTCGGTCTGGCAGACACGTATGTGATCCTAAGACCACAACCGGGCTATGTGCCAAAGGTTTCTACTACAACCTGTAGAGACCAGGTAGTGAACCTGCAAGCGCTGCCCCGGAAGGAGGCAGCCCCAGCCCCGTCGTTGCTGTGTCCGGTATGTGCTTTGCGTACCTACTTGGACCGCATGCAGAGCTTTAGACGTTCTGAGCAGCTCTCTGTCTGCTTTGGTGAACAGCGGAAAGGGAACGCTGTCTCCAAACAGAGGCTTTCCCACTGGGTGGTGGACGCAATTTCATTGGCCTATCATACCCAGGCCGTGCCCCCCTCTGGCAGACATATGTAGAGCAGCGGGTTGGGCAACACCTAATACCTTTGCGAGATTCTAAAATCTCAGGGTTGAGTCAGAATCATCCCGTGTTTTTGCAGGTCCGAGCCGGTAGAACTCAGTACACACTGACGGACTGACCGGGTGGATCCATCAGGGAACGGATGTTACATACGTAACCTAGATGTTTATGAGGACATTTCTAGTGTCCCCGTAATTCAAATCACTTAAAAAAACATACTAAACTATGTTTTAATGAAAATATAAAAATGCAGAAAGTTTTTGTGAGGGTTTGGTTTAAGGTTAGGGAATAGAATCTATAGTTCACACAGTATAAAAATCTAGAGTTCTCATAAGGATAGCTGCACCAACATCCGATATGTATAATATAAATATATATAAAATTATAAAGGCGTTTATGTAAAATCCCCTGTAGCAGCTAGGATACATATCGGATGTTGGTGCAGCTATCCTTATATATACACTCACCTAAAGGATTATTAGGAACACCATACTAATACTGTGTTTGACCCCCTTTCGCCTTCAGATCTGCCTTAATTCTACGTGGCATTGATTCAACAAGGTGCTGAAAGCATTCTTTAGAAATGTTGGCCCATATTGATAGGATAGCATCTTGCAGTTGATGGAGATTTGTGGGATGCACATCAAGGGCACGAAGCTCCCGTTCCACCACATCCCAAAGATGCTCTATTGGGTTGAGATCTGGTGACTGTGGGGGCCATTTTAGTACAGTGAACTCATTGTCATGTTCAAGAAACCAATTTGAAATGATTCGAGCTTTGTGACATGGTGCATTATCCTGCTGGAAGTAGCCATCAGAGGATGGGTACATGGGGGCCATAAAAGGATGGACATGGTCAGAAACAATGCTCAGGTAGGCCGTGGCATTTAAACGATGCCCAATTGGCACTAAGGGGCCTAAAGTGTGCCAAGAAAACATCCCCCACACCATTACACCACCACCACCAGCCTGCACAGTGGTAACAAGGCATGATGGATCCATGTTCTCATTCTGTTTACGCCAAATTCTGACTCTACCATCTGAATGTCTCAACAGAAATCGAGACTCATCAGACCAGGCAACATTTTTCCAGTCGTCAACTGTCCAATTTTGGTGAGCTCTTGCAAATTGTAGCCTCTTTTTCCTATTTGTAGTGGAGATGAGTGGTACCCGGTGGGGTCTTCTGCTGTTGTAGCCCATCCGCCTCAAGGTTGTGCGTGTTGTGGCTTCACAAATGCTTTGCTGCATACCTCGGTTGTAACGAGTGGTTATTTCAGTCAAAGTTGCTCTTCTATCAGCTTGAATCAGTCGGCCCATTCTCCTCTGACCTCTAGCATCAACAAGGCATTTTCGCCCACAGGACTGCCGAATACTGGATGTTTTTCCCTTTTCACACCATTCTTTGTAAACCCTAGAAATGGTTGTGCGTGAAAATCCCAGTAACTGAGCAGATTGTGAAATACTCAGACCGGCCCGTCTGGCACCAACAACCATGCCACGCTCAAAATTGCTTAAATCACCTTTCCCATTCTGACATTCAGTTTGGAGTTTAGGAGATTGTCTTGACCAGGACCACACCCATAAATGCATTGAAGCAACTGTCATGTGATTGGTTGATTAGATAATTGCATTAATGAGAAATTGAACAGGTGTTCCTAATAATCCTTTAGGTGAGTGTGTATATATATATATATATATATATATATATATATATATATATATATATATGTCATCATGGTACAATTATGTACCCAAATTTAACTAGAGGTACAAAAATGTCCCCTTGAGGGTACCACCCCAGTTATAAATCTTAAACAGTACCTTTGTTCTGAGACAAATAAAAGTTCACCAAAAAAAATAAATTCTCGTAGAAATTATTCACCCTCTTGTCATTCTAAATCCATATTACTTTCTATACAAAACGAAAGGAATTTTTTTAATGAATATCCCGGCCTAACTTTTCAATACAATGGCAGTTGATAGTGATTCATTTTACAGCTCACAAAAGGACCTAAAAGTAGTTCATGTGACTACTGTGTCATATTCCAAGCCTTCTAAAAGCATATATAATACATTTTTGTTGTGAAAATGTTTATGGGTCAATGACATGACATGTATTTTTTTGTGTCCAAATTCATTATTTTCCTAATAAGAATTTGAATAAATACATGTCATATATCAAATGGATCTACAACATCTCCTTTATAAGAAACCATTTTCATTTTATTGAAATTTAATAGATTTTTTGAGTTTTGGTGTTTGAAAGACCAAAAATGTCAGGTAGTGCGACCGTCCGAACGTACAAGCAGAGAACAAAACTGAGATATAAATGTTCATTTTCTCAATAAAATTCTTAATCAAATATTTTGGCATGATTTTATGTTAAATTCCTTATAAATGAGGGGAAATAGTGTATCGGTCCTATTTCAAAACTATTCTATTACTTAAAAAACTTTTGTCCGAAAATTTACTTCTACTAATGTCAGGGAGGAGGGCGACCGACATAAAAATGCAATTTTATGCAATGTTCCTTTAAGAAAACCATGTGACAGCATATGACATCACACAGAAGACTCCAGAGGACCCCTTTGATGCAGTAACAAGGTTAGTCACCCTCCCATAAATATTAGATAATTTGCCATTTTTGAGTAATGATGAGGTTGATTCAACTTATCATGTCAGGTGGTATGACCCCTGGAAAACTTTGAAAATGTGTTGTTATTATAAAAATGTTTATTTGATTTAAAAAATGTATGTAAAACCTTGAGCACATGGTCAAACATTTGTATAGGCATCCAAGTTAATGCCTGTTAGATTCGAATTGAGTTTGAAATGTCAGGTGGTGCGACCAATATGTCAGGTGCCGCGACCAGAGTTACAGTTAAACCAACTTAAAAAGTCATGTTAATTCATGTTTTTGAATAT
Organism: Moxostoma hubbsi; assembly: GCA_032164185.1. Lineage (NCBI taxonomy): Eukaryota > Metazoa > Chordata > Actinopteri > Cypriniformes > Catostomidae > Moxostoma > Moxostoma hubbsi. The sequence continues at coordinate 68,604,897 of JAVLUX010000001.1, forward strand.
ATTAAATACATTTGAATAAATATATAAAGCTTTTAAGCTGTTTAAAGGTGCATTCTACATATGTATATATATTTTTTTTTATTTTATTATGGTATGAGTGACAATTTAAAGAGCACATTGTCCATCTTAAAGTCCTATTCTTCAAGAATATAGGACTGTATAATCAACATTGATACTAAAACAATTGCATCTTTAAATTAATCTATTTTAATTTGTTTTTGTAGATGCCATTATCAAGCAAGGAGAAAACAGCACGACATAGAGCTCGTTTAAAAAGTGATCCAGTTGCAAGGGCAGAGTACCTTGCCAAAAGAAAAGCAAGTTATTGTGTTCATTATGTATATCTAGATACATTACAACTTAGGTTAATATGGTGTTCTGGTATTTTTTTTGTGGTAATTACAGTTATTACATGTTAATAATACATACTTGATAGCAGTGTCATACAGCATTACAGAAAAGCAGAGTTATTAGTCATGAATTCGAATAATTAAAAAAACATTACCCATTCTATTAAATATTTAAACTAAAATAATTTATTTTACAAATGCTATAGTACAGGTGAAACACAACAAATTTGAATATCGTGCAAAAGTTAATTTATTTCAGTAATTCAAGTTAAAAGGTGAAACTAATATATTATATAGACTCATGTGGCATGGTGGAGGGCGGGACCGGCGCGTGATTACGCACGCCCGGTCCCGTATTAGGCTAATTAAGCCGTCAAGAGGGATAAAGGCCACTCGCAGACGACGTCCTTGCCCACGAATTTGATCTGTGTTACATTGGTGCCGAAAGCCCGGGAAGGAAGAGGCGAGAAACCGGCTTGACAAATAAACTAAAGGTTTAATGTAAAACTCAAAAGACAAACGCATAAGATAACGGACATGTCCGTAATTGAGCTCTCTCTCGATCGCCGTCTGCGAGTGGCCTTTATCTCTCTTGACGGCTTAATTAGCCTAATACGGGACCGGGCGTGCGTAATCACGCGCCGGTCCCGCCCTCCACCATGCCACAACTCATTACATGCAAAGTTAGATATTTCAAGCCTTTATTTGTTATAATTGTGATAATTATGGCTTACAGCTTAAGAAAATTCAAAATTAGAATATTGTGAAAAGGTTTTCATAGCTTGAAATATCTCACTTTGCATGTAATGAGTCTATATAATATATTAGTTTCAATTTGAATTACTGAAATAAATGAACTTTTGCACGATACTCTAATTTTCAAATTTTTTTTTTTTTTTCTTGACTTACTGTTACTACTGAATCTATTGAACAGTAGATTGAATTCTGCCCTTAATGTTTCTGGGCCCAATATTTGCACTGATTTACTGATTCATGATATGACATTTTATAAAAGATGTTCTCGTTTTTGAAATGTGTTCCCGGAGATGTTTTCAATTTCTAGATTTATAGAAGCGATGATCAAATGTTTTTTTTTTTTTTTATCTTGACTTACTGTAACTACTGAATCTAATTGCATGAGCAGTAGATTGAATTCTGCCCTTAATGTTTCTGGGCCCAATATTTGCACTAATTCACTGTTCCATATAAAAGATGTTCTCATTTATTAAACGTGTTCCTTGACGTTTCAAAGTTATATTTTTAAAGAAGCGATGATCAAATGTTATAACATGCAGTATTGTTTTGCACTTTCTTGTTAATGAAATTTAATTATATGATTGAGATACAGTATAAATTGGTCAGAGGATTAAAAAAAAAAAAAGCCAATTGAAACCTGAATAAAATTTATTGACATATCTTTCTTTTTATTTTGTGAATATCAATCATTATTGATCAAAACGTCAGGTGGTGGGACCGGTCATGGTCAGGTGGTGCAACCAGCAAAATTACATTTAAATGTATCAATTCCCACTGCAATCGCAAAATGAATTAAGAAATATAACTGTAAACCTTTATATAACGTATACAAATCATTTTTACAGTTAAAAACAAAACATAAAAAGTCCTTATGGAAAAATGGGTGTTTGAACACACAGAAAAGCAGCCGTTTATATGATTTGGAATAAAAGGGCAATAAATAAAGAAATAGAAAGGGAATTTACCATGTGATATGCATTTTAGACACTACAGTGATTCATATTTACAAGTCTCAGTAGTGCTAAGTACATTAAATGTATATTATTTTAAATTAATATATGGTCGCACCACCTGACATTTTCTGGGTGGTAAAATCAGAAATCTTGTTTAATAATTAATTAATGCTGCCTAAAATGCTGCAAAACCAATAATTTTTTTGGACATAAAAATGCATTTTAAAACTGTTTTGCTTAAAATATTTTTTTTTTCATCTTGAAAATCTTATTTGTCATTTAACCATATGCCATGAGCGCTATGACAGAAGTTCATTCACAGTGGCACACATTCATATGATATTTCAATGATAAACTACTCGCATGAACACCTAAGCTACTGTAAACAAGCTTCTGCCATGGTTTACATTTAATTAAGCTCAACAAGTTTGAAAAATCACTTACAACAAAATACACCATCATTAAAACTAATGTGCAGAATATCAGAGGACTTCAAGCTAGTGGCAAAACATCTTTATTATGCAAGATAATAAAGTGTATGGATAGTTGTTGTTTTTTTAATTCTTGCACATTTGCACTGAGATAGTATTTACACTCCCTGATTTTAATCAATGTACAGCCTTAGTACTAAGTAACTGATAAATTCTAAGGAATTGTAAACAAACACCAAAATAGGAGAATATATAGCTCTATCTAGTGGCCATCCACTTAAACTCAAATGACTGATCTTTCTGTCATTTGTCTGATGGCCCAGTAGTTTAGACCTTTACTTGCCCTGGTGACATTTTCAATGGAAAAAAAAATTACTTTCTTTTTCCAGTAACATTTAGAAATGAAGTGTATATTTTGGTGTGTAGTTGGACAGGACTTAGATTGATGTCTTTCGCCATTCTGTCACATCTCGCTGTTTTGATGCAAGAACACATCAAGGGTGAAGAATCCTTAACTCTTCTGAACATCCACAGCTTTATGGATGAAATATATTATTAAACTTTTAAAAACTTATAAATCTGTTTCTGGACATTTTATAGCTAAAAATAAAAGGTTTTAAAATGCACAGTAAATGCTGTCACTTTACTGAAGATTTCATAGACTTCATAGACTTCCCTAGTCTTTGTTATTGCTCACACACTTCACACTTAGACATTCACACTCTATCTTTCATTTACTGACAAACACAAACTCAATCATTTTTGTGTTTTAAGACACTGAGGAAAAATCAAGGCCTGTAAAATGTGTCCAAAAAGTGTGTTATCCTTCAAAATATATCCAGTTCGAATCTTAAGGTATTAGGATTTCCTTAAAGGAATAGTTCACCCAAAAATGTTCTCATCATTTACTCACCCTCATGCCATACAAGGTGTGTGTATGACTTTCTTTCTTCACAGAACACAAATTATGATTTTTAGAAGAATATTTCAGCTCTGTAGGTCCACGAAGTGAAGGTCCAGTGAAATAATGTCTGCTTAAGCAAAACACAAGGTGTGTGTAAGAAATAGATCAATATTGAAAACTTTTTTTACTAAAAATGTTTGCTTCCAGTCAGCTTATTCCAGAGTTTGTACGTTGACAAGGGTGGAGTTAATCATTATTAGCAGCTGTTTCTATTGACCGTGGTACTTTTTTTGACACAAAAGGAGTTTATGCAGCGGTCTGAGCAAAGAGCTCAGTCTGAAGCATCTCCTCCATTCACTTCAATTCAAACAGATTCAAACAGCTCTGCACTGTTCCAAGATGGTGCCACAGTTGACGTATTCAAACCAGCTGAATAAGGCATGAATAAGGTATGATTCTCTATGCTTCTTTGTTGTAAACACCACTTTTTTTCCGTATTTCACACGTCAGTTCTTGCGTGAACTTGCCAACGTGCTTGACCTTGACTCACGCAAATGTTTTTGTAAAAATTAAAGCTTTAAATATTGATCCAGTTCTTACAAAAACCTAGCGTTTCGCTTCAGAAGACATTAATTAATCCAAAGGAGTCGAATGGATTACTTTTATGCTGACTTTATGTGCTTTTTTGAGCTTCAAAAATGTGGCACCCATTCACTTGCATTTTATGGATCTCCAGAGCTTACATATTCTTCCAAAAATCTTCATTTGTGTTCTGCAGAAGAAAGAAAGACATACACATCAGGAATGGTATAAAGTAAATTATGAGAGAATTTTCATTTTTCAGTGAACAAGAGACAGTGAAAATAGTAAAAAGCACTCAACTGTAATTTTACATGGTTTGCCGAAGGCTCAATTTGGATAAAATTAGCAATAAATCTCTTCCTTTACAAAGTGACTATTTTGGCTCAAAATCAGTCATGTCGACCTTTCTTTTGAAATCACTTTTTAGTATTTATGGTCAATTCAGAAAAGAAAACATTTTGACTTCTTAAAGCTGATGTGTGACTTTTTTTTCTTTCTTGTATTCCATGTTAGTGTTGCTTCAACTAAATATGCAATTAATTTGTAGGTTGATTTCACCTAAAAGTGTAACACTGTGGCACTATCAAAACATTTCTCTCTTTGTTTGACTCATCCAGTCAAACACAGCAACACTGGCTCAACCAAAAGTTTGAATTATGGATGGTACTATCTGTTTGTACAACCAATTGAAGATTGGGGGAGTTTTCTGGATTTTATTTGAAAACAGTGACTATTTTGCAATGATTTTGGTGGTGCTATCCAGTTTGTGATGATTCTGATTAGTACTGGACTTTTCTTTGGTTCCGGCAGGGGCATAGACCCCCCCAATATTCATCAAAGGAAAGATTGGTAAACCCCCAAATGTTCAATCCAAATCTACGCCCTTAGGTTCCGGTCTCTATAAGAAGCAATTTGACAATCATTCGAGTGTTCGTTCTTGTAAACATGAGTTCAACTTGTGCAGTAGTTGGCTATCATAACTTTATGATATCAACGTCCCTAACCTCAGGCCATATTTTCATGTAATCTGCCAACCCAGGTGAGGCACTGACAAAAAATGGTCATTGCGACTGTAAAGTTTTGCCACTGTGGAGCCATGTTTTTTTTATTTGGCAATTAAAAAAAAAAAAAAATACATCACATTATCCGCTAAAAACACACCTAAACTTAAAATCGCTGCGCTCATGGCACAAGATGCTGAAAAAGCAGTGTAACTGTCCATCTTACATGTTTTCAGAGCAAAACTATTACAGAATGAAGCAGACAGATGCAAAAATGTGTCCTAAATCATGAACATTTTGCTGTTGGATTCAGAATTTTGGGAATGGGAAGCATAACTATTTTTACACTACCCCAACAAACACCAAAAACAGGGTTAGCAATTGATCCAACAAAACCCAAATGTTTGTGGTGCATGTTGGGGCAGTGAGAATTTGTCTTAAAGCTGGTCGCACACCAGATGAGAAGCACCAAAACACACAGGAAGTATTGATGTGGTGCAGATGGCAGTTCAAAGTTGTGAATCTAGTCACCACCATACACAAGTTATGAAGGCTTTTGGTCTTCATCAAGAATGAACAAAGTATTGTTGATGAGTTTGCAGGTTAGTTAATGAAACTGGTACAACTGCGCAAATTGAATGATTAGAAATGTCGACATTTATTATGCATTTTCTCTGAATGTAGCCTTAAAAAGGTTTCATTCAAGCTGTCAAACCATAAAAAGACATACTTGTAATTAAAAATATGTTGTGTAGGGCAGATAAGAAAGATACTTATACACAATATATTATCCAGTGATGGCTAAAGTAAATAATTTATGTCCTTTGATAATGATTTGGGTTTGAATTTAATGGAAAAATATAGCCGCAAGTGGCAATTATCAATGTACCAAGCACATATTATTCACAGTAGTGTCATATTTGATTTTTGATGGGATTATAATGAAAGTGTGAGGGACAGACATATAGTCTCTTCAATGGGTTGTACTGTTGTTTAAAGTGTTTTAATTCATTCTGAGAACAAAACATTGAAAAAAGATTTTTAAAAATCTGTAGATGATAAACTCCACAAAGCACAAGTTGTGACAATTAGATGTGATCTGAGACCTTTACATGACTTCATACAGTGCATGCAGTTCAGGAGACTGTGAGTCTATACTTCAGCCTCATTGTAATTTTCATCAAAAATCAAATGCATTGCTACTGTGAATTAGATCTATGGCTCATACAGGCTATAAATTCATCAGATTGTAGAGTGCTGGACTATTGTATTCAACTGTTCACAGTTAAATTTTATTTTAAAGTTATAATGCTCCCTAGCATTTGAAATTTTTCATGTGACCTTAGAATGTTCTGTAACTGTCCATGTGTTTAATGTTTTGTTTGTTTTGTTTGAATAATGCACTCACAAGATACAGACCAATTAGAGGGTCTGTAGATGATGTATACTAAATTTCATGTGAATCAGGCAAACGGCCAAGGACGAGTTTGAAAAAGTATGTTGTTAAAAAAAATGAAGTGGTACAAAAGTTTTTTGCCATAAAAGAAATCAATGTGACCATATTTGCCATCAGATTTGGAAAATGCAAATTTGCTTATTATAGCACCACCATGTGGTCGATTCCCACAAAAATGTATATACAGCTTCATGTACAGACCCTGCTTGTGTATAATAAGTGGCATGCCCATCCGCCATTGCCAATTTGAGATATTATGTGCTGAAATTTTATTGGCTATTGGGATCCATTTTTGTTGATTTGTTGAACTGATATTTCAAGAATATATTACTTGAACCAAAGAAGGTGCATAGTACACTTTTACTTTGTCCATCAAATGGCTCTGGAGTTATGACATTTTTTTAGTTTTATTACCCCCTCTAGGTAAAACTGTGTAACTTTGCATTGAGAAGAACTGCGTTCAACCAGAAGAACTGTGTCGCTAATATCTTCGGACATATCAAAATTCTTTTGACAAGTTTTTGTCAGGATGGTCTGTAGATGATGTATACCAATTTTTGTGCGAATCCGAAAAACGGCCTAGGAGGACTTTGAAAAAGTACGTTTTTCCAAAAATTCTAAATAGTGGAACATTTTTATAGACTTAAATGAAATCAGAGAAATACATTTTGTTTGTCTTGACTCGAGGAATCAGAAGAAAAAATTGTATTCTAGCCCTTACGGTTGCGGAGATATAAGTGAAAAAATGCAAAGGTGCTTTTTATAGCACCACCTAGGGTCAGATGGGAGTGTGTGTCAGGGTATTATGCGTGTGCTAGTGTGCAGATCTCTGACATCCAGACACTTTTAGGGCAGAAAAAAAGAATAAGAAGAAAATCTTAACAAATACAATAGGGTTCCAGCACCTTTGGTGCTTGGCCTTCCCTATGAGTGGTGCTCCATGGGGCTGCAGAATTTAAAGCAGCCTCCAGAGTCATAACTGTATGCATAAATTCACAGAAAACAATTGTTGTCAAATTTTAGAATGCGCTGTGTTGTCGAGAATGGTATGCAGACAGAGTTCTAAAAAGAGGCGGGGTATCCAAAATGCCAGCAAAGACATAGGGACCCACTGCCCTAACCCTTTCCCTAACTCTAACCCTGTGTGGAGGTGTCACCCCCTTTTAAAGGTAGCGCAACCCACTTTTGGAGTAACCCCACCTCTTTTGGAGATTCCGCCTCCGTAGACCTTATTCGCGCTAGCATTTAATTGATTTTTGATGGGAATGACAATGAGGCTGTGAGGGAAAGACTTGCCATCTCTTCAATGGGCTGTACTGTAGTTTAAAGTGTTTTTGGATTGTTCCGCAAACAAAACATTGATAAAATATCTGTACAAGAGCATTCGGTATACAAAGAACACCAGACAACATGAGTTGTGGAAAATCAGATCTGATCGAGGAGCTTTTTACAGCTTTATACCGTTCGTGCCATTAAAGAGACTGAAAGTCTCCCTCACAGCCTTGTTGTCATTCCTATTAAAAAAAAAAAAAGATGGGGCTAATGTGAATAAGGTCTATTTGGAGATATCTGGCCTACACAAGTCGATATAGCTGTAAGCTGGAGATCTCCAAATGGGGCCGGAATCTCCAAAAAAAAGGGTGTGTTTTCTCCAGACGGGGCTTAGTTACTCCAGATGTGGTCAACTCCTCCGCAGATGGAAAGGGTTAGGTAAGTGGCTCTCTATATCATTGCTGGCTATTTGGAGCCTCCGCCCCTAATGCACTTGCGCTTTAGCTATAGGCCTACAATCTGAGGAAATTGTGTTTTTAGTGTAATATGAGGTAAAAAAGCACAATTTATAATACCAGCATTGTCAGATTTTACTGCTGATTTGAAATATGTTCTTTGATCGTATCTTGACCAACCGTTTTTGAGGTTTCGGTCTCCTCCCATTCAAGTAGGCTAGATAAGAGTTGCACTGTCATGACTGGACATAGCCTCTGAGAGCATTCCAAAATGTGTGACAGTGGACTGACTTGCTAAAAAGACTTTGGTACTAGTCTCTAAAAAGACTGCTATTAACATCACTTCCAGTTTATTTGTAGCTTATGTGCCTTTCAAGTAGATTCGGAAATATCATAATAATGAGTTTAGAGCACATGAATGACCCAGCAATGACATTCTTATGAGTGGGAAACTCTGATGATACCCAAGTTGGGACTTTGGAAGGGGTGTATCGACAGGAAAGATGATAGAAACAAATGATTTTGAAAATTATTTCAACTTCTATAATTTATTTCAAAATATTATTTGAGGAGCTATGACATCATTTGGAACTGTCAGTGTTTAAAAAGTGGAGGTAAAAATGAAACCTTTTAAATAAGACATTAATCCGGCAACATTTCTGGGACTACTCAACCTGTATAAATTCCCACTCACTGCGGTGGAGCGTCAATGTAATTTTATTATTGGGAATTATTTCAAAAATTTCTGTTACACAATCCAAATATATGGCACTTAGCAGTGGTCAAAAAGGATTTTCACAGAGATGTGGATTCGGACGGTAATTAAATTACCACACAACCTTGTTGTGTTTGTCAAAAAACTGTAGGTAATTTTCTTGTGCAAGGTAGGAGAAACACAGACATTTCAGATTCAGGTAGCAATAAAATCACTGAATACCACCTGTAGGCCTAAATGCTGGAATTACCTCACACCCCCATTTTAAATAATTGCCGTCCGAATATTGCTTTAGATAGATACATGTAATTAACTTAAGTTTATTCACCGGTACAACAGAAAACAAGCTTTTGCCAACTTGCATTGTGTACTTGTTGAATTCGGCTTCTTCCTTATTTTGTTTTCCGCTTGAATGTGTGACATGTGTTAACGAATGCCCAACTCAGATGTAGTAGCTTTCCAGGTCCACTTGAAGGAATACCGCCACATAAAAAACCCCGCGAATCTAGAGTGTTGCATTGTGGGATAAAAAAGAGTCACACTATCACTGCCATAGGATATAGCAAAAGTAGTAACAGAATTGGTCGAGACGAGCACAGCCACGATTTCAGCATGAACCGCTGCATTGGCTAATACAGTTGGTCTGCAATCTGCATACTTTTCAAAAACAGTACAAGTAATATGCTACTCCGAACATATCCTCGTTGTACGCCGTCCTCTGCGTATTAACAATGTAATTACGAGTAAATAAGGTTGTTAATAGTATTATCGAACAGCACTGTACAACTGATCTTTCATAGAATGATAATGCTATTAAGTATTAAGCGACTAATAACTCGAATACCGTAAATGAATAAAAAACTATGAATCTTGCACACAAACGTATTCATCAGCGAGCGAATATCTTTTAAGACGCGGTGAAGTTTAACGACGTTACATTCAATTAAAATATAAGCCGCTATCAACAAAAATAGATGCGAATGCATCGGTAAAATTCATTTGTCCGTATTTATCCGTCGATTAAAACGCATGCTTTGTGTGCCAACTTGGGATTCCAGATAGATCGACTCCCCCACGTGGAACCGACCAATCCGATGATGTGCTGAAACCGCGGGGTCGCCAGAGGGGGAATCGACGACCTAAACAACACGGGCCGAAGCGGTGGTAAGTCGCAGTTTACGAATCAAATGTGTTTTACTGTAATGTTTATATCGTAGCTGTAAAAAGCGACGTACAAATCCGGGAAATGTTATCAGGATTGTTTAGGGGGTTTTCTATAAGATTTAATCTTTGAAAATACTTTCTTCGGAAGCGTTCGAGAGTTTGTTGCGTTCGACTCGCGGTAGTTTGAATGGATATATTCACATGCACGTACTCAAAAGTGTGGGCAGCGTTATTTTTAATAGAAAAGACTAGAAATGCATTAAAAAATAATTGCTGCCTTTTTCAGAATTTAAAAGCTGTGTATAACTTCCGAATGTTATAAATAAATTTATACATAGCTGGCGTTATAATTTTTTATTTCTCGAAAGTATGTGCCTACTGCAAGAATGAATGTTCACGAATAACAATTTAAGACCACAGTTAAGATCATTTGCGGTTATAGCGATTCGGGGTGTTTTTCTGCTTTTTAAAGACAACAAAGCAATTACAGTACTAAAAAGTGTTACATTTCTTAGTCCTGATTTGTGAAATCAGATAACACCACGTACGATACCTAAATCTACCGATTTTATCCTTTAATGCGTATAAAAACAAGACGCTATATACCAGGAAAGTGAAACCAACCTTAAATTAATCTGGCTGATTTGTGTTTTTTTTCCCAACAAACCTTTTTTTGTCTGTTTGCAAGTCGTTAAATCAGCAAGGTTGTAAATGTGCGTTTTTACGAATAATTACTATTATCGTTTTACATATTATGAATGATAAAAAAAGATTGAAAAAAAACAATGATACCATCTTGTCTTATTCAAAAACTTGTAAATGTAATGTAAACACAAAAAATATAAAGATTTTCCCAAACACTGTCTTGTTACCTTAACGTGTTTCAACGGGTATTTTGTTAAATAAAAGGGGGGGGGGGGAATCATATTCACATTTTTCAGCTATCAATATAGCAGAAAGGTCAAACAACGAAAAATAGCACGTTTCGAAGAAATAGACTTTCGTCTCTTTGTGTCCCGTCCTGTATCCCACCGTGCAATGGGAAGGAATGGCTGCTGAGGGGGAAGCCGCTCTCGCTTCATTGGTCCGAGCAGCTGTTTCCGCCCTTTAACTTTTCGCGGTAAAATCTGGAGTCCACGGAAGGCAAAATTTAACATTCTGAAACGTCAGGAAATTCTAAACGGTGCTTTTTTAATAGTACAATTAGAAATATTTATCCAGACCTAAGGACGTCATCATCTGAGTATACTTTCGCTGATGAAGAAAATTTTTTTGGTCTGATGCTTTTCTTTTAAAGTGTTTTTTCTTCTTTCCTTGAACGAATGAAAACAAATTTAATGCTTAAATTGATTCCTAACATTCGAGTCCTAAGAGTTGTCATTATATAATTAATACAGTATTTGTGTATTATTGTTGGGACGCTTTATTGTAATTTTCAGACTAATGTCTTTCAATTTAACTCAAGAATGTAGAGGTTGGAGAGAATGAGAAACACAATCACAGGGAGCTGCTAGCCAGGCACAATGGCTTACTGAAGACCACATTAAGTGAAGAGGAGCAGATCTGCTCAAGTTCTTTTGTTTTCCAGGTAATTAAATTTTTTTACTTTACACTGACTACTGTAAGTAGGGCTGGATATTGATACAGATTCAATTCAGATTTTCAGTTAGAAATCAATTCAAATGGGTTTGTTTCAGTTATAATATTCATTGTGCTTACATGATATAAATTATCTCCCATCTAATGCACTTAATTAACTTGGTACATTACAAAAATGTGAATTTTACTTATTATATTTTATTAGTTATTCATCATTTTGGTTACATTTCAGCTAAAATGAACATATCTATGTATTCAATAAATATTATATTGCATTATATTAGATTTGTTACATGTTTATTGATTTGTTGAGCACATGCTAAAAAACAGCACTATCTCTTTAGGACATTGGCTAATCATAGATATTTATAGTTGCATTGCATAAAATTTGGTTACAAATGCTAGTGATTTCCTATCATTTCAGTAGAGGGTTGTGCATACAATAAAAAATAGATTTTGGGATTTAAGAAACAATATTGAGATTGTTCAAATGAAGATCGCAATGCATTTTACCCAGTCTCAGCTGTAACCTTTTATTTAAACCTCAGTAATATTTTCCCCATTAAAAAAGGTTTACTTCTAAAGAAATTAATTGTAATTTTGAAATATATGTATAAAATCTTGTCCACTCACATAAGACGAGGACTCTCGTAATATCAGTAATCTTATAAAAGCTGATTATTCTACATGGGACAGGGGTGCCCTCATGGCTGCTATTTGTGCTTCACATGACCATCTGAATACTACTCACTTAATCTCAGTACCCATTTTGTTATTAGACACTTTAACTCTTGGATTAAATTAATCATGGATGATTGTGAATAGAGAATTTCTACAATGGCATCTGCAACTGAAAACTATTGATTTTTGAATTATGCTGCATCCACACCACTAAGTGTCACTGTAAGTCCAAGATGATACCAGCAATAAGTTAAAGGTACACTCAGTAATTTATTGAGTAATTATAAAACTTAGTTTTAATTTTGTGTTTCAATGAGTGTCAAATGAAAATGCAGAGGGAAATAGTTGCCAGACAATATACTTTATGTTGTTTAAGGATTGTATCATTTAAACCAGGGAAGAGCAAATATTGTAATGAATTGGAGCATTTGTTGAGACATGACAGATATAGGGGGGAAATTACTTTTGAGTTATGTGTCTGCATGGTGTGTTTTTTCAGGTGTTGCAGTTTACCAGCTGTTGGACTAAATTAAACGTGGATCTGTCAACTTAAACAAAGTTGGAAGAAAAAACGCTACAAGCTTCTACAGGAGGCCTTCAACAAGGTGCAAATTAAGAAAGCCAGTTTTTATAGATTCATGAGATACTACTCCAGATTAGTTGAACTTTATGTGTAAATAAATGTATCAAAAATATTCTTATTCGATGGTGATGATAATGACGTGTTATTTACCACATTTACATGCACTTAATAAAACAGTTTAGTCTAGGAAAAAATTCAACATTTCTGGGAGTACAGTGGAAAAAGCACATACACTATAAAATACACCCATTTTATACACACCAATTTAAAATATTACTACTTTCACACACAGCAACAACTCTGGAATATCTGGAAATAAAATGAAGCATTGGAGGATAAAAAGTGTTTTTATCCTCCATTGCTTCAAGTGTTCCTCAGATTCCATGTTTGTTATTTACACAAGCGTTGCAGGAAAATTACATTGCTGTGGAAAATGTTGCTTACTGACCCATGACGCAAGAATTCAGGAGTAAAGAGAAAGCTGCAAATTCAGTGTATGTAAACTGGAATGCCACATTCCAGCCTTAAGTAGCTTTCTTGCAATAGATGGCTGTACATGTAAATGAGTTAATTGTCAAAATAGGTTTCTTCCTCCTCTTAAAGGAACTGGAGGTGAAATTGTTGGTGAACAGAGACAACCTGAAAACATCAGATTTGCTTACATGGTTTACAGTGTTTATGAGTACAGTTCTGTGGGGCATAAGTACGATCCTCAGGAGGCTTGTGGTGAACAGAAAGAAGTTTCATTAATGTCAAGCCTTGAGTTTGAAACATGAATTTGTCTCTGTTTTTGGGTTGCTTATTTTATTTTTATTTCCTTTAGCACAATGAAAAACTACATTTGCTTGTCACGTTTGCTGACTTTTTTCTTTATTTTATTGATAGCAAAGGAGGAGAAACATACTACAGGCCTCTACATCGTTGCAGATACAAAGACTCCAACCCAGAACATGACAAAAGCTAAGAAGGAAAGAGATGCTGAATCCTTGTATTCTTCCTCCTGCAGCCCAGCCATAGTGCATTTCATCAGAAAGTATTGTCCACCTACCACAACTGATGCTTGCTTAAAAAGGCTCAGACTAGTATTAGGCCAGAGATACCTAGAAGACATAGCAGCCATTTGCAGTCAGGCACCATACTGCCTTTATTTATATCATGGAGTGGAGCTTGAGGACAAGAAGGAGGCTACTGTGGTCTTGCTGGGATTCTTTGACAGAGCTACAGGGGAAAAAAAGATCAGACTGCTTGATGTCTTTCACCCTAAAGAAGAGACTGCTAATGCCATCTGTGGCTGCATTGCAGATATCCTGGAGAAGTTCAAAATACCTTTAATAAACATGGCCATCATTTATTCAAATTTCCCAGATCATGAATATCTTCCCTCAAGTTTGAAGAAGTTTAAATCTGATATTGTGTCTTTATGTGGGCTTACAGATTTGGCAGGACAAGTGTGTCATAGTGGTGTCATAGCAATGGAGTTTTCAGAGCTGATTCAGAATCTCATCACAGAGATCTACAAACACTTTCCATCTTTCCCAGATGCTCTAAAAAGTGTGATTGAAGATGTTGAGGGGTCATACTTGAATGAACTCTTAACATCTGATTGCTCTCTCTTCTGGAGAATAATCCACAAAATGACTATTGCTTGGTCGGACATTGAGAAATACTTTGGATGTCAGGAAAACAGTATAGATGTACAAGCAATCTGTCTTCTTCTTAGGGACCCTAAAGTAAGACTGAATGTCCTGTTTCTTAGCTATGCTTTGCAGCCGCTTTGTAATTTTCAGGAGAATTTTAACCAAGGGGTCAGTGTGACACAACTCCTCCAAGATGCTTCTCGGTTACTGAAATCCTACACAAAGAGCTTCCTCAGACCTGGAGCAGCAGAGTATTTTCTACGGAGAGGGAAGGCCTCCCTTGTGAAAGAGACAGTGGGACATTTACCTAGAGGAGAGGTTGATGTTGGCAAGCAGGCAGCTGATTTTCTTCAGCAGAATGCCACAAAGCTGACCGACTACTTGGAGAACTTCCATAGGTCCATCATCTCTTTCTACACGACTGTTACTCTTAGTATTGTCAAACGTTTACCCTTTCCAGACTCCACACTGAGAAACTTGTCTTTAGTGTTGAGTCCAGGGAACAAACTTGAGGTGACTGGGAAAGTAGTCCAAGATTTAGGTGTCTGTTTCGGAGTTTGCTCAAGCCCTGAGAATGTCAGCTTGCTGACAGATGAGTTTTTGGAGTACCAATTAATTGATGGGGGTGACATGCACTCAGACAACCAGTCGATGGAGCAGTACTGGAAGAGTGAGCTGAGGATTATGGGAAGGACATCCAGTTTTGGGAAATTAATCCTTAGCCTGTTGGCCATGCCGAGATCATTAAAAAAAGAGATAATTTTTGAGCAGGTGAGTCACTTAAGTATGCAGCTTTATTGCTTTTGGAAACATTGCCCACAAAGCATGTTTTCTCAAACCACTTTTAGAAGAATGTTAGGCTTGCTGTTGATTTCCACAGACAATTACTTTGACTCATCCCTTAGTTTGAAAAAACAAACAAAAATTGTGTTAAAGCCCAAAATATACTTCAGTTTTTATGCGAATGCTAAGGTGTGTGTACAGTCATGCTCAGCCTTCCAGAGTATACTCCATTTGAGAGTGTGCGTTATCACAGGCAGTCGATGTATGCACACTGCAACTGCCATGTGATACTGCACTTTCTCTTCAAGAGTTTAGATACATAAAGTTATCTTAATAGTCTTTCAGACTCATATCAAGTCAAGCTTTATTTTAAGCCCAAGGGCCAATTTTATGTGGAGCATAAAATGTTTAACAAATACAGATATTTTCGGTCATTAATACACACACATTTTATTAATGTGCACATCCACAGTTGTTTTCACCATGGTCTCCTGTTGTTCACCAGTGTTTATGTTGTCTTCTAGCACTGTTTTGTGAAAGCAACTGCCCAAGATTGAGTAAAGCCAACTTGTGGACCCACTCATTACTGAAAACTATTCCAGGCGCATGTGCAGACAATGTGTACAGAAGATGCGTGGGTCTGCATGCCCTGTTGATGACGAAATTTAAGTCAGTTTCGCTTCAGTGTGCATAAAAGCGAAGTATATTTTAGGCTACAATTATGCATTTACAATAAAAGTTTATGGGGCAAGGAATTGCAACATTATAAATGTTAAAATACTAAAAATAAAATAGTATAGTGAAAAAAAAAAAAACGTTTTTTCTTACTGAGGGTTGTGTCCAGTCAACATTACATCACATATGCTGTCGATAGAGTTATGCCTCCTACACACTACATGACTTTCAAAGATGTTGGATCGTGGTACCGTTCATATTACACAACTGTCTATCTTGTCATGGAAGTCGTTTTCAAATTACACAAGGAATTGGCGACAGGGACATTACAAAACTTTTCACAATTCACAAATCCCCGACGACTCTGCCTGAACTCCAAATTACGTTTTAAAACAGAGTACACGCGAGAAGTGATACAAGATAAGAAGACAAATGCGTGATCATATTTTATGCATTTCAGAATATGATGTGTGTTTTTAATTGGCTGAAGGCATCATATATTTTATAGGTTACAATATGAAAAAGTACCTCCTACTGTAGGTCAACACTGCAGTTGTATTCATTCAAAACATATTTCACATTGCACAATTTGGAATCGCAGACAGGTCCAGATTTTTTATATTCTAGATATCTCGCTGCCATCAGCGACACATCGGCACTTCTCTCAGATAACGTCTTTGATAGTTTATACATTTCGTTCGTCGCTCACAGGTTTTTTCCGATTTGCCTACAATTTCAGGCTTTTGTCGGCGGTCTCAACAAAACTGTCAGCAAGCGAAAATCGAGCTTAAAATCGTGTAGTGTAAACTCGTCATTAAAGGAATGTTCCGGGTTCAATCATAACATTTGTGGCATAATTTTGCTTGCTACAAAAATTAATTTCAACTCGGCCATACTTTTCTTTTTAAAAAAAGCAAATATTGAGGTTACAGAAAGGCACTTACAATGGAAGTGAATGTGGTCAGTATTTGGAGCGTTTAAACACAGAAATGTTACGCTTATAATTCTATAAAAGCACTTGCGTTAATTCTCCTGATAAAACTTGTGTATTATTTGAGCCGTAAAGTTGTTTAAATCGTAATTTTTCCAGTCATTTTAGGGTCTTAAGGTATGTTGACTTTACATCATCATGGTAACGAAGTTGTAAAATTTACTATAACTTTACACAGAAAAGGTTATTAAGTGATTTTATCACACTAAAAGCATGTTCACACGCATATCTTTTATGTCTTGTGGCTATAATTTTGAAACAGAGAGCATTTTAACGTTATTGTAATTGGCCCCCATTCTTTTCCATTGTAAGTGCCTCACTGGAACACAGATTTTTTGAAAAGGAGAGACGAGTCCAAATTAATATTTGTGGTAATCAATATCATCCCACAAATGCTGTTGAATGAGCTTAACTTGTGTTGAACCCAGAATTTTCCTCTAACTTGGTTTGAACCCAGGCCAGAATATTCCTGTATGATCAACCACTGTTTATGATCTTTAAATAGTGTTCAACAACATTTACTGAGCTGCATCATAATCTGGAACGGTTATTGCATGTTCCAGTTCTTTGGTTTTATGTGCATGTGACATAATAAAGAAGCTTGGGCCTCTTAATAAAAGTATTTTTTTATATTTGTGTTTTGGGTTGTATCTCAGCTGTTTGAACACACTGACAACCTCAAGGAGGACAAAATGGAGGACGGTGAGGAAAAGGACATTGCAGAGGATGATGTCACAGACAGCAGCTCATATAAAAGTGCTCCGTCACATCTTAGCCCAGAGACTCAGGGCAGCATCATATCCGGTATACACCACATTGCTCATTGTAGATATGTTATAACATTACAGCATCGCAACAAACATTTTGGACTATACAGGTGCTGGTCAAATAATTAGAATATCATCAAAAAGTTGATTTATTTCAGTAATTCCATTCAAAAAGTGAAACTTGGATATTATATGCATTCATTACACACAGACTGATATATTTCAAATGTTTATTTCATTTAATTGTGATGATTAAAACTGACAACTAATGAAAATCCCAAATTCAGTATCTCCGAAAATTTGAATATTACTTAAGACCAATATAAAAAAAGGATTTTTAGAAATGTTGGCCAACTGAAAAGTATGAACATGAAAAGTGAAAAGTATGAGCATGTACAGCACTCAATACTTAGTTGGGGCTCCTTTTGCCTGAATTACTGCAGCAATGGAAAATGAAATCTGCATCTCCATAAAATTGGTCAGCAGCAGGAAGCATGAAGTGCTCTAAAACTTCCTGGTAGACGGCTGCATTGACCTTGGACCTCAGAAAACACAGTGGACCAACACATGGCACCCCAAACCATCACTGACTGTGGAAACTTTACACTGGACTTCAAGCAACGTGGATTCTGTGCCTCTCCTCTCTTCCTCCAGACTCTGGGACCTTGATTTCCAAAGGAAATGCAAAATTTACTTTCATCAGAGAACATAACTTTGGACCACTCAGCAGCAGTCCAGTCCTTTTTGTCTTTAGCCCAGGCGAGGCGCTTCTGACGCTGTGTCTTGTTCAAGAGTGGCTTGACACAAGGAATGCGACAGCTGAAACCCATGTCTTGCATATGTCTATGCGTGGTGGTTCTTGAAGCACTGACTCCAGCTGCAGTCCACTCTTTGTGAATCTCCCCCACATTTTTTAATGGGTTTTGTTTCACAATCCTCTCCAGGCTGCGGTTATCCCTATTGCTTGTACACTTTTTTCTACCACATCTTTTTCTTCCCTTCGCCTCTCTATTAATGTACTTGGACACAGAGCTCTGTGAACAGCCAGCCTCTTTAGCAATTACCTTTTGTGTCTTGCCCTCCTTGTTCAAGATGTCAGTGGTCGTCTTTTGGACAGCTGTCAAGTCAGAAGTCTTCCCCATGATTGTGTAGCCTACAGAACTAGACTGAGAGACCATTTAAAGGCCTTTGCAGGTGTTTTGAGTTAATTAGCTGATTAGAGTGTGGCACCAGGTGTCTTCAATATTGAACCTTTTCACAATATTCAAATTTTCTGAGATAATGATTTTGGGTTTTTCATTAGTTGTCAGTTATAATCATCAAAATTAAAAGGAATGAACACTTGAAATATATCAGTCTGTGTGGATTGAATGTATACATTATACAAGTTTCACTTTTTGAATGGAATTACTGAAATAAATACACCTTTTGATGATATTCTAATTATATGACCAGCACCTGTATATTCAAGGAGCTCATATCTATTTGCTTTTTACCACCTTCTTACAAACGCATTTGATTCTCAGATGTCATTGACCTGACTGAAGTGGAGGACGTTGTGACAATCGACGTGGATGACATTGCACCAATCTCTTGTGAATCAGACACAGAGAGTGAAAGTAATACAAAATGTTTAAGAACCTGTTCAAATATATTAGCTAGTGTTGTTTTATCCTTTGTACATGGTAAAACATTTCAGCCCAATATAATTGAATATTTAAGTTTAGTTGCTGCATTAAATATTTAAGTAAAATCTGAATAGTGCCAGTCACATCCTGCCGTGATATGCTTTCTTTCAATTACTTTATTTACTGTTGAAGAAAATCGAGTTGAAACCCTAAAAACTCTTTAAATCGAGTAGAAATTATAGAAATTAATGTTACAATTTAAATGGATGCTAACAAAGATGTATTGATTTTACAGTGCATAATGCTGCAGTATTGGTACAGGGCCTCAGTAAAACTCCCTTTGTTTTTGCCCTTGTTTCTTTTCAGAGGCTCACCCATATGTGTCCGTAGTCATTGTTGATGATGATGATTTCAACAACAGTGATGATGATGTCATATGGACTAATACTATGTATCAAAAGGTAAATATCTATTCAGTTCTAGCAGATTCTTTTAAAATGAATGGGAGAAATTGGACGTTCAACCAATGAGCTGAGCACCCAACAGTCAAACCAACCTTAAATTAATCTGGCTGATTTGTGTTTTTTTCCCAACAAACCCTTTTTTGTCTGTTTGCAAGTCGTTAAATCAGAAAGGTTGTAAATGTGCGTTTTTAAGAATAATTACTATTCTCGTTTAATATATTATGAATTATAAAAAGATTGGAACAAAACGATACCATCTTGTCTTATTCAAAAACTTGTAAATGTAATGTAAACACAAAAAATATAAAGATTTTCCCAAACACTGTCTTGTACCTTAACGTGTTTCAACGGGTATTTTGTTAAATAAAAGGGGGGGAAAAAATCATATACACATTTTTCAGCTATCAATGTAGCAGAAAGGTCAAACAACGAAAATAGACTTTTGTCTCTTTGTGTCCCGTCCTGTATCCCACCGTGCAATGGGAAGGAATGGCTGCTGAGGGGAAGCCACTCTCACTTCATTGGTCCGAGCAGCTGTTTCCACCCTTTAACTTTTCGCGGTAAAATCTGGGGTCCACGGAAGGCAAAATTTAACATTCTGAAACGTCAGGAAATTCTAAACGGTGCTTTTTTAATAGTACAATTAGAAATATTTATCCAGACCTAAGGACGTCATCATCTGACTATACTTTCGCTGATGAAGAAAAAGTTTTTGGTCTGATGCTTTTCTTTTAAAGTGTTTTTTCTTCTTTGTTTGAATGAATAAAAACTAATTTAATGCTTAAATTGAATCCTAACATTCGAGTCCTTAGAGTTGTCATTACATAATTAATACAGTATTTGTGTATGATTGTTAGGACGCTTTATTGTAATTTTCAGACTAATGTCTTTCAATTTAACTCAAGAATGTAGAGGTTGGAGAGAATGAGAAACACAATCACAGGGAGCTGCTAGCCAGGCACAATGGCTTACTGAAGACCACATTAAGTGAAGAGGAGCAGATCTGCTCAAGTTCTTTTGTTTTCCAGGTAATTAAAACATTTTACTTTACACTGACTACTGTAAGTAGGGCTGGATATTGATACAGATTCAATTCAGATTTTCAATTAGAAATCAATTCAAATGGGTTTGTTTCAGTTATAATGTTCATTGTGCTTACATTATATAAATTGGAGAAATTGGGAAAAATTGGAACGCTCAACCAATGAGCCGAGCACCCAACAGTCAACGGACATAGAAAGGAAGTCCCGCCTTACAGTTAAAAGAGCCAATTATCTTTTAGATACAGACATAATATGTCAATCAACTTTAGAATGCACATGCGCATGAACTATACAAGCTGATATTTTTTTTAGCGTAATATAAAGTAAAGGATCACAATTTATGATTCTGGTATCGTGAGATTTTATTACGGTTAATTTTATTGTAACTGTTTTTGAGATTTTGGTCTTTCTCCATTCAAGTAGATAAGAGTTGCACTGGCATGACTGAAAATAGCCTCCCAAGAGTGTTCCAAAGATGTCCAACAATGGATTGACTAGCTAGGAAGACTTTGGTTCTAGTCCGTGTATGAAATTCTCTTTTTTGCCCACCAGCCACAGTGGCAGGTGAATGCCCAATTTATTTCCAGCCACATTGATTTTTTTTAAACAGCCACTTTGATAAATACACGATCAGCCACAAAATTAAAACTGTCTGCCTGCATCTCAGATTAGCATTCTGAGATGCTATACGTCTCAACACAATTCTACAGAGCGGTTACCTGAGTATCTGAGTTACCGTAGACTTTGTCCTTTCGAATCAGTCTGCCCATTCTCTGTTGACCTCTGTCATCAACAAGGCATTTCCGTCCACAGAACTGGCACTCACTGAATGTTTTTTATTTTTGGCACTATTCGGAGTAAATTCTAGAGTCTGTTGTGTGTGAAAATCCCAGGAGATCAGCAGTTACAGAAATACTCAAACAAGCTCATCTGGCACTCCAGGACTTCCTCTAGGACCCGGAAGGCTCCTAAGCACTCCTGAGACGGAAGACCCAGGGAGTCAGACGTTCGCTCCGGCGCTGGTACTAAGACCACTCCGTCCCCCGGTGGAGGGCCTGCAGGAAAAACCTTGTTTTCCCACATTGTTAATAAAAGAGTGATTTCATCACTTCCTGGGTCATCTAGCCGGTGCGTGCCTTTCTCACGGCACCCTGGCACCAAAAACCACATGCCCAGTTCCCCGGACGCAGTTACTTCGCCTCTGGACCCGCAACTGCCAATCCCCAGCGGGCCAGCACTGACGAGTTCCAAGGACTTCTTCACAGGACCACCTTTTGCCTCCCGATGCGTTATTACCTGCTCACCACGCTGCGAAGCCCCACCCAGTACGTCAAAAACAATCGTCCCCTTGGTACCCCTCGCACGGAGCTTGGACGCATGGCTTTTGCTGTCCAACCCGTCGCACTGGTTGACCAGGACCATCTAACTCGGCTACGTGATTTAATTCGGCAGGCTCCTGCCTCGTTTCAGCGTTATTCGCTCCACTTCGTTGCGCGGAAAATACGGCAGCACCTTACGGGTAGAGATTTAAATTCTGCTACTCAAAGACGCGATAGAGCCTGTCCCTCCAGCCGAGATGAAGAAGGGTCTCTACAGCCCTTACTTCATCGTACCCCCCCCCCCCCCCCCCAAAAAAAAAGGCGGGTTGCAGCCAATCTTGGACTTGCGAGTTCTCAACCGGGCTTTATACAAACTCCCGTTCAAAATGCTCATGTAGAAACAGATTTTAACCTGCGTTAGGCATCAGATTGGTTCACAGCGAAGGAATACTCCATTCTGCCTCGACAACGACCCTTCCTGCGGTTTGCGTTCAATGGCCAGGCGTTTCAGTACAAGGTCCTCCCCTTTGGCCTGTCCCTGTTCCCTCGCGTCTTCACCAAGGTCGTAGAGGCAGCCCTTGCCCCTCTACGGGAACTGGGTATCCCCATACTCAGTTACCTCGACAACTGACCTCTGTTTTCTACGGACTGGAGTCCCCCTACAGCAGGTGTCCACACGAGGTGTCCAGACATCCAGTAGCTGGCATTATTCCTTGCCCTGCGGAGGTTTCTTCCGCTGATTCGGGGCAAGCACGTCTTGATCCATTCAGACAGCACCGCGACGGTAGCGTACATAAATTACCATGGTGGTGTGCACTCTCGTTATATGTCACAACTCGCCCGCCATCTCCTCCTTTGGAGTCAGCAGCGACTCGGGTCGTTCATATCCCGGGCAACCTCAACACGACAGCGGACGTGCTGTCGAGGCGGGTCTCGCTCAGCTGAGAGTGGAGGCTCCACCCCCAGGTCCAGCTGATTTGGGGCCGGTTTGGCATGGCACAGGTAGATCTCTTTGCCTCCCAAGACAATTCCCACTGCCCGCTGAGTGTCTGTCCCCCTCCACCTTGAAGGTGTATGTAGCCACTATCACGGCCCACCACGACGCAGTGGACGGCAAGTCCTTGGGTAAGCACGACTTGATTATCAGGTTCCTTAGAGGCGCCCCGGAGGCTGAATCCTCCCCGGTCAAGCATGTTCCCCTCCTAGGATCTCTCAGTGGTCCTCTCGGGCCTTCAGAGACCCCCCCTTCTAGCCGCTTGACTCAGTTGAGCTCTAGGCCCTCTCCTTGAAGACAGCCCTCCTGATAGCACTAGCTTCCAGCAAGAGGGTTGGGGACCTGCAAGCGTTGTCTGTCAGCGACACTTGCCCGGTGTTCGGTCCGGCAGATACTCACGTCATTCTAAGACTGCGACCAGGCTACATGCGCAAGGTTCCTACGACCCCATTCAGGGACCAGGTCGTTAACCTGCAAATAAGCCTTCGTTGCTGTGTCCGGTACGTGCTTTGCGTATCTATTTGGACCACACTCAGAGCTCTAGATGATCTGAGCGGCTCTTGACTGCTTTGGTGGATAGTGGAAAGGGAATGCTGTCTCCAAACTGAGGCTGCCCGCTGGGTCGTCGATGCCATTTCCTTGGCCTTCCAGACTCAGGCCTTGCCCACTAAGCTCTCGCTTTCTGGATGTTCTTCCTCCCTAGCCTTCTGGCCTGCGAATTCGGGAATTTGTGACCAGATCCACTACGAGCCTCAAGTGCTCTGTAGTGGAGTAGGGCTCCACAGGTCTAATTCCCTCTTCTGGCAACTCCCTGTGATGTATTTTTGGCAGTACGGCAGACCTGCGTCTCCCTTGGGCAGTCTCTCTGCCCCCGGTCGCTGTGTCCCTCACCAGATAGGACCTGCCACCGCGCCACTTCCACGTGTGGCTTGACAACCCATGTGAAGTATTGGCCACATGTTACCCCACCCCCCCCGTCTGGGCAGGATGTGGTCTCCGCAGGGTCTTTTCCCCCTAATAGAATAGGAACGGAAAAGATCGCCTTCCCCTACGCATTTCATAGCGTTAAGCCGCTTTATGTTCTATAACGAGAATCATAGAGAGAGAAAAGGCAGCGGCTGTCCGGCTTGCTCCCATGATAGTCATGTTGCCTGTTCCCCCCTTAGGGGTGCTGGGAACCTAGGGTCTGTGTATGACACCTTTTTCTGGGGTGTTGGGGAGGGTTACGTGCGGCCAATACAGTTGCTTCTAGCACGCAGTAGCTTGCTTGCACCTGTGTCAGCAGTTCCGTAACATGGTCTAGTGCATGGTGTTTTTAAATGGGATGCCTTGTGTCACCTCATTCGACACATGTTGAGTGAGTGACAGAAGGGGAACATCATGGTTACTGTTGTAACCTCCGTTCCCTGATGGAGGGAACGAGGCGTTTTGTCCCCCTTGCCACCACACTAGACCTTCCACTGTAAACAGCCTTACCTTTTTCTTGGCTGTTTCATCAGGCCAGAGAATCTTGTTTCTCACGTCTGAGAATTTTGTAGATGCTTTTGTGTGTCTTGCACTGAGGAGTGGCCTCCATCTGGCCACTCTGCCATAAAGCCCAGATCGGTGGAGTGTTGCAGTGATGTAAGAAACTTTTGTAAGTTTCTCCCATCTCCACACATGATCTCTGGAGTTCAACAAGAGTGATCATCAGGTTCTTGCTCATCTCTCTTACCAAGGCCCTTATCCACCAATTGCTCAGTTTGGCCGGGTAGCCAGCTCTAGGAAGAGTCCTGGTTGTTCCAAACTTCTTCCATTTAAGAATTATGGAGGCCATTGTGCTCTTGGGAGCCTTACTTTTTTTGTAGCTTTCCCCAGATCTGTGCCTCGACACAATCCTGTCTCTGAGCTCTGCAGGGAGATCCTTTGACCTCGTGGCTTGGTTTTTTGCTCTGATATGCATTATGAGCTGTGAGACCTTATATAGACAGGTGTGTGATTTTCAAATCATGTCCAATCAATTTAAATTGTCACAGGTGGACTCTAATCAAATTGTAGAAAAATCTCAAAGATGATAAAAAAAATGGGATGCACCTGAGCTAAATTTCAAGTTAAATTGCAACATAAATAACTAATTACAAATAAAGGGGCCACTAATTACAAATAAAGGGGCCGAATGCCACTTTGGTGAATAAAAGTACCAATTTCTTTCCATAAGAGCAAAATCTGTACATTATTCCAAACTTTTGGCTGCCAGTGTATATATTTATATGCAGTGTAAAATACAGGTGCTGGTCATATAATTAGAATATCATCAAAAAGTTGATTTATTTCAGTAATTCCATTAATAAAGTGAAACTTGTATAATGTATACATTCATTCCACACAGACTGATATATTTCAAGTGTTCATTCCTTTTAATTTGGATGATTATAACTGACAACTAATGAGAACCCCAAAATCAGTTTCTCAGAAAATTAGAATACTGTGAAAAGGTTCAATATTGAAGACACCTGGTGCCACACTCTAATCAGCTAATTAACTCAAAACACCCGCAAAGGCCTTTAAATGGTCTCTCAGTCTAGTTCTGCAGGCTACACAATCATGTGGAAGACTGCTGACTTGACAGCTGTCCAAAAGACAACCATTGACATCTTGCACAAGGAGGGCATGACACAAAAGGTAATTGCTAAAGAGGCTGGCTGTTCACAGAGCTCTGTGTCCAAGCACATTAATAAAGAGGCGAAGGGAAGAAAAAGATGTGGTAGAAAAAAGTGTACAAGCAATAGGGATAACCGCACCCTGGAGAGGATTGTGAAACAAAACCCATTAAAAAATGTGGGGGAGATTCACAAAAAGTGGACTGCAGCTGGAGTCAGTGCTTCAAGAACCACCACGCACAGACGTATGCAAGACATGGGTTTCAGCTGTCGCATTCCTTGTGTTAAGCCACTCTTGAACAAGACACAGCGTCAGAAGCGTCTCGCCTGGACTGCTGCTGAGTGGTCCAAAGTTATTTTCTCTGATGAAAGTAAATTTTGCATTTCCTTTGGAAATCAAGGTCCCAGAGTCTGGAGGTGAGAGGAGAGGCACAGAATCCACGTTGCTTGAAGTCCAGTGTAAAGTTTCCACAGTCAGTGATGGTTTGGGGTGCCATGTCATCTGCTGGTGTTGGTCCACTGTGTTTTCTGAGGTCCAAGATCAATGCAGCCATCTACCAGGAAGTTTTAGAGCACTTCATGCTTCCTGCTGCTGACCAGTTTTATGGAGATGCAGATTTCATTTTCCAACAGGACTTGGCACCTGCACACAGTGCCAAAGCTACCAGTACCTGGTTTAAGGACCATAGTATCCCTGTTCTTAATTGGCCAGCAAACTCGCCTGACCTTAAGCCTATAGAAAATCTATGGGGTATTGTGAAGAGGAAGATGCGATACGCCAGACCCAACAATGCAGAAGAGCTGAAGGCCACTATCAGAGCAACCCGGGCTCTCATAACACCTGAGCAGTGCCACAGATTGATCGACTCCATGCCACGCCGCATTGCTGCAGTAATTCAGACAAAAGGAGCCCCAACTAAGTATTGAGTGCTGTACATGCTCATACTTTTCATGTTCATACTTTTCAGTTGGCCAACATTTCTAAAAATCCTTTTTTTGTATTGGTTTTAAGTAATATTCTAATTTTCTAAGATACTGATTTTGGGGTTTTCATTAGTTGTCAGTTTTAATCATCAAAATTAAAAGGAATGAACACTTGAAATATATCAGTCTGTGTGGAATGAATGTATACATTATACAAGTTTCACTTTATTAATGGAATTACTGAAATAAATCAACTTTTTGATGATATTCTAATTATATGACCAGCACCTGTATTTTACACTGCATATAAATATATACACTGGCAGCCAAAAGTTTGGAATAATGTACAGATTTTGCTCTTATGGAAAGAAATTGGTACTTTTATTCACCAAAGTGGCATTCAACTGACCACAGTGTATAGTCAGGACATTAATAATGTGAAAAATCCTCCACGTGCAGCAATGACAGCTTTGCATATCCTTGGCATTCTAGCTGTCAGTCTCCAAATCCACCTTGGCTGCTAGTGGATTAGCAGATAATTCCCTCTCTAATGACATATAATTAATCTGTTTTCCCCCACTCTTGTAACCATCTCAGAGTCAGAATTGATTGATGTATCAATATCCTCCAAATCAGCAACTACCTTCATCAGCATTGCTGACATGTTCAACATCTCTCGCCAAATTTCCCTAATTTCTCCGACCAGATCGGCTCCCTGGCTCGCTGTCAGCTTGAGCACGTAAGTGTCTTTTAATGTCTCCAGAACCCAAGGATTTTGAATTCTTTGACATATTGTCCTCCTAGAAGAGTTCTGGAACATAGTCAATCGAATCTCACCGATTTATGACATTAATAGTGTTAAAACTAGCAAAGGGCGCAGAGCTTGCCGTTCACAAGTCCGAACCTCACATTGTGTCACGTGACTCTCCTTTTTACTGTTCTTCAAGAATATTATTAAATGTGCTTTTTCAAACACACGTCTTTGTGTTTAACGGCATTTCTTATCAATTGTCACTCCGAGAAGTCTTACCAGCCACCTGCCATAGTGACAAGTAGATGAGCAAAATTACCCACCACTGCTCATGAAATATCTGTATTTGGTGGGTGCTAATTTCATATCCTGGTTCTAGTTAAGTTATTGTTCAGTTCTGGATATGTTGATTGAATACTTAGCTGTTTTTTCCAGGAAGAGAAAGGAAATATCTCCTCAACACAGAACAAAGAGAAAACCGACATTCCATACCAGGTAAGTTCATAAATTAAAAGGACTTTTTGATTACTTCTGTGCATTGTAGTTGCACTAATCCGTGTTAGTAAAGTTCAGACTCTATCCAACAATTGCTGTGTTTTCCCCCATTAGGACAGTTTCACAGTTGGTGAGATAGTTTGGGGGGAGATAGAGGGCCTTGGTCTGTGGCCTGGACTGGTTCAGAGCTGGGACAACGAGAGGCCCTGTGGATCCATGCATAAAGTGGTTTTTTTTGGAAACAAGATGGTGTCAGAGGTACAAAAGAGAGTCTGTGGATGATTATGCAGAGTTTTAAGGTGGTGAATAAGGATGCTAAATGTGGATTAATTGTGTTACTAGTGACTATGTAAATCAAGCTAATATGCAAGCAAAACTTTACCTTTATTTGCTAGCTTTTGTTGGAAAGATTAAATGTTCTATTGTTTTATATTGCAGATCCATTCAGACAATATCCAGCCATTCTCTTCATTTGTCAAGTGCTTCTCTTCCAAATCATTTGCTACAGTAACTATGTATAAAGATGCAATCTTCATTTCTCTGCAGGTAATGCAAATTTTGTTTTGCTTTCACTATTTTGTCATGCTCTAAGGTCCTATTACCAGGATGCAGATTATGGTTTAGTTTGGTATAACAGTATAGAAAACGAGTACTGGTAAAGCAGTCCAAGTTTACACCTATTTTAGGACTTCTTTGGAAATCTTGACTACTTGTAACTGGCTCTAAGTCTCAAAACATAATCTACACTAGTATGTGATGGCAAATACTTCAGGCTATCATCACATAATGCAAGTGTGAGCTACATTAATAAAAACTGTTTAATTGCACAGTCATTTAAAGGGAACACTGTAACCCCCTTGAGTACTGAAGTTTGTTACTTGTTAGTAACGTAAGAATGCTTGTGAAAGGAATAGTTCACCCAAAACTGATAATTGTCTATCATTTACTTACCTTTATGCCATCTTAAACTCACATGACTTTCTTCTACACTGCAATTTGATGGGGTCCAATGCTTTCAAACTCCAAAAAGACATTAAGGCTTAAAAAAGGTAATCCATGCAGGTAATCAATGTGTACAAGCACAGAACGCATGCACAGCGCTCTGCACTTGCATCAAGTGCAATGGTGTGTAATCTCGCTTCAAATCATGATCATGCTAAGGAGATACCAGAGTTTGGGATTGACATGGCATAAGAATAAGTAAATTATTATTATTAATTATAATTTTTGGAAAAAATGTAAAACAGAATAATAATCATCATTGCTTATTTTCACATTGTGTTTCTAGGTGGCTTGCAAGCGCAGTAGAATGTTTTTTTCTCCTGAGTCTGACTCTAAGGACGAGCTGCTAAGGGTTATGTTGGAATGGGCCTTTAGAGGCTTTGAGCCATCAGGTCCAGATGGGCTTCGACCTCAAACAAAAGACAAAGGTGTGCAACAGTATTTCAGTATATGGACTGTAGTATCAAACTTATAGTAATAGTTCTAAAGATCCCCACCCACATACACACACACAGACACACACACAAATAGTTAAAAATATATATATCTTCCAGAGGAGCACAGTTCATAGTGATCAGGTAACATAAAAGTACTCCATATGACTCATGCGCTATGTTTGGTCAAATAGTCATCTTTTACACACTTTCCTGTTGTGCCAAACCCGTATGATGTCCAACCTGTGTCATACTTGATTTGAGAGCTTGACAGGCCATTGTCAGTAGAAACTGTCATAAAAAATAATGTTAAGATTTTTTAATAGTTATTTGTTTGTGTGTGTTTCACATGAAAAAAAAACAGCATACAGGTTTGAAACTAAATGAAGGTGAGTAGATAATGAATGAATTTGTATTTTTTTTGGTGAACTATTGCTTTGAAGGATTTGTTTTTTATACATTATTAATTTTCTGTGTATTTACAAGTGTTATCTTTTCTTTAGAAAAGGCTGTTATGTCAAAACCAGTGAATGGAACAGCAGGCTCTGTTAACCCCTTTCCAAAGCACAAAGACCATCCAGAAATATTATTTCACTTAACTGTATCTCTGAATAAGCTCTCTGAATCTCTGGACCTTTGCAATGGATCGATAGACCTAAAAAAAGCAGACGTTTACAGAAAACTCATGTATCAAAAGTGGAATCGGAAATCCATGCAGAATGTGAAGATTCGTAAAAGAAAATGTGTACGCCGGAAAATGCTTGAAAATATCGACCCAAGCATGCAGATCCAGTCAAGACAAAACAGCAAAACAAGACGTATGCTCATAGTACACCATTTAATTTGCTTTTTTCTGTTAAAATTTTGGTTAACCAAAACCTAATTAACCTTGGTTTTTATTTAATTATTTTCACAGATGAAATGGTGAATGATGTATTAAACAAGAAGAAAGACATTGAAGGTAAGAAATACATCATTATACAACTATTTTGCACTACACTGTTGATAATGAGGGCATTTCATCTTCCTAATTCTATTCCTCTTTCCCCTCAGATTTCTGTTTATCATGTGGGAGTACATCTGTTGAAGTCCTCCACCCACTTTTTGAAGGCAGCCTATGCTTGAAATGCAGGGTACTGTATGTTTGTGAATGTTGCATATTTGTAACAAACTGTCCAAAATACTTTGTATAATTGCATCTGTTAATGCTAATGAAAATTGATAACATTTATATTCTGGTTCTATATGTTCTATATATATGTTAAGCTCAATTGAAAGCATTTGTGGAATAATATTGATTACCACAAATATAAATTTTGACTTCCTTTCTTTAAAAATAAAATAAAAAGTGAATGGGGGTCAATTTTTTAACATTAAAATACTCACTTTTTCAGAAGTATAGACACGAGACGTAAACAATTTGCATGTAAACATGATTTTAGTGTGAAAAAAAATCACTTACTAACCTTTTCTGTGTAAAGCCAGTGTTACTACTTCGTTGTCATGATGTAGTCCACCCCTAAAATGGCTATAAAAACAATGATTTAAACAACTTTACAGCTTCTAAAGAGAAGAATTAATGTAAGCGCTTTTATAAAATTATAAGCTGCACATTTCTGCATTTAAACCCTCCAAAAATTGGCCCCATTCACTTCCATTGTATGTGCCTCACTGTAAACTCGAAATTTACTTTTTTAAAGAAAAGGATGGATGAGCCTAAATAAATTTTTTGTGGTGATCAACTTTATGGCACAAATACTGTCGATTGACCTTAACTTGTATTGGACCCTGACTATTTCTTAAACTGAAATAAAAATACAAATTGATATAATTGTAAAAAAACTTAAACTAATCTATTACATTTACATGTCTCCAACTTTATCTAAAATGCATAAAAAATTACTTGTATTTGAATATGAATGTATTTTAGTTCCCCGTCTGTCGCTCACTTCGACGTCATGTCGAAGAAGAGACACTAGGGGTCTCTCTTGAGTGCAGAATATGCCTCTGATCTATGAAAAAAGGCCAATGAGAGTTGCATACCCTGCCCCCGGACATACTGGTACAAAGGCGAGGGAAATACGCACGTTCATTCAGAAATTTTCTTCGGAGCCGATGGTCGTGTATGCAGCCAGCTGCAAGTCACGCACACCAGATTCCTGCTTCTGTTCCTCTGACACTCTGTTTGCTGTTGGATCTACGGCGCACTTCAGCGGCTTTCTCCTTCTCTGCACGTCAGTGCAGTTTGCCCCTGGGCGCCTGGACAGCGCAGAGAATTGAAAGAGTTACATTGAAAGAGTGATTTTCTCTGTAAAAGTGTTTATTTCTCTGAAAGAGCAATACACAGCGGCGTTGAACATCCTTTTCAGGACACGTCTTCATAAAGATGTCATTTCCGCCCCTGTGTAGTTTCTGGATGCGGTGATTTCTCCCCACCTCTCACGGTCATAAAAGCTGCCTCACGTGCCTGGGTTGCGATCACACGCAGGCAGCGTTTTATGAACGGTTCATGTTCTCAGTGCGAGAACATAGCCATGGCAACATTGCGGTCACGGCTTTCTTTTGTCATGAGAGAAAGCCACTTCAGCTGCCCCCTCGCGCCTCGCCTCCTTCCTAAGGGATTGACGCAGGTGCCCGGGGCGATTTGGGGACTATGACGGGCTCTGTTCGCCGGGTAAACCCCCTCGAACCACCTGCCTCCCCGGCACGCTTGCTTGCTTCCGTCTGAGCTCGGGATGAGCGATTCTCTCCAATGGTTCATCTTCTCAGTGCGAGAACATAGCCGTTCTAGCATTGCGGTCACGGCTTTCTTTTGTCATGAGAGAAAGCCACTTCAGCTGCCCCCCGTGCCTCGCCTCCTTCCTACGGGATTGACGCAGGCGCCGTGGGCGATTTGGGGACAATGACGGGCTCTGTTCGCCGGGTAAACCCCCTCGAACCACCCGCCTCCCCGGCACGCTTGCTTGCTTCAGAATTGGATGACATCACCGCTGCATTGGAGAGCATTACAGCGGCATCTGATGCTGATGACTCGCCTGGGCCGCCACCTTCGGGTCTGCTCGCTGAGCCTGACGCACGGAGGTCAGTCCCCCCCCCCATTCTGGTTCCTTTCTTCTCGGTTGTGCATGACGAGTTGAGCAAAGCAGCAGCTTCATCGTTCCTCCGCTCTCACTACCCTCGCGGTGGGAACAGTCCCAGACTGCTTCCGCCCTGCACGCCACGGCCCTTCCTGCAACCAACGCCAGGCCAAGGCACTTCAAAACTTGCACTTGGGTAGTTCTGTTCTTGACGTACTGCAGGAACTGCGCTGGATGACCAACCGCGCCCCCGGGCCACGGAGGTCAGAAGCGCCGGCACTCGAACAGGCGATAGCCACCCTTGTGGTCCAGAAACGCATCTATGGACTGGACCTGGTCGAAATGCGGGAGGTAGACAAGGCACACCTTCTCCCGTCTCCCAGCTCCGTCCATTCGGCGCCGCCGTTGATGACTCTGCCCAGCAGTCCTCAGCGGTGAAGCAGACGGAGGCCTTCTCACATCCTGCCCCGCCCCAAGCCTGCTGCCATGGGCCATGCCCCGTCTGCTCGCCGAGGGTGTCCTCCTGTGGCTATGAAACACCCTGCTCCGCCTCAACCCGGGCCCAGCTCTCAGCCCCAGTGTCGAGCACTCCGCAGGAAGCAGATGCCCCCGTCTCACGGACCCCCTCGAGGACCTGGAAGGCTCCCAGGCGCTCTGTAGACGCTCAACCCAGGGACCAAGACATTAGCACCGGAGATGGTAAGACCGCTCTGACTGTTCCCCGGCCGGCCGGTTCCGACAAGTCTAGAGGACGCCTACCCTGGACTTCCTCCACTGTCGCTAACCCGCCCCCTGCCGGGTGTGCGGAGCAAGGTAAGTGCTTTGAGTCTTTTCTCAGCACCAGGCATTGGGGAAGGGTATGTGCAGTCTGAAACACAGTTTTCGCTTCTGCACGTGAAATACCTGCCCGCTCCTGTTTCAGCAGTACATGTACACGGCTCAGCGCATGGCATGATTTGAAGTGGACCCCTAGTGTCGCTTCTTCAACACGACGTCAAAGTGAGTGACAGACGGGGAACGTCTCTGTTACGTGTGTAACCTCCGTTCCCTGATGGAGGGAACGAGACGTCGTGTCCTCCCGGCCACGTCGCTGAGCCGAGCCGCTGAGGTGGCCGGACACTCCCGGCTCCTCAGAAAAATCCTGAATGAACGTGCGTATTTCTCTCGCCTTTGTACCCGTATGTCCGGGGGTGGGGTATGCGAATACTGTTCGCCAACTCTCATTGGCCTTTTTTCATAGATCAGAGGCATATTCGGCGCTCAAGAGAGACCCCTAGTGTCGCTTCTTTGACACAACGTCTCATTCCCTCCATCAGGGAACGGAGGTTACATACGTAACCGAGACGTTTTTGATATACAATATAAGATTTGAAATGTATACAATCACCAAAACAATGTAAAAGTAAACTAAAACTAACAATCGTGGTGATAACAATATTGAAATGGACAAATTTAAAATAAAATAAAAACAGAGTTAAAAACTATAAAGACCTTGCGAGGGGGTACTTTGTGTGATTTGTTTGAAAGCCTACACCCTTTGGTGCTGCACTGAACTGTTCTTTGGTTGCTAATGGCACTCATTTAAATTGAAGGATAATGTCTGTTTCTGTGTGCTTTTGTCTTATATAGTATAACTTCACTGAGACGCTTTACCGATATGATGAGGATGGATATCAGTCATACTGCACTGTGTGCTGTTGTGGCATGGAGGTCATTCTATGTGGCCGTGACAGCTGTTGTCGGTAAGTGTGTTTATGATATTGGGGGGGGTATTAAGTATTCTTTTTTTAATTGTTGATCTATGTAGACAGGAGTGAGACAGACATCTTTGGGTGTTGCATTCCATCTAACTAGCAGCTTTTAAAATGCAATTTTAAAAATACACATGCATTCTGTTACATTTTGTTGTGTTCTGCATACCCATGGAGTATAGAGTAAAGTCACAGTGTAGATTATTGACTCAAATTGATAGCATCCAAAATGCAAATGTAAGAAATCTCATAATGAGGCCCTGTTTTGACATGTTTGTGCATAATTGTTACAAACTGATCCAAGACCATCTCGAGAGGGTGGTCTGAGTATGGTTTGCTTGTAGCCTGTGGTTCGGTTTGCTAATAACATGCATTTTGAACACAAAGCACTCCGGGCTCAATTGATTTTCCCTTTTGTGTAACAACAAACATTTTTGACATTGACAGCTTAGTATACACCAGTAGTGATGATGCACTGCTTGTTCTGGTTCTATGGAGAAAACCGCATTAGAAACATATAAAACTATTGTAAACTGCACATAAATCAAACTCAAAGGTCTTTATTTAGTGTTCTGTGCAAATTAAGATTCAAGGGTTTAACTGGATGCCATGAAAGCTGCATGAAAGTTAAGAAATTATGACAGGAATATGCTACTATTATATTCTATGAATGGAAGTTGCCTGAGACTATAGATAGATTAAACATTAAATGTGATTAATCTTATTGTTTGTCGTTAATAAATCTAATCTACCATGATTGAATGCTGAATTTTGCCTTTGAATCCAGTATTTTTAATCTAAAAATACAATGCATTCAGTTATGTTTCATTACTTTCATTACTACACAATTACATAATATTGATGCCAAAGATCAATAAAATAAGTTTTATTGAACATAGACACCTGTCTCATGCTGCTTATTCATTTTGAGAGCATTAATCATGTTTAGATTATTTTATAAGTTAATATGTAGAGCTACTTGTACTCTTAACAATAAATATAACCCAAATAATAATAATTATAATCAATATTATAGTTGAAGTCAGAAGTTTACATACACTTAGTTTTAAGTCATTTAAAAACAAAAATTTACCACCCCACAGTAGGGTTGCAACTAACGATTATTTTGATAATCGACTAATCTAACGATTATAAGAATGATTATTCGACTATTCGGTCGATTATTGCACCGATTAATCATTAGCTCTTAACCGATTATTCGGTTTGTGCCAATGTGTGCCAGCTCGTGGAAAACAAGCCAAAAAAGACTAATCAAAAAATAATTTTGTTGCAGTGTATAATGGGGCAAAGACTACACTCTCTCACCTTTATGTTCACTTCGATCCATCTTTAACTCACAAAAACAAACTCTCTTTTCTTAATAGAGCGGCTTATCGCCAATTTTCTTCACAATAAGATACACACTGTGACACATACTATAAAATATGACGCGCACCCCCACGCCAGAGTGTGCCTCAGCCGGATACAGTTTCAATCTCTCTCCCTTCACGCGACTCATTGAAGCGGCGTGACCGCACGGAGAAATGCCAGTTTCGGAGTTTGTTTATGACACACATCCTTATTATTTGAACTTTGAAAAAGGATGCATTAAAGATATAATACCAGGTTGTTTGCTTCTTAGACACTCTGACATGTACGTTTTGCTTAAGCAGAATGCCACAATGCTCTGCTTTATTTCATGATGATAGAGCTTCTTATTTACTTATTTTGTATTTTTGCATTATAATTCCCTCATAATTTGCGATCTACATCACCTGAAGCTGTTTGGAAAGTTAGAGTGCATCTGGACATGTTTACTTCCACTCCTCTCACACGCCATCATTAGAGTTACATATGATCTCAAGTTACGTTAAATGACATCAAACGACTATTCGACAATGAACATTTTTGTCAACAATATTTTATTGTTGATGTTGTCAATAACATCAACTAATCGTTTCAGCCCTACTCCACAGATCTCATATTAGCAAACTATAGTTTGTCAAGTCTTTTAGGACATCTACTTTATGCATGACATGAGTATTTTTCCAACAATAGTTTACAGACAGATTGTTTCACTTTTAATTGACTATATCACTTCCAGTGGGTCAGAAGTTTACATACACAGTTAACTGTGCCTCTAAGCAGCTTGGAAAATTCTAGAAAATGGTATCAAGCCTTTAGGCATTTAGCTTCCGATTGGCTAATTGGAGTCAATTGGAGATGTATCTGTAGATGTATTTTAAGGCCTACCTCAGAGAATGTGAGTGGATCGTTGAGTGGAGCAGTGATAATTCCACCTGTGAGTGGAGAGTGCCTTTTTGAAGATTCCACTTTGCTCTCTCAGGCCACACAGTTCCGCTAGCTCAACCCAGGATGCGCTTTGTGATATGATGGTTTGGGAATCTGCAAAATAAGCAGTAGGCCTGAGGTTATGGGGAACCTTATAGCCTAAATAAATGTAAAGTAAAAATCAAAGATAAGAACGAGGAAATCAAAAGGGAGTGTGGAGAGACCGTGGGAAGTAGCAAATATTCCTTTTGGAATCGTACACGTCACATTGCTAGAGAGCACAAGGATGTGCTATGCAAACATGTAGTGCAGCAAAATGTGAGCTAGTAGGCTACATTACTATTTGATAATAAATTAATAGATAAGTGTGGTAACTTGTTTTTCCATCATGTCAGTGCAGCTGCCAGCTAGATGCGGGCCCAGTTCTGCAGGGTTGCGAACGTTAGAGCGCCCTCAATTAAATATGTACGGTTAATAATACTGTATATTGGCAAAGCATTTTTCCTTGAATCCTGGCGAACACAAAAATATTCCTGGATCAAAACCAATAAACATGCATGATCTTGCAGATCAGTGTGTCCTAATTTGCAAGGTGGAGCATTCTGCTTTAATGCCTCCATTGTACATTTGAGCATTTGATTAGTAAATATTTCCGCTATTGCTTAGAGAATTTCATAGCGGAATTATCTCACTTAATCGACCGCCTGTTGCTTTCGATTTTTGTTTTGGGATAAAGTGGCACATATCTGTTTCCCAAAGCCAAATCCACACCTTAACGATAGTGGTTGCTTCTTCGACATCGCTTGTTGCATTCATACTCAGAGAAAAATATATAAATTATTGTACATTAGAAGAAAAAAACTTTTCTTAAATGAAGACAGTGTAATTTGTGAATGAAATCATTTGTATTTGTTTTGGGATCATTAAACATGATTTAATCTAATATATATATTAGAAAAAATCTCACTTTATGCCGGATAAATGTTTCTTATTTGTTAAATCCATGGTTAAAACTTGTCGTACATATATAGAGCGAATGCACAAGACATGATCGTTTGACTCATATAAAGTCCAGATTCACTTTATAATGCTTTAAAAATATCAAGGAAAATCAAAGGGGGCACATGGTATCTACTAATATTATAATTATTATATAAATAACCCCAGTCCTTTAGATTGCATAATATTTGTACATATAAAATTGAAGGGAATATTAATAAAGCAACAATACTGAAAAAGAAAAACATTCACTGCTCTTTTCTGTATAACTTAATACGTCCTTTAAATCTGAATATAAAATTAGGATGAGAAATTGCTCATTTTATTTTACAGACCCAAAGTCTGATAACATTAAAATAGAAACCTATGAATATATCAAATCTACAGTATAATCATTCCATGGAGACAACTGAAAAACAATTATGAATTTCACTTTTACCTGCAATATTTTTATTGGTACCAGTCCATGTTTTCATTATTGCCATAAACGACTCGAAGAAATTGAAGTTGAAAAGATTATGGTTTTCTGTGTCAGTTGTATCACTTGGGTCCATTTTAAACTGAGAAGCACAAATTTATGCGTATGCGAGATTCCGTGCCAACACACATACATTTGATCACTTGTAGAGGCATATTTGATGACTTGTTTAAAGTAAATTAAGGTAATTTAGAACTGAAAAAAATGTTAAGGCATTATTTGAAGATGTTCAATGACATATGTGCTAACAGGAAAAAATCTGACTGGATTACAAATGATAACGAAGGTCTGGTAGCCCCGATTATCTAACAGCCATTGTAAACCAGTCCAAAATAAACAGCAAGATTTTATATACAAAAACACAACAATACAAATGTAGGGCTCACAGTTTAGTAGCGGGTTTGGTTATTAGCAATAATTAATCATTATCATAGATAACTATCAATTATTAAAATCAATAGAACATTGATTAGAATCAATGTTAGCTTTTTAATCCTTTAAATCAGGGGTTCTCAACCTTTTGCAAGCTGGGCCCCCCCAAAGCTGGTTCATTGTAGTTGGGGCCCCAGTGCCCCCCGCCCCACCACCATAGATAGATAGATAGCCCTAGGCTATTATTTTTAGGCCCACATTATTATTATTATTATTATCATCAGTAGCGGTAGGTAGGCCTATTATCATTACTAGGCTATTGTTATAATTGGCAGTAGCACCAGACTTCTAATGTGATCTTGCAGGCATTATTATTATTATTATTATTATTATGAGTAGTAGTAGGCCTATCATCATTACTAGGCTATTGCTATATAATTATATGAGGTTACATGCTTTGTTGTTATTATTATTATTATTCAGTAGGCCTATTATAATTTTTTTATCATCATTTATATTGCTATAATTGGGAATTGGCACCAGACCTCTGATATTAATTTATGCTTTATTATTGTTATTATTACTAGGCCTAATAGTAGGCATCATCTGCATTTTTTACAGAAGCTTGCAGGTAGGTGATGTTAATGTGAGACCTGAGCCTGCTTTGTCTTGCAAAGATCCTCAATTCTTGGCTCAATGTTTGATAAACATAGCCTCAAATCATCCTCGATTTGTGCACGATTGCGGTACGGCGGCGGCCATGCGCGATTCATTTGCAGCATGGACGCGGAGGGGTGTGCGTCTCCACTCTGCTCTGACTGCAGGCTGGGACTGCTGCGCGAGGCTACTGAGAGACTGACCGCTTGTGAGTGCTTTTGGACGGGAGAGGGGCTCACGGCAGCACCCGATGCTTGTTGAGCACATTAGGCCTAACTGCAGAGTGATTCGTGCTTTCGAGTCTCCAAATACCACAAAAGTCTCAAAAAACACCAGTAAAAGTCACTGGATTTGTCGCTTTTGACAAAAAAAAAGTCACCAGAAGGATGATTTGTTTGTGTTATAATCAGTGCTTGAAGTGGGGGAAAAAGGTGGCGGTACTCTCTTTGCATTGGCAAATCATGACATTTTTACAGTGAAAAACAAAACTTGGAGATATTGCTGTTACAACAATTTATTGTTATTTATTTATTAACAACATAAATGTATTTAAACATGTTTGTGTGTGCGTGGCTGCGTGCGTGCATTTCACAAAAACTAAAGGAAAGCTTTAACTGTAGCCTATTAGGACTAGTTTATTCGTATAATATATATATATATATATATATATATATATATATATATATATATATATATATATATATATATATAACTAAATACGACCTCACGTTTTATACGTTTGCAGCCTCTGAAACTTCCGTCCGTCATAAAAATGAATTCGGATGGTTCGATTTTCTGCATTTTTCGCATCCGTAGCAAATATTTTGAGGGGTTTTGACAATTGAGAGCCACCAAATGACGAATATGAAAAAAACGAATACGACAGTTTCGGACTCAGTCAGGGTGCAAGGACCTTAAACTTTTGAGGCTTGCGCAGCTTCTCGAGGAGAAATCAAACAAATGAGCGCCGTTTTCTAAAGTCTATGAGCGCAGCACACAAATAAACTAAATTGACATACTGCAGTTAAATTTCAAAATGTGTTGTTTTTATATTTATAACATTTGACTACAGTTCACTGTAGTAAATTAATCACTTAATTTACCATCTCCTCACGATTGAAAATGTGACACTGTTTTCATATGACAGTTCAACAAACAAGTTAATAATATTAAGTCACTTACATTTTAGACGAAATAATGACTGTTTTGGTCTATTTTAGCAGCGAAAATAGATCCGATGAATCCAAACAAAGATCACAGCCATAGCGCATCTCACAGCAACACTCAATCGTGTTTTGAATGATTCAGTGTTTTGAACGAATCGGTTGAGTCAAAGATTCAATGACCCATTCACAAACATCTGTCTCATTCTTGATGAATCGGCCGTTTGAACGAATCGTTTGAATGAACGACTCAATGACTCGCTTAATAAAACCGCTTATCACCTGCATTTGCGCTCACTATCGACAAACCAATCAAATTTGTTCAAAACTTTTTTTTTAAATCAGTCCAAACACATTTTAATTTTTATTCAGGAGTTATGTATATACAAAACTATAACTATAAGTGATATAAATGTTTTGCTTTTTTTTTTTTTCCAGTTTTTTTTCCCTCCCATCCTGTAGCCTACTCGTGCCCCACCGGTTAATTATTATCCCAGATAATAATTAATTATTAAAATTAATTAAACATTGATTAGACTTAACACTAGCTTATTGATCCTTCAAATTAAACAATCATCAAATATAATTGTCAATTATCAAAATCAATAGAATATTAATTAGGATTAATGTCGACGGGGCACCACCCTGGAATCAGGGACTAATTACCAGACAGTATAACAGTCTCAATAGTAGATTGTTCTCTTAGGAAAGTTGATGTCCGTAGATCATCAAGATTAAAAAGGGAACAACAAAGGGTTGAATTTGAGCACTGGCATCCCCTGCCAGCCTTTGACACATGTGTATGTAAAACAAACCAAAACACTTCTCTTTTAATTATAACGAAGTTTATTGAAAATATAATATCAATTAATAATCAATATAATGCAGTCAATAAACTTCCGACATTCAACTACAAACTAAACAGTGACAGTAACACATGAGAGGACGGTGTGTGTGTGTGTGTGAGACAGAGAGAGAGGAGTAACGCGCACAAAATGGCGGGCAAAGTCACTGGAAGCGTCGTAGGAATCGATTTCCGATGCATTTCTACTCCTGATGACATCATAGTTGAGGTGCGTTTTGTTGAGTGCCTCATCCAGTAGGAGTTGAGAGTTCGATCCTTTGGAATTTCACACAGTTGTAATGTGAGCATGGCTTCTTGGGATTTGCAGTTGGTTTTGTACTCCCTTTTGGCGCGGTTTTTATCAGCAAGATTTATGACTTTGTTTTTGTGGGCCTCAGTTAGGCTTTACTACTGTGTTAGGCCTGCCTTTGTCTTGTATCTGAATACATGAGGCCCTACACAAATCACATAATTTCAGATGTGTACATTACTAATCATTTGATAATTGAATAAATGTCTGCCTATAGGCTATATTTTACCCAGAAGGGCACCTCAGCCCATGTGAGCAAAGGGGCAGTTGCTCAGGCCACTGTAGCTACCCCCTGTGTACGTGCTTGGAACCAAGTATACTACAGAGTAATGTCGGAGCAGGATTTTAATGAAAGTTTTTTTACCGGTGAGTGTGAGCGGCACTTGAGAGGAGTGTCTACCTTGGCCATGAGCAGTTAAGTGGAGCGCACACACATGGAGCGTGTTATTGAGCGGAGTGTCACACCACTCCGCTTCACTCACATGCCCTGGCCTACCTTCAAACTCAGTGCCTCTTTGCTTGACATAATGGGAAAATCAAAAGAAATCAGCGAAGACCTCCACAAGTCTGGTTCATCCTTGGGAGCAATTTCCAAATGCATGAAAGTACCACGTTCATCTGTACAAACAATAGTATGCAAGTATAAACAGCATGGGACCATGCAGCCATCATACTTCTCAGGAAGGAGACACATTCTGTCTCCTAGAGATGAATGTTGCTTAGCATGAAAAGTGCTAATCAATCCCAGAACAACAGCAAAGGACCTTGTGAAGATGCTGGAGGAAACAGGTAGACAAGTATCTATAGCCTCAGTAAAACAAGTCCTATATTGTTATAACCTGAAGAGCTGCTCTGCAAGGAAGAAGCCACTGCTCCAAAACCACAATAAAAAGCCAGACTACAGTTTGCAAGTGCACATGGGGACAAAGATCTTACTTTTTGGAGAAATGCCCTCTGGTCTGATGAAACAAAAATGTTACTTTGGAAAATGTATGTTTGGACATAATGACCAACAAGCAATTGGTGGCGTAGTGGGCTAAAGCACATTACTGTTAATCAGAAGGTCGCTGGTTCGATCCCCACGGCCACCACCATTGTGTCCTTGAGCAAGGCACTTAACTCCAGGTTGCTCCAGGGGGATTGTCCCTGTAATAAGTGCACTGTAAGTCGTTTTGGATAAAAGCGTCTGCCAAATGTAAATGTAAACTTTTGTTTGGAGAAAAAATGGTTAGGCTTGCAAGCCGAAGAACACCATCCCAACCGTGAAGCATAGGGGTGGCAGCATCATGTTTTGGGGATGCTTTGCTGCAGGAGGGACTGGTGCACTTCACAAAATAGATGGAATCATGAGGAAGGAAAATTATGTGGATATATTGAAGCAACATCACAAGACATCAGCCAGGAAGTTAAAGGTAGGTCGCAAATGGGTCTTCCAAATGGACAATGACCCCAAGCATACCTCCAAAGTTGTGGCAAAATGGCTTAAGGACAACCAAGTCAAGGTATTGGAGTGGCCATCACAAAGCCCTAACCTCAATCCGACAGAATATTTGTGTGCATACCTGAAAAAGCATGTGTGAGCAAGGAGGCCTACAAACCTGACTCAGTTACACCAGTTCTATCTGGAGGAATGGGACAA
This sequence comes from Moxostoma hubbsi, assembly GCA_032164185.1. Lineage (NCBI taxonomy): Eukaryota > Metazoa > Chordata > Actinopteri > Cypriniformes > Catostomidae > Moxostoma > Moxostoma hubbsi. The sequence continues at coordinate 68,647,927 of JAVLUX010000001.1, forward strand.
AATTCCAGCAAATTGTGACAAACAATCTTGTGGAAGGTTAATCAAAATGTTTGACCCAAGTTAAACAATTTATGCTTCCAAATAACATTTACATTTTATATTTATGCATTTGGCAGATGCTTTTATCCAAAGAGATTTACAGTACAGTGCACTTATTACAAGGACAATCCCCACCGGAGAAACCTGGAGTTAAGTGCATTGCTCAAGGACACAATTGTGGTGGCCATGGGCATCGAACTAGCGACCTTCTGATTAACAGTCATGTGCTTTAGCCTACTAAGCCACCACCATGTTATAAAAAAAATAAAAGCTGAAATAAATCATTTTCTCTACTGTTATTCTGACCTTTCATGTTCTTTTTTTCTTCGATTTTCTCCCCAATTTGGAATGCACAATTCCCAATGCATTCTAAGTCCTCATGGTGGCATAGTGACTTGCCTCATTCCGGGTGGCATACGAATCTCAGTTGCCTCCACGTCTGAGACTGTCAACCTCCACATCTTATCACGTGGCTTGTTGAGCACATTTCCACATAGACATAGCACGAGTGTAAGCTTCACACCATCCACCACGGCATCCACACACAACTCACCACATGCCCCACTGAGAGCGAACCACATTATAGCAACCATTAGGAGGTTACCCCATGTGCTACCCTCCCTAGCAACCTGGCCAATTTGGTTGCCTAGGAGACCTGGCTGGAGTAACTCAGCACACCCTGGGATTTGAACTCGCGAACTGAGATGCTGGTTGGCCCTCTTTTGGCGAGGGGGGCCTACACAAAATTAGGCAGGTGGTTTTAATGTTGTGTCCGAACGGAATTGGAATTGGTAGAAATTGGTTCCTCACAATGTGATGTCTCATCTCTCTCTAGCTCCTTCTGTGTGGACTGTCTGGATATCCTAGTTGGCAAGGGGACCTTTAACAAGCTGAAAAATGTGGACCCATGGATCTGTTACCTGTGTGCACCAGAGAACAGCACTGGAGCCATGAAACCCAGACATGACTGGAGCATCCGTGTGCAGGAATTCTTTGCCAACAACAGTGCCATGGAGTTTGTTAGTGTTTTACTTCATACAAGTAATCTTCATGCAAAAATTTTAGCTGAATTTTCTGATTTAAATTAGTTTCACCATGACGTTTTTCAAGCAATACTACTGACCTTTGTCCTCTGCAGGAGCCACATCGTGTTTACCCCTCAATCCCTGCCAACCTGCGACGTCCAATCAGAGTCCTCTCCTTATTTGATGGTATTGCCACAGGTAACTCTTTTCCAATACAAGCGCAACTCTTCTCTGCACGGCTCTCATACTCTGGTTTCAAACTAGTGGGATTTCATTTGCAAACAAATCTGTTTTTGGATTCATCTTTTAAGTGAACAATATGTTCTCGTTCACTTCATTTGTTCGGTCATGAATGATTCCGATTTCATGAATCAGTTGAATCAATGACCCTTTTTGCACCTGGTGTTTCAGGTGATCTGAAAACAAAAAAATATGTTTTTAATTACATACTGGTGTAAACGGGGTCTAAAATATTTTGTGACCGGATCACAAATAACACAAACAGAGCAGTGGCTATTTCTCTGAGGAGGCAAAGGAGGCAGTGCCTCTTCAAAAATTCAGGTGAGAAAAATAAAGGACCATACTTAAATAAAAACACTCTGTCAAACAAAAACACCAGCGGATAAATCAATAAAAATTTGCCGGTTACAAGATGCATAAAACTGAAAATTATTCTTGAAATATTGCGTTTGTGCTTAGATTCAATTTCAGATGCATCTGGGAGAAAAAGTCTTTTATGACTTTTTTTCTGTATATTATCATGCAGTAACCTAACACTGAGTGATTGATGAATGTCGGTATAAAATCAGAGACCCTCCCCTCAAAAATTTGAATATGAATGCGTTCAATGCATATACACAATGACTGCGTTGTGATACTCTTTTAGTGCATTCAACAGCATGCACAGACAATGCACACAGACAAGGATTGTCCACTTCTCGGGGAAAAACTGGGCCACCGTGCACAATGTGCCGATGATGAAATTTGCTATACAAATACTATGCATGTTCCAAAACTACACTTTGGCCTTAGTTCTGTAAGGATATTCCTTGTTTGTTTACAGTCTATTGCATGCAGCTTAATTTGGGCCTGTGGTTTTATTTAAATGCATTTTTGTGTTTCAGGATACCTAGTTCTGAAAGATCTTGGCTTCAAAGTGGAAAAATATGTGGCCTCAGAGGTCGATGAAGAGTCTGTTACCGTCTCCATGGTCAACCATGAAGGAAAAATCACTCATGTGGATGATGTTCGAAGAATTACCAAAGATCATGTGCGTTTGCAGAATTCTGTCTTATGTTCACACCGCAGCTGAATGTGTCTCAAATATGATTTTACACTCAAATTTGACACAGATATTTTAATTGGATGATCATGTGAACAGCCAAAAGCGCTTTGAATCTGACATTTTCAAATTCGATCTGGGCCTTTTCCAAATGTGGAAATAAATTGGATAGGTATCTGATTATTACCAATGTGCCTTCAGTGCGAACAGCCAGGTCAGATTTAATGGGATTTTTTTTACATCAATCTAACTCAACACTCATCATTTGTGCACTTGATTTCCAGCATATATAGGCGTGTTGTGGTTTAACTTATAATTTTGAGTCATATCTCTTCTAATTAATGCATTTATTTTTTTAAGGAAAGAAAATAACATATAAAGGCTTATCAGTTGGGTTCAACGATTTGATTGGACTATACGTAGTAAAATATGCACGTGAAAAGATAGATTTATGTAAGTGTTATAGTCATGTCACTTGTGCAGAAAACAGTTTCTATTTTTCTCAAACCATATCAAAGTGTGAATGCAAGCAAGTCAATGAAAATCTGGAATACAGACAACAACTCTTCTTACCTTACATATATGTTACACTGTTTATGCTGCTGTCCTTTTGATTTTATGGTGTGATTCGCTTTTAAGTAATATTACACTCGAAAAATCAATTTGGAACATATTCAGCTGCTGTGTGAACGTAGACATTGACTATTTACACATCCATATACTCATCTTTAATTACAGTTATGAAAAACACAGAGCTTAATCTCTTTTATTGTTTTAGATTAATAAGTGGGGCCCGTTTGATCTTCTCATTGGTGGAAGTCCTTGCAATGATTTGTCCATAGTCAATCCTGCCCGGAAAGGCTTGTTTGGTAAGACACTGTGGCACAGCAGAACCACACACACAGAAATGCCCTTAAAGGAATATTCCCGTTTCAACAGAAGTTCAAATCAGCATTTGTGGCATAATATACAAAAATTCATTTTGACTATCCTTTTCTTAAAAAAAACAGCAAAAATCTTGGCTACAGTGAGACACTTACAATGGAAGTGAATGGGAGCAATCTGTAAACGTTAAAAAACTCACTGTTCTAAAAGTATTTTAAAAGTATATTGTCACTGACTACCACCCCTTGAGTCACGAGTTCGAATCCAGTGGAGGCAACTGAGACTTGTCCTCCACCACCCGGATTGTGGTGAGCAACAGCAACACCACGAGGACCTATTAAGTAGTGGGAATTGGGCATTCCAAATTGGGAGAAAAGGGGATAAAAAAAAATCAAAAGAATAGCCACAAGACATAAACAATATGTGTGTGTTAACATGATAAAAAAACGTACACAAATTTTTTTTTGTGTGTGTGTAAAGTTATTTCCTATTTTACAATTTTGTTGCCATGACAACATAGCACCGCAAGCACTTGTAAACCCTCCAAAATTGGCTCCATTCACTTCCATTGTAAATTCCTCACTGTAACCCAGTTTATACCTTTTTCTTTCTTTTTTTTGAGTGAATGAGTGAAAATAATTTTTTGTGGTAATCAACCTTATGCCACAAATGCTGTCAATTGAACTTAACTTGTATTGAACTTGTATTAATGAACAGTTCACCCAAAGATTACATTTTAAGATGAAACAAATGAGAACACTGTTTCAGTCATTGGACGTTGACCATTTATTTCTATGATCTCTGTTTCTATAAAGTCTTCCCTGACATCTGATTTTCTCTTTACTTTCTGCAGAGGGCACTGGACGGCTCTTTTTCGAATATTATCGGCTCCTGAGTATTATGAAGCCAAAGGATGAAGACCCACGGCCATTCTTCTGGCTGTTTGAGAATGTTGTGGCCATGAACAACAGTAATAAAGCTGACATTTGCCGCTTTCTAGAAGTGAGATTTTTCCCCGAATACTTGAATCCTGATGTCACACTTTAAAATATTTTTTTTTCTAGTGATGTAGTGTCATACTGTATACTGAGTCTGTGGTTTGTTTTAGTGTAACCCTGTCCTTGTTGATGCTGTGAAAGTAAGCCCAGCTCACAGAGCAAGATACTTCTGGGGAAACATACCTGGAATGAACAGGTATGTCATTTACACTCATGTTAAAATCATCATCATTTTTTTTTTTTATGTAAACAGTCAAGATTGTTGAATGCCATTTTTGCATATGGAACATGCTGTGGAAAAGCCATTTGAACTATGGAAATATGCTACAGTAGTAATCAGCATTGACTGTTTTATTCTCTTTCCACCAGACCCATCATACCCTCTAAGAATGATAAACTAAATCTTCAGGAATGTCTGGAGGCCGGCCGCACTGCAAACGTTTGTTAAATAATTCCTATCAAAGAGACAGCCAATAATCAAATATTATAATAATGTCATTACAATATACCTGTGATAGTGTTATCTAAATTTATTTATTGTTATCATTTTTCAGTTTGAAAAAGTTCGCACTATCACCACACGCCCAAACTCGCTAAAGCAGGGAGCCAATGACAAGCATTACCCTGTCACCATGAATGGAAAAGATGACAGCATATGGATCACAGAAATGGAGAAGTAAATTTTACTTTCACTACTCTTTCAATTAAAGGAATAGCTCACCCTAAAATATTAATTCTGTCAGTATTTACTTAACTTCATGTTGTTCTAAACCAGTATGTCTTACTGAAATGTAATGAATGTCCATTTGGCTGAATTCAATACAATGGAGGTAAATTGAGACTCACTTTAATGCTTTGTGAAGCACCCAAAAGTGTCATAAACGTAGTCCATGAGACTTATGCATCATATACCAAGTCTTCTGAAGGCATACGGTCACTTTGTATGTTGAACAGACTGTAGTTGGTATTCAGCCAACGGGATATTCAATAAATGATTCTCTTTTGTGTTTAACAGAAGAAAGTTAAATGGGTTTGGAATTCCATGAAGTTGGGTGAATTACTGCATTTTATTTTTGGTTGAACTATTCCTATAATTATTCAAGGAAATAAAATAAATTAAAAACAAATATATATATATATATATATATATATATATATATATATATATATATATATTATTTTGAGTTTAACATACTCCGTTAAATGTACACTTTTGGCAGAATCTTTGGATTTCCAAAGCATTACACGGATGTGAAGAATATGGGCCGTATGCAGAGGCAGAAAGTCCTGGGGAAGTCTTGGAGTGTCCCTGTTATAAGGCATCTGTTTGCACCACTAAAAGATTACTTCGCTTGTGATGAAGTTGCCTTGAAATGAACAGAAGAGACTTGGGGAAAGAAGCTTATTGTTACCTCAACTAAACTCTTTTCACTAAAATGTTATAATTAACTGGAAAATTGTTGCCAATGGTGGATGTTACGGAACTTTATCATCTAAATTGAATGCTGCATTAAATCACTGGTCACTTTTTATTAAATATGTAAGTTTCCCTAATTGTAATCATGTTTAGCTACAAACGGAATAACACATTTTGAGGATATGGGATTGAACAAAAAGAATAAACCTGAAAAATGTGTGTAGTGCTATGTAAAGTACCAATATAAATGATTATCTGGAACAATGTGTTGATTTAGAACTGAAATGAGTGTTGACCTGTGTTGTTAATTTTATAACAATAACCACATTCATCATAGTTTGGTTTATTTTTGTGGAACAGTCTTTAATCAAAATCAAATCACTTTATTGTCATTGTTATTGTCACACTACTACGTACACGAGTGCAACAGTAGGTGAAAGTCTTGTGTGCAGTTCCGAGCAACATAGCAGTCATGACAGTGACGAGACATATACCATTTACAATAAACAACATATTTACACAACATAATATACATATCTAATGTACACATAATTACACAAAGTACTAATATACAATGTGCAGTAAACAATACACACAATATAGAATACACATACACTAGATAAGGGTATATAAAAATATATATACACTAATTGAATTGGGGAGAATATATTTGACAGTCCAGTGTGTGATATAAGATGATTAATAAAGTGCAGTGCTGATTGTTAATCGTGAGAGTTCATGTGTTCAAAAGTCTTATTGCTTGGTCATACTTTAGACTATTTAGTCCTGTAAAAATACGGTTAGTTCAATTTTCATTGTATTTGAGAAGTCTTACGTTTCTTCCTGATACTTTTAAATAGAAAAGAGAAATAAAATAGGACTTTTAAAAAGTCTATTTGATATTCAGATTTCATTTTGTAGAACAGAAATTAAATCAATAGTAAATAGGCAAGCATATCAAACATGGCAGATTTTTTGGAATTCAGAGGTGAAAGGGAGACATCAAAATGTGATCTAAACTAAGGCAAAAAGTATACAAATTGGAGGAAATGGGAACAACGTATAATAACAATAACAAGTTTTAAAGTGATAGTTCACCCAAAAAAAAAAAAAAAAAAATCATCATTCTCTCACCCTCATGCCATCCCAGATGTGTATGACTATATTTTTTCTGCTGAACACAAACAGATTTTTAGAAGAATGTTTCAGCTCTGTAGGTCAATACAATGCAAGTAAATGGTGATTAGACCTTTGTAGCTCCAAAAATCACAAAGGAAACAAAAGTAATCCATAAAACTCAGTGATAAAATCCATGTCTTCAGAAGTGATCTTACAGATGTGGATGAGAAACAGAACAATAGTCCTTTTTTTTTACTCTAAATCCCCACTTTCATTTTGAAAGTAATAAAATAGTAATACAAAAAGGACTTATATTTTTGCATAATCTTCAACCAAACATATTATAACACTTCTGAATATATGGATTTAACCACCGGTGTCATGGATTACTTTTATGTTTCCTTTATGTGATTTTTGGAGCTACAACGGTCTGATCACCATTCACTAGTGTTGTAAGGACGTACAGAGCTGAAATATTCTTCTAAAAATCTTTGTTTGTGTTCTGCAGAAAGAAAGTCATACACATCTGACATTACATGAAGGTGAGTAAATTGTGGGAGAATTTTCATTTTTGGGCTAACTATCCCTTTACGTTGCAAAACATATAACAGGACTGTGAATTGTGTGGGGAGGGTGAAACTAGAGCATGTAATAACTCAGTGTAGGAAATATGCAAAAAGAAATACGGGAGAGGAAGGGTTATTTTCTTGTTCCAAAGAAAGATGGTGTTGATAGATCTGAAGGATGCATACTTTCATATCCAAATTGTACGACATCACAGGATGTTTTTGAGATTTGCGCTCGATGGAACAACGTATCAATTCAAAGTCCTGCTCTTCAGACTGTCTTTGGCTCCTCGTACATTCACAGAGTGCATTGATGCGGTTCTCGCCCCTCTGAGACTGAGCTGCATGCACATCTTGAACTACCTCGACAATTACTGCCGCAATCAGAGGCTTTGTTATGCCAGCACAGTTTTACTGCTTCAGCCATTTTACAGTGTCCATCTCAGTTCAAATTGGGGAGAACATTTCCACTGAAACTTGTTTCAGAAAGCACTGGGATTTGTGGTGGCATCATCCGCTGTCATTCCATTAGGTCACTTACACATGAGATCTCTTCAGTGCTGGCTTAAGTGTCATGTGCCGCGATGTGCTTAGCGCCAATGACGCATGCGCATCACTATATCCAGCCGCTGTTTAGCACCACAGACAGCTCCTCCTGCATTTTACAAGTGAGGTGTCATGCTGGGGCAAGTGTCACACAGTGCCTAAAGCCATCGGCTGTATTTCTAACCTTAAAGTCTTTTCAGTCAGAAATATCAAACTGTGATGTCCTGGTTCGCTCAGACAACATGACAGTTGTGGCATATCCGCAAGGCGGAATTCAGAAGACTTCAACCTCAAACTGTAATGAGGATTTGGGAAATATCTGGCAAAGCAGAAATCGATCTATTTGCCTCAGTGGAGAATACCCACTGTCCCCTCTGCTACTCAAAGTTCCAAGTTGTCAGGCAGAAAGTGGTGAGTGGCGGTGTGCAATGGACAGCCAACTTTTGGTACCTGGACAGGTGTGAGGAGGGTGTGGCATATCAACCGCTTAGAGCTATTGGCTGTAATTCTAGCCTTAAAGGCTTTCAGTCAGAAATAGTGAGTTGTCATGTCCTGGTTTGCTCAGTCAACATGACAGTTGTGGTATATATAAACAGCCAAGGCAGAATTTATTCACCACCACTGTCGAGAATGACGAGTCACCCCCTCCTATGGAGCGAGCATCGTCTCTCCCTGAGAGTGACATATGTCCCAGGCTGCCTGAATTACGGTGCTGGTCTACTGTCACGCTAAGGTGTGATACCGGGCGAATGGAGACTTCATCCCAAAACTATACTGAGGATTTGGGAACTATTCGGCAAAGCAGAAATCAATCTATTTGCCTCAGTGGAGAATGCCCACTGTCTCCTCTGTTATTCGAAGTCCCAAGCCCCGCTGGGAAGGGATGCAATGGCATACAAATGGCCGGTGAAAAACAAATATGCATTTCCTCCAGTATGCCTGATCCACAAAGTCTGTGAGGACAATGAAAAGGTTCTATTAGTTGCACCGAAATGGCCAACCAACCGTGGTTCCGGAAATGATGGCGATGCTGTACAGCTCACCATGGGAAATACCACTGAGGAGGGATCTCGTCTCTCAGGCGCAAGGCACAATCTGGCATCCCTAGCCCCAGCTGTGGAACCTGCATGTGTGGCCCCTGAACGGAGTGCACTACACACACCAGAACTGACGTGTTCAGTCATGAACACCATTTTACAGGCCAGAGCACCGTCCACAAGATGCCTCTGTGCACTAAAATAGAAGTTGTTCACTGTTTAGTGTCTCTCACAGAGCAAGGACACAGTAAACTGCCCCATAAATGAAATTGTAATATTTCTTCAAGAGCGATTATATGCAGGACTCACCTCATCAACGCTCAAAGTGAATGTGGCAACTATATCTGTGTATCACGCTGTAAAGCAGTTAAATGTAAAGGAGGAGGCGAGAACCGGCTTGACAATATAAATAATAAAACTGAATGAAAAACACACAAACATAAACACAGAGCAGCTGCATGTCACTCTCTCTCTCTCGAACCGTTGTCACCAGGAGCTTTTTTCCTTCACGCGCCCCTATCAGGCTGATTGGGACCGGCCATGCGTTGTTCCAACCCGGCCCTCCTCCGCTCTACACACGCACATGAAACTGGTGCCTCTATAGGCAAGCATGATTTAATCATAAAGTTCCTTAAAGGAGCAAGATGATTAAACCCACCTTGGCAGGCTACAGTCCCGACTTGGGACTTAACTTTTGTCCTAAAAGCTATCGCAGGGCCCCCTTCGAGCCTTTGGACTCTGTTGATTTGTGTATGCTCTCTATTAAGACCTCACAAAACACGTTCGTACTTGCTATCCATTGGCTATATACGCATGTACGCTTTTTAAGTATGGGCTCCGCATCATTTACACAACCGCCTGCATTCAGGCTGTTATAATTCCATAAGTCACAAGCACACAAGTACGGCCAGGTTCATAAGGAGTAATTCATACTATATTGCTGTAGCTCATATATTCCTTATGAGTGCTCTCCTCCTGGTCATCACAAGGATCATCACTGCGGCATACACGTCGGTCGCCGTCCCATAAGACTATGCCGCCATGTTTCCTCTCTAGGACGTTATGCCGTGTAGTGCGGGGCTACATGATAGGATTCTGTTCCCCATATGCATTAGTAAACGCAATCTCAAGTGGACTCAAGTCGTAAGGGAATGTCTCGGTTACGTACATAACCTCGGTTCCCTGAAACGAAGGGAACGAGACATTGTGAACGCTAGCCACACTACAAGACTCAAGAGCACGAGCAATGCGCTCCTTGTTCTCGGTCAGAAATTCTGAGGAAATGGTGTCTGTGCATCTGTTTTATAGCAGTCAGTTCGCACCGAAACGAGCAGTCAGTTTCGGGCCAAAATAAGCGGGGCACAAACACCATAGCCAATATTAGAATATTGGTGTTATTATAGAGAGGTTTCAAATAGGTCGTGTATGAAGGCACTCCCCATATGCATTAGCAAATGCAATGTCTAGTTCCCTTCATCTCAGGGAACCGAGGTTACGTATGTAACAGAGACGTTTTGTAACCAGGACTATGATAATTTGACATGTACTTATTTCCAATGAGAAAACGGGCTCTTTTTGTTCTTTTTGTTCACATAAAGTCAGAAACAAACAACAACATATGAATCCAAATTAACATGTATTTATACTAATGTAATACAAAAATTACAACAAAAGATTTAGAAGTGAGTAGTTGGTGACCCTTCCTCTGTTCTGCGACTTGCACACGATCCAACAAATTCCACAGCTTGAGCCTAGACTTCAAAAGCTTGGCATTGGACTTGGTGAAACCAAGATCTCTAATCAGGTTATTGAGGTCTTTTTGGTTGGGGTAGTATGGGTTTCTCTCCTCAGCTCCACCTCTGAAATTGTCTTCTTGATCTACAACGTAGAGCTCGCTCTCTGACTTGCTGCTCTCTTCTAAAGATGGCTGCTCTCTCTCCGGAGGAGTAGGTAAGGGGAGCTCATGAAAAATGCAGATATCCACTTAGGCAGCTGGAACTAAACTGAACTGGTAGGCTTAAGGCCCCTGTATTTATACTACTATTTTTATTACTGGAAAGATCTAGAAGTTACTCCAGGTTTACTCAGTACTGATTCTATCTGGAATGTTATGAAAAATAGGGACATTTAAAAATATCACTGTCCTGGTCACAAAAGTAAAGCTTGTAGGGAATAGCCCTTTTCTATACTTTTGAAGCATAAGCAATTAGGAAATAACACTTACTACTCAATAAATAATTTGTTTCACTGAGTTATAAGTCCCTGAGAAGTTGAAAGTTGTCCTTATAATTTATAATATTCAGACAGTGCTTTTGGATATAAGCTGGGATTCTGTGAAAGTCAATACAGAATTATCCACACATAACATTATGTAACTTTCAGTCAGTGAAGTGTTACTGCCTCAGTACTGGAAAAACGTATTTTTCAGTATTTTATAGAACAAATCCAGGGTTTGGTTTGATCTGAAAACTGCCAAAAGCTTTTCATGTAAGTGGACAAACCCACCTGAAAACTAAATAGCACTTATTTTTATATCACAGATACTTTGACACCAGATTCCAAACAACAGCTTGTGACAATAATATCCACAATTAAATGTGTGGTAGTTGGAGATGGTGCTGTTAGTAAAACCTGCCGAAGGTTCCATTAAAATCAACAGTAAGACCTTTTCCCCTTCATTCATGCATGCAGTGTTTAAATGCTCTGCTTGCTATCCCAACCTTTGTCCACATTATTAATGATAAACAATGAACTACTGAAAACACTCAAGTAGATGTTTCACTGCTTCACATTTGAATGAACCTCATATCAAGGTGTTAGTTCAAAAGCTTTGTTTTCATGCTCTTTTTAAGGTGTTTGACAGCTGTGCTGTGACTGTAATGCTCGGTGGTGAACCTTACACCATTGGATTATTTGATGCAGTAGGTATGATGTTGCCCAATTAAATATTACCTTTAAAAAAAAGTGTACTTTTATATGGTTTTTCAGAGGCGAGATTATGTTGATCACCGCACAATTTAACTTCAACTTGTCCCTCCTTTTCTAAAAAATTATATAAAAAAGCATTACAGTAAGACTTACAATGGAAGTAATTCTATACATGATAAAATGCATGCTGTTTCAAAAGCATAGCCACAAGATGTAAACAATATATGTGTTAAAATTATTTGTGTGATAAATCGCTAACTAACCATTTCTGTGTGGTCCAATGCGATCAAATTTTTAAACTTTGTCGACATGACGGTGTAATGCTTTAAACCCTGTAATCCCAAAAAATGATGATTTAAACAACTTTATGGCTCAAACAATACACAAGTTTTAACAGAACAATTCACGTAAGTGCTTTTATAAAATTCACATTTTTGCCTTTAAACCCTTAAAAGAATTGGCCAGATTAAGCTCTTACTGATGGCCCTCGTAGTTTTATTTTGACAAAAAAAAAGTCTGTTAATGGTATGAATTTGTATTTTCAGTACAAAACATATTAATAAGACTTAATCTCTAACAAAAACTTGTAAAGAAAAAAATAAGAAACCATATCGATTAGCATTGGCCAAGAAGCATTTTTAAATATAAACAACTAAATATTGATTTAATATAGTGGAAAGATAACTACAAACATAAAAAGCATATGATTTTGTACAATCATGTTGAAAATTGTGAGAAAGTGTTCACCTTTAAAGTGATAGTTCACCCAAAAAAAGAAAAATCTTTCATTATTTACTCAACCTCATGTAGTTGTGGCTTCAAAAGGAGGTATTAGGCACAATGTTATTCACTGTCATTGCATCTTATTTCCTATGCAATTAAAGTGAATGGTGACTGAGGCCCAACATCTGTGTTTCATGGAAGAAGGAAAGCTATAACAGTTTGAACAACACAAGGGTGAGTAAATGAGGGAGAGTTTTCATCTCAGGGTGAACTACCGCTTTATAACAACATGTCTGCGTTGTAACAAAGAACATAGTGAGACTGGACAACTCTTATCTCTCTGCAGCTGGACAGATCTTTACAGAGTCATTTTTTCATACTGTATTTAAGTATCAACAAACACAAGAAGTGTATGATTTTGTACAATCATGTAGAAAATTGCTAGATTCACAAGCATTCATTATTGCGTATTAAAATAAGCAATAATGAAAGTTAGTACCATAGGAGTACCTCTATGATGTATAAGCACTTTATAACTTAATGTGACTATTGCAGCAATGCAAATATCATAACTGCCATCTTTTCTTGCACTGTGGTATGGAGAATGGGGAGGGGGGTTCAAATGTGCCTAACTGTAATTAAAATAATGCCACAATGCAAAATCTAATTTCTAATTTGCTTCTCTTGATTTTGGGAGAGCTGGACTTTTCTTAACACGATTAATGAGAATCACCCAATTATCTTAAAGTAGTGACACTGTCACAGGAGCTCATTTGTTTGGAACACTCTCGGGAGGCTATGTCGTCATGACTATGCAGCTCCTATCATCTTGAATGGGGAACACCGAAATCTCAAGTACCTTGGCCAGGATTACGAACAAAGAACATATTTCTAATCAGTAATACAATTTGATAATATTGGAATCATAAATTGTGCTTCTTCAACTCATATTACTCTAAAACACACAATTTTCCCGTCGTGTATAGCTAATGCGCATGCGCGTTCTAGAGTTGATTGACAGGCATGTCTGTATCTAAAAGGTGATTGGCTCTTTTATTTGTAAGCCGGGATTTCCTTTCTACATCCATTGGGCGACAGAGCTCTTTGGTTGGGAGTTCCAGTTTCTGCCATTCATTTAAATAAAAGTGGCCCATCTCTGCTAAATAGTCTTTGCTACAACCTACTTGGACAAATGCTCGACTGCAGTATGTGCGTTAGCTTTTGGGCTATTTGAGGAGACATTTCCTGAAAAAAGTAGTTGGAGTCTCTCTTAAAGTTATTCATAATTGTCACCCAGTAGATTTCCTCTTCCAGGAGATCATTGCATGTAATGTATAAAATTTGATTTTGAGGTAATTTGATCTATTTATTTATTTATTATGCACATTTATGTAGCTTATGAATATCCTGGAAATTATCTCACTTTGTTTGAGAGAAAATTCTTAATTGTAATTTTCAATTTTGTTCATCTTCTTATTGACATATTCATCCAGATCTGACAAGAGTCCTTAAAAGCATACTGAAATAAATTTACAGTGGAGAGGTAGTTAGGCGCTAATTTTGCCATGGAGCGGGGTTTCTCTAATCCAGTAGTGAGCGAGGAGCAGGAAATGGACAACCCAGTGTGGAGCCGGAGTGGAGTTATTAAAGAATTCTTTTGAGCGCGGAGGGGAAATTGTTGCTGCTCCAATCCACTCACATACTTGCATCTGAACAAACCACAGAACTTATGGGACAATGTCCCTTGGACAGATGAGACCAAAGTGGAGATGTTTGGCCATAATGCACAGCGCCATGTTTGGCAAAAACCAAACATAGCATTTCAGCACAAACACCTCATACCAGCTATCAAGAACAGTGATGGAGGGGTGATGATTTGGGCTTGTTTTGCAGCCACAGGACCTGGGCACCTTGCAGTCATTTGAGTCGACCATGAACTCCTCTGCATACCAAAGTATTCTAGAGTTAAATGTGAGGCCATCTGTCCGAAAGCAAAAGCTTGGCCGAAATTGGGTCATGCTACAGGGCCATGATCCCAAACACACCAGCAAATCTACAACAGAATGGCTGAAAAAGATAAGAATCAAGGTGTTGCAATGGCCAGTCAAAGTCTAGAACTCAACCTGATTGAAATGCTGTGGCAGGACCTTAAGAGAGCTGTGCACGAGGCAGGCAATGAGAGAAGATCGAAGTGCAGCTTTTTATTAACAAGAAAACTTGGAATAAAGAAAACCACAGGAAACTTAGCACAGAACATGCAATAACTGACAAATAGACAGGGGGAAACAAGGGCTTAAATACACTAGGGAAAACAAGGAACACCTGGGGAAACAATCAGGGAAGGGGAAACAATCAGGGGAAAACCAATCAGAAAAAGAAACTACAAAGGACTACAAAAACCAAACAGGAAACAGGAACAAAACAGGAACTTCAACAAAAAAGCACAAAATAAAAGTCAACCGAGAATATGTGACAGTGCATAAACAAATGCCCACAAACCTCAATGAACTGGAGCAACATTGTAAAGAAGAGTGGGCCAAATTTCCTCCTCAACGATTTGAGCGACTGACAGTCATACAGAAAATGATTACTTGAAGTTATTGCTGCTAAATGTGGTTCTACAAGCTATTGAATCATAAGGTTTTTCCACACAAGGCTTCTCCATTTTTGCTTTATTTTTGTTAAATAAATCATGACTCGTTATGTCATGACTCTAGAATACTGTATTATGTATACTGTATTAGGTTGTATTAACCTAATTTTAAGACCTGCTAAGGACCAGATGATTTTTATCGATTGTCCTGATGCGTAAAGAAAATATTTTTCAGATGTAGTTTTTCAAGCAACCTTTGGAAATGTTAGAAACAAACAGCCATATTCTTTTCAAACAGATTGGAGCTGTTCATAATAAACAGTGGTGATAGCTAAATGTAACTATCAGAAGCAATTAGGCTTTCAATACAAAGAAAAAATGAAATGGTATATTACTCAACTTTTTACACCAACTACGGTGTAGAAGTACAGCATTGGGTTCTACATTTTAATTGCTGCGCTTCAGTTCACGTCATTTGTTATTTTAAACAAAATTAATTGTCAAAGCCTTTAATTTGTTTAACTGTAATACCACCAAATAAAAAGGGCAAGTCTGCAGAAAAGCAATTTGTCTCCAGGTAAATTAATGTATGAGAGCAGGGTGGTTACTTCTGATATGAAAGAGTAGATTGGGAAATAAATGTGCTTGTGGACATGGCAGTAATGTTTAATTAAAATGCAGTACTTGGGAGTGCAATTGTTTGTGTGATGGAATCATGCTTCACAGATTAACAAATGTCACAAATACCTTGTTTAAGGCCAAATTAATAAAGCTTAGAAGCAATTCAATGTGAAAGGTGTTTTTATTGGTTGATTTATTGACCATTTAAACAGTAAATTGGAAGCATATATTGTCCTTAAGTCATTCATCATTCATAGGAAGTGCATGTCTGTGGCTGTATGTCAAATTGACATTACATACATTACAATCATTTTAATAGTGAAACATGTAAAGTTTATTTAAACAACATTTTATGTTACAGCCTCCTTTTATTGCATTATTTCAATTCCACATTTTTGAGTCACTGTCAATATGAGTATGAGAAATATCTCCATTATTATTCTGGGATGCAGGTAAAGCAGTAATGAAAGGAAAGACTATTGCAGCAATCTCTGCTTTCTTGAAAAGATAAAGACACTTGCAATTCCAAGAACTCCAGATTCAATTAATACAATTAGAAGAACATAAATGTAATTTGAGACCAAATACCCTCCAACAAACAACAACAAAAAAAAAAAAAACTGACAGAATGCCAGAATAATTTTGTAAAATAAATACATTAAAAATGTAAACAACTTTACAGAACAACCTGTACATTTCACAGTTTAAAACTGTTGAAATTTACATGACCAATCTGGCACTAAAATAATATAAAAATAAATTAAATTTACAGTAAAAAAAAAATTTCATAAACTTAAACCTTCTGAAACTGTAAAAATCTTTTTACTTTATAAAGGTATTGTTAATAACTTAAGATTACAAAAGATTATAAAAGAGCATGTGATGACACAGTGCATCCTGAAAGTATTCACAGCGCTGCACTTTTTCCACATTTTATGTTATGTTACAGCCTTACTCCAAAATGGATCAAATTCATTATTTTCCTCAAAATTCTACAAACAATACCCCATAATGTCAACGTGAAAAGTTTGTTTGAAATCTTTGCAAATGTATTAAAAATAAAAAACGAAAAAAAAAAAAAAAAAAAAAAAAAAAAATCACATGTACATAAGTATTCACAGCCTTTGCCATGACACTCAAAATAGAGCTCAGGTGCATCCTGTTTCCACAGATCATCCTTGAGATGTTTCTACAACTTGGAGTCCACCTGTTGATTGGACATGATTTGGAAAGGCACACACACCTGTCTATATAAGGTCCCACAGTGAACAGTGCATGTCACAGCACAAGCCATGAAGTCCAAGGAATTGTCTGTAGACCTCCGAGACAGGATTGTATCAAGGCACAGATCTGGGGAAGGTTACGGAAAAATCTCTGCAGCATTGAAGGTCCCAATGATCACAGTGGCCTCCATCATCCGTAAATGGAAGAAGATTGGAAGCACCAGGACTCTTACTAGAGTTGGCCGCCCGGCCAAACTGAGCGATCATGGGAGAAGGGCCTTAGTCAGGGAGGTGATAAAGAACCCGGTGGTCACTCTGACAGAGCTCCAGCATTTCTCTGTGGAGAGAGGAGAAACTTCCAGAAGAACAACCATCTCTGCAGCACTCCACCAATCAGGCCTGTATGGTAGAGTGGCCAGACGGAAGCCACTCCTCAGTAAAAGGCACATGACAGCCCGTCTGGAGTTTGCCAAAAGGCACCCGAAGGACTCTCAGACCAGAGAAACAAAATTATTTGGTCTGATGAAACCAAGATTGATCTCTTTGGCCTGAATGGCAAGTGTCATGTCTGAAGGAAACCAGGCACCACTCATCACCTGGCGGTGATACCATCCCTACAGTGAAGCATGGTGGTGGCAACATCATGCTGTGGGGATGTTTTTCAGTGGCAGGAACTGGGAGACTAGTCAGGATTGAGGGAAAGATGAATGCAGCAATGTACAGGGACATCCTTGATGAAAACCTGCTCCAGAGCGCTCTGGACCTCAGACTCAGGTGAAAGTTCATCTTACAACAGGACAACGACCCTAAGCACACAGCCAAGATAACAATGGAGTGGCTACGGGACAACTCTGTGAATGTCCTAAAGTGGCCCAACCAGAGCTCAGACTTGAAGCCGATTGAACATCTCTGGAGAGATCTGAATATGGCTGTGCCCTTAAGTTCCCCATACAACCTGATGGAGCTTGAGAGGTCCTGCAAAGAAGAATGGGAGAAACTGCCCAAAAATAGGTGTGCCAAGCTTGTAGCATCATACACAAAAAGACTTCAGGCTGTAATTGGTGCCAAAGGTGCTTCAACAAAGTATTGAGCAACGGTTGTGAATACTTATGTACATGTGATTTTTTTTTCCCGTTTTTTATTTTTAATAAATTTGCAAAGATTTCAAACAAACTAATTTCACATTGTCATTATGGGGTATTGTTTGTAGAATTTTGAGAAAAATAATGAATTTAATCAATTTTGGAATAAGGCTGTAACATAACAAAATGGGGAAAAAGTGATGCACTGTATATACACATCAACAGAGGCTCTTCCTGGAGCAATGACCAGTAAACATGTAGCGACAGTGCCACTGACGGCAGTGTCACTCACACAAACAATTAAAACCATCAGGGTAACATGTGAAATTTAAATAATGCAATAAACATGAACTAAACTATAATAATATATAAGAACACCCCAATGTGTGTAACTGATATTAAAAATAAGAAACATAACTATTCCCAGAAAATATTAAATATGATGTATTCTCTTGTTAAACCTAATGTAAATTTGTATAATTACAAATGAAAATCATTCTTTTACATCAAATTTTTTTTATTTCTTCAACATTTTACTGTAAAAATTACTGTATTCTCTTAAAATATTACAAATTTACAGTTAATTCTCATTAATCAATCAATAATTTTTTATGTAGCATTTTTAGTCTTTTACCATTAAAATTACAGACATTTTTTTACAGTGCAGGACAAAGAAAAGAAGCTTAAGTTTTCAAATTCTAAACATTACAAGATGAGAAGCGGATATATGAAAGCTTTAATGAGAAAACTAAAGAACCCACAGGCAGATAGTACGATTAATAAAATAAGAGACCACAAAACTAAAAATATTAATTGCAAGCCACAGGATACCCGATATTTTAAACTATATAAACTATAAACAACTTTATTCTAAACCGCATGACCAAATTTATTATTTCATAAATATCTTTGTTTTTTTCATAGATCAAAACATTTTCTTAAGTCTGAAATAACTACAAGGTTACTTCAGCTATATCTAGTATTAAAGCTAATAAGTCCCCAGGCACAGACAGTTTCACAGCAGAATGGTATAAGACATAAACTGTATAAAACAGTAATACCAGTTTTGCAATCAGTATCTAATTGGGCTGGTCAATACTGGTCAACTCATGATGGACTGAATATTTTTCTCACACTAATTTAATTTTTTATATAATGTACAATTTTCATTTCCCTGCCCTTTTTATTATTATTTATTTTTATAGATGTTTTTCTTTATGTTGCCTTATGTACACATGTGTTTTCATTTCTTTTTCTTTTTTTTGGGGGATATTTTGTAAAGCCTGTGCATAATTTTGGGTTGTTTGACAAAACTAATGGCTATTCCGAAAATAAAAAAGTAGAAAAAAAAAACTGTGTAGGCTGCTTTGCATGTTTTATATTACATGCTGTTTAAATGGGTCATGACATGAGGAATACATTTTTATTTGATCTTTAATCTTAGTTCATTGTACTATAAAACAAACTGTACGTTTCAGAACTCAAAACCTCCTCCTCAATACAAAAATGTAATTTATTTAAACCAAGCTGCAAAAACGGCTTGTTTGGATTTTCCCTACTTTGTGAAGTCACAGAGATGAATAAATCGGCACATGACTGCCTCTACAGCAAGACATCATTGCACCCTTGGCCCACCTAATGGCGCCAAGTCAGAAAGGTGAAGAGAACAACACAGATGGGCTTTATATTCCTGCAAAAAAAAAAAGGAGATTTACACAGGACACCTTGTGGTAATCTGGACTATGCAATAGACGAACTGCTTCAACCATTATCTTCCATCTAGTGGCACTTTTAAAAGATGCAATGTCTAGTTATAACTCTTAAACCCATCTGCACTATTTTTAATTGTTAGTCTATGGTCTATGTAAAAATGCACTTGATGGATGTCTTTGACATTTCTGTTGCATTTCTGGCGATGTGCACTGCATTTTAAGAATGGTACAAGCTGCAAAAAAAAAACACATATGTTCTGCTCCTTTACATTGCTGCCACTGGCTGGGAGAACCACATCTGACTCTAGTATGTATTGACTTAGTGATGAAGCATCTGTTGACGTTTGGTAGTATAGTTCTGTTCTTGGCACACTCTCTGCCCATACATGCAGGCAAGCATGGACAGGGCAGTGAGTGCAGCAAATTAAAAAATAATCCCTGGCGTAACAGAACAGATTCAATAGAAAATTACAGTTTTGCGCAACTGTTTATATATTCTGACAGTGCAACACAGTGCAATCCTTCATATCAAATGGACACTTAAAAAAAAAAAAACTTAAAATACTGTATGTCAGTTTGTACTTTAAGAACAAGGCCCAACAACCACATGTTGAAGATAGGAATTTCACACTGGCAATCAACAGTAGACCTAGAGCACAGAATTACAAGACAGATGTAGAGAAAACTAAAAAGTAAAGCTGCCAAGTGTAGCTTGCATCCATGCAATGGAAAGGCAGCTAAGGAATTGCATATAAATAGAGGACTTAAATAGGGCTGCTCTGACTGAATTGTATTGGTAGACGTCATAATCAACTTAGCGTCAGCTGATTGCAAGCGTGACTCACTAACTGAACTAACGCTACACTTCATATTATGAATGTTTTGGTGCAACAAATCACACACACACACAAATGACTAACATTATAAGTGGACCTCCAGGAAAATTATAAAATGATAGAGTATGCAAGGTGTTCATTTTACAAGTGCAACAGTGCTTGAAGCAAAAAAAAAAAAAGGATTTTTTTGGGGGTGAAAGGAGGACCAAGAAGTACTATATTTTTAAATGTAAATAACTAAATAAAGGACTTCAGCAGTGGGTTCACTAACCTTGGAGTGAGAGTGGAGAAGGACAGGGGAAACTTACCATTGGCAGGTAGTGCAGTCCCCGAAGGACTACATAATACATGTAGTCATGGAATTTTAAGGCTTTAATGTTTACCTTTAAAGCAAAAATATGAAATGTCTTCGCCATTAACAAACGTAATTGCAAAAATATTCACTGATTTCAAACAAATTTCAAAAGCCACCTTCTTCAGTTGTTTATACAAACAGATAGTCTCCCTCCAAACTCACACCACTGCTTAAGCCAGTTGCTGTTAGGCTGGATGGGCCACTCAAACAAACAGAGGATTACTTTGATAGCAACACAGAGTTTCACTTTTCGGTGTATTCAACCAACAAATGGCTTATAGTTGACTCTGCAAATTAAGCTTGGATATGATAAATAATTTTAACATAAAAAATACAGAGAACATAGTGAGTCTGGACAACTCTTATCTCTCTGCAGCTGGACAGATCTCCACACTACTATTAGTGACCCGTATTCCATACCAGCCTTTCCAGAACTGAGTGTCCTTCCCTCCATGAGTGAAACGGATAAACCGAACCCCAGGTCCATAATCTTTAAAGACATGTGTCATCTGAAATAAATAAATAATAAATTATATATATACACATATACATACACATATACATACATATATATATATATATATATATATATATAAACTGTACATTTACAATTAAGTTGATCAAACTGCCTCAGCTGTTTGATTTTAGGGGAATGATCTATCTGAACAAAGAATGCATCTACTCTTGTTATTGTACTCACTTCACACCACTGCTCATCGTTCCACTGTGGAAAGAATACCGATTCAGGCTGAAAGATACTGATCACTTTCTTCTGCTGATCAAGCAACTCTACACAGATCTGATAGTGACTCCCACAATCAAAGCGTGGGGTATACCTGTACCACACAATAAATGAAATAAATTGCAAATTGTTGTTTCATGTTCCTAAAACTCCAATTGATTGCTACTCTATTCTAATTGTCAGTTTAATGTTTAATCTCATATTCAATCATTGCTTTTATTCTGTTTAAAACAACAAAATAAAAACCTATGCATATATACAGTATGTATGTTTGTAACAAGCTTGTAGCTCTTTGGCAGAGGAGGAAGCAGGAGACAGCGAAATCCAACTAAAAAAATGTCTTTATTGACGGAACTTAAACTTGCTTTTTATCAAACTCAAACAACACAGTCTCTCTCGGTGTGTGTGTGTACAGCTTTCTCTCCCCTCACTGGCATCTGGCTCACTCTGAAATCTGTCTCTAACTCTCGCTGCAATGACAAACAGCTGTTAGAAATCCTTACAGATCTCATTTCCTAATCTCGCTCTCCATTCACAAGCCAGCACTCAACCACGCCCCCACCACCACAATGTTGTAATATATATATATATATATATATATATATATATATATATATATATATATATATATATATATATATATATAAGTACTGTGCACATAAGATGTTTCACAAAAACTTGTCTTAATATGGATTTTACAGTATATCTTCATCTTTAGTGTGTAAATAGGAAATATACATTTTAGACTCCTAAACATTCCTTTGCAAATAAAATAGAAGAACAGGGAGCCCTGCAACAGATGTGGCCACCACAGAGCCCCCCACAGAACATCATGTCAGTCTGAGATTACATAAAGAGACAGCAGCAGTTGAGACAGCCTAAATAGATAGAAAAACTGTGGTTAATTCTCCAAGAAGCTTGGAACTTCCTATCTGCCAACAATCAAGAAAAACTATGTTCAGTTGTACCTAGGAGAATTGGTGCAGTTTTTAAGGCAAAGGTGTCCACACCGAATACTGATTTATCTTTTTATGTTTACTGGACTTTGGATGACATTAATTGATCAATGAAAAATATTTATGGCATTATTTTTGAAGATATCATCACACATTTTTTGTAAGCGCTTAAAACTTTTCACAGTTCTAATATATATATAAATACACATAAAAAAAAAAAATATATATATATATATATATATATATATATATATATATATATAAAATGAGTATATAGTGGTTAAAAGATTTGCTTTGACAATATTTCGATTAGATTACGATTCTTTACCTAACAATTATGATCCATCATGAAATCTGAAATTTGGTCATGATTCGATTAGATATGATTATTTTGGAATGATTCATATTTTCTTTCCAGACTATCCTAAAAAAAGATTTAGACAGCACATAAATGCACCAGACTTCAGCACTAGAGTCACAGATGCATTTAGGACTAAGGAGGATCGGCTTGTATGTGTGGCTACATATATGAACAAAACAAAAAAAGTTACATGATATGCATTGACAGGCACTTCTCACACACCTTCTCAATGGGGTTAAGATCCATGTGAGGAGGAGAGCGTGGCCAGGCCATGATGGAGCATGGTCGGCGCTGAATCAGCAGGAGGGCGAGATAAGGGGCAGCCGGAGATGCCGGTTCGAGAGAGCGATAGAGAAATGCATGCAGCCGTGTTGCATGTGCGTCTATTTATGTTTGTTTAAGCTCATTAAGTTAATTTATCAGGGTTCATACACATTTTTACCAATAAATTTCCATTACTTTTTCATGACTTTGAGGCGAATTTTCATGACCATACATTTCCTAAAACATCTGTCAAATAAGAAAAATCCATGTCAAAATTTACCACACCATATCTTAACTAAAAATGTATAACAACTGACAAGCTATATGGTTTACTACAAAATAAACATTTATTTAAATAAAGCTCACTGACACACCAGTATGACTGTTAAGTAATATAATACGTCAAACGCTTAGAACTGTTTGAAAAAGGTGTCCAGTAACACTGAAATGAACATTAGAAGGCAGCAGTACCAGAGACAAACTGTTATTTGGGATACAATATTTTGTAAATAAGAAAATGATGACAGCTATGCTTCCTATTTACCATTAAGATAACTGTCCCCATTTACATTTCCCCAAAACAATCCATACAGTTTATTTTTTCATTTCTGCAAGCTTCTCAGCAATCTGCTTTTCGATCTTCAGCAGAGATGCTTTCTTTTCTTTTGCAGAAAATCTTCCATCCTAGCCCTCTTTTTTAAATCATATAGCTCATCTGTGAGGGCCTTCCTCTTCAGGTCAACAGCTTGCTGTTCTTTCTTTCTCTTCTCTTTGTCCAGGTAGGCAAAGTACTTCTGCCTGGCTCCTGCAGTCGAAAGGAGCAGTTGTTTTGTGATCTCTTGGTTATGCCTTGTCACCTCATCCCCCACTCTGGAAAATTATAGTTTTGTCCCCATCATCTCATACAGCAGGGTGTCCACTCAATCTGTTTTGGGGTCAAATTCCCTGAAATTAGCCTGAAGATCTGCCAAACCAAAAAAAGTCTCTAAATTCTCTAAGGATATCATCACACATTGCCTCCTGTATGTGTTTAGCTTCAAGTATGTGCAACATTCTTTAATTTGACTTGTGCATAGCTCCTTACATCCAGCCATGCGTCTCGGGTCAAGGCACTGCATGCTTCTCACTAATGTGTTTTGCACTGGAGCCCTTTTCAGCAACTTCGTAAGGAGGCTGATCAAGTGTTTCTTGGAGTCCAGCTTAACCTCTAGTGCCTGCCTCTCTGAAATGTTTTTGGAAGACTTGACTTTGTTTAGGGTGGCTTCTGCTGCAAATCCAATATCAATCTGAGAGCTGTTCTTGTGCAGACTGCTGTCCTGAAAAGGGACATGGAAGAACTTCAGTGTGGATGTGGCCTCTTGCAGGTGCTTTTCCTTCAGAAATTGTCCCATCAGCCCAGCACCCAATTAAAATAATGGAATTGTATGCTTCTATTTTATCACTCTTAATCTGCAAAATGTGCAAATTTACAAACCATAGGTGAAGTGCTCTCGCTTTTAAAAAGTTAAACACACCAAATGAGTGAACATTACACATTCATAGTTTAGGAGATCAAACATAGTGCTGTATGTAGATTTTATTATGTGCAATAAATAATAAATTATTTAATTTTAGCTATATAAAAATAAATACATAATGCATTATGTAAGATGTAATATTTTTCCTCAGCGTTCATTGCTGTACTGTTTCTCCCCTCGTATCTCCCCTAGGTTGGACCATCGGCTGACAGAATGGCCGGAAGGGCAGCGTCTCCCCCCAAGAGGTGGGGGAAGTTAGCCAGACCGGTGGCATCCTGGCCTGAATCAGGCAGGGGAGGCGTGTGACGAGGAGGAGGGCATGGCCAGGCTGTGATGGAGCACGTCCAGCACTGAAACAGCTGATCAGCGGGAGAGCGTGATAAGGGGTAGCCGGAGACACCAGTTTGAGAGAGACGGACGCACGTGGCCGTGTTGCATGTGTGTATGTTTATGTTTGTTTATGGTCATTGTTTAAGTTCATTTATGCATTAAAAGTTTATGTTGATTGTTCAGCCGGTTCCCACCTCATCCTTACCCATACTTTACCTGTTACAATCCATAACACTCTTTTCCAATTATCGGTAGTGCAATGTCTGAGTTTCTTTGCCCAATCTATCCTTTTCTTTTTGTATTTCTGTTTCAAAAGTGGCTTTTTCTTTGCAATACTTCCCATAAGGCCTGCACCTCTGAGTCTTCCCTTTACTGTTGTACATGAAACTGGTGTTGAGTGGGTAGAATTCAATGAAGCTGTCAGCTGAGGATATGTGAAGCATCTATTTCTCAAACTAGAGACTCATTGATCAAAAATAACTTTTCAAATAGTGAAGGTGCTGTTTTTTACATCAGTAAAGTCCTGACTATGCTTTGTGATCAGTTGAATGCCACTTTGGTGTACTAAAGTAAAAATTTCCTTCTGAAACAGTGTATAACAGCGTGTGTGTGTGTATGTGTATGTATATATATATATATATATATATATATATATATATATATATATATATATATATATATATACACACACATATACAGGTCCTTCTCAAAAAATTAGCATATTGTGATAAAGTTCATTATTTTCCATAATGTAATGATAAAAATTAAACTTTCATATATTTTAGATTCATTGCACACCAACTAAAATATTTCAGGTCTTTTATTGTTTTAATACTGATGATTTTGGCATACAGCTCATGAAAACCCAAAATTCCTATCTCAAAAAATTAGCATATCATGAAAAGGGTCTCTAAACGAGCTATTAACCTAATCATCTGAATCAACTAATTAACTCTAAACACCTGCAAAAGATTCCTGAGGCTTTTAAAAACTCCCAGCCTGTTTCATTACTCAAAACCGCAATCATGGGTAAGACTGCCGACCTGACTGCTGTCCAGAAGGCCATCATTGACACCCTCAAGCAAGAGGGTAAGACACAGAAAGAAATTTCTGAACAAATAGGCTGTTCCCAGAGTGCTGTATCAAGGCACCTCAGTGGGAAGTCTGTGGGAAGGAAAAAGTGTGGCAAAAAACGCTGCACAACGACAAGAGGTGACCGGACCCTGAGGAAGATTGTGGAGAAGGACCGATTCCAGACCTTGGATGACCTGCGGAAGCAGTGGACTGAGTCTGGAGTAGAAACATCCAGAGCCACCGTGCACAGGCGTGTGCAGGAAATGGGCTACAGGTGCCGCATTCCCCAGGTCAAGCCACTTTTGAACCAGAAACAGTGGCAGAAGCGCCTGACCTGGGCTACAGAGAAGCAGCACTGGACTGTTGCTCAGTGGTCCAAAGTACTTTTTTCGGATGAAAGCAAATTTTGCATGTCATTCGGAAATCAAGGTGCCAGAGTCTGGAGGAAGACTGGGGAGAAGGAAATGCCAAAATGCCTGAAGTCCAGTGTCAAGTACCCACAGTCAGTGATGGTCTGGGGTGCCATGTCAGCTGCTGGTGTTGGTCCACTGTGTTTTATCAAGGGCAGGGTCAATGCAGCTAGCTATCAGGAGATTTTGGAGCACTTCATGCTTCCATCTGCTGAAAAGCTTTATGGAGATGAAGATTTCATTTTTCAGCACGACCTGGCACCTGCTCACAGTGCCAAAACCACTGGTAAATGGTTTACTGACCATGGTATTACTGTGCTCAATTGGCCTGCCAACTCTCCTGACCTGAACCCCATAGAGAATCTGTGGGATATTGTGAAGAGAAAGTTGAGAGACGCAAGACCCAACACTCTGGATGAGCTTAAGGCCGCTATCGAAGCATCCTGGGCCTCCATAACACCTCAGCAGTGCCACAGGCTGATTGCCTCCATGCCACGCCGCATTGAAGCAGTCATTTCTGCAAACGGATTCCCGACCAAGTATTGAGTGCATAACTGAACATAATTATTTGAAGGTTGACTTTTTTTGTATTAAAAACACTTCTTTTATTGGTCGGATGAAATATGCTAATTTTTTGAGATAGGAATTTTGGGTTTTCATGAGCTGTATGCCAAAATCATCAGTATTAAAACAATAAAAGACCTGAAATTTTTCAGTTGGTGTGCAATGAATCTAAAATATATGAAAGTTTAATTTTTATCATTACATTATGGAAAATAATGAACTTTATCACAATATGCTAATTTTTTGAGAAGGACCTGTGTGTGTGTATATATATATATATATATATATATATATATATATATATATATATATATATATATATAGGACAAGTCATTCACAAATATAAACCACATAGAATATTATATTAACCACCTATGATATTTTAGCATGACATTGGAGGTTGGGTGAATGCTCACCAGTCTGATATTTTGATATGAGGTTGTAAGTGATCCATGAAAGCAGGACTGTAGCCTTCTTTCTTTAGGTCAATCAACTGTCGCTTCAAACATAACCTGAGGATAAAGTTTATAGGTGATTAATTTACAGACACAAAGATGGGTTTGCTTGCCATTTTCAGATTTGAACATAAAATGAAATTAAATGGGTTTAAAAGTTTCTTAAGGATCTAAAATATCAAACATACCCATAAGATGTAACAAAGCAATTGGTGATGGTGTTATCTGGATGTGGTTTCCTAGTTCCATGTGCTGCCCAGCGGTTTCCCCCATTGCATATAATCTCCCATCCAATTAATTCCTCTAATAAGAAAGGGGGCATTATCTGAAGTAGAAAATTAGCAGGCTGGGGGTTTCGTTATGAGGGCTTATTATTATCTTACTGTTTAAAACACTTAAAGAATAACACCCATTTATCACATTTAAAGGTATAATTCCCCCCAAAATGAAAATTCTCTCATAATTCACGTCCCCTCTTGTTGTAGCAAATCCATATGACTTTCTTTCTTATGTGGAAAACAAAAAGTAAAAACTGTAATAATTATAATGATCCATCTATTCGGTTCAATTGTGGTTGATGATCACTCACTTCAAAACTTATTAAGCAATAAAAGTAGTCCATGCAGGTTTTGCATCATATTCCAAGTCTTCTGAAGATATGAAATGCTTTTAAATGAGAAAAAACCCAAAACAGAATTCATTTTTCAGTAAAAAAATCTGGACATCCATTGTGCATTCGGCGCTATGACTGCTTGTTCACAGTGGCACATTTTCATGACAGAACTTTCCTTTTGTGTTTGGTGGGTGGACTATTCCTTTAAAGTGCTATAATATTTTTTTCTGGCATATATTTCACTTCAGAGACCGCAAATATAGTGATTTATTAATATTGCATTTACTAATATTTTTTTATATTGGATCTAATCGCACTAAACATCGCACTATAAAGAAGCACTAAATCCATTTATTATCTGTATAATTAGATGGCCTGGAACAGAATATAATGAATGGTAAGACAACAACAGCAAAAATAACTATATTTGATAACTTTTTTGGCATTTTTTTTTTTAAATTTGAGGCCTCAGTTATTTTCTTTAAGGATTTTTAATTTTACACCTATAAAATTCAAGATAATCAAGAAATACTTTAAAGGGATAGTTCACCCAAAAATAACAATTCTCATCATTTTATCACCAGATGTATATGACTTTCTTTCGTCTGCTGAAGTCAAACTAAGATTTTAGTCGAATATTTTAGCTCTGAAGGTCCATACAATGCAAGTGAATGGTGGACAGTATATAAAAGGTATCATAAAAGCAATCCATACAACTCCAGTGGTTCAATCCACATCTTCAGAAGCAATCCAATTGGTATTGGGTGAGAACAGATCAAAATGTAACTCCTTTTCACTATCAATCTTGACATCAGCAGTCTCCTTTGCAATCATGATTTCAAGCTCGATAACACTTCCTAGCACCATCTAACACTCTGTGCATGCTTCAAGCACTAGGAAGTGTAATCAAGCTTGAAATCATGATGGTGCCAAGTGACTGCAATGGCAAAGATGTATAGTAAAAAAATAAATAAAAAAGAGTCTTGGTCTGTTCTCATTCAAAATCTATTAAATCGCTTCAGAATTCATAATTTAAACCACAGATGCCATATAGATTACGTTTATGTGCTTTTTGGAGCTTAAAGGTTCCAGCCACCATTCACTTGCATTGTATGGACCAACAGAGCCGAGATATTCTTTGAAAAATCTTAATTTGTGTTTTGCAAAAATGGGATCTTCCAGAGGACACGCTAATATGCAAGTTGGGGCAAAGTTGGTTTCAATTAAATATTCGCCTACAGTTAGGGACCGTCTAAAAATGGCATGAGGGTGGTATGAGGGTGAGTAAAACATGAGAATTTTCATTTTGGGGTGAAATATTACTTTAATGTTGGTTAGGAAAATTATTGTCTGAAAATCTAAAAAGTATATAGGCTAACAAATCTATTGTTAAAGGTTGTAGTACAGTACAGGTGTCTTGAAGCTTTTTCAGGCAAACTTTATCATGACTATTGAGACGGTGCAAGTACCCCTTGTTACATGTTGTATAAAATGAGCAAACCAAGGAAAAAAAACAAATAAAGGAATTATACGTGATTCCATTTGAACTGTTTGCTAGTTGGAATTTAAAATCATTGATTACCTTCTGCTCTGGGATTCTTGATCAGGTTACGGCGTTTCTTTGCCAGAAAGTAAAACATCCGCCAGTCGGCTGGGAGTCTGGAGGCATCGCTCGGCTGGAGGACCTCTCTCCGACAACGCTCTCTCCAGTGAGCAGCACTGTCCACCAGCTCCTTCCACTCGTAACACACCAGCCGACAGACACGTACTACCTGCTGTGCAGGCAGATTCAGTAAGATCTCCTCAACCACTGCTAGAGGAACATCTGTTGACTACAAAGAAACTGATGAGAAGAGCTAAAGATAACCTTTGATTACAAATTGACTTTTGATTTCTAAATTAAATCCAGAGCGTTTGAAATGCAGATGTATCGCAAACTCATATAACAAATTGAGGCACCTACCATCTTTGATACCTATAGCGTCTTTCCGTCTTTTAAGAATGTCGCGAAAAGTGTGTTAGTGTTATTAAAGCCTACCGCTACTTTTTTACAATTACCACTGCATTAGAATGAAATTCTTGTGCAACGCGAAAGTATCTGGCCTAGTATGATCTTCCAGACGACGTACCGACGCTAATATGCAAGCGGGGCAAAGTTGGTTCTTCTTTTTCTTCTTCTGTTGTTTAAATGGCGGTTGGCAAACCAACTTAAAGGTGCATTGTCCGCCACCTACTGGATTGGAGAACGGAGCACTACTTGGTTGAATACACTTGGTTAAAAAATAAAATAAAAAATTATATCTTTTGTTTACCAGTTCTGTATCATTTAAAAATTGTAATACTTTCTCATGTATTATATAATTTGTTCCTTCTCCTAATATTTCCTTAAGCGAATAATTGCTTACACCCCTATCCTTTAGTGACTGGATTAATTCAAGTCTTTCTCTATTGTATGCTATACATTCTAGTAATATATGATTTACTGTTTCTGGATATCCACATTTATCGCAATTACCACTTTCATGTTTACATATTTTATGTAAACTTTGATTTAATGCTGTATGTCCAATACGTAATCTTGTCATTATCATATCCTTTTTCCTATTACTAACAGTTGTTCTTTCCACCCCCACATTTCTTTGTATACTATACAGATGTGTTCCTCTTGTTTCATTGTCCCATATCCTCTGCCACCTCTTTTTTACTTCAGTCCCAATCAGCCCCTTAATTTCCACTTTACTCATCTTTACTCTAATGTTAATCTCAGGATCTTTCAATGACTTCTTTGCCAGTTCATCAACTTCCTCATTCCCCTTTACTCCGACATGGGCTGGCACCCACAAAAAAAATCACCCTTACGCCTAAGTGCTTTATGCTATATAATTTCTGTAATATTTCATTTAAAATATCTTGTCTTGCTAAAGATGTTCCACTTTCTAAACTTTGCAAAGCTGATTGTGAATCTGTACATATCACACTACTATTAGGCTGCTTTTCTTCTATCCATTGTAAGGCTAATGATATGGCTATCAGTTCTGTTGTAAAAACAAATATATGATCTGTTACTCTTTTTGATATTTTAATATTGTACTGAGGAATATATACTGCAGCAGCTGCTCTACCTGTTTTTGGATCTTTTGATCCATCTGTGAATATTTGCGTCATGTTGTTGTATGTTTGATTTATGTATTGTTCAACGATTACTTTTAATGGCATGCTCCACAGCTGATCCTTAGAGCTTGAGTCTGAATTACCTCAATCTTCTTGAGCCATGATTCTGATGCAGAACAGTATATCATACTACCATAATCTATTGCCGGTCTTATTAATGAGCTATATATTCTTCTTAAAGACTCTCTACTTGCTCCCCACTCAACCCCAGCCAAGCACCTCATTACATTTATTCCTTTTTTACATTGGTCTACAAGCTTTTGAATGTGAATACCAAATGTTAATTTAGAGTCCATCCACATACCTAAAAATCTTACCATTTTAACTTGTTCCAATTCCTGACCATACATTTTTATACTTACTTTAATGTTTTTTCTCCTTTTTGTGAAACAAATTACCTTCGTTTTTGCAATTGAGAACCGGAAACCCCACTCATTTGCCCAGTTTTCTACCTTATTTACTGCCCCCTGCAGACTTTTAACTACAAATATTTCATTTCTTTCCCTCTTCCATATTGTGCCATCATCTGCATACAGTGACCTCCCTATTCCTGTGTCAATTTGTATATAAATATCATTAATCATAATGTTAAAAATTACTGGATTACATACGCTACCTTGGGGAGTTCCATTTTCTATAGAATATATTTGTGAATATGTTGTCCCAATTCTAACTTGTATTGTCCTAAATCCTTGATCCAATCATACATCTTTCCTGTAATTCCCATTTTATCAAGTTTCATTAACAAACCCTCTTTCCACAACATATCGTAAGCCTTCTCTATATCGAAGAACACTCCAACTACTACCTCTTTATTTACTTGAGCCTTCCTTATTGCTGCTTCCAGACTTACTACAGAATCCACAGTACTGCACCCCTTCCTAAAACCACTCTGGTTTGTGAAAATAACCCCTTTTTCTCAATAAAATATACTAACCTTGCCATTACCATTCTCTCCATTAGCTTACATAAGTTCGATGTCAATGCTATTGGTCTATAGCTGCTTGGTTTAGCTTTGTCTTTCCCTGGCTTAGCAATTGGCACTATGACCCCATGTTTCCACTCAGAAGGAAGTTTCCCTGTTTCCCATACTTTATTAAACAATCCTAGAATTATCTTTAATGATGTTTCTGATACATTTTTTATCAACTCTACACAAATTTCATCCTTTCCTGGAGAAGTTTTTCTTACCCCTGAGAGTGCTCTCTTAATTTCATACATTGTAACTCAGCCTCTATTACACTACCCGAATGCCCTCTTTTTTTTTTCTAAAATTTTAGGATTTTCTCTAATTCGTTGTCTCCTATATTTTCTCATTTCCTCAGGAATATTATCATTACTATGCACCTTCATAAATGTTTCTGCTAATACTTCTACTTTTTCTTTATCTGTTAAAACTGGTATGCTACTATATCTCTGAATTCCACTCATCTTTCTAATCATCCCCCATATATCGTTAATTTTAACATCTTCACCAATACTTTCACATAAATCCCTCCAACATTTCCTCTTTGCTATTCTTATTACACGCCTCACTTTTGCTTGTGCCTTTTTATAGTATATTAAATCATTAAAATTAATACTTCTTCTTACTTTCCTAAGAGCTTTATTTCTTATATAAACTGCCTCACTACATTCCTCATTCCACCAAGGAACCACCTTTTTTCTATTCCCTGATTTCTTTTTTCCTATTGCTTCTACTGCTGCTTTCCGTATTGCTTTACAAATATTTGTATTCAACTCATCTACATCCTCTATTACACCCAAAAACCCCTCCAAATATTCTTCACAAATCTCCTTAAATTGCTCCCAATTTGCCTTTTTAAATGCCCATCTTTGTATTCTCTCTACCTTTTCTTTTTGAATATCTATTCCTATTTTACATAATATTGGAAAATGGTCGCTTCCTATGTTGTTGTGAGTTATTACTTTCCAAGTACTTTTCCTTGCTAAATTATCTGATACCAAAGTTAAATCGATAGCTGACATCTTTCAACTTCCTATATCAATTCTGGTGCCTGACCCATCATTTATACACACTAATCCTCTTAAATCTAACATTTCTTCCACTACCAGTCCATTATGATCTGTATTTTCACTCCCCCACAATGTATTATGAGAATTAAAATCTCCACACCATACCATCTTTTGTCTACCATTCTCATCTATTTTTTCCAAATCTCCTATATTTAGTTTCTTACATGGATTATAAAGATGTACTATTTTTATACTTTCTGCTCCTTCCCATATTTCAACTACCATTACCTCATGTTCCTGATTAATCTCAACTATCCTGTATCCAATATCTTGTTTTATGAAAGTTACTATCCCCCCTCCATTTCCACCTGTTCTGTCTCTACGTATTACAATATATCCTTGTAATGTAAAATTAAGACATGTGCTGCGTCCCAATTCGCCTACTTATACTACGATCTAAAAGTATGTACTCTTTTTTTGAAGAAAATGTACATACTTTTGAGTGTGTAGCAAAAGAGTATGCACGTTCTGGGACATACTACGAAGACGTCATGCAATGGAAGAGAACGTGGTTGCCTAGTTACGCACACCGCGACAGTTAAACAAACATCGTCGTTGGCAATGCGCCAGTTAATGAGGCGCTCAGTGTCTTCATCGGACCCTACAAGATAAACACGGTACTTTTTTGCACAACACAAATCCATTAATATTATGAGACAATAAAATATAACTTTAATTAGCGCTAAACGTTTAAGTTCTTACACTTAAAAACTGAGGGCGCATGTTTGCATCATCTCAAAGCTCCTCCCTCCCGCACGCAATGGGTTGTGGGCAATATTAGCCGTTAGAGTGTGCATCGATCTGCACTTCGGATTCTGACCGGAAATAGTAGACCATCCGGGTATCTTTGGAACACTTATTTCAACATACTACGATTTGGGACGTACTAATTCTATTTTCGAATACTATTTAGGACAGATAGTATCCGAATTGGGACGCAGCAATGGTTTCAACCAAGACTCCTGAACACATTATATCTGGGCATCTTTCTTGTTTTAATATAAAGTTCTTCAATTCCTGTCCGTTTGCAATCAAACTTCTTGCGTTCCATTGCAATATTAATAACACCATTATGAACCACCACATGTTGTCTGGGTGTTTCCTACCTGTACTTTTAGTTTTTCATTTATCATCTCCACACTGATTCCCACTAGTTCCAAATACTTTTCTGCTGCTCTCACTATAATTTTAATTCTCTCTGTCCGACTTTCCGTTTGTGCTGAGCAATTTACCACTTCAACTATAAATGCTACAAAAGACACTTTATCAATCTCCACTGGATCCTTCTCAGTATCTTCTATGCCTTTATTCATTCTCTGAGGTACAACTTTCTCAATTTCTTTCATTTTTGTTTCCTGTTCCACTCTCTTCAGGGCCTCAGCATATGTTAACCCATCTTCCACTCTAACATTTTGTACTTTCAAGACTTTTTGTCTGGCTTGGCATCCTCCGTACCCTGCACTGTGCTCTCCAACACAGTTACAACATTTGGGATTTACTCCTTGTTCGCATTTACCTTAATCGTGCTCTCCTCCACATCTTGCACATCTTTGCTTCCCTCTACAAACTGCTGCAACATGACCAAATCTTTGACATTTGAAACATCTTAACGGGGGAGGTACATAGGGTCTAACCATATAACTCATGTATCCTAGATATACACTTTCAGGTAATTTATCCTCATCAAAATGTATCATCACAGATAGACTATCCTTCCTTTCTTTGTCTTTGACATACTGAAGTCTTCTCACTTCCTTCACTTCTGCTCCAGAAATATTCTTTTTGATTCTTTCTGTTGTCATGTCAATCGAAATTCCTGTTATTACCCCTCTTACCCATTTCTTCTCTTCTGGAGTTGAATTTACTTTTTTCCCCAGTAACATCTTCATTCCTAGTGCCTTTTTATGTTGCTTGTTATCTTTACAAAATAATAACAATTTACCACCCCTCAACATTTTTGCATTGTCAATCTGCCCTATCTCGTCATTAATCGCTTTAGTTAATTTCAGCGGATTTATTGCAGATTCAAATTCGGATGCGAATTTTATCATTACCTTGTATTCCTCCTTTCTTCTTCTTAACTGATGTCTTCCGTTTTCACTATCAGAATCCGAAATCTGACCCCAGTTTTTTTTTCTTTTTCGATTTTTAACTACATTCCATTCATTACCTCCATTCTCCACGCCTAACACTTCTTCCTCCATTTTCGGATCGCTTCCGGAGTCAACTAAACTTCCTACCATGCGCACTCCACTCACAATCCAGCTGTTGCCAAAAACCCATAGACATAATAAATACTCTGGAGTCCTCCTCGGCTCCGCCTTCCACGGTTCCGCCCCCTGTACCTGCCTTGGCCCCACCTACAGAGCCTTCCGCGGCTCCGCCCACTTCCCCTGAGACTCCACCTATTTCAGACCCTGTCCTGTGGCCTCCTCCCAGGCCTTCTGACCCTGTCCTGTGGCCTCCTCCCAGGCCTTCTGACCCTGTCCTGTGGCCTCCTCCCAGGCCTTCTGACCCTGTCCTGTGGCCTTCTCCCAGGCCTTCTGTCCCTGTCCTGTGGCCTTCTCCCAGGCCTCCTGACCCTGTTCCAGTCCTGTGGCCTTCTCCCAGGCCTCCTGACCCTGTCCCAGTCCTGTGGCCTTCTCCCAGGCCTCCTGACCCTGTCCCAGTCCTGTGGCCTTCTCCCAGGCCTCCTGACCCTGTCCCAGTCCTGTGGCCTTCTCCCTGGCCTCCTGACCCTGTCCCTGTCCTGTGGCCTTCTCCCTGGCCTCCTGACCTGGTCCCTGCGGCCATCTCCCTGGCCTCCTGACCCGGTCCCTGCGGCCATCTCCCTGGCCTCCTGACCCGGTCCCTGCCCTGTGGCCGCCTCCCTGGCCTCCTGACCCAGTCCCTGCCATATGGCTGCCTCCCTGGCCTCCTGACCCAGTCCCTGTCCTACGGCCACCTACCAGGCCCCCTGACCCAGTCTCGACCCTGCAGCTGCCTCCCAGACTTCCTGACCCGGTCCCCACCTTGAAGTCGTCCCCTTGGTCCCCTGGGCGTCTGCCTGGCCTCCTTGGTCTCCTGGTCTGCTATGGTCTCCCTGTTCTTGCCTTGTTTCTCTGTGCCCCTGGTGCCCCCTTGAACTGCCTGTTAGCCCCTGCTCTCCGTGGACGATTTGCCTTTCTTTTTTATTGTTTGGAGCTTCTGGAATCCGCTCCTTAAAGGGGGGCTCCTGTTACATTCCATATTGTCTTTTGTTTATGTACTTTTATTTTGAAATTATTGTTAAGTTCCTGTTTCCTGGTCTTTGTCTTATGTCCTGTTTTCCCTCCATGTCTATGTGTCTGATTTTCATTGGTTCATTGTTTAATTACCTTGTTATCAGTTCTAGTTTGTCATTGGTTTCAGTTTATTGCCTTATCATCTTGTTTTGGGTTTCAGTTTTCCATTGGCTTATGTTTCCCCTTGTTTTTGTATTTAAGTCCTCATGTTTACCTTGTCGAGTATTGTTGTAGTCCTGACATTTGCCTGATGCTATCACAATGTTTGCCTGTAGTAGTTTAATATTAGTTAGAGTAGCTGAGCCTTAGTCTGTTCCTGTTGCTGTTTCTAGTTCCTAGTTCATGTCCAGTTCCTGTATCTATGTCTTGTTAATAAATCTGCACTTGGGTCCTATACTTCGCCTTCATCCTTGCCTTGACTGCTACAAATTGTAACAATATTAGCCAGGACGTCCTGTATGTTGTTCCATTCCGTATTGAAGCTGAAATAATGACCCCTCCCCCCGGTAAATGGTACTTAAAACTTATCATTTAAGATAATTTTTTGGAATACAACAACAATACAAAAATTAACTGAAAAATACTCCTGTGACTTTCTCTCATTTTTCACCTCTCATGATTTCACATCCCTGATCATTATTAACAAATCCAAATTGTACACATCAATAACAAATTAATTGAAAAGTGTTTTAAGTTCTTAGGAAAGACAGTTCAATGAAGAATGTATCTGATTTTGATAAATTATTGTTGAGAACAGTTCAAATGTCTGGGTGAGGGAAACATTCTTGCAAATAACAAGTAACATGTTCAATTAGGAATAAGTACTGTAATTGAAAAGAAACACAAAGTTTAAATCTGTTTTGATCTATTCTTTAAATCTAGATTTTTTTTCTTTTTGAAATCAAAACATTTGTCTCCTTTAAAATCCTCCTTAACCTGTTTCCGAGCACCTTCTTGTTTTGAGCACAAGCCTAAAAGGCCATACTCAAAATACAATGGCTGTAGTTTAACACCACATTGTTTTACAGGCATAATTGCGGTCTCTTTTGAAAGGAGATACTTGGAAGTTTGTTATTAAAACTCTTAGTTATATGAATCATTTTCCAAGACCATGTTTTGTGATTCTGGCCGCAAATAGCATTAGCTGTTAGATTAGCACCTAAATACAGAATAGTAAACTGTGGCAGGGCGGAGGGCGGGACCGGGGCGGAGGACGTGCGTGAGAGAGAGATTGTTCACGGACATGTCCGTCGTCTTATGTGTTTGTCTTTTGAGTTTTCCATTAAAACTATCATTTAGATGTTAAGCCGGTTTCTCGCCTCTTCCTTGCCTGTGAGCGTGAACTGTTTTACATAAACATTCTAAAATAAACATTATCTTGTGCATATATTTTACTTCCAATCATAATCGAGTTGTTATAGCAGTGTGTTTTAATAATCTCATGTGGATTCCAATCATATAATGAGGCAGAAAGCAGATTATTGGCAGGTGAAGATGATAGCAGGTGTACAGCTCATCTACAGCTACAGAACTGTCAATAATCATATGGAAATATTAGACAAACCATATATTTTTATAATCCTCTATTTATTTACAATAAGTGATTAGTTTTACGCTTGATAAGTAATTTATCCTACTATGGTCTGGGATGGGGAAGTCCTTGTCATTTGGGCACTGAGGTATGCATGATGTCATAATTTCCTCTTTATCTTTACCATATTTGAACAGTGAAATTAACTTGTGCTTCTAGCTTTGTGGAGGTTTGAAAATCAACTTATGAAAGAATTTCAGCATGTCAACAGATCATAATGCATAATTTAGTGGAAAATTGACATAAATAATAATTCTTTCAGCAGTAAATATGAGGATATATCAAACTTTCTGTAAATGTGCACACTGTTGGACTAAATGCTCTATTGGATGTTGTTCTCTGAAGTCTGCTATTGACAACTCATATGGAGATTACATGTTTGATTAGGTACATGCGTCTTCATAACGGTTTAATTTTCATAACTCTCGCTTTAATATTTTGATATGTGGACACAAATTAAGAAATTACTCAGGCAGTAACATTTCTATTGTGAAACATTGGCTAAATATCAAAACTGAAGTATTAGATCTTTCTTATGATGTATAGTGTCACAATTAAACAAGATTTAAATGTTAACAACATAGTTAATGCAAACAATTCCAATTGTAAGATCGCGGGGATCCCTAAAGAAACATAAACATAGAAATCAGTCATAAACAGTTAGCTGATGATGTTTGATTTGCAATCATGAGCAAGCAGAGGAAAGACTCCAGCATTTAATTATGGCAATAATAACGATGATGATGTTAACGTGTGATCTACCTATTGAATACAGTCTGAAGTTATTGTATGGTGCAAATTACAATTGCCTGTACACACTAACTGCAATATATGGTTGAATTACACTTTGCAGTATTTTTGAATCTGAGGCATATCCTGTCAGATTTAGTTTAATGTTAACCAAGACATAATTCAGTGCATCTGTTCTGATTATATTTGCTTTATGATACATTTTCTTTTTCTGTAGCAGACTGAGAACTCGCTGATTTCTTTAAAAAATACTGAGTTGTTCTAACAGCTCATTTTCTGTTTTCTTGGTAGGGTGCAGTGTACATGTTTATTTTCCTTAGATATAATAACAGCTACAACAGTACTCATATTATTGCTCAAACATGTTCTGTTTGCATTCAAGGTATAATTTAAAGTAATAGATCATATTGATTTTATCTTGACTTTATTTACACATTTGCCCTTGTGGTAATCCAAAAGTAATCCTATTAAGTTACATTCATATCGATGTAATTGGACCCTCTCAACCCTGGTAATAAAGAAGCATGTCAGTTCTTGCATGGAGAGATGGTAAATCCCAATTTGTAAACTGACATTCTAACTTTTCAATTTCTTTAGTTACTTACTTGAAGGTGCACTCAGCAATTTTTTTAATTTGTCATCTTGGACATACACTGACACCTAGGGGTGTGGATGCACCATCAACCAAACAAACACATACATTTTCAGTTACTAATGCCATTTTAGAAATTCACTATTCACAGTGAGCTACAATTCATTTAATCTAGTGTCCAATAACAGGGTGGTTACTGAGATTAAGCGAGTAGCATGCGGCTGTTCATGTGATTCAAACACAGCGGCCCCCATCAGAGGACCCTCTTCATGTTAAACAAAAATATCTTTTATAAAGGTACTGATATGGTTACAGGAGTCACATTCTCATATGAGTGGTCAAAATTATTATTAATTTATATAGGAGTAAAACCTTTTAAATGACCAAAAACTACTGAGTGCTGAGAGCGACTTCTTGACGATTAAAAGACAATAACAACTCGGCAAACCCCTATTTGATTATGTACCCAACTCCTAACGTTCAAGAATCAAAAAAGAGTAGTATGAAGCTGCAGACTCGGAGCCTGCATCTACAGTCCCGCACCCAGAGTCCTGCATTCTCAGACCCCTCGTTTTTCGAGACAGCGCCTCCTAACAAATTGGATCGGATAAACATGTGAAGAACTTAAGCCGAAACGTGAGTATCGTCAATTTTATTTAGCGAATCATTCGATTTCTTTT
The DNA here is from genome assembly GCA_032164185.1 of Moxostoma hubbsi. Classification (NCBI taxonomy): domain Eukaryota; kingdom Metazoa; phylum Chordata; class Actinopteri; order Cypriniformes; family Catostomidae; genus Moxostoma; species Moxostoma hubbsi. Next base: position 68,688,284 of record JAVLUX010000001.1, read on the forward strand.
TTAATCAAACTACTTTATAGCTCATCGATACACCAACACAGTCCATTTAATATTTATAAAGATAGTTTGTAACAAAATTTGAGCCGTTAATGTATGTTTTTTCGCCTTTTTCCCCCGAAAATATTTTGACAGCTAATACGTTAGCCTTTAACCTTGGACTTTTTGTAGACAAGCCATTGTAAAAATTATTATTGATTAAAATTAGTTGACATTAAAGTAGACCAATTAAATACATTAAGTGTGTTAATATCAAAGAATGTCATCATTAATTATTTAATTAGAATTGAGTAGTCACTAATACAATTCTTTCTTCCTTTTTTCTTTGCTTTGTCCTGTTTACAGCAAGATGATTAGGTGATCGTTAAATAAAGTACAGAATTGTTTATTATTGGTGTTTTGTCTATTCTTATTTGAGTTTTGCTTTGCATTCAAATGATCAAAAAACAGGTTTTGTAATGTTAGCATGGTATAATTTTAATTAGACCATTATAGGTTGAACTGAAAGAAAAATTGGAATTTGAATAAATAAAACATTGTAGCAATATAATGTCACATAATATTTTTCAGAAGATAGTTCAATCTGTAATTGTATCCCTTCCATCAGTAATTTTCTTTCAATTAGACCTATGCTCAAAAAATAACTGCTGGGTAATTTGTTAGTCAGAGAAAACAATGAGTTTTTTTGGCACATGCATTAAGCAGGGAACGCAAATATTTATTTGGATAACTTTAAATAAAACGCGACCGTAATATTGCATCCTATTGTTTTCAATGGCATTTAGCAGGAGGTGCTGTCTCGAAAAACGAGGGGTCTGAGAATGCGGGACTCTGGGTGCGGGACTGTAGATGCAGGCTCCGAGTCTGCAGCTTCATAATGTTGTCAAAAAACGTTCTTTTTGGACGTTTTTTTTTTTTTTTTTGTACATCTGTAAACTAACCTTCCCAGAACGTTATGGGAACCAAGATTGTTAGATGGGGACATCCCAGGGGTCGATTTAATCCAGACAGAGATAACCCAGCTATCCGACGCTGCCAACCTCGCAATCCAGCGTCAGACCAGGGTTTATTAAATCTGTTCTGTCTCAGCTGTCAAATGGAAATCATGTCTTAAGACAAATGCGCGCGTGCACCAATACACAACAAATGGTGCATGATTGGCTTCTTTTTATTCCTATATATAATTTGTATTTATCTTTACTGCATTCCTTCTCTTGTAAGACACATCGTAATTATTAATAACCTCGTAAACTCAAAAGTATTTGGACGTTGATAGGAATGATGCATACTAATACTTATAATACTAAATACTCCTAACTACTAACAATCTGCGAACAGTGCAGATTTAATCTATCAGCACCTAAAAAACTGACCTAAAAATTAAAAAAACAAGCAAAACCATACATTCAACTCACCAACATAATGCACCACGCATGTCTGTCCTTTATGGGGAAAAGTCCTTCCTGTAAAAGCAGCGCGAGGAGAAACAGGGAACAAGAGACTGATCAAATGCTGGTAAACGCATGAGTGACAAAATTAGTTATTTTGTTTTTAATGGCAGATACTGTTTTAGGATGATTTTACCGTCGCCGGGGGTTACGGTCTCGATCTCCACTCCCATTTTGTCCCGCTCGTGTATCCTTCAGAAGAGCCCTCCTGTATAGTGTCTCTGCGGCAACTAACAGCTGTATTGAGGCAGAAGAGAGTGACGCTGTCGGGTCACATGACCGCAGCGAGAAGGCGCGCTGAGCAAACCCATTGGAAACACAAGAGGGGGAGAGCATAGACATAATAAATACAATGTATTTATTATGTCTATGGGGGAGAGGGTTCAATGCCACCAAACTAACTAGCAAAAGCCATAATTACAGATGACAAATGGGACCCGTTTCGCAATGGCCAACGAATAATGAAAATATAAGTACTGCGTTGTATGCTAAACAGTCATCTTCAAAAGTTTTTGCAGTATGTTTTAAAATTCTATATTACAATTAATTTATACTTAATAATATTTAACTATTTTAATATAGTACTTTTAAAAAATTGTCTGACTGTTAATTCATAAATATTTCAACTCCACTCTCTGCACTGCTATCACTAGAATCTGTGTTTTTGAACAAATCTTTTCAGCAGTGGCATAGCCAAAGGTGGGCCGTTGTTCTTTGACTTCAAAAATATAAATATACAGAGTTGGGACTGGGAGGGTTACTTTTTAAATGTATTCCACTACAGGTTACAGAATTCATTCTGTAAAATGTAATTTGTAACATATTTCGTTAGATTACTCAAAATCAGTAACATATTCTAAATACTTTGGATTACTTCTTCAGCTGTGCAGATTTTTTACCTTGTTTTGATAAAAACTCTGCCAGTACAATAAGACAAAATACACATGTTAAAAATACATTCTCTGAAAAACAAATATCTTATGCAGTGTTGTTTCTAAAACAAAATAAATCAAATTGACCTTGTTTTAAGGATTTTTAGATATTTTTACAGGAAAACAATACAAAAATGATTATCAAGAATACGATTTTTCCCTAATATCAAAGGTCTTAAAAAAATTAATTATGATCTAATGGGAATTTTCTTGATAAAAAAATGTGATCATGCCAGGTAACATGGATATAAAATGGCTAGAAATATAATTTTAGCTTAGCGTGAAGATGACAATTTACACAAGGTTTATTCCTATTTCTTCTGCTTCAAACTTACTTCTCTGTCTGCTGGTATGAATGTAACATATAAGAAAGTGTTTCACCGCTGTTCAAATGCACTTTGGATTGCATCATTTATAAATGTGTTAAAAACAAATGACAATAAAATGCAAAGTAATCTCTTCAGTAATCAAAATACTTTTTGAATGTAACTATTCTAATTACCAATGATATAAATTGTAACTGTAGTGGAATACAGTTACTTATATTTTGTATTTAAAATATGTAATCCTGTTACTCCCCAACCCTGCATACTGGTGTAGAGATTAAATCTGCACAAGTGCTAACTGAATAATTAAGTGTAAAAAATCAAAATCCCCATCATTATTTGGAGATCCACAAACACAGACAAGCCGAGTGATACAAATAGTGAAACATCTCAGTGCTGTTGTAACGCTGCTTTGACAATCAGTTTCTAGGACTTGTACTATTGTACAGAAACGTCTCGGTTACGTATGTAACCTCCGTTCCCTGATGGAGGGAACGAGACGTCGTGTCGAAGAAGCGACACTAGGGGTCTCTCTTGAGCGCAGAAAGATGCCTCTGATCTATGAAAAAAGGCCAATGAGAGTTGGCGAACAGTATTTGCATACCCCGCCTCCGGATACGGATATAAAGGCGAGGGAAATACGCTCGTTCATTCAGGATTTTTCTGAGGAGCCGGGAGTGTTCCGGGCACCTCAGCGGCTCGGCTCAGCGACGTGGCCGGGAATACACGTCGTCTCGTTCCCTCCATCAGGGAACGGAGGTTACATATGTAACCGAGACGTTCCCTGTCTGTCGCTCACTTTGACGTCGTGTCGAAGAAGCGACACTAGGGGTCCACTTCAAAACTCCCCATGCGCTGAGCCGTGTACGTGTACTGCTGACACAGAAGCGGGCAGGTATTTCTACGTGCACAGCGACCAACTGTGTTCAGGCTGCACGTACTCTTCCCCAATGCCCCGAAAAAGCATCAGCATCCTTTTGGTTACCCTAGGGGGGAACAAGGTGACGCTCCCAACTAGGGAACGGGCCAAGCCTGGCTGGGCCTCTTTTCTCTCTATGTTTTCTCGGCATAGAGCAAGAGCAGCCGGGGCCCTTACCGCATCGAGGGAAGGGGGTCTTACCCGAATTCCTATTCTTTCAGGGGGAAAAGTCCCTGCGGAGGCCACACCCACCCGAAAGGGGAGGTAGAGGTGGCGAAATACATCACATGGCCTCTTGGTCACATGTGGGAAGAATGGCGCAGTTGTAGATCCAACCTCGAGGAGGGGGGAGTTGCTACAACACGGCGACCGGAGGGCAGCAAAGGACTGCCTAAGAGAGACGCGGGTCAGCTCATAAGGTGACCGTACCACGGAAGTACACACAGAAGGAGTCCCGTAGGAGGCCTGATCTGTGGAGCACCTATTCCAGTAGGGGTAGCCTGGGGTACCCATAGTGGACTGGGCCAGCAAGTTCCTCCGCTGAACTGCTGTGCTGGCCCAAAGGGCTAGGGAGAAATCAACCAGGGACCTAGGTCTTCTGGGAAAGAAGCGCACTGTTTTGCCTCGGCAGAGGGAAACGGTGCTGGAACAAGCGATTCACCCAGTCAGACCGTCGACGTGTACCGAGTTCTACGGGTTCGGACCTGAGAAAACACAGGACAAGACTGACTCAACCCTGAGATTGTAATATCTCGTAAAGGTGTTAGGTGCTGCCCAGCCCGCAGCTCTGCAAATGTCTGCTAGGGAGGTGCCCCTAGCCATTGCCCATGAGGATGCCACGCTTCTAGTAGAGTGGGCTCGAACCCGCAGAGGGGGTGGCACGGCCTGGGTGTGATAGGCCAGCAGAGTGGCGTCCACCACCCAGTGGGACAACCTTTGTTTGGAGACAGCGTTCCCTTTCTGCTGTCCTCCAAAGCAGACAAAGAGCTGTTCTGAAGAGCGCCTGAAGCTCTGGGTGCGTTCCAGGTAGGCACGCAAGGCACGTACCGGACACAGCAGTGAGGGGGCTGGGTCTGCCTCCTCCCGGGGCAGCGCTTGTAGGTTCACTACCTGATCCTGAAGGGCGTCGTAGGAACCTTGGGCACATAGCCCGGTCGAGGTCTTAGGATCACATGAGTATCTGCCGGACCGAGCTCCAGGCAAGTGTCGTTAGTAGAGAACGCTTGCAGGTCCCCGACCCTCTTGATGGAAGCGAGCGTGATCAGCAGGTCCGTCTTTTTAAGGAGAGGGCCCTGAGCCAACTGATTCTAGCGGCTCAGGGGGGGGATCTCTGAAGACCGGCGAGGACCACCGAGAGATCCCAGGAGGGGAACAGGTTTGGCCGGGAGGGGTTTAACCTCCGGGCACCTCTTAGGAACCTGACGATTAAGTCGTGCTTACCCAGAGATGTGCCGTCTACTGGGTCGTGGTGAGCTGCGACAGTGGCAACATACACATTCAAGGTGGATGGGGACAGCCTCCCCTCCAACCTCTCCTGCAGGAACAGGAGCACCGACCTAACTGCGCACCTCTGTGGGTCTTCTGCCCAGGAAGAACACCAATTCGCGAACAGACGCCATTTCAGGGCGTAGAGTTGCCTGGTAGAAGGGGCTCTGGCTTGGTTGATCGTGGCTACCTACTACCGTGGTGGTAGACCAGCTAGATCTTCCGCATCCCATTCAGGGGCCAGACGTGGAGGTTCCAAAGGTCTGGGTGCGGATGCCAGAGCGTGCCCCGTCCCTGAGAAAGAAGGTCCTTCCTCAGGGGAATTCACCAGGGAGGGGCTGTCACGAGGAGTACAAGGTCCGAGAACCAGGCCCGGGTGGGCCAGTAAGGAGCCACGAGAGTGACTTGCTCCTCGTCCTCCCTGACCTTGCACAGCACCTGTGCAAGAAGGCTCACTGGGGGAATGCGTACTTGCGCAGCCCCACCGGCCATCTGTGTGCCAGTGCATCTGCCCCGAGGGGAGCCTCTAAGTGGGCGTACCAGAGCGGGCAGTGGGAGGTCTCTCGGGAGGCAGAGGGGTCTACCTGGGCCTTGCCGAACCGTTCCCAAATCAGCTGAACCGAGTGGGGGTGAAGCCTCCACTCTCCGCCAGGCAAGCGTTGTCGTGACAGCGCGTCCGCTATCACATTGAGGTTGCCGGGGATGTGAGTGGCACGCAGCGACTTGAGTCGGTGCTGGCTCCAAAGGAGGTGGCGACAGGCGAGTTGTGACATGTGGTGGGAGCGTACGCCGCCTTGGCGATTTATGTACGCGACCGCAGTGGTGCTGTCCAACATGACTAGGATATGTTCGTCCCGAATTAACGGGAGAAACTTCCGCAGGGCCAAAAGGACGGTCAACAACTCGAGGCAGTTGATGTGCCAACGCAGCTGGGCCCCTTTCCAATGGCCTGAGGCTGCGTGCCCGTTGTAAACGGCGCCCCAACCCAATCTGGAGGCGTCGGTTGTGACCAGGACGCGTCTGGACACCTGCTGTAGGGGCACTCCAGCCCGTAAGAAACAGAGGTCTGTCCAGGGGTTGAATGTCTGACGACAGGTGGGGGTGATTGTTACCCGGTGCATGCCGTGGCGCCACGCTCATCTCGGGACTCGGGTCTGGAGCCAGTGTTGGAGCGGTCTCATATGCATCAACCCCAGAGGCGCGACTGCCGCGGAGAACGCCATATGCCCCAGGAGCCTCTGGAAAGTTTTAAGGGGACCGCTGTGCCTGGCCTGAAGGCGGCGAGGCAGTTCAACACTGACTGGGCACACTCGTTGGTGAGACATGCCGACATTGAGACCGAGTCTAACAACCTCCCGAGAAAAGAGATGCTCTGAACTGGAGTGAGCTTGCTCTTTTCCCAGTTGACCTGAAGCCCCAGACGCCTGAGGTGCCTGAGCACCTGGTCTCTGTGGGCGCATAGTAACTCTCGCGAGTGGGCCAGAATGAGCCAGTCGTCGAGGTAGTTGAGTATGCGGATGCCGGCTTCTTGGAGCGGGGCAAGAGCTGCCTCTGCGACTTTCGTGAAGATGCGAGGGGACAGAGACAGGCCGAAGGGGAGGACTTTGTACTGATACGCCTGGCCCTCGAACGCAAACCGCAGGTAGGGGCGGTGTCAGGGCAGGATGGAGACGTGGAAGTATGCGTCCTTCAGGTCTACCGCTGCAACCTTCCTTGGGTACGATGAGGTAAGGGCTGTAGAAACCCTCCTTCATCTCGGTTGGAGGGACAGGCCCTATCGCGTCTTTGGCCAGAAGAGTCGCGATTTCCGCGCGCAGGGACTGGGCATGTTTGCCGTATACTGCGGAAAAGCAGACGCCCATGAAGGAGGGCGGGGGCCTGGCAAACTGAATTGCGTAACCGAGTCGGATGGTCCGGGCCAGCCAGCGAGACGGGTTGGGAAGTGAAAGCCACGCGTCCAACCTCTGCGCTAGGAGCACCAAGGGGACAATTAATTTAACGTACCCGGCAGGGCTTCGCAGTGGGGCGGAGCAGGTAGGGCAGCGTTGGGCGGCGACAGGGCGACCCGCAGCTGGGGTGCTGAGAAAAGACTCAAAGCACTTACCTTGCTCCGCACACCTGGCAGGGGGCGGGTTAGCGACTGAGGAGCAGGTCCCGGGTAGGCGGGAAATAGGAAATAGCTCGTTACAGAGAATATGAGAAGTTGACAAATAATTCGAAAAAAAAATTCTCCTCCCAGCCCTCCACCGGGGACGGAGCGGTCTTACCACCTCCGGAGCTAACATCTTGGTCCCTGGGTTGAGCGTCTACGGACAGCCTGGGAGCCTTCCGGGTCCTCGAGGGGGTCCGTGAGACGGGGCGTCTGCTTCCTGCGGAGTGCTCGACGCTGGGGCTGAGAGCTGGGCCCGGGTTGAGGCGGAGCAGGGTGTTTCATAGCCGCAGGAGGACGCCCTCGGCGGGCAGACGGGGCATGAAGTGCAGTGGCCTCTGTCTGCTTCACCGCTGAGGACTGCTGGGCAGAGTCGTCAACGGTGGCGCCGAATGGACGGAGCTGGGAGACGGGGGTGTGGGAGAAGGTGTGCCTTGTCTACCTCCCGCATTTCGACCAGGTTCAGTCCACAGATGCGTTTCTGGACCACAAGGGGTGGCCATCGCCTGGTCGAGTGCCGGCACTTCTGACCTCCGTGGCCCGGGGGCGCGGTTGGTCATCCAGCGCAGTTCCTGCAGCACATCGAGAACATGACTACCCAAGGTGCAAGTATGAAGTGCCTTGGCCTGGCGTTGGTTGCAGGAAGGGCCGTGGCGTGCAGAGTGGAAGCGGTCTGGGATCACTCCCAGGCGAGTGATCAGCATCCGATGCCGCTGTAACGCTCTCCGATGCAGCGGTGATGTCATCCAATTCTGAAGCAAGCAAGCGTGCTGGGCAGGCGGGCGGTTCGAGGGGGTTTACCCGGCGAACAGAGCCGGTCATAGTCCCCAAATCGCCTTCATCGCCCGCGGCGCCTGCGCCGATCCCGTAGGAAGAAGGCGGAACGCGGGGGGCGGCTGAAGTGGCTTTCTCTCATTACAAAAGAAAGCCGTGCGACCGCAATGCTATAACGGCCATGTTCTCACACTGAGAAGATGAACCATTGGAGAGAATGCTCATCCCGGGCTCAGACAGAAGCAAACAAGCGTGCCGGGGAGGCGGGTGGTTCGAGGGGGTTTACCCGGCGAACAGAGCCCGTCATTGTCCCCAAATCGTGTTCATCGCCCGCGGCGCCTGCGTCAATCCCGTAGGAAGGAGGCGAGGCGCGGGGGGCGGCTGAAGTGGCTTTCTCTCATTACAAAAGAAAGCCACACCGCAATGTTGCCATGGCTATGTTCTCGCACTGAGAACATGAACCATTCATAAAATGCTGCCTGCGTGTGATCGCAGCCCAGGCATGCAAGACAGCTTTTTATGACCGGGAGAGGTGGGGAGAAATCACCGCACCCAGAAACTACACAGGGGCGGAAATGACATCTTTATAAAGACGCGTCCTGAAAAGGACGTTCAACGCCGTTGTGTAATGCTCTTTCAGAGAAATAAACTCTTTTACAGAGAAAATCACTCTTTCAACTCTTTTAACTCTGCGATGTCGAAGCGCCCAGGGGCCAACTGCACGCCGGTAGTGAAGAGAAAAGCCGCTGAAGTGCGCCGTAAATCCAACAGCAGAGCGTCAGAGGATCAGAAGCAGGATCAGTTTGTGTCATTTGCAGCTGACTGCATACACACGACCATCGGCTCCGAAGAAAATTACTGAATGAACGAGTGTATTTCCCTCGCTTTTATATCCGTATCCGGAGGCGGGGTATGCAAATACTGTTCTCCAACTCTCATTGGCCTTTTTTCATAGATCAGAGGCATCTTTCGGCGCTCAAGAGAGACCCCTAGTGTCGCTTCTTCGACACGACGTTGAAGTGAGCGACAGACGGGGAACAAGGAATTCAGCATTATTATGTAATGCAGGATTTCCGTCCTCTACAACCTTGCAAATATATAATGATATTAAATGTTTCATTGCCATCAGTTATGTTTATGGTATCTGTTATGTAGCATGACAGGGAAAGGCATGCAGTTTTTGGCAGATTTTCACTTCTCTTGAAAATCTGTAAAAATGTTTCTTCGTGGCTTTCCTATATTTAAATTCCCAAGCCTCCAGGTCATTGTGAAGTAGTTGTTACATAACATGCTCTCAGCACTCACATCATCTGTAGTGTTCTGGTGTGGGTTAACAGAGTAGCACACTTACAAGAACTAGCCCTCTATGGGATAAGAATCCTGCCATGATTCAAAACTGAAAATCAAGTTCTGAAAGGTTGAAACTAAGTGTTCGAAAACTCAAAATCTTACAAAAAAAAAGTTTTGCAAGATCGAAAAATAAGATTTGCAAGCTTGCAAAATGTAAAAAAATAAAAATATCTCTGCAAACATTATGTTGTTTTTGAGATTTCCTTCTTCAGAACTGCAACATTTTTTTTACAATGTTGCGCATACAATTTTTCAGAGTTTCAAATTTGTCAGTGTTCTCCCACTGTATTAGTTTGTTTTCCAGGTTTGAAACCTTGTAAATGGTGATCTGAAAACTGGTGTGCGAATGTGTGAAAAAAAGTTTTGAAACTCTGAAAACAACTCTTTAAGTTTTGAAACTCTTTAAAAAATATTTTTTTTAAAACAAGAATGGAAAAATGTGCAAAAAAAATGTCAATATAATTTTCACAAGTTGAAATTTAGGGGTTAGGGTTTGGGACAGCCACCTCCTAATTGAAAGTAGCCCATAAATGATGATTTTATATATATAAAGCTTACTGATATCTTAAATATTATTGTGGGTTTCAATAGATAATTGAAGGATCTTAGTAAACATCTAAGATTTTAATAATTAAATGCTTTTCAAATGTGTTTTTTGGATGAGGGACAGCAGTTTGCACCAATTCTGTAGAATGGCCCAGTTGTATTAATGATAATGATGTACAAGTGTATAAAAACAGCAGTGTGTAAATATATGCACATGCATTGTCTTCCGTTGCAGTGCAAAAAACGTCACCAAAGTATACTTGTTATGCTGATAGTTTCTTTCCACGTCAAGGTAGAGCGCTCTAGTGGCATAGTCTAATGTTCCATTAAAATACGTTGGCTGAAATTCACGCAAGCTACGAGGTGGGTTGGAGGTGGAGGGCTATGGGATAAGAATCCTGCCATGATTCAAAACTGAAAATCAAGTTCTGAAAGGTTGAAACTAAGTGTTCGAAAACTCAAAATCTTACAAAAAAAAAGTTTTGCAAGATCGAAAAATAAGATTTGCAAGCTTGCAAAACGTAAAAAAATAAAAATATCTCTGCAAACATTATGTTGTTTTTGAGATTTCCTTCTTCAGAACTGCAACATTTTTTTTACGATGTTGCGCAAACAATTTTTCAGAGTTTCAAATTTGTCAGTGTTCTTCCACTGTAATAGTTTGTTTTCCAGGTTTGAAACCTTGTAAATGGTGATCTGAAAACTGGTGTGTGAATGTGTGAAAAAAAGTTTTGAAACTCTGAAAACAGAGTTTTGCAGGCTTGCAAAGTGGTAAAAAAAATAAAATCTCTGCAAACATAATTTTGTTTTTGAGTTTTCCTTCTTCAGAAGTGCAACACTCTTTTTTACGGTGTTGCGCAATCATTTTTTCAGAGTTTCGAATTTGTCACTGTTCTCCCAGTGTATTAGTTTGTTTTCCAGATTTGAAACCTTGTAAATGGTGATCTGAAAACTGGTGTGTGAATAGGTGAAAAAAGTTTTGAAACTCTGAAAACAGAGGTTCGAAAGGGCGAAAATTATTACATTACATTACATTTGCACTCCTATTGCAGACTATTTTTTCAGAGCTGAGTTTACAACACCCACTTTGCGGAGATACGCCCACACAGTTGCGAGCTTGCGACTCATGTGATTTGTGGCAGCGTTGTCACGCAGCTCTGCTCTGAAACTCTGAAATTCAGACTGAGCGAAAATGAAGCTTCGCAACCTCGCAACTTAAAAAAAAAGCCTGGAGGGAGGGCCTTCTGCTTTTGGCCAATGCTTTGATGTCTGCTGACGTACAGTCCAATCACAAGTCGTATTTACTGGAAAGGTGGGATTGACCGACTGCTCCACCAATGACGAAAGCGCACAGGATACGCAAACAGGATGCACGGCTCTCTGGCCACAAGGCGGTCCCGTCTAGAGCTGCAAGAACCGCGTACCTGCGTGAAGTTGGCCCCCCACCCAACGCAAAACGTCGGCAAAATAGTCTCAATCGTTTGTGCTTCGTTTGTGCTGCTTCGGTTTTTTAGATATTAAAAGAATATTTATAGGTCAATCTGAGGTCAGTCAGCCCCCCACATGCTCCAAATTCACCCAAAATAGTCTCAATCGTTTGTGCTGGTTTGTGCCGGTAAAAGTTTCATTTTGCGAATGTCTTTTTTTAACAACACAGTTCAAGAAAGAAGGTAAGATCCAAATGGCAAACCAAATCACATAAATAGTTGAATTCACTTAACTGTTACCTATCCACTGTTCGTTTTCAACTTGTAACGGGACACAGCGGATCACAGGATGAGTGGAATGTAACACAAACTCCAAGGTAAGTGTTTTAACTTGTTACTGTATGTAGTTATGTGAATAACAATTGTAATATTAACATTGTCATAAATATAGGCACCATAATCTGTTTGCTGTAGCTCTGTGTTTATACACACATTGGCTGTGCGTGTGTGCAGTACAGGTCAAAAGTTTGGAAACATTAAGATTTTTAAATGTTTTTGAAAGAAGTCTCGTAATCTCACCAAGGCTGTATTTATTTGATAAAAAAAATAAAGTAAAAACAGTAATATTGTGAAACAATACACATTAAAATAGCTTTAGTTTTAACTTTAAATAAAATGTAATTTTATTTCTGTGACGTCAAAGCTGAATTTTCAGCATCATTACTCCAGTGTTCAATGGTTTGTTCGTTTTTGTTTTGTCTTTCCTATTTGTAGTCTATATATGCTTAGGTTTATATGTGTTGGATACAATATGATTGGCATAATAAAAAAAACATCCAGTCTTCAATGTCACATGATCCTTCAGAAATCATAGAAAAATGTTGATTTTGAGCTATTATCATTATTATTGGTGCTCAATTATTAAGAATGGTTCTTATTTTTTTATCAATGTTTAAAACAATATTTGCATGCTTAATATTTTTGTGGAAACTTTGATGAATAGAAAGGTAAAAAGAACAGCATTTATTTGAAATAGAAATCTTTTTACCGATATAAATGTCTTATACTTTCTCTTTTGATTAATTTAATTTGTCCTTGCTGAATAAAAGTATTTTATATATATATATATATATATATACACTCACCTAAAGGATTATTAGGAACACCATACTAATACTGTATTTGACCCCCTTTCGCCTTTAGAACTGCCTTAATTCTACGTGGCATTGATTCAACAAGGTGCTGAAAGCATTCTTTAGAAATGTTGGCCCATATTGATAGGATAGCATCTTGCATTTGATGGAGATTTTTGGGATGCACATCCAGGGCACGAAGCTCCCATTCCACCACATCCCAAAGATACTCTATTGGGTTGAGATCTGGTGACTGTGGGGGCCATTTTAGTACAGTGAACTCATTGTCATGTTCAAGAATCCAATTTGAAATGATTCGAGCTTTGTGACATGGTGCATTATCCTGCTGGAAGTAGCCATCAGAGGATGGGTACATGGTGGCCATAAAGGGATGGACATGGTCAGAAACAATGCTCAGGTAGGCCGTGGCATTTAAACGATGCCCAATTGGCACTAAGGGGCCTAAAGTGTGCCAAGAAAACATCCCCCACACCATTACACCACGGATCCATGTTCTCATTCTGTTTACGCCAAATTCTGACTCTACCATCTGAATGTCTCAACAGAAATCGAGACTCATCAGACCAGGCAACATTTTTCCAGTCTTCAACTGTCCAATTTTGGTGAGCTCTTGCAAATTGTAGCCTCTTTTTCCTATTTGTAGTGGAGATGAGTGGTACCCGGTGGGGTCTTCTGCTGTTGTAGCCCATCCGCCTCAAGGTTGTGCGTGTTGTGGCTTCACAAATGCTTTGCTGCATACCTCGGTTGTAACGAGTGGTTATTTCAGTCAAAGTTGCTCTTCTATCAGCTTGAATCAGTCGGCTCATTCTCCTCTGACCTCTAGCATCAACAAGGCATTTTCGCCCACAGGACTGCCGCATACTGGATGTTTTTCCCTTTTCACACCATTCTTTGTAAACCCTAGAAATGGTTGTGCGTGAAAATCCCAGTAACTGAGCAGATTGTGAAATACTCAGACCGGCCCTTCTGGCACCAACAACCATGCCACGCTCAAAATTGCTTAAATCACCTTTCTTTCCCATTCTGACATTCAGTTTGGAGTTCAGGAGATTGTCTTGACCAGGACCACACCCCTAAATGCATTGAAGCAACTGCCATGTGATTGGTTGATTAGATAATTGCATTAATGAGAAATTGAACAGGTGTTCCTAATAATCCTTTAGGTGAGTGTATATAGCACAACTGTTTTCAACTGATAATAATAATGATTTTTTCTTGAGCAGCATATTAGAATGATTTCTGAAAGATCATGTGACACTGAAGTAATGATGCTGAAAATTCAGCTTTGATCACAGGAATAAATTAAAGACATATAACATATTCAGATAGAAAACAACTGTTTTACATTGGAATCATATTTCACACTATTAGTGTTTTAATGAATTTTAAATCAAATAAATGCAGCCTTGGTGAGCAGAAGAGACTTCTTTCAGAAACATAAAAAAATCTGATTTTTTTCAAACTTTTGAATACTTGGAGACCTCCTGCAGTAGGCCACATAATGTCCAAGAGCATCCTGAGTTAAGGCTCTTTTGAAGGCAATGATTGTCCTTAAAGCAAATCTCTCTCCTTGGAGCATCAGATTGGAGGGACATTCACACAAAGAAAATTCTGTGGAGTTGCATCCCAGGTCAGTGTCAATCCACAGAAGTTATCCCAGACTGTAACTGAGCACTTTTCCTGAGGTATCTGTCTTGAATGCAGAGGGACACTGTGACAGACTTTGTATTGGCCTGAGGCAGGGGGACTCCAGAAGGGTAAGGCCTTCTTCCACTGCGGCCTGAAATGAGCCATGCCAGAAGCTTGCAGTACAGCAACAGAAGTACAAACAAATGGAACTTCCTGGGTGACTTGTGTGCTGAGACCACAATACTGTGTGGAGCACTGTTTTGTGAAGGAAACACATGCACGTTCCCCTCACAGATGGATCTGCATGGAGCCATTCAGGACAAGGAGAGAGGTATGAATTCGTCTTCATATGTCCCAGAACAGGAAGCATCCATTTATGTTTTTCCATCTACGCTGCAAGTTGTGGTGGGTAGTGGATTGGCTCCAGTGATGATCACTGTTGCAACAGCTGCATCCTCTTCATTTTTTTCCTCACCTTTTTGTTTTGCTGAACAAATTGGCATGTTGCAATGAATCTATCCACCAGAATAGGCAAGTTTTCATGCTTGGAAAAGGCCACTTTGATGTTTTTGAACTCTGCTTCAACATTGGCTGAACTTGCGGTGATGTTGGTGCTTCGAAAGTGAGGGATCATTACCCCTGTCCAGAGTGGTATGTAACTTGCAAGCCAGATTTTATTGGGAATAATCTCAGGGAGGAAGTGCATATTATCATGATCCCCATTACCTACGGCAAGTGACCTGTTCTCCTCACATATGTCTGTTACCCACTGTCCTAGGTCTGTCTGTGTTTGGTCACATGGATCCACTTCCAGGTCCTCACCCTCTACATCTGGAATGATTGATATGGGGGGGGTTAACATCTGCAGTGAAACAATGGGAACCTTGTCGCCTAATTCTAAATCATTTCTCTCTTACTTTGCTTTGTGCAGGGTGGCCAAATTAGGCAGATGACTTGGCTCAGGATCTCCAAAATCCATCAGCTTTGTTGCCTCTGAAGCCCTCCATACATGGGGATCCATTCTACCCTCACACAGTTCTTTGGCTATCTGCACACGCAAGTTACCAGACATCGCACGCTTGGAACAGCCAGTGTGCAGGGAGTCATCAGTGTTTTGGGCTGTTCATTTTAGGCGCTTTGTCAAATTTTTGTGAATGTGGCCACGACATTCCTTACAGTTGCCTCTGATTTCTATGTATTTCTCTGTGGCTGTTGGATAGACCTCGGCTCTTTTAAAGGCAAATGTGCAGGGGTATTTCACTTCTTGCAATATCTGATTATTTATCACGTGTCCAGATGCTAGGCTTCAAAATTGTGTATTCCCTTTTTGATGTTTCAGAGGACTTGCTGTATTTAACCGTTTCAGGCATGAATTCAATCCATTGCTGAAATGGAACTTCAAGATCAAAAGTCCCGCAATCTTTTGGTCTGGTTGAAAGGGACCCTGGCTCAAAATCAGTGTCATCATTACTGCCATTTGTTTCATGAGTAAACCCTAAAGTAGTCCAGATGTTGTGTCTATTTAATTTAACAAAAGTGTATGGAGCCTTTGCAGTGATCTTGTTTTCTAGCTGCTTACTAAGCTCTGTCCAGATGCTCTGATTAGGAGTAGTTAGGATTTTGATTAGGATTTTGGACTTATTTTTTGATGAACACCAAAATGGTGTTCTGTGAAAATGGAAACTCTGTCAACTGCTGGTTTCTTGGACATTGGGTATAAGCTAAATATAATTACCCACTTAAATAATCCTGACTCAAAAATGTCATGTTCAGTATAAACTTGTTTTCATTACTGTAATGGTCTGACTATAAGGATAATATAGTAATAATATATAAGGATAATATATCTTATATTAGGACCAATATGGTAATGTTGAACCCAAGATGCACAATGTATTCAAAAAAATAACGGGTCACATGTAAAACTTTAGCATGTATTTGTATTAGCAATGAGTATTCTGTTCAATAAACATTGACAATCTTAGCTCTCTTGAATTGTGTACAATTGTTCTTGAAGTTAATAAATACTATTGTAACTGGCAGTGTTAAAACATTGTACAGAAATTTAATTTAGTAACTACTTTTTCCCTAGTAACTCTACACTAATTTCCACAAGAGCATCTTGATCAGAAGTGTCACTTGACATAGTGGTGGCAGTGAAGTGTAGCAGATGATACTCCATGTAAATAAATAAAAAGTTCAATCAGGAAACACTAGTGAATGAAGTAAAGATAATTGTTTATTGAACAAATTATGTTATTAGTCTTGACAGAAATTCTTCGACAATTCAACTCAAAAAGTGTGTTCACATCGAGGTGATTTGCGCTTTTGTTATCGTGTCCAGAGCTGAAAGTGAGTGACAGAAAGAGTCTGACAGACACCAGATGAATATTGAGCTGTTGCTGCTGTCTGAACACCAATACGGTTTTAATAAACACCATAGCGACTACAAAAACATTGATAAGGAGTTGTTGCTGTATTAAAACATCTTCATCCAACATTTTGGCAAGAGATTTAAATGACAAACCCAAAATAAAATGCTCACTGCTCATAAATCATACTGTCTACACACAAAACAAGATAGATCTATTTTAGAAATATATAATATATATATTTTAGTAGCAGTCTCGGTCATTCTGATTACTATATAAGACGGGACCGCCTTGTGGCCAGAGAGCCGTGCATCCTGTTTGCGTATCCTGTGCGCTTTCGTCATTGGCGGAGCAGTCGGTCAATCTCACCTTTCCAGTAAATACGACTTGTGATTGGACTGTACGTCAGCAGACAGCAAAGCATTGGCCAAGAGCAGAAGGCCCTCCCTCCAGGCTTTTTTTTTAAGTTGCGAGGTTGCGAAGCTTCATTTTCGCTCAGTCTGAATTTCAGAGTTTCAGAGCAGAGCTGCGTGACAACGCTGCCACAAATCACGTGAGTCGCAAGCTCGCAACTGTGTGGGCGTATCTCCGCAAAGTGGGTGTTGTAAACTCAGCTCTAAAAAAATAGTCTGCAATAGGAGTGCAAATGTAATGTAATGTAATAATTTTCGCCCTTTCGAACCTCTGTTTTCAGAGTTTCAAAACTTTTTTCACCTATTCGCACACCAGTTTTCAGATCACCATTTACAAGGTTTCAAATCTGGAAAACAAACTAATACACTGGGAGAACAGTGACAAATTCGAAACTCTGAAAAAATGATTGCGCAACACCGTAAAAAAGAGTGTTGCACTTCTGAAGAAGGAAAACTCAAAAACAAAATTATGTTTGCAGAGATTTTATTTTTTTTACCACTTTGCAAGCCTGCAAAACTCTGTTTTCAGAGTTTCAAAACTTTTTTTCACACATTCACACACCAGTTTTCAGATCACCATTTACAAGGTTTCAAACCTGGAAAACAAACTATTACAGTGGAAGAACACTGACAAATTTGAAACTCTGAAAAATTGTTTGCGCAACATCGTAAAAAAAATGTTGCAGTTCTGAAGAAGGAAATCTCAAAAACAACATAATGTTTGCAGAGATATTTTTATTTTTTTACGTTTTGCAAGCTTGCAAATCTTATTTTTCGATCTTGCAAAACTTTTTTTTGTAAGATTTTGAGTTTTCGAACACTTAGTTTCAACCTTTCAGAACTTGATTTTCAGTTTTGAATCATGGCAGGATTCTTATCCCATAGCCCTCCACCTCCAACCCACCTCGTAGCTTGCGTGAATTTCAGCCAACGTATTATAATGGAACATTAGACTATGCCACTAGAGCGCTCTACCTTGACGTGGAAAGAAACTATCAGCATAACAAGTATACTTTGGTGACGTTTTTTGCACTGCAACGGAAGACAATGCATGTGCATATATTTACACACTGCTGTTTTTATACACTTGTACATCATTATCATTAATACAAATGCTGTTACAAATACATAGAGCTTAACCCTCATGCACTGTTTGGTCATTTTTGACCGAAATAAATGTTGTTTCTTCAATAAAACTGGTTTTCTTTATTTGACGGGTACGAGACTTGGTGACCTCTCGTCCATTTGGTAGGGGAGACCGGGGATGAAAGTAACACCTTTTGTTTGAGCGTCAGTAACTCAGTGGTTGTTTGTGCTAGGTCTCTCAAATTTTGATACATACTACCCATAATGGTCTTCTACAAATATAACTCACTTGGACATATATTACACAATCATAGATTATGTGAGTTAATGTCAAATACAAAGAGTTCCGTTGTTACAACCTACCCCACTACTGGGGTGAGTTGTAACAATAGCTGGGGATGGATGTAACAAGGAGAGGTAATTTGCTAAAATAAGATTCACACTATACAAGAATATATTTATACAAGAACTTTAATGAAGAATAAAGAAGACATTGTTTTGAATTATCTGAACAATTTAAAGTGAACAAAAAATCTCTTATTTCTTCAAAACAACATTATCTGAAAAACTTTTTCTGTGTGTGTTTGTTTGAGTGTGCGTTTGTGTGTGTGTGTGTGGACTGTATTCCTGAATGTTTATGGGTCACAGGTTCAATTACTGTCACAATTGTGGCAAATGTAGATGGCTGCCCCTGGAGTGCAGGCTTTGTGGGCCCAGAACTGACAGTTTACACACTTGATCCATATTTCTTTTGGCCTCGAGTTTGCAAAGTGTTCCATGCACACAATGCAGAAATTCTCATCATCTGAGGTTTCAGAATCCTCTTGATCATTGGTCTTGGGCCTTTTGCTTGTTTGCTTTGCTTTCTTCTTTTGACCCTTTCCAGAAGGCAGGGTTATTATTTTTTTACACATTTTTTTAACGGTCCTCTTCTTTGCTTCCTCTTCAAGTGCCTGTTTCACAGGTGTATCTGTCAGAATTTCTGATTGCCTCTTCTTTCTCTTCCCACTGGTAATCTTCCTTGGTCCTGCTTTGGGAAATGGACGGAGAGCAGAAGGACTGAAACCTTTTTGAGCAGCTTGAGTTGAGAGGTCTGGCTGAGTCTGAGAAAAGGCTTGACGGTCTTGGGCTGGCTGGTCAGCTGAGGTGGAGGCTTGGGCTGGCTGGTCAGCTGAGGTGGAGGCTTGGGCTGGCTGGTCAGCTGAGGTGGAGGCTTGGGCTGGCTGGTCAGCTGAGGTGGAGGCTTGGACTGGCTGGTCAGCTGAGGTGGAGGCTTGGACTGGCTGGTCAGCTGAGGTGGAGGCTTGGGCTGGCTGGTCAGCTGAGGTGGAGGCCAGAGAGGCAGATGGTTCAGGGCGATCTGTGACCTGTGATGGTGCATAGTCACACTCCTGGAAAATGTCTGGATTGAAAGGCCAGATGCCTGTACATCTAAAACCAGCTTGTACGTTGCTTGGCGTAGCAGCATTGGGGAATGCAATCCTGACCAGGCTTGGGATGTCATAGATTGTCATTGTTTTTGCAGGATTCATTCTCATCCATGCATCACTGGCTGTGTTGATTAACTTCTTGAATGGACCATAGACGCTACGATCAAGGGGCTGTAGCTTATGAGAACAGTGGGGTGGGAAAGAAAGGAGCACTATCCCATTTTCTTTGCAGTAAGTGACTGCCTTCACTGAAAGATGAGAACTGTGGTTGTCCAACAACAGTAGCACCTTCCTCTCAGGACTGACCTTTGTATGCTTAACAAAGTGATCCAGGAAGATGAGGAAATCCTCTTCTTGCATCCATCCAGATCCATTACCACACCCAACACTACCTGGTGGTCCATCGTTTAAGAAGTGGTCTTTATATCTTTTACGTGGGAAGACAAAGGCTGGAGGAATGACATTTCCTAGTGCATTCACAGCACAAGCTACAGATACCAGGACACCCCTTTCTCCTGATGTCATTGCACCAACTTGCTTGACACCGCGCCGTGCGATTACACGGTCAGGAGTCTGGACAGTTGTGATACCCGTCTCGTCCACATTCCAAATATCATTTCCAGTAAAGCTGTGCTTCTCAATCACACCTCCAAGCTTCTTGAAGAATCTCTCCACATTTGGATGATTGAAACTTGTGGCCCGTGACAAACTAGTTGGCTGTGCAGTTCTGATGGACAGATTTGGATGGCGTTTCATGAAGCCTGAAAACCAGTCAGTTCCTGCCATGGATTTCTCCACCCATGACTGGGGGTGTTTACAGTTATTGTCCACTGCCAACTGGTATGCAAACTTCCTTACCTAAAAGCAAGTGATCAGTAAACATTTTATCTCCATGAATGTTGTATGACCCCTTGGAGCAATAAGTAATAAACAAGCCATAATAATTGTTGCTGAAAACCTCTGCATAAAGGGGATAATAATTGTGGAGTGAAATATTTTCCTTAAACATATGAGTGCACCATTTTTTAATTATGCCTCTCTCATTGTTACCTCTCGAGGGGTTAACCCATAGAACAGATCAGCTGCTTCCGTCAAATACT
Source organism: Moxostoma hubbsi (assembly GCA_032164185.1). Classification (NCBI taxonomy): domain Eukaryota; kingdom Metazoa; phylum Chordata; class Actinopteri; order Cypriniformes; family Catostomidae; genus Moxostoma; species Moxostoma hubbsi. The sequence continues at coordinate 68,708,821 of JAVLUX010000001.1, forward strand.
CTGTCAAGAGTTCCTCCTGTGCCTCACTGAAGACTTTCTGACTACTACGGTAGCCTACATGGGGCTTCTCACTTGAACCCTCCTCTCTTAGCTTCTTTGCGGCTTTACAATATCTGTACAATGTGACGTGACAGATGGAATGGGTCTTGGCGACTGATCTCACAGATTTTCCCTGCCTGACTTCAATTGCAGCCTTTCTCAAAATGTCTGCAGGGACACCCCTGTCTGTCTTACGCTTCCACTACCTAGGCATGCTAGAAAAAAGGTGAAAAGTACTAGTACAAAAAACAAAGTACAAAGTCATCATAAGGGGATGGTTGTAACATTTTTCATGAACTGTTACAACAATCCCCACAACAACCAGCCATTACATAGCTAACTGTTTAAGGTATGTGGGGTTAAAGTTAGCATGAATGCAAAGCATCTACTTAAACTAGAGAAACGGCTACTTTAGGTGATATAAGTTGCAACATTGTATCTACAATAGAGTGAACGCTAGGCAAAACATTTTCTTGATAAAAAAAAATACTTTCTTACCTGAAAATCAGTTTTTTGGTTGTAAAATTCACAATGTTTCTAACAGAGACATGCCACTTCTCATGTGAGCTCGAAAATGAAATTGGAGTCTACGATATTGATGACATCACCGCAGCTCTTTTCTGATTGGTCAAACTGACAGTGTTACAACTAACCCAGTGTTACAACACTCCCCGGTCTCCCCTATCTGAACACACACAAATAATCTGAGTTGATTCGATCAATGTAAATGGTAGAAGAAGAAAACAGTTACACTTGTAATGCTCAGAAGTGACCGCCATAGGGATTTTTTTTTTTCTTCATTATTTATTATATTAAATTAAAAAAAACAAAAAACAGCCACAATGCAGAAAAACACAGACATTAAGCGGTGTTACAACCAGTGATAAATTAGATCATTACTTGTTATTCTACTCATTTCAGCTATGCAAAAACTGACAAAAATAACCTCAAACAAATCAAACAAAATGCTAAACTTTGACAAAAGTATTCTTTGATAATGTTTAAATATATATCTAAATGCAGAACTTGTGACAAAATCTTCAATCATCTTCTCTTCACCAGGGATGAATAAATTGCTCTCTGCAAGCAGTGTTTATACTTGTAATTTCATCTTTTTTTTTTTTTTTAAATGGACAGCAGTTTTATTCTTGAGAAAATATTCATAAGAAAATCCAATAAGTCAATTTGCAAGCTCAATCTCAAGGTCATATAGGTAAATTAACTTGTATATAAAATAAAAAGGTTTTAATACACCCTCTATATCCTGGAAAAGGAAGTACAAACCCTGCTGAGCCTTCTTCACAATGAAGTCTATGTGGGTGACCCACTTCAGGTCCTGAAAGATGGTAGAGCCCAGGAACCTGATTCACCACTGCTTTCACAGTGCTGTTCAGGATGGTGAGGGCGTGGGGCACCAGACAGCAGTATGCAGACTCGTCACAGTCGCCGATGAGGTCAATGACTTGTGGCATCTGAAAACTTCAGGAGCTTGACAGGGCTGCTAATAGTGAGGGTCCCAATGACCCACTGTCCCAAAGACAATGCAGATGCATACATTTACACATTGCGGTCTTTATTTATACACTTGTACATCATTATCACAACTGTTATAAGTGCTGTTACAAATACATAGAGTATAAAGGAGTCATATGATACATTTTATTATGTCATTTAATTCATTTGACCTCTTAGTCAAGTTTTTGTGACAATTTCTTAAAATTTTCACCATCTATTTCTAAATGCTCTCTTGGCATGTGATATTATTCTTCCATAACAGCCTCTTTGTAAAGGCTGAATTTGCCTACGTTAATACAGGTTTAAAAAAACAATCTGCTTTGAAAACAGACATCAGCTCGCTTCTAATGTTGGTTTTCGTCAGAAGGATGCAACACAGAGCCTGGAACCGTTTTTCTGGTGTTTAGAAATAAAAGTATCTATCTTACTTCTTATAACCTCACAATGACCAAGTGGCCAAATCTCTGACCACCAAACAGACGTCATTTATGTGTAAATGTGAGTGGTCATTGTATTTGTTCATGTATTCAGGATTCTGACATCAGAAAGCCAACGATTTCTACATGCTGCCATTTTTGCAGTTAAGCCTCAGTAGATGGACTTTTTTTGACAGGGGAGGAAGTCTTCCAGCTTAAAATTACTGTATATATATATATATATATATATATATATATATATATATATATATAGATAGTACATCAAATTTGTATATCAAAATATAAAGGAAAATTTGATTTATCATGATATGACCCCTTTAAGTAACTACTACAGTTTGTCAAATCTGCACTGGAAGCCTCCCTCGTTCAATGTATCAGCTTATTTGTAGAGTGAACCATGGCCTAAATTGGGTGTGGTGGAGTGCCCCATGGGCTGAAATCAGATTAGTAAAACTCGTAAATATATAATGTTGAGGAACTCCACAGAAAAGGATTGAAAAACACTGTACAAGACAAAACCATTACACGGAGATGAAAAACAAAAAACATGATTGATGATTCAGTTGCAGAATGTGTAAATGTTATAAAAGTAGTGCAACATGTGAAAAACAGATTACTTCACAGGCTCAGTTCTTCTTCTTTTATGCCGTTTTCTGTCCTGCATGTATCAAGACAAGAGAGTGAAGGCACATTTAAAACAGCAATTGCAACGTATTAAGCATCTTATTTAAAACTGGATTACAGTGTGTGTGGATGAAGACATCATAAACCATGCGTTATGGTGAACATGGTTATAAAGACTTTTTTAATTTTTTTATTTACTTCTATAAAAAAGAAAGTAGTGGCCACAGACAAAAATAAATAATTACATTGTTTTTATTAACATTGCTTCTCAATTCAATTCAATTCAATTTAACGAGCTTTATTGGCATGACAAAGACATTTTGTATTGCCAAAGCAATTACACAGAAAAACAGAACAGGAACTAAACTAAGACATGACAACAATAATAAATATAAATAAATAGCATTAATGCAACATATGGGGTCAGTGGTCATCGATACATCATGTGTTGTTATTGGCATATTGGTTGTTATTGGCTTCTCTTTCATTCTCTCTTTTCATCTAATTTAATATCTTGTCTTCCAAAAACTTAAAAGCATCTATCCCAGTTCCTTGCAGAAATAGAGACTAAGCTTTGAATTAACAGCTGAAAACTATTCTTCTTTTTATTATTATTATCATCATGATTTGGAATCAAAAATGAGATTTATTTTATATGTTGATGGCTAATGGAATGTATAACTTTTCAGGGTTTAGACCATAAACAATAACCTCTGTAATAGTGCATGTTCTTTCTGTAAACTACATATAGAAAAAAGCAAGCATGTCATGCACATGATATGACATATTCATGGGCTATACCATACACAAAAACTCACCCTGCTTTCCTTAATGCTTTCTGGATTTTCTGTCGTCGCTCTTCATTTATAGGATAGAAGTAAAAGATCACTATGCCCACCAGGAGCAGGCATATGGGCACAGGAGCGAAGAGCATCCGCAGTGAGTATATAACCTCAGGATTGTGCTTACAGGCACCAGGTTTGTATCCTACAAAACTGAGATAAGCAGAAGGGAAGACAACATTGCATAAAGCAGTGTGAAATCACAAAAGCAGTAACTTTTAGCGTCATAAAGAGAGATGATGCACAGGAGATGTTTGAAAAGGAAAACAAATGGCATGTGCAATAACATCATATCCACTGCCAGTGTTCTCATTCTGCATTTTATTCAATGTTTTGAATTATTCTGGATGTATCACCAGCTATAAAACAATTGGATTGGAGGAAGCTCTTACTGTAGTACCAATGTAGAGACTCCAACAGATATTCCTCCTCCAAATTTGTTGAAGAAAACATAACATGAGTAAAACAAAGGTTCTAGATCCTGACAAGAAGGATTCTTGACCTTGAAGTCATCCACCACATCTGGCAACATGGACCTAAAATATATAAACAATCTATGGTAGTATAACATGGATTTTTTTGTATTTGATTTGTTTTTGAACTATTATTGTTGTGTATTTAAGTATTGAGGGTTTGGGTGAATTAATGAGTAGATTAAAACAGAAGAAATTCTCTATACCATGCTAAGTTGGGTAAAGCATAAACTTTTTTTTTTTTTTTTTTTAAAACAAGCTTTTCCATAAACTTTGGTTTGCTGGTCTTAAGTGGTCTCCCAGCCTAGTCAGGCTGGTCTGTTGGTTGGTTTATGTTAAGAACATGTTAAATCAGCTATGACCAGCAAACCATCCTAGGCTGTTTCAAGCTCTTTTATATTTAACAGGGTAGAATGATTAGGAAATATATCAAGATACAGTATATGCCATATATGAACCATCTATCTTGAATATGAATGATATTTTCAAGATTTGTGCGTTACAGAATGGGAGAATATGCTATCTATCTACTACTATCTGGCTTGAGTAATGTTTCATAGTTGCAAGAGAAGTGCATTTGCTTGGGTGGAGTATGTGTTAGTGGAGTGATGTTTGAACAATGGAGATATATTAGATTAGGGTTAAATTACCAAGGGAGCAGATAGAGGGCTGACAGGCTGGTGCCAGCTAACACAGACATAATGATGAAGACGGGTAAATTATTCCTCACTAGGGATATTACAATTAAAGCAGGGATGTAAGACTGCAAAGAAGAGGAGAAAGAGTTATGAAACAAAGGCAAATATGTTATGCAAGTATTTGCATTTACATTGCATGATAGTAGGCTGCATTTAATGATAATAATATACAGCTACACTTCTAATAGCATTCCTATTCTTTTTCTATGCATCCACAAATAAATCAGGAAAAAGGTTTAAGGTGTGCTGCTCACTGATAGGCCAATGAATATGGTTGTCTTCTTGCCTATATTGACCAAGAGTGTCTGCCATAATGGAATGGACAATGTGGATGCTGTCTGCACAAAAGAAGAGAACATTGTAATGTATGTAACTAACAAGCCCTTACTGCATAATTAAACATTGTTAATAGTTTCTTGATATGGAAAATATTTTAAAAGGCTATTTGTAAAAAGAAATGTAATTTCAAAATAATGGATCCCTCACCAGTAATATGAGAACAAGGTGCTGGAAATATGCTCCCATATCTGCTGCATGAGTACAGAACAAGGCAAAATTTCCCTGAGCCATCTGCAACAAATATCTTCGTAATCAGGACTACTGCTGGCAACATATTTTGAAAAATCCATTTACAGGGTCCCCTCCCTTTTTATCAATACATTTCCATTACATTTGTAAATGAAATGGTCTCAGATAATAGCTTTGATGTATTTTGCCTTACTGAAACCTGGCTTAAACCAAATGATTATTTCGGTCTAAATGAGTCTACTCCGCCAGGATACTGTTATAAGCATGAGCCCCGTCTGATTGGTCGTGGCGGCGGTGTTGCAACAATCTATAGAGATATTCTTAATGTTACTCAGAAAATAGGTCACAGGTTTAATTCGTTTGAAGTACTTGTGCTAAATGTTACACTCTCAGATGTAAGAAAAAAATCCCTATTATCTCTAGCCTTGGCTACCGTATATAGACCTCCAGGGCCTTACGCTGATTTCCTAAAAGAGTTTGCAGACTTTCTATCAGATCTATTGGTCAATGTCGATAAAGCAATAATTGTTGGAGATTTTAACATACACGTAGATAACACAAATGATGCGTTAGGGGCTGCGTTTACAGATTTGTTAAACTCCTTCGGGGTCACGCAAAACTTCAGTGGTCCCACTCATCGCCTAAATCATACGCTAGATTTAATTATATCATATGGAACCAATCCAACCGATATAGATATTATACCGCAAAATGATGATGTCACTGATCATTACATGGTAACTTGCATACTACGTACCACTGAAATCTGTCATATCGCGCCACGTTATCGACCAAGCAGAACAATCCTTCCAACCACAATATATAGATTCTCAAATAGCTTACCTGATCTATCTCAGCTGCTCAGTGAACCCAAACAATCAGATGAACTAGAGGAAATGACTAGCAGTTTGAGCACCATTTTCTCTGGTACATTAGAAATTGTTGCACCAATTAGATTAAAAAAAGTTTAGAGAAAAAACTAGAGCACCATGGTACAACAGTGCTACGCATGCTATCAAGAGAGAAACTCGTAACTTGGAGCGTAAATGGAAACAAACTAATTTAGAGGTCTTTAGAATCGCATGGAAAGACAGTATGTCACGTTACAAAAAGGCTCTAAAAACAGCCAGGGCTGAGCACCTCCGCATACTAATAGAAAATAACCAAAATAATCCAAGGTTCTTATTTAACACCGTGGCTAGACTAACAAATAAACAGAGATCACCTGAGCAAAATATTCCGTTACAGTTTAGTAGTAATGATTTTATGAATTTCTTCACTGAGAAAATAGAAAACATCAGAAACACAATTGTAAACACAACTGTTAATGTACAATCTTTTATGGTGTCTTATGATTCAGCCTCAATTATCGCCCCTCAAGAACATCTACACCGCTTTACAACTATAGGACAGGAAGAGCTAAATAAACTTATCATTGCATCTAAAACAACAACATGTTTACTAGATCCAATACCCACTAAACTACTGAAAGAAGTGTTACCTGTAGTGGAAGAGCCTCTTCTCAATATTATTAACTCGTCTTTATTTTTAGGTCATGTTCCAAGAATATTTAAGCTGGCAGTTATAAAACCTCTCATTAAGAAACCACAATTAGATCCAAATAACCTAGCAAATTACAGACCCATCTCAAATCTTCCATTTATGTCTAAAATATTAGAAAAAGTTGTGTCCGCTCAATTGTGCTCTTTCTTGCAAGAAAATGATATCTATGAAAAATTTCAGTCAGGATTCAGACCGCATCATAGCACAGAAACTGCGCTAGTTAAAATTACAAATGATTTACTTTTAGCTTCTGACCAAGGCTGCATCTCAATATTAGTTCTACTCGATCTTAGCGCTGCGTTCGACACTATAGATCATAAAATACTCTTGGATCGACTACAAAACTACACTGGTGTTCAGGGACAGGCATGAAGCTGGTTTAGATCGTACTTAGACCGTTACCATTTTGTCTGTTTAAATGGGGAAAAAAATCGAAAATAACGTCAGTAGACTATGGAGTGCCACAAGGATCTGTGTTAGGCCCTCTATTATTCTCAATATATATGCTGCCACTTGGTAAAATTCTAAGAAAACATGGAATTAATTTCCACTGTTACGCTGATGACACTCAATTATATATCTCATCACGACCAGATGAAAACACTAACTTATCTAACTTGACAGAGTGTCTTAAAGATATAAAATGCTGGATGACGCGTAATTTCCTGTTATTAAATTCCGATAAAACGGAGGTATTACTTATTGGTCCAAAAAACTACCCACAAAATCCCTTACAATACAACTTTAATTTAGAAGGATGTCCTGTTACATTATCCACTACAGTAAAAGACCTGGGTGTTATACTAGACCGCAACTTGACTTTCGAAAATCATATTTCATCTGTTATGAGAACAACCTTTTTCCACCTTAGAAACATTGCTAAGCTACGTAACATGCTATCTGTTTCTGATGCAGAAAAGTTAGTTCATGCATTCATGACCTCGAGACTAGATTACTGTAATGTTTTATTAGCTGGTTGCCCTGCATCCTCAATAAACAAGCTACAGTTAGTCCAAAATGCAGCCGCTAGAGTTCTTACTAGGTCAAGAAAATATGATCATATAACACCGATTTTATCATGTCTACACTGGCTACCTATTAAGTTCCGTATCAATTACAAAGTATTACTACTGACCTATAAAGCCCTAAATGGTTTAGCTCCGGTGTATTTAACGGATCTTCTATCGCCATACAATCCATCGCGCTCTTTAAGATCACTAAATTCGAGGCTTCTGGTCATACCTAGGATATCTAAGTCCACTAATGGAGGGAGGGCGTTCTCACATTTAACTCCTAAACTCTGGAATAGCCTTCCTGATATTGTTCGAGGCTCAGACTCGCTGTCCCAGTTTAAAACTAGATTAAAGACGCATCTCTTTAACCAAGCATTCACATAATGCTTACTTTTTTACTACTGCTGAATCAGTTATAATGCATTAATATTATGAACATCAGCTATGCTACACAAGCTTTTCACAAGAGCAATATGATTTTTTTATTGATTATTAAATATTAAATTAGATCAGAACAAAACTAGAAGAATGTTTATGTATGGCCTTTAAGATTTTATTAATTTCAATTAATAATTTTAATGTCAAACTGTGAAGAGGCATGTTGCACAACATGTCCACACATTGGATAAGCCGGTAAGAACACTGGTTAAGGTGTTTACATGCAACTCAGGGTAATGGGCAGAGAACTACCCATGCCATTCAATTTATTCTTAAAGTGATAGTTCACCCCAAAAAATGAAAATTCTCTCATCATAATCCTAGAAGTATATGAATTTCTTTATTCAACTGAACACAAATTAAAATTTTTAGAAAAATATCTCAGCTCTGTAGGTCCTTATAATGCAAATGAATTATATGAGGCAATCAACTGTGTCCCATGACTGCTACCGAGTCCTTGAATAACGTATAACATGCGAGTAAGGGCAGTAAGTGCCCCCCTGAGATAGTGTTTCCCAAGCTGGGGTACGCATGCCCCTAAGGGTACATGAGGTGACAATGAGGGTACTTGAATACAATTCTGAGATTTACCATTCTTTTAATTTCATCACCATCTAAAAAAAACATTCAAACCTAGTATTGTATTTCATGTATTTCTCACTGGCGAAAATAATTTTGTGTGCCACCTAGAGTAGAAATACCAAAATGGTTGTGTCATAAAGGTCAGATAAATATCCAATGAAATAACCCTATCTTTTGTGGTTAAAAAAAATGCATCTACTCATGCGTCATGCATCACACAAATATCTTTTTTCACCAGCCCAGCAAACTACTAGGTGACGTTTTACCAGACTCGCACATGTTAGTCGATTTTAATTTGTCTGTTTGTTTTTTCACAGTTTAAAATGTCATTAGTATTTAAGGTTAAATGCATGGGGAGTTTTGATTCTGATGGTATAAATGCTTTGATGACAGGTGTCAGACATCTGGTGCGGCTAATTCATTTTCCACATTCACAAGCAGTAATTTTTACTCACATTTGCTCGTACGACATTCTTGAAGGCCTCGGAACTTGGCAGACAGAATTTGCATGTCCCTCCCCCGGGCATATGGGTCTAAAGGGAAGGAATCGTGCATCTGTTCATTCAGGTTTTGCACTGAGGAGCCGAGAATAAGGTTCAGCCATTGCAGTGGCTCGGTTCAGCATCGTGGGCCAGGGGGACACAACGTCTCGTTCTCTCCATCAGGGAACAGAGGTTACAACCGTAAACTAGACGTTCCCCGTTTGTCTCTCATTTCAAAGTTCTATCGAGTGAAGCGACACTAGGGGTCCCTATTCAATCACGCCATGCACTGAACCGTGTACATGCGCTGCTGACGCAGGTGCAGGCAGGCAGTTGCATGCCAAAGCAACAGGCTGTGCCAGACTGCACGTAACCTTCCCCAAGGCCTCAAAAATCATCATACGTTTTTAGGTTCCCGGCATCAGGGGGGGGGAACAAAGCGACGTGCCAAGCATGGCAAAATATGTCACGTGTTTTCAGGCCATGTGTGGAAATGACGTGGTTGTAGATCCTTCCTGCTGTGAGGAAGGAGTAGCTACAAACACGATGACCGGGGACAGCGGGGACTGCCAAAGGCAGACACTTGTCCGCCAGTAGGGGGACCGTACTGCGGAAAATACACACAGGGGGATTAATCCACAAGGGGCTGTCCTGTTGAGCACCTATTCCAGTACAGAGTAATTTCAGTACCCGTAGTGGGTCTGGTCGTGGAATTCCTCCACTGAATTTGCGGACCAGAGGGCTAGGAAGGAAGAACATCCAGGTAGGGCAAATCTAGTGGACTCTCCTGGGGGAAACGGTGCACGTGATCACCTCAGGAGGGGAAAGGCGCTATGTGCAAGCGGAACACCCGGTCAGACATTCCACATTCCGAGTTCTACGTGCTCGGACCTGAGAAAACATGGGATGAGACCGACTCAAACTGGAGATTGTAAAATCTCATAAAGGTATTGGGTATTGTTCAGCACGCTGCTCTGCAAATGTCTGCTATGGAGGTGTCATTGGCCAGTGCCCACAAGGCTGCCAGACTTCTTGTTGAGTGTGCTCGAACCTGCAAGGGGGCAGGCATGGCCTGGGTGTGATAGGCCAAGGCAATGGCATCAACGACCCAGTGGGAAAGCCTCTGTTTGGAGACAGCATTCCCTTTCCGCTGTATACCAAAGCAGACAAAGAGCAACTCAGAACATCTAAAACTCTGTGTGCGGTCCACATAGGTACGTGAAGCACGCACTGGACACAGCAACGAAAAGGCTGGGTCTGCCTCCTCCCGGGGCAGCACTTGCAGGTTCTTTACCTGCTCCCAAAAGGGGGTCGTAGGAACCTTGGGCACGTAGCCTGGTCATGTTCTTAGGACGACAAGGGTGTCTGCCGGACCGAACTCAAGGCAAGTGTCGCTGACAGAGAACACTTGCAGGTCCCAAACCCTCTTGATGGAAGCGTGCGTGATCAGGAGGGCTATCTTCAAGGAGAGGGCCGGAAGGACCGGTAGGACCCCTGAGAGATCCCATGAGAGGAACAGGCATGGCCTGGGAGGGTGCAGCCTCCGGGAGCCTTGAAGGAACCTGATAATCAGACCATGCTTTCCTAGGGACTTACCATCCACTGCGTCATGGTGAGCAGATATGGCGGCTACATAAACATTCAAGGTGGAGGGGGACAGCCTCCCCTCCAGCTTCTCCTGCAGAAATGAGAGCACTGACCAATTGTGCATCTCTGCGGGTCTTCAGATCGGGAAGAACACTAATTCACGAACAAGTAGGGTGTTGGCATCTTCGCCGTGCACCGAGGTAAAGCAGACGCCACCGAAAAGGGGCGGGGGCCTGGCGAACTGAAACGGTTAGCTGAGTCAGATGGTCCTGGCAAGCCAGCGCAACGGGTTGTGCGAGGGGCACTAAGGGGACGATCCTTTTTGATGTACCTGGCGAGGCTTCGTGGCGGGTCGGAGCAGGTAGTGTGGCGTCAGGAGGCCAAAACGCTTCCCGAGGTTTTGGTGCTGAAAGAAGTCTTGAAACACTTACCTTGCTCTGCACACCCGGTAGGGGGCGGGTTAGTGACTGAGGAGTGTAGGCGGCCTCTAAACTCATCAGAACCGGCCAGCTAGGGGGCAGCAGTCGTGGGTCCGGAGGTGAGGGGTTCTCGTCCAGGGTGACGGGACTGCTGGAGTTTGGCACCAGGTTGCCGTGAGAACGGCATTTGCGGGCCAGATGATCCAGGAAATGAGGAAATTGCTCTTTTATTGAGAATGTGGGTACCGCAGCCAAATAATTTCAAACAAGTATTCTCCTCCCGGCCCTCCACCGGGGGATGGAGTGATTTGTTTACCAGCTCCAGAGCAAACATCTCTTTCCCCGGGTCGTCCATTTTCAGGAGCCTTCCGGGTCCTCAAGGACATTCAGGAGACTGGTGTGCACTTCCTGCGGGGCTCTTGACGCTGGGGCTGAGAGCTGGGCCTAGGTTGAGGCAGAGCTGCCTGGCGAAAGGAAGCCGCAGGGGGACGCCCTCGGCGAGCACCAGAGCACTTGCTGGAACGACATCGGTTTATTCACCACCAAGAACTGCTGGGCGAAGTCGTCGATGGTGTCGCCGAATAGACCGAGCTGGGAGACGGGGGCGTTGAGAAATCGGGCTTTGTCTACCTCCTGCATCTCGACCAGGTTCAGCCATAGGTGATGTTCCTGGACCACAAGGGTAGCCATCGCCAGCCCGAGGGTCCACGCAGTGACCATCGTGGCCAAGAGGGTGAGGTCGGTCGCAGAGCGCAGTTCCTGCAACATGTCAGGGTCAGGACTACCCAAGTGCAGATGTTTGAATGCCTTGGTCTGGTGAACTTGCAGGATGGCCATGATATGCAGGGTGGAGGCGGCCTGTCTGTTGGCGCTGTAGGTTTTGGCGGTCAGTGACGACGTCATCCTACAGGCCTTGGAGAAGTGCACCGGGCGGTCCCGCCAGGTGGCAGGGTTCTCGGGACACAGGTGGATCGCAACCGCTCTGTCCACCAGGGGGACCTCCGAGTACCCGTGGGCCGCCCCGCTGTCGAGGGTAGTGAGAGCGGATGAGCGAGGATGTCAGTTGTGGGCAGTGAAATGTGCCCTCCACAACCTCATCAGCTCATCATGCACCCACGGGAAGAAAGGGACCCTAAGTTATGATGGTGCCCCACCTAGGGAGTTGGTGCCCTATGCAGACTGCGTAATATGCATATAGGTAGCGATGGTACTGGACTCCAGTGTTTAAATCCATATCTTCAGAAGCAATATAATAGTTGTGGGCAGGCCCGCATTAATGCACGGGCTTACTGGGGTTGAAGCCCCAGGGCCTATGAAGACAAGGGGCCTATCATAAGCCAATAAAAAAAAAAAATCACATTGTTTTGTAGTTTGTCGAATTTTCTGTCAATCACTTGATATTCATGTTTTTGGCTGCTGATTGAGCCAATTTACAAGTGACCCACGTGGGAAGCATAATATGACAGCCTAACAGAATGAAGAGAAACAGTTGTAACATGCGTTGTCGTCTACTCTAGTCTATTCAAATCTATGCTTATAGTCACTCACAGAAGATAGCGGATAGCTAAATCAAAATGTCGGGAAAGAAAAAGTTTGAAAGTGGTGCTCATAAGCGAAAAATATTGCGATAGAAAGAAAACAGTGAGAAGGAATTGTAAAAAAAGATTCCAAAGCTGACAGGATTTGTTTAAACCTGCAAATGAAGGCGAGTCGAGCTCATTAAGCGGAGCACCGATGAACAGTGCAGAGGACAAGCAAACAGGCGGGAGACCGATAACTCGCGCTGCAGAGGAAGAGGACTGGCTGCATGGAGCAGACCCAACCGGGGACGGACAGACCGGAGGACCTTTACCTCGCTTACCTGGAAAAGAGGAGGACCAGGTGCGGGAAGAGCAGTGCTCGAATTGAGGGGAGGGCTGGGGGGCTCCGGGACCCCCCATAAGAAGTAAAAAAAAATAGACTTAGGGGGGTCACTCAGATATTTTAGCTGATTAAATGCATGAAATGGATACGGTAAATTTCGTGAATTATTTACAATAATTTATATTAAGTTTGTTTATAGGCTAGTTGCCATGTCTCTTCAAAATGTAAACGTCCCGCCCCACATCTAAAGAGCGCCGTATTTATGCGGGATTCACTCTTGAAATAGCAATGATTGACATTGATAGCCATAGCATTGTTTGTTCCTGAATAAAGCAGCCTTTTTCACTGAAATGGTTGAATAGTCTGCTGACTGACTTACTCACTCATAACAGTCCTTTCCCGCATCCTACTGGACGTAACTAACGTTATGTACAAATCGTATGCACTAAAATCGTTGAAAAATCCCCACCAACACACAGACTGTTTTGACACAATTTATATGTTTAATATCTAATAAACTAGTTTCATGCATTTAATTAAGTCTTTTGGAACAAACATTATTATCACAGTGTCACATTAATCATCCAGTTGTTTTTAGGGTAAATTCTACATCGGTAAATAAAGCTAGAATCATTCTGTTGGATGTTCAAAAGTTCATAAGTATCTTCTGCTCACCAAGCCTGCATTGATTTGATCAAAAATATACTAAAAACAGTAATACTATGAAATATTATTACAATTTAAAGTAATAATACAATAAAATATAATTTATTTCTGCAATTAAAGCTGAATTTTCACCATCAATTACTTCAGTCTTCATCACATGTTCCTTCAGAAATCGTTCTCATAAGATTTGATGCTCAACAAACATTTATGATTATTATCAATGTTGAAAACAGTTGTGTACATTTTTTTTTTTTTTGACTCTGATGAATGGAAAGTTCAAAAGAACTAAAGTTATCTGAAATATAAACTTTTGTAGCATTATACACTACCATTCAAAAGCTTGCGGTTAGTAAGAATTTATATAAAAAAAAAACATGTTGGGAAAGAAATTAATACTTTTATTGTTGTGGATTTTTTTATGGAAAACTGTCTTCGTTAGGCTATATCTCCCCGAGAGAAACTTATTTCTGCTTTTGTTGTATATAGACAAATGTGGTCATTAGACTTTTTTTTTTTTTTTGTGGGCCTACAAAACCTCTCAGCCCCAGGGCCTGACGGCAGGTTAATGCGGGCCTGGTTGTGGGCGAGTCATTTTATCTAAATTTCCACTTTAACGTTGTTGTAAAGATATGAAAATAAACAGGCACCACATGTGACTTTCAGATGTAAAAAAAAGTGGACATTTAGAGTAAAAAAAAAACCCCAAAAAACATTTTGATTAGTGATGTGTAAAAATACAAACTATTTTACCCATCACTAATCAAAATGTTTTTTTTTTTGTTTTTTTTTACTCTAAATGTCCACTTTTTTTTACATCTGAAAGTCACATGTGGTGCCTGTTTATTTTCACATCTTTACAACAAAGTTAAAGTGATACTACATGTAATCTGGATTATGTAATAAAAAAAATTGTGTGTGTGGGGGGGGGGGGGGGGGGGTGGGGGGTCTGTGTGTAATCAGATTACAAAAAATAGTTTTGGATTACATGATTACTTTAATTATATGACCTATTATTCTTGAATTTGATAGAATTGGGGGGCTTACTTAGATTAGTTTTGGATTTTTTAATTTAAATTAAATAAAATTTCAGAAATAATCTACACAAAACTGAATTGACTAACACACCAGTCATATCAAAACTATGATATATAATGGATCTTTTGGCAATTTCTTTGGTAATACAAGCAAGCAACTTTAAAACACTGTGTTCGTGTAGCTCAACTGGTAGCGCATGGCACTAGCGATGCCAAGATGCAAAGGTTCAATTACCAGGAAACACAAAAAAAGTTTTGTTTTTTTAAATTTCAATAAACTTATACCTTGAATGCACTGTAAATCGCTTTGGATAAAATTGTCTGCCAAAATGCATACATTTAAATGTAAACCCCTTCTGTTGTATTTGGGTTTAACAGCCCAAAACACTTTAATATACATTGATAATTCAAAAAGATCAGATCTCTGACCTGGAAGGCAAGTGAAGCAAAGAGGAAACCAAATACAAGCCACACGTATGGAATGTGACACACCACCATCTTCATTCCAGTTAAATATGACATATTTATTCGGTCCAATTTACTCAGAGGAGCTAGGGTGAGAAGTAGGCACACCAAAAATTTAGTAAAATAGAAAACACTGCATACAGTGCATTGACTGAAAAAATGTAATCTACTGTATGTATTGAAAAATTGCTATTAGCCAATGCTGAAAGGTAATGAAATGGCAGAAACTATATGGTTTTAATAAATTTGAACTTACCCAATTGCTCCTTCACTCCAATAAAAAGCACAAGACAGCAGAGTAAGTACAGCGTTCCTAATACTAGAGCAGCAGTCAAATAGGCTCTTCTCTACAGAATTAAAAGACAAAATTAAATGGCAATATACATTCAGTTAAAATGGTGCAGCATCCATAAAAATAGGCATGTATAAAATAAGAAAACTTGAAAGTAAATGTGTTTTCATCAAGTTTAGCACTTTGACTTTTGGGTAAAACAACTTGTTACATCAGAGTGTATTTTCTGTTTCTGGTTCTGGTTGTTGCAGAGTATATCTAGGGATATATGATTTCTAAAATTAGATATAGGGTGTGTATTTTGGGCTATATAGTTGGCCGCACAAGTTTACAGTAAGCTACAGTAGACTACAGTTCCAGACAAATGCCCCAAGTGTGCTCAAAACATCTTGTACTTATTATTTTGACTGTATTAAAGTATGAAATTTAAACAAAATTTGAAAACATCTACAGAATCAACAGCTATTATGTGTTGGTATTCCAAAAGCAATAAATACAAAAATCCACTCTGGTTAATGTGCTTGAAACAGTGTTGCAAGTCCTCTAAGCCTCACTGTGTTCAGTAGGGTTTCAGAAATGTCGTCAAGTGAGACCGTGAGGTTTCCAGCAGGCACTTCTGTCTCATTTTGCAAGCTGCAGGCCTGCGATCTTCTGGCGTGGTACACTCCCACTATCTGACCCTGAATGGTGGCTCCCGCCAGTGTAGCAAACACTTCCATTCCCATTCCTGAGATCGTGAGAGAACACATCTCTGGATTATTGTTTCTCATTTCCTCTTTTATACAGGAAATAGATTACAGTTAAGGTTACATCCTATATAAAAAGTGTTTGCTTTAACTCTGCCTCTGCTTTTCTCTGTAACTCTTCCAAATAATAAAAAAGAATAGAGAGAGGAAGTTTCTGTCACTGATGACAAAGCTAAAGTGTGGCCAACAATGGCTTTAACAGGGGTTGTCATCAGCTCAATATTTGTATTATTGCTGGAAGATACTACTTTTTCCAGGAGTCTGGAATGTTTATTTATAAAGGAAGTGTATTTACTGGAACTACTTCTAATCTACCACAGTATTAGTAACTACTGTAAATATAAGTCCAGTAGTGCAATAATACAGTACCAATTATATGTGTTTAGGAAAATATTGTAAAACTGTATATAGCAGAGTTTCTTAACTGGTGGAATGGTACTGTTTCTGGTCATCACTTGATGGCCAAAATAAAATCTGGGTTCTAAAGGAAAACCCAGTTGAGAATCAGTGGTTTAGAGGATCTGAAAGTTATTGTTAATGTTAATCTCTTACTGTAGCCAGTGGCTGAGTCTCGATCTCTTTCATTCCCCCCAAGAAACATGTTTAGGGAAGAATACGGCACATGGTAGCACTGAATGAGAGAGAGAGAGAGAGAGAGAGAAAACATTTTGCAATCATGTATGAACCATAAACATTGATATGAACAAATACTGTAAACATGTTACACAAGTGGAAAGTACATTTCACAATGACTACTTCACTGGAAAGAATCTGGCACCACAGCAACACTGTATATTTGTATGCAACCTAAAATGAATGCACATTCTGTCTAACTCAAAAGTAAAAATACCCAAAGCAGTCATAAAACATTTTATTTTTAAAAATAACTTCTATATGAATGTCCCCCTATGCAGGAGATTTCATGATAGTTGAGCATTTTTTACATTGGATGTGTGAAATTGGTATGTGTGGGCATGGTATTGACACTGGTGACAGTGGTCTTACACTCATGAAGGTGTCAAACAGACAGCACCATATGAAGTACCAGGAGAAACTGAAGGCAGGGGACATAGTGTCTTGTGGAGTATACCAGAGCATGATGTAGGATAGGACTCCAAATGGCATTGAGAACACAATCCTGTGTAAAGAGCATAGTGGAGCAGAGAGAAAACATGCGATACATAATAATGCACATTCAAATACAGCTAAAAAAATGACCGCCCACTTTTTCATTATTATTGCATTATTATGTATCTTGGTTCCAGAAGTATTTTTTTTCCTAATAATTTTTCCATACGGGTCTTATAAAATCCTTCATAAAAGAGTTATAGAATAATATAATTTAAATGTATTGTAAAATATTCAGATATCGGTATACTTTCCTAACTCTCATGAGCGCCAATGTTTTCATAGTAGTAGGTTCAGCCTTCTCCTGTCACTCACCAGGGAATGAGTTTGCCTATTCTGGTCCGGCCACTCCTGCTCACGGCATATCCAATAATCGGATCAGTAATGGCATCCCAAGCTCGACCAAGGAAGAGAATGATGGATGCAGAAAAGGGCCCCATCTGTAACAAACACATTTACATGGATTAAAGAAAATGACATTCACTGATTTCTTTTTAAAATACTGTGACGAGGAGGAGGGCGGGGCTGGGCTGTGACTATGCACACCCGGCCCACAATTTGGCCAATCAGCCGAGGAGAGGGATAAGTGCTGCCATGTGTGCGTATGTGTTGTGTGTCTATGTTTAACATAAATATTATTTTGATTGTTCGCCCCCTCCTTTCCCATTTGAACCTTGTTACATTGTTCCCGAAACCCGGGAAGGAGGAGGACTCCACTGTCGTGGAGTCCTCGCCACTGCCATCCACCCAAAGGAGCAGCCGCGGCCATCCGCGGTTACCGCCTCCTCCTTTTCCATTTGAACCTTGTTAGAAATACTTCTTGTGGAATGTGATCAAGTTTACGGTCCCATTTTTGTTTACCATCATTGTACTATAAAAAGTAGCTAAAAGAAAGAGAGAAAGTTCTGACAAGCTGTTATAGTTAATACGTTAACTTTCACAGGAACTTTAACAGGCCTGCTTTTTTACTTCCTGTGCTAACAGATTAGAAAAATAGTGTTGAATGTAGCTTGAAACATAGCATGCAAATTGAGGAAGAGTTGAGCTAGACCAGGATGGAGCCTTGTTTTATAAGCACCCAGTTGTGAAAGTTTCATCTTTTTATAACTACAACTCACACAGTGATTGCTCCTTATAGTTACACACAAATGGTTAATTCCACAAAGAACATTAATGCGCAAAGCAATTTCAGCAAATAGGGATGTCAATTTTCAGACATTTTCATAATTGATCGTTGTGGAAATTACCAATTGATTAATCGATTAATCGTTAACGTTAATATCGCAAAACCCATTGTTTAGATATAATTGAAATGAATACACTTAAGAAATTATAGTAGTATATGCTCAGTTCAGTGTATTTAAACACATTTAGACTGTTTAGTTTGAATTTGGTAATTGTTTAATTACTGTTAATGAAATAATGTTAACTTCTATCTTGAGATACTAATCGACGATCGATACGCTTAATCGATGAAATTGTTAACGAATATTAATAAATTTTTGATTTATCATTAACATCCTTATCAGCAAAAATATTGATAATGATTAGAAAATATTTTAATGCACTTTCTACCATTTGGCTGGGGGGAAATCAAGATGTTGTGTAAAAACTGTTTGTATAATAACTCCCAGTTTTCTACATTTTAAAAGGAATGTAAAGCTCAATGAAGTGTTACAGCAAATCGGATTATATTCATCGCATATGTACAATTAAATAAAAGAATACCATGTGGAACATATAAACAATTAAAAAGCTGATGCATCTGATATAATTAAATCCATGTGCATTTTGCAAAAAATATTTAAACAAGTAACAGTTGTATAGGGTAATTTCCTGGATCACAACACAAATTAATGTGTGGTTAGAAAACCAAATGCAATTCCATGCAAATTATTAATGCAAAATTTCCTCAGAACTTCCACAATATTATGGTCGATGTAAATAACCTGTCCTGGGGTGGACTAGGAAGAAAAACAGGAGGGGGGTTCATTACATCTTTACATCTTATCCTGGCACATTCAGCCCGTTTCGGTTCTCCCGATGGCCAGTCTGTCCCATGATCGGCACCAAAGTGCATTGGTCCACCGGGAAAAGGCCCAGTATGCCAGATTACGAATCCAGCCCTGCATCAACCCTCATCATAGACTAATCCTACAAATAATTGTGGGGTTTACCAACAACTGCTAAAGACCACACTTTAAATACTGTCACACTCACCTTCACAACATCCAGTAAAAAGATCTGCATGAAGAAGCCCTTGGCATTTGAGGTCATTTGATAAGGCATTCCTCCAATTGCATAGCACAGTTTCCTTGAAAAAGGGATGCCTGGAGCTTTCTTAAACAAATCAACAGCAAAACAGTGTCACATGAAAATTATTTTTCCTCTTTCATATTATATTTCTACGTTAACATTAAACGCACCTTTTGTTTAACATATCAACTGTCTCTAACACAGAGCTTTAGTCTCTTTTAAGGTCACCAGCTTCTAAATAAAAATAATAGATAATATAATAACTATTTTAAATTTCCAACATTTGCATGACCTTTCACAGCTTCATCAATACTGAGCCATTGTTAGTTGCACTATAGATAGTCTCCAATGTAACAGCATTTTCAAAACAAACCACTGAGGTTCAAAAATAATTCGCTACAAAAATTTTTTATAATATACCGTCTGATTGTTGTCATTTTCCGTTGCACACCCTATATTTTCATCTGTTTGGTTGTCCAGTATGTTCCCACTGTTCTCGGCCATCGTTCTACCCCAGCAATCGAATAGAAGTGCTGCCCATTATTTTCTACCAATTCTTATACTAGTACCAAAATGGGCGTGGTGCTAAGTTTCTCTTGTCTGTTAGAACAAAACATGTAGGCTTATATGAGGAGAGCTACAATCCGTGATGCACAATATAGAGGGAGGATTTAATATGGCGTTAACTGTTGGACAAAACATCGCAAGCGCATAAACACAGCCGCAAGTGAATTACAACAGTGTGAGCGCCATGACACAGCTCGAACGTAAAATGTGAACTTGCAAATCACAAATTCGAGCACAAAAAATATGACTGTGCACACAAATTAACAACTTGCGAACAGAAATAACAAAACCGCGAGTCATGATAGGTCTCACAAACGCGCGCAGATCTGAACACGCGCGCACGAAGATCTGTACACAAGCGCAGCTAAAATCTTTACGAGTTTTGGCACAGTTTTGACACTCAGGGGCGGGGCCCAATCCAAATGCTATTGGCTGCTGACCAAATCCTGTATTAATTGGCTGCATCTCTTCGAATCTCTCGTGATTGGCTGTTGTTGGACGAGGACAGTCAGAAAGCGGTAACTTTTTTTTTTATTTTTTTTTTTTGACAAGAAAAAACATACAAAACTCTCTTAGAGGAGAAATAAGAAATATAAATCAATAGGAACAATACAATTATTGTCAGTGTAAATGAAAGAAAAGCGTCCCCTACACAATACTGAACAACAAAAAGCAAACAACAAGGGGGTATTAGTTTAAAAAAAAAAGTCTCGAGAGCAAAATGCTAGAGAAAAAAATTAAATATTAAAGAAAAAAATAAAAATAAAAGCATCCTTTAGACGTAGCATACAAGTGGATATTTATCCAAACAATTCTCTGGATATATCACTACACATCTTTCTTGCAATTTTACTAGACATTACTTTCCCAGATAGCAATCTGACTCCGGAACGGATCTGCCACGGAGGTATCACAAGCTCCGGAACGGATCCGCAAAACGGATCCGGAATGGAGTCCACTTGCACAGCGCAACGAATCCGGAACAGATAAGGATTGCGGATCCAGACTAGATCCGCGGCAGACCCTATCCGTATCCGCTGATAAAGCAGCTCACCCGCCGCGGATCCGATCTGGACCTGTTCATTTCGGTCTGAAAACCTTTCAGATCCCTCATTCAAAACTAGTAATCTGGCCAAAACTACAGAAATTTTTTAAATCTAATGTTTTTTAGATAGACTAGATTGCTCTATAAAAGCTTGAATAGTTATTAATGTGTCTGCCTTTATTAATATTAATAAAACATGAAATCATTCAAAATTTGAAAATCATAATGTTTAGCCATAACAATAAAACTATAAAAAAAAATAGGTCATTAAAGACTATAAATGTATTTACTATTTTTTTACTATTTTAATAGTTTTATTCATGTATAGGCTACATTGAATAGACATTACAGAAAAATGAAATTCAACCATAAATTGTTCCAAGAACATTGTTTTATTCAATGAAAAACATTTTATTAAATGAAAAAACATTAAAAAAAAATTTAAAAAATCACTACTGTTGGGTCAGGATGCTGACAGTGGAACGGCTCCTTGAGCTTCCCCTATCTGCTGCCAGGTTGAACCACCGTATTACATTCTTCGTAATCTCGTCATCGGTGGCGGCACGGGAGACATGGTTCTTTCTCACAGCACCTGTAATACACAACCAGATTTTCATTAAATGACATGAAATCACATTGAAACTACCAAGTTGTTTTTTTTAAAGGATAGACATAACCACTGCCTTTAAAACAAAAGTGTACAATCTGACATTTAGCCTATAGGTACACTGTAACTTTTAGCGCTCTAGCGGTTAATAAACAGAAACGTATGCAACTTGCGGTAGAACATTGTAGCCAGAGCTACTTCTCTTGGTTTATTTCTATGGCAAGTCACGGCAGGTAATGGGATACTCCGTAGCGGTTGGCATCCCGCGCTGTCTAAAATAGTCAGAATATAAACACTTATTATAGGTGTATTGTAGTGATTCAGGATAAGACAAAAACACACTTTGGAAGATGGATTCATGATATACTTGCTCCTTACATTAATGTTGTAAATTTTAAACAAAAAAAGTGTTACGGTTTCAGTTTAAAATTGTAAAAAAAAAACAATGGTTTTTTTTAGCTTATATTTTTTAGCCAGACAATATTTAATACATTTACTTACACAGGAGTAACTTTTTAGACTCCATCTGATTGAATGATTTTTTTCCCATTCATGCCCTTCCAATTGATCCTCCTCCCAACATCGTCATGGAACATACGGGAAAGGATGTTCCATGTGACATATTTGGTGTCATGGCCCCCAATAGTTGCCAGGGAGGAAATCTAAAATGTAACAAAAATGTGTTATTTATTAGAGGCATAACAATATGACTTTCTGATTGGCTGGAAGACCATTAAAAACATTTATAAAATGGCTGATAAAAGATATTTTGCTTAAAATGTTAAAGGTACGCTGCGTAGGAATTTCTCCCATCTAGCGGTGAAATTGTATTTTGCATTCAAACGAATTGTGCTCTCTAGCGCCTTGCTTTTTCAAATGCGTGTTGCATCTACAGTTTCCATCTTTCTAACCGTGATATACACTTTAATAATATATGTAAGTTTATTCTAAATTAAGCTTTGGTACCGAGAACCGTGGATTCTCACTGGTATTGGTACCGAATACTGAAATTTTGGTTCCGTGACAACACTACTTGGGCCAGTTGCCGGAACTGTCATTTGCCCGATCGGGCCAGTGCTGCATCTTCAAGGAAGTTGATAATTTGCAAATTTTTAAGCCTTGACAATTTAAATATTCAAGCGCAAGTTGACGAGGAAGTCCCCGCATCTCTCAGTTTGGTACTCCACTTTGGTGGAGAATTTATTTGTCATGATGTAAAAAAAAACTCTCAAACTCTCTTAGACTCAAACTAGTAGAAAAGTGTTAAATGCTGTAGTGTGGACCAGTGTCAGTATTTGACAAAATAGCTGGCTAAATTTGAAAACAGTTTGAAACAGTATTTAATCTTACTTTACTCAGATGAATGGAAAAGATGAAACTCCAAAACCAGACTGGTGGCACTTGAACAAACTGTAAGCTGCAACAGAACACACACACACACACACACACACACACACACACACACACAGTATCTTAATATGATATGAAATAATTATCTGAAACAACATTACATGGGGAGGTGGTGGAAAATATATTTGTCATGATGTAAACAAAAATAGACTCAAACTAGTTTAGCAGAAGAGTGTTAGGCTAAATGTTGTAGTCTGGACCAGTGTCAGTATTTGACAAAATAGCTGGCTAAATCAAGTTTGAAACAGTACTATTTAATCTTACCTTACTCAGATGAATGGAAAAGATGAAACTCCAAAAAAACTGGTGGCACTTGAACGAACTGTAAGCTGCAACAAAACACACACACACACACACACACACACAAAATACGCGTACCGTATCATGATTTAATATAATATTAATTAATTTTTCTGAAACAACATTACATGGGGTGGTGGAACTGTCAAAATGTCACTGACAAAATGACAAAATGTCAACTGTCAAAAAACACATGGACATAAACTAACGTTATAACAGAAATTCAGTTTTAAAAAGTAACGGTAGGCCTAACACGATCATTTCTCACCTGACATTTTACTGGAAAGGGGAGAAAATATGCGCTCAGGATTTGATAAAAATCCGGAGAGCTAACTTACGTGAACAACTCACCTCCCAAAGAGAAATAATTCCATCCAAATATATTTTTACTCAGAGTTATTAATTACCAAATACATTTTACTCAAATTTTTAAACAAAATTTTCAGGGAGGAAAATACAATTTAGAATCGTTCATAAACCATAAAAAAGAAGGCTTCGAATATCTCCACTTACTACAATGAATATGATATTTACACATGAGAACAATCATATTAACCAAATCAGATAGGGATGAATCTACATTATCCATATAAAAGATAATTTGTGATTAGTCAAACGTCGGGATGTCATCAATCTTAAATGACAAAAAAGCTTTTACCCATAAGACATAAAAAAACAAGTGTTCCAAAATTCACAGGGATCTACTTCAAATTGAAACCTCTTTCTAAGAAACTCAGCAACCATATATACAGTATTTTATAAATTATTTTAAAGTGAGTCTCTTTGACTTTAAGGGAAAGGGGCCATTTGATGAATTTGAAATGTGGGTTATCTATGGACAAGGCATTCATATTTGGACCTTGTACACACAATCCTCTATTATAATCCAAAAACATTCTAGATTTCAAAAAATCATTAATACATTTGTTATTAAATTACATTCATTAATTACTAGATTTGGTAAGGTTGATGAAAGTCATATTCTCACATACATCAATGTGTTTTGGATTAACTGCAATAATGGTAATGGTATTGATTAACACATTTTATATTCTCTATATGTGCGGTTAAGATTATACTTGAGCAAAAAGGCAATATGTTCCAAGTTACCATTATCATCTAATATATCATATAATACAATACCGGTCTCATACCAATCTCTTTTAAACAATGATTTCCTATTAATTGTAATGACCCTGTTATTCCATAGGGTGGATCAATGGGGAGAAAAGTTGTGTGTAAATATAAATTTACAGTATTGGAGAAGTTGTTTGTTGATGTTTGATAATTTAATAGGAATCTTAGTTACCTCAAAATTACATTTTAAATGAAATTCAAGCCCTCTTTTTTATTAAATAGAATAATCTAGGTATGTGAAACCACATAGAGTAAGGTTGTGATAAGTAAGATTTCAACCATTTACTCTTAAATGCCCCAAACATTGATTCAAAGTCCAAGGCGTTGATACCACCCTTATACTCTTTCACTAACTGATTTCCTAATATAATGGGTTTTATTTTTCCAAAGGAGGGAACTGGGAAGATTGGGAATCGGATGATGGCAGACAGTAAAGAGGTTATGATATATATATTTTACAAGAAATTAAGGAATTTAGAAAGAAACCATGGAGAGAGCGTTGTCGGAGAGAGGTCCTCCAGCCGAGCGATGCCTCCAGACTCCCAGCCGACTGGCAAGAGTTGTTTTACCTAATGTGTAAGAAACACCGCAACTTGCTCAAGAATTTCACAGCAGAAGGTGACTGTGACTCTATTTAACTGAATGACTCTATTTAATAGACTTGACTTGAATCTAAAAATGGCCATATAATAGGGAATTTTCTCCTACAGGAAATTAAACAGATATTATGTAATCGGAAATGTTTGTGGCTGACTCTACACCACATGGCCAATAATGTGAAAACCCCCTACTGATCATTTTTTTCCTTGAGTTCAGCTACACTCTTAACAGTCAATCTGTAGCTATGCAATCTCCAAAGACAAACAGACACCCTTTGGGAAGGGCCCTTTTCTGTACCAGCAGTACAGTATCCTTTGTTTTTGGTGTTGATTCGGTATTATTGGTCACAATGATCTGGTCTTATCTTGTTTAATCTGATCTCCCAACCTGGCCAAGCTGGTCTTCAGCAGGTCTCACAGCCTGACCAGCTGACAAGTGCCCAGAAACACTCTAAAAATCAAACCAGAAAAGCCTGACCAGTGGAAACCAGTTGGATTTTGTTTTTGTTTTTCTCACTATGGTTAATTCAGTGTGTGTTTGAGATGCACCAACAACATACTGTATGGGTTTAAACTGTTAGATGTTAATAAACCCTTGTTAGATTAAAAAAACAAAAAAAAAAACAAGTTTCACAGCTTCAGGTAATGTCTCCTTTCTTGTTAAAACATTAATTATGTTGATGGCAGATTGTAGAGGATGGTGATGACTGCTGGGCCATAGTGACATCTAGTAAAAAAAAAACTAAATTCAAAATAACACAGGCATATTATACTTTGTTACGTCATATGTGTACATTTTATATTTCAGATTATTCTGAAAATGTTAAACCCCTTTAATTTGCATTTCAGTTAAAAGCCCATTAAAATGTAATCAGTTAGCAAGCTAACCCAATTTAAGATTTCTGTCTGTACATAATTATGCATAAACTTTTTATTCTCAGTTATGTTTAAAGCAACAGCTAATTAACTTGGAGGAAGAAGGCTACAGTCTTGCTTTCATGGATCGCTTACAACCTGATATCAAAATGGTTAGTCTCATTTCTCAGCCATAGGTGGTTCATTTCGGATTGGTTAATTTATTTTGGTGAACTGCCCATCTTGTCCAGATATGCCCTGTACTGGAATTGTGGTTGTAATCCCAAAGTAATAGGTGGTTCATATATAGATTTTGCATTTATTCTATTGTCAGATGCTTGTTTACAGGACTATCCTGAAATTGTGTTTGTCACTTTTACTTCAGCAGGCTGCTAAAGACAAATGTTGAAGTTTAAGATGAAATCTGAAAATACCAGTAGCAAACAGTGCCAACCCTATTGTACAAGTCTGATGTACACATTAGACAAAATGCAAATGTGAACAGCATATTTGATTTCTTGTCTGGTGCAGGTATGCCCCACGTTGGGACTGTGGTAGTCAGATCTATTTTGAGTTGCTTGGCCAGAACAAGGTATTGATCATGTAAGGGACCCTTAACTGGACTGCTATTGTTCTACTGGTCAGCAGGTGGCGCCTCTCACCTGACTCCTGCTGAACACCACACTCATTATGCCTGATGTATCACACCTGTGTATTGCCCTATTTTAGTATGTTTGTGCCATGCTTTATTGTTCAGTCTTGAGCCTTTGTTACCTGCTGCAAGCTAGTCTGTGTTTATTTCATTGGACCCTTGTGTCTATCTTTCTTTTCACTGTTTCTTGGAAGCCCGGCTTCCTTTGTTTTGTTGATCTTTTATCAGTAAAGATTGTCTTTTGCTGAAGACCTACGTCTCCTTGCCTTTTGACCACCTCTGCTCTTGGATTCATTTATTGGGGAGTTAGCTCAACCTGTTTACACAGTGACTTGGAACATGAGAGACCCGGGTTCACTCCCCACCTAGAACAGCCTCGTTACAGATCAGTACGTTTCAGCCTGAAAAATTTGTCTTTCAACAGTGGAATAAAGGGCCTTGGAGTGAAGTGAGTAGAAGACAGAAAACTGTCCAAACATGTCTAATTATCCCTCAATAGTCAACCTAACACATGAGCCTTATTGACTGACCTAATTCTCACTGCATTTTTAATGTTATATTTCAGATGACACGTCTTTAAAGATTATGGACCTGGGGTTCATTTTATCCGTTTCACTCATGGAGGGAAGGACACTCAGTTCTGGAAAGGCTGGTATGGAATACGGGTCACTAATAGTAGTGTGGAGATCTGTCCAGCTCCAGAGAGATAGAGTTGTCCAGTCTCACTATGTTCTCAGGACCTGCAAATAAGAAAAGTCTGCATCTGACAATGTTTACATTAAGGATTGAAAGCATAAATGTATCATGCATTTGTTGTAATTATGTAGCTACGTTTGCAGTACATGTGAATAATGTTAAGTTTAATGATATTGAATATACTTTCTAATTTCCAACTAATCATTGATGTTACTTTCTCCCAAAAAACACTGTGTGTTGCACTGATAAAATGAAGCACCTAAAACAGTAAATGTGTTATTTGAAGTAAATTTCTGATTTGTTTTGTGTTTTTTCTCATTTCATGTTGGCCCGTAGTATGGCAGGTGAACAAAACATCTCACTGAACAAATGTTAATATCATCATTAACATCTGCATCCCGGACGCATCCAAGACATAATGTCGAATGTGAATTTCAATGTACCAAATATGCAATATTTTTGGTAATTGCTTAGGCATGCTACCAAATCAGGTGCCCACTGCCACATTTCAACACTGATGTGGCCCAGGCTGAAATTAAGTTTGACACCCCTGCATTAGACTAATGAAAACAATACTGAAAGAGCTGAATCAGAATATATATATTAGGGCTGTCGATTTAACGTGTTAATTCAGTGCGATTCATTTTACAAAAAAATAACACATTAAAAAGATTAAGGCAATTAATCGCAATGCCCCCAAACAGTAATATTGGAGATTCCTGAGAAATACAAGCTTGTAGTACCACCTGTTTACTCCAGTGGGCAGTAAGTGAAATTTCAGCTGAGCAACGCGCAGTTTATACAGTGAAGAAAAATACCCACAACACAAACATGCATTATTTTCTTGCGTTCAAAACACTTGAAGGAGCGCAAATACAAACTAAGGGATGTCAAGATGTGTTTAAAGATTGAGTATTAAACTATATTTAACTTGACACAGTGACCTAAACATTTCATGTTTATGACGCAACACACCCGAAACTCTACACAAGCATGTCTGACGCAAGGTGTAACTGGATTGAGATGGTGCAAAATTTGAAAATTACCCATAGATATTTAATCACGAATAAAATCAAAGAAATTTCCTTCAAACCTATTTATAAGTACTACCTCACTAATTATTTTCTTATAGAGATATTTAATTGTGATGTCGATATATTCTGTACATTTTGTGGTCTGCAAGAGGAAAAAATTTTCATTTATTTTGGAGTTTTTCCTACTCGACTTGTTTTTGGTCTGATTTCTGCAAGATTGTTAGAGATTATTTCCATCTTTCAACTTTGTTTTGAAAATGTATTATTCTGTTTTTTTTTAGCTATGACATGTCTCTTCATAAGGAATATTATTTGATTAATGTTCTGCTTTTGTTGGCAAAGTTTAGTATTCATAAATGTAAGTATGGTGGTTATAAACCATGAGTTTTAATTCAGAGGTTCAGCAACACCTAAGAACAATTTCCAGTTTGAGTAACAAGAAAGCTGTAAAGTGTATTGAAATATTTAAACAATTTGATATTTTTATTAAACTGATTATTTATTTATTTTCCTTTTTGTTGTTGTTTGTTTTAATATACCTCTTGGCTCTAGATGTAAAGGTTTTTAAGCATTAATAAAAAAAATAAAAAATGTCTGACGCAGGTGTAAATTGACGGGTCCTTAAAGAAGCCCTCATAATAAATCTCAAACTGACTGACAAATTCACTTGTGAAATGGATTGCTGTGAACTGTATGTCAATGATTGACTTACGTTCAATAATATGATAGTAAACAATACATTGTATTCTAAAGCCACTTTTTGTATTGTCTTATCAATGATTAACTCTTCTGCCGCTAGAATGTAATACATTTTAATTATCTGAATATTTTATATATATATATATATATATATATATATATATATATATATATATATATATATATAAATTTTTAATATTTAAAGATAACTATGTATTATTATATATTGATATAAATATGTATCATCATTATATATTGAACTAGTGTTATATGATGGGCTTTCTCTGCAAATATTTGTATATGCGATTAATTAATCGGGACACCATGTAATTAATTAGATTAAAAATTGTAATCGATTGACAACCCTAATATATATATATATATATATATATATATATATATATATATATATATATACACATACACATACACTCACCTAAAGGATTATTAGGAACACCTGTTCAATTTCTCATTTAGTCAAAGTTGCTCTTCTATCAGCTTGAATCAGTCGGCCCATTCTCCTCTGACCTCTAGCATCAACAAGGCATTTTCGCCCACAGGACTGCCGCATACTGGATGTTTTTCCCTTTTCACACCATTCTTTGTAAACCCTAGGAATGGTTGTGCGTGAAAATCCCAGTAACTGAGCAGATTGTGAAATACTCAGACCGGCCCGTCTGGCACCAACAACCATGCCACGCTCAAAATTGCTTAAATCACCTTTCTTTCCCATTCTGACATTCAATTTGGAGTTCAGGAGATTGTCTTGACCAGGACCACACCCCTAAATGCTTTGACAGCCCACAGATGCAAGGGGCCGTCTGAAAACTCCACCCACTACTCACAGGAGATTTCCACTCATTCGTTCAATTGATGTGCAAGTTATACATGAAAGAGAGAGAGAGAAAAAAAGCAGTAAAATACATGTTCACATTCAGAATGTTGTAGTAACTGTAGTTAAATGAGTACAGCAATCAATTATTTAGAAGAAAAAAAAAAACTAAAATTAACCAAAATTATATTTTCACACTCTAAAGGTTGTGATCATTTACCAGAGGATAGATGGATTTACTACAGGTGAGATTATTACAGTATCATCAATTATATGAGTACAATAATAAATTATTTTAGAATACATTACTACAACATTTAGAATGAGAAAATATCATTTAGGAGAAATTTAGTGTGTGGAGTTTTTAGACGGTCCCTAACTCTCCGTAGGCGAATATCGAATTTGAAACCAACTTTGCCCGGAGGCATAGCCGAGACGTGGGTGGTTTTTGCATAGACATACTAAATACATAGACGCCCTATTGGCCGCTGGAGCGTACGTCAACGGGCAGCCATATTGCGGAGGGCAACATTCCCATTTCTCTCATAACGGGAGTTGAGGAAAAATGCCTGCCTCATGTGCTGCTTGGGGCTGTACAAATCACCGCACTATTGAAAACAGCTCTCGGGGAATTACTTTTCACAAGTAAGACTGAACATTTGTTTTTGGTTGTATTTGGTCGTTATATAATTAGTAATAGTAACGTTAGTTGGCCACCGGAGTTAGTCAGACTAAAATAGCTTGCTTGCGAGCTGTGAAAGTTGAGACATGAGTTGACATGATTTATAGTATAGTTTTATCTTATATTTTATATTATAAAGTAAATTTCCTGAAAATCTAAATATTTTCTTAAAACCGACTTTTATGACAAGTACTCGTTTCGGGTAGGCGACTGACATATTTACCCCTTTTCCACCAACAAGAACCAGGTGCTGGTTCAGAGCTAGAGCTAGTGTCAGTTCGGAGTTGGTTCGACTGATGAGCCTCCAAAGAACCGGTTTGCTTTTCCACAGGCTAAAGAGCCAGGTCTTACTACGTCTCATCTTTCCCAGCAACGTTAGCGCGGTGCTGCCAAACACAAACACACCATCAACAATGGCGGACGTTGCTTTGCTATTGATGTTCATGGTTTTGCGGACCTACATCAGCATCCAAACACGGCGGATCCAACGTGTTCGCGCGGCTCGCCATTTGTACAGACGGAGATTACAAGCGAGAGTAACGGTCCGCGAAGCCCCGTCTAACTTACTCTGGACTTCTGCAGAGGACCAGAGTGCAATAAAGCAGCTTGTTTCCTCCTCTGACCACAACTGTTTTTAATAGCATCCATCGTGTTTATCTGCTAATTCAAAAATGGCGCTCACAAGTTTCTGTTCGTCTTGTTGGTCACGGTAACCCTGCCCCCAGCCGCTGACGTAAGCGGTTCTTACTTCTAGACCAGCAATGATTTGGTGCTACTTAAGAACCACTTTTACTGGTTCGGAGCTGGTGCTTTGGTGGTCGAAAAACAAAGAACCGATTTGAAACTAGGCTCTGGCTCCGAACCAGCACCAGCTCTGCCTTGGTGGAAAAGGGGTAATTGTGAATCTTACTGTAACGTTAGTTAACAGTTAGTTAGTTAGATAGTTGGTTAGCTCACTTTTCTCACACACTGAAGGTTTCCCAAAGACAAAGAGTTGAGGAGACAGTGGGAAGTAGCTATACGAAGGCAAGGTTTTTCCGCAAGCGATTTCTCTGTGCTATGCAGTGAGCACTTCAAGTCGGATGACTTTGACAGGACAGGTCAGACTGTCAGGATTAGGGATGGAGCTAAACCATCAGTCTTCAGTTTTCCGACTCATCTACAAAGAGTAGGTTTTTCATCACTAGATTATTATGATTTAATAGCTTGCCATTAAATTGTTATTTGTTTATATTTTTATTTCCTTTTTAGCCCGTTGCAACCAGGACTACACAAGCCTCAAGGAAAGCTGAGGAAAGCCTGTTAGTGGACTGTTCTCAGCATTTCCAAGAGACTGATCCTCCTCTGCCTAATGCTGTGAGTATTTGTTCTAGTTAAACCCAGAAGAGCTGTGAGCATTATGGCCCTGTTCATATTCAAACCTCTCTGTCTCTCACCGAAAATGACATTTTGATGAAAACGAATAACAATTTTGTCACAATTTACTGCCATCACATCAATTAAAGAGGAAAGCACTCACATTTTCAATCAGACAGTCACATCAGGTATATAACAAAAGAACAAGTTTGGGTGTGTTTGTGTGTGTCAGTCAGGTAAGCATGTTTAAGAATGCAAGCCAGCAAGTATAACATTGTACTAGCTATTCACTAACCAGCTGAGAATGTGTGTCAGGTGATATAAACATTACTCAAAACATTTTCATCCTTCTTTCTACTAGGACCACACCTATGCATTGCCTCAAGCTCTCTCCAAGCACATCAGGGAATGTGGCACCACAGGATGAGACCGTGTCGCTATTAGCTATCGAAATGTCATCTCTAGCAGTAGATGATTCTGAGGAGCTTCCATCCCCTTTTATAAACGTTTCTGCACTTGTGTGTGACCACAGCTACCTGCCAACCCGCTTTGGTAGCCTTGTGGACAATGCCCTTGTGTACATGTCAGGTTTTGTGGTGCGTCAGATTTTGAGAAATCTTTCCTGTGTTGTGTGCCGTGCTAGCTTGGTGGCAGATGCTGTACCTGCGTCTTTTGATCAGAACTACCACTTGCTTTCAATGAAAAACAATGGAGGGCTGATGATTCCTTCTGAAGGTACAGTGAAGGTGGTCAGATCAGCAGAGCGGTTTATTCGCCAGTCATCCTCTGGGAAACCGGTCAGAGTTTCTTTGATCAATCAGTTTGTCAGAGCTGAGATTGGTTCTGAAGATGTGTTTTTTCTCAAGGAGCACATAGAGGAAACACAGTTTGGAATTGACAACCATCATTTTTCTCTCTTGTCATTAGTTGTGTCTGTCTTTCACAAACTGAGGATGCACCACATTGCCAAACTTAACACTCTGACACTACAGAGTGGCAACTCAAGAAAAAAGCTATGCAAAGCAGTTCTTTTCAAAGGGTTTTAGCTCTAACCCCCTGTGACCCAACAAAGGATGAGTGATTATAGATGATTGATGGATAGCAGTGAAATGAATAATTTACTATTTTTATTATTGTCTTTATTATTCTGCAATTAATATTACATTGTATTTGCTATTATTATATTATACCACTTGCGATTTATCAATCTATTATAGTTACGGTGTTAAATTATTGTACTAGTCACTATTTAACTTATTAATTTTTATTGACTATATTCTGTAATTAATATTTCATATTCTATTGCTATTATTATAGTATTATACATAAAGTATATGCTATTACCTATAATTATTATCAAATCAAATCAAATCAAATCACTTTATTGTCACACTACTGTGTACACGAGTGCAACAGTAGGTGAAAGTCTTGTGTGCAGTTCCGAGCAACATTGCAGTAATGACAGTGACGAGACATAAACCACTTTACAATAAACAACATATTTACACAACACAATTTACATAACAAATGTACACATACCTACACAACAATTTACATATCAAATGTACACAATACACACAATGTAGAATACACATACACTAGATAAGGGTATAAATATATATATATATATATATATATATATATATATATATATATATATATATACACTAACTGAATTGGGAGAATATATTGACAGAGTGATGATTAATAAAGTGCAGTGCTGATTGTAGATCGTGAGAGATCATGTGTTCAAAAGTCTTATTGCTTGTGGCAAGAAGCTGTCATGTAGTCGGGTGGTGCGGGTCCTGATGCTGCGATACCGCCTGCCTGATGGAAGCAGTGAGAGCAGCCCATGACTCGGGTGGCAGGAGTCTCTGATAATCCTCCGAGCTTTATTCACACACCGTCTGTTATATATATCCTGGAGGGAGGGAAGCTCACCACCGATGATGTTTCTGGCCGTTCGCACCACCCTTTGCAGGTCTTTGCGGTTGTGGGCGGTGCTATTGCCGTACCAGGCGGTGATGCAGCCAGTCAGGATGCTCTCTACGGTGCTGGTGTAGAACCGTGTGAGGATGTGGTGGTTCATTCCAAACTTCCTCAGCCGTCTCAGGAAGAAGAGGCGCTGGTGAGCCTTCTTCGCAACGGCCTCAGTGTGGACGGACCATGTGAGTTCCTCAGTAATGTGGACACCGAGGAACTTGAAGCTGCTGACTCTCTCCACCGGTGCTCCATTAATGGTGATGGGGCTGTGTTCTCTGTCTTTCTTCCTGAAGTCCACCACAAGCTCCTTGGTTTTACTGACGTTGAGGGAGAGGTTGTGCTCCTGACACCAGCGTGTCAGAGTGTGCACCTCCTCTCTGTAGGCTGTTTCATCATTGTCAGTGATCAGACCTACCACCGTCGTATCGTCAGCAAACTTAATGATGGCATTGGAGCTATGTGTCGCCACACAGTCATGTGTGTACAGGGAATACAAGAGTGGGCTGAGAACACAGCCCTGTGGTGCTCCAGTGTTGAGGGTCAGTGATGAGGAGATGTTGCTGCCCATTCTAACCACCTGACGTCTGCCTGACAGGAAATCCAGGATCCAGCTGCACAGCGAGCTGTTTAAGCCCAGAGCCCGGAGTTTCACATCAAGCTTGGAGGGCATTATGGTGTTGAATGCTGAGCTGTAGTCTACAAACAGCATTCTCACATATGTGTTCCTTTTTTCCAGGTGGGAGAGAGCAGTGTGTATTGTAGATGCAATGGCATCATCAGTGGAGCGGTTGTTGCGGTAGGCAAACTGCAATGGGTCCAAAGAGGTGGGCAGAACAGAGCAGATGTGATCTCTGATCAACCTCTCAAAGCATTTGCTGATGATGGGGGAGAGGGCAACAGGACGCCAGTCATTTAAGCAGGTGATTTTTGATTGCTTCGGTACAGGCACAATGGTTGATGTTTTGAAGCATGTGGGGACTACAGACAGGGATAGGGACAAGTTGAAAATGTCCGTAAAAACACCAGCCAGTTGGTTCGCGCATGCTCTGATGACGCGGCCCGGAATGCCGTCTGGGCCCGCGGCTTTGCGAATGTTCACCCGTCGAAAGGATCGGGTTACATCCGCAACAGAGACGGAGAGTGAACCAGCCTCTGTAGTATCGGCCGCGAGTGCTCTCTCCGTGAGGGCGGTGTTGTTGTTGTCCATCAAACGAGCATAAAATGTATTAAGCTCGTCCGGGAGAGAGGCAACGGTGTTCATGGCGGAGTTTTTATTCTGTTTATAGTCCGTGATGATGTTAATTCCCTGCCACATACTTCTGGAGTCAGTGGTGTTGAACTGTTCTTCAATTTTGTGCCTGTACTGGCGTTTGGCTGCACGGATGGAGTTACGGAGGGCATAACTGGCTTGTTTACGCTCCTCCGCGTTCCCGGAATTAAAAGCGGTGGTCCGCGCAGTAAGTGCCGCGCGAACATCGCCGTTAACCCAGGGTTTCTGGTTGGGGTAGATCCGTATATTTTTTGTCGGAACAACGTCCTCTACGCACTTCCTGATGAAACACGTTACGCTATCAGCGTAAACCTCGATGTCGTCATCGGAGGCAGACCGGAACATCTCCCAGTCCGCGTGATCAAAACAGTCCTGTAGCGCAGAGTCTGATTGGTCCGACCAGCACTGGATCATTCTAATGGTGGGTGATTCCCGTTTCAGTTTCTGCCTGTAAGCGGGCAGAAGCAGAACGGAGGAGTGGTCGGATTTGCCAAATGGTAGGCGGGGGAGGGATTTGTAGCCATCCCGGAAAGGAGAATAGCAATGATCCAAAACCCGGTCCCCTCGTGTGTTAAAGCTGATGTGTTGGTGGTATTTTGGTGCTATTGTTTTAAAGTTGGCTTTGTTGAAGTCCCCGGCAACAATGAACGCGGCCTCAGGGTGCGCGGTTTCCTGCTCACTTATACTGCCATACAGTTCCCTAAGTGCCCGGTCTGTGTCGGCTTGTGGGGGGATGTACACAGCAGTGATAATGACCGCTGTGAATTCCCTCGGTAGCCAGAATGGTCGACACAGAAGCATGAGAAATTCCAGATCAGGAGAGCAGAAAGACCTGATAAAATGTACATTCCTCTGATCACACCATGATTTGTTGATCATAAAACATATACCTCCACCTCTGCTTTTACCTGAGAGGTCTTTCGCTCTGTCCGCTCGGTGCACGGAGAAACCCGTGGGTTCGATGGCCGAGTCTGGAATCTCCGCGGACATCCAGGTTTCCGTAAGACAGATAACACAGCAATCTCTCGTCTCTCGTTGGAAAGAGATCCGCGCTCTCAGCTCGCAGAGCTTGTTGTCCAGAGACTGAACATTTGCCAGTAGTATACTGGGTAGCGGGGGGCGATTTGCGCGACGTCTTAATCTGATGAGAACACCGGCTCTTTTTCCCCTTTTCCGTCTGCGTTTCCGCGGCCGGGCAGCCCAAACAAAGGGCTCCGCTGGCGTGTTTGTAAACCGCGGGTCGGCGTTGAGGAATGTGAAGTCCGGTTTTCGGTGTGTGATTGCCGAACCAATGTCCAAAAGCGTTTGTCTGTCGTACACAATAAGGCAGACAACATCCAAGACAAAAAAACACAAAACTGTAAACAAAACAAACAATAAACTGCAGTGTTTTGACGGAGCCCGCGACGCAGCAGCCATACTCGGCGCCATCTTGTATTATATTATTGTACTTATGATATTATATAATTATACTATTCATTACTATTTTATTTGCTGTATACTGTTTGTTTATTTTATTGACTATACACTAAACTATTTACTATTACTTCTCACTTTATCTTATATTTACTATTTGCATTGCACTGTAGTTGGACCGTCCATATAATATGTATTATCATAAAGGATCCATCAGTTATCTTTGTTATTGTATATTTGGAGTATCTGTCTGTAAATATCCAATATTTTAGTGCTATAAAAATACAGAAAGCACCTGCATGTGTGATTTGCTGATTTGTTTTATTTTCTCAATGGCTCAATTGTAAGCACAAGAGAAGCTAAAATCGGATTAAAGACAGAAAATGTTTTTTCCACAATAAGAAAACTTTATTTCATTTAATATGAAAATTAAATTATATCTCAGTATGGGGGTCTTCACAATTCTTATCCAAGAATAAAAAGCCAAATACATGACAAGCCTGAGCTTTGACAATTCCTTATTTAAAAAATAAAATGTTATAAGTCTAATTATCGAGATTTTAAATAACTAGAGATGGAACTTTCTGTACACCATGTACGAACCACTGAAATCGGTTGATAAATGTAAACGTTATTTTTGTTTTTATCCAGAAAAACCGCAACTCACCCGTTTACTTGCATTTGATTACAGCGCCCTCCGCAAAATGGCGGACGCGTTGACGTATCGCAGCAACGTTCCAAAGCGGCCAATAGGGCGTCTATGTATTTATTACCTCTGTGGGTACACGATCCGTTCCACCTGCACGATCCGTTCTACGCATGCGTAGTAGACACAGTAGAAAACGCGCATGCGCAAATGATAATTCTGTTTTGCGACGCTGATTTTGATTTACGACACTGCACGATCTGTTCCACGCATGCGCATATTTGTACCGCGAGACTTGTATTTACTCACAGCGAAAGAAAATGGACCGTGGGTGGAGAAGACGGGCAAAGATTTTGAAGTAACTTTGCTTACTATGTAATTTCGCCATTTCATTTTGCACAGCGGACACTATATATGGTTGTCAACATCACATCTGAGTAACCGTATATTACTTTTCAGCCATTTCCAGTTCAGTCAGATGGACAGAGCTGTGGGATATTCATGCTTATGGTAAACTCATACAATTTCTACTCAATTTTTCCTGTTTGTCCTAAATCTCCGTAATCATTATTTTTCTCTTTAACAGTATGCCCTCTGCATCTGTACTGGTGCCATGTTTCAGTTTTTGGATGTAAGTTGTAATTCATGGAATGTATATGTATCCAAGAATGTTAAAAAACAAACAATGCAAGACTCCAATATTACATGTGTATTACAGACTGACATACCATCTATTCGGAAGTGGTGGTGTCTCCAGATTCTGGAGAGATTCTCCATCGCAAGGTAGGACACATTTCAAGCAGTAAAACATTGGTCTGCTTTACAATTATGCTACATTAAAAGTACCATACTTTTGAATAGGCATGGGCAGAACTTCGGGCAGCGCTTTGCCTTCTGGACAGAGGAGGCAGAACAGCTGATGGCAGGCACCCTACCACCTATTTATAGGATTTCTCGACCCCAAATAGTCAAGGTATGGCCAAACTAACCAGACAACCATTTTCACGTATGCATTCTATACAGGTAGGTCTCAAAAAATTTGAATATTGTGGAAAAGTGTGTGAATTACTGAATTAAATGTAAAACTTGAAACTGATACATTATATAGATTTATACAACATGTTACGTCACGTGATATATTAAAAAATAGAAGATCGTAACAAACAGTTCAAGTCAAGTGGGTTTAACTCATAATAACTATTTAATTTATGCTAAAAAGATGTCTTTAGGCCCCTTTTGAAAGACCCAAAACATCTTATGTTGTAGTGTATTCTTAATTTATGGCATTTTACTTTATCATAGGAGGAACAGGTAGAAGTGGAGGAGCTGCCCCTCACATTGAAACATATGTACCAGGCAGAGTACATTGTGAGGAACAGTCTTGGTCTTTTCACTGGCCATGTGCAAGAACCATCGTACATGTTGATGGATCATGATGACCAAATGAAAGCGTGGAGGGTGCTGATGGAGTCGATGGAGTGCTATGCCATGGAGCCTTTCACGTTCATTTTTGAAAACATCCAGGACATGGAAAACTTCATGATTATTTGCAAAGACACCCTCAACCTGAGAGTAAATGCTGGAGTTGGGTTGCACAGTCACCCATATACATTTTGTTAGTGTATCTGGGTCACTGTGCACCCCACACTGTGAGTGAGTGAGTGAGTGAGTGAGTGAGTTTTTTTACTCCTAAATAAAGATACTCAAAAAGTAAACTTCACTACTGTCCACCACCGGTCTCATGCTTCTTTCAAGTCATTTCCATTGTCAGTTTGAAATACTCTAAATAAATAACGTTTCCCCAGACTAGTGCAGAAATGCATATTATGTTCCTTGTTGTCTTCTGTAAACAACATTGAAGGGATTATTTTCCTCATTTAGATTATTTATATGTATATATATTTATTTATATATATATATTAGCCTATATAGACCCATACTAATACAAAATTTCTCAAGTTAACTAATATTAGCAGCTTTTAATTAAAAGAAAAAACGACACAAACCATCTTTGACCTCAGACCAAAACACGGTTAGTTAAGTAAGTTAATACCATAGAGCAATGAATCGCAAAGGAGTATGGAGGAAACTGATCATGTATGTTCATGTAACAACTCACAACTCCTTTATTATTGTGGATTGCAACCACGTAAACGCATCGTAATGCATAGCGTAAGCTACATTTAAAATCATCAACGCTGTGACATGGTAAACACAATACAACTAACGTTACACAAATATGCCGCAAGTTGTGCCGCCTGGCCGCCAAGTGTTTCATCGCATGCGTAGTACAGATAGTGTAGGAAAACCGTGACGTTTTCTACTACGTAATTACGCGCATGCGTAGAACGGATCGTGCAGGTGGAACGGATCGTGTACCCCCCTCTTGTGTTTCCAATGGGTTTGCTCAGCGCGCCTTCTCGCTGCGGTCATGTGACCCGACAGCGTCACTCTCTTCTGCCTCAATACAGCTGTTAGTTGCCGCAGAGACACTATACAGGAGGGCTCTTCTGAAGGATACACGAGCGGGACAAAATGGGAGTGGAGATCGAGACCGTAACCCCCGGCGACGGTAAAATCATCCTAAAACAGTATCTGCCATTAAAAACAAAATAACTAATTTTGTCACTCATGCGTTTACCAGCATTTGATCAGTCTCTTGTTCCCTGTTTCTCCTCGCGCTGCTTTTACAGGAAGGACTTTTCCCCATAAAGGACAGACATGCGTGGTGCATTATGTTGGTGAGTTGAATGTATGGTTTTGCTTGTTTTTTTAATTTTTAGGTCAGTTTGCTGATAGATTAAATCTGCACTGTTCGCAGATTGTTAGTAGTTAGTAGGAGTATTTAGTATTATAAGTATTAGTATGCATCATTCCTATCAACGTCCAAATACTTTTGAGTTTACGAGGTTATTAATAATTACGATGTGTCTTACAAGAGAAGGAATGCAGTAAAGATAAATACAAATTATATATAGGAATAAAAAGAAGCCAATCATGCACCATTTGTTGTGTATTGGTGCACGCGCGCATTTGTCTTAAGACATGATTTCCATTTGACAGCTGAGACAGAACAGATTTAATAAACCCTGGTCTGACGCTGGATTGCGAGGTTGGCAGCGTCGGATAGCTGGGTTATCTCTGTCTGGATTAAATCGACCCCTGGGATGTCCCCATCTAACAATCTTGGTTCCCATAACGTTCTGGGAAGGTTAGTTTACAGATGTACAAAAAAAAAAAAAAAAAACGTCCAAAAAGAACGTTTTTTGATTCTTGAACGTTAGGAGTTGGGTACATAATCAAATAGGGGTTTGCCGAGTTGTTATTGTCTTTTAATCGTCAAGAAGTCAAGAAGTCGCTCTCAGCACTCAGTAGTTTTTCGTCATTTAAAAGGTTTTACTCCTATATAAATTAATAATAATTTTGACCACTCATATGAGAATGTGACTCCTGTAACCATATCAGTACCTTTATAAAATATATTTTTGTTTAACATGAAGAGGGTCCTCTGATGGGGGCCGCTGTGTTTGAATCACATGAACAGCCGCATGCTACTCGCTTAATCTCAGTAACCACCCTGTTATTGGACACTAGATTAAATGAATTGTAGCTCACTGTGAATAGTGAATTTCTAAAATGGCATTAGTAACTGAAAATGTATGTGTTTGTTTGGTTGATGGTGCATCCACACCCCTAGGTGTCAGTGTATGTCCAAGATGACAAATTAAAAAAATTGCTGAGTGCACCTTCAAGTAAGTAACTAAAGAAATTGAAAAGTTAGAATGTCAGTTTACAAATTGGGATTTACCATCTCTCCATGCAAGAACTGACATGCTTCTTTATTACCAGGGTTGAGAGGGTCCAATTACATCGATATGAATGTAACTTAATAGGATTACTTTTGGATTACCACAAGGGCAAATATGTAAATAAAGTCAAGATAAAATCAATATGATCTATTACTTTAAATTATACCTTGAATGCAAACAGAACATGTTTGAGCAATAATATGAGTACTGTTGTAGCTGTTATTATATCTAAGGAAAATAAACATGTACACTGCACCCTACCAAGAAAACAGAAAATGAGCTGTTAGAACAACTCAGTATTTTTTAAAGAAATCAGCGAGTTCTCAGTCTGCTACAGAAAAAGAAAATGTATCATAAAGCAAATATAATCAGAACAGATGCACTGAATTATGTCTTGGTTAACATTAAACTAAATCTGACAGGATATGCCTCAGATTCAAAAATACTGCAAAGTGTAATTCAACCATATATTGCAGTTAGTGTGTACAGGCAATTGTAATTTGCACCATACAATAACTTCAGACTGTATTCAATAGGTAGATCACACGTTAACATCATCATCGTTATTATTGCCATAATTAAATGCTGGAGTCTTTCCTCTGCTTGCTCATGATTGCAAATCAAACATCATCAGCTAACTGTTTATGACTGATTTCTATGTTTATGTTTCTTTAGGGATCCCCGCGATCTTACAATTGGAATTGTTTGCATTAACTATGTTATTAACATTTAAATCTTGTTTAATTGTGACACTATACATCATAAGAAAGATCTAATACTTCAGTTTTGATATTTAGCCAATGTTTCACAATAGAAATGTTACTGCCTGAGTAATTTCTTAATTTGTGTCCACATATCAAAATATTAAAGCGAGAGTTATGAAAATTAAACCGTTATGAAGACGCATGTACCTATTCAAACATGTAATCTCCATATGAGTTGTCAATAGCAGACTTCAGAGAACAACATCCAATAGAGCATTTAGTCCAACAGTGTGCACATTTACAGAAAGTTTGATATATCCTCATATTTACTGCTGAAAGAATTATTATTTATGTCAATTTTCCACTAAATTATGCATTATGATCTGTTGACATGCTGAAATTCTTTCATAAGTTGATTTTCAAACCTCCACAAAGCTAGAAGCACAAGTTAATTTCACTGTTCAAA
This sequence comes from Moxostoma hubbsi, assembly GCA_032164185.1. Classification (NCBI taxonomy): domain Eukaryota; kingdom Metazoa; phylum Chordata; class Actinopteri; order Cypriniformes; family Catostomidae; genus Moxostoma; species Moxostoma hubbsi. The sequence goes on from JAVLUX010000001.1 coordinate 68,751,276, forward strand.
TATGGTAAAGATAAAGAGGAAGTTATGACATCATGCATACCTCAGTGCCCACATGACAAGGACTTCCCCATCCCAGACCATAGTAGGATAAATTACTTATCAAGCGTAAAACTAATCACTTATTGTAAATAAATAGAGGATTATAAAAATATATGGTTTGTCTAATATTTCCATATGATTATTGACAGTTCTGTAGCTTTAGATGAGCTGTACACCTGCTATCATCTTCACCTGCCAATAATCTGCTTTCTGCCTCATTATATGATTGGAATCCGTATGAGATTATTAAAACACACTGCTATAACAACTCGATTATGATTGGAAGTAAAATATATGCACAAGATAATGTTTATTTTAGAATGTTTATGTAAAACAGTTCACGCTCACAGGCAAGGAAGAGGCGAGAAACAGGCTTAACATCTAAATGATAGTTTTAATGGAAAACTCAAAAGACAAACACATAAGACGACGGACATGTCCGTGAACAATCTCTCTCTCACGCACGTCCTCCGCCCCGGTCCCGCCCTCCCACAGTTTACTATTCTGTATTTAGGTGCTAATCTAACAGCTAATGCTATTTGCGGCCAGAATCACAAAACATGGTCTTGGAAAATGATTCATATAACTAAGAGTTTTAATAACAAACTTCCAAGTATCTCCTTTCAAAAGAGACCGCAATTATGCCTGTAAAACAATGTGGTGTTAAACTACAGCCATTGTATTTTGAGTATGGCCTTTTAGGCTTGTGCTCAAAACAAGAGGGTGCTCGGAAACAGGTTAAGGAGGATTTTAAAGGAGACAAATGTTTTGATTTCAAAAAGAAACAAAATCTAGTTTTAAAGAATAGATCAAAACAGATTTAAACTTTGTGTTTCTTTTCAATTACAGTACTTATTCCTAATTGAACATGTTACTTGTTATTTGCAAGAATGTTTCCCTCACCCAGACATTTGAACTGTTCTCAACAATAATTTATCAAAATCAGATACATTCTTCATTGAACTGTCTTTCCTAAGAACTTAAAACACTTTTTCAATTAATTTGTTATTGATGTGTACAATTTGGATTTGTTAATAATGATCAGGGATGTGAAATCATGAGGTGAAAAATGAGAGAAAGTCACAGGAGTATTTTTCAGTTAATTTTTGTATTGTTGTTGTATTCCAAAAAATTCTCTTAAATGATAAGTTTTAAGTACCGTTTACCGGGGGGAGGGGTCATTATTTCAGCTTCAATACGGAATGGAACAACATACAGGACGTCCTGGCTAATATTGTTACAATTTGTAGCAGTCAAGGCAAGGATGAAGGCAAAGTATAGGACCCAAGTGCAGATTTATTAACAAGACATAGATACAGGAACTGGACATGAACTAGGAACTAGAAACAGCAACAGGAACAGACTAAGGCTCAGCTACTCTAACTAATATTAAACTACTACAGGCAAACATTGTGATAGCATCAGGCAAATGTCGGGACTACAACAATACTCGACAAGGTAAACACGAGGACTTAAATACAAAAACAAGGGGAAACATAAGCCAATGGAAAACTGAAACCCAAAACAAGATGATAAGGCAATAAACTGAAACCAATGACAAACTAGAACTGATAACAAAAGGTAATTAAACAATGAACCAATGAAAATCAGACACATAGACATGGAGGGAAAACAGGACATAAGACAAAAGACCAGGAAACAGGAACTTAACAATAATTTCAAAATAAAAGTACATAAACAAAAGACAATATGGAATGTAACAGGAGCGGATTCCAGAAGCTCCAAACAATAAAAAAGAAAGGCAAATCGTCCACGGAGAGCAGGGGCTAACAGGCAGTTCAAGGGGGCACCAGGGGCACAGAGAAACAAGGCAAGAACAGGGAGACCATAGCAGACCAGGAGACCAAGGAGGCCAGGCAGACGCCCAGGGGACCAAGGGGACGACTTCAAGGTGGGGACCGGGTCAGGAAGTCTGGGAGGCAGCTGCAGGGTCGAGACTGGGTCAGGGGGCCTGGTAGGTGGCCGTAGGACAGGGACTGGGTCAGGAGGCCAGGGAGGCAGCCATAGGGCAGGGACTGGGTCAGGAGGCCAGGGAGGCGGCCACAGGGCAGGGACCGGGTCAGGAGGCCAGGGAGATGGCCGCAGGGACCGGGTCAGGAGGCCAGGGAGAAGGCCACAGGACAGGGACAGGAGGCCTGGGAGAAGGCCACAGGACTGGGACAGGGTCAGGAGGCCTGGGAGAAGGCCACAGGACTGGGACAGGGTCAGGAGGCCTGGGAGAAGGCCACAGGACTGGGACAGGGTCAGGAGGCCTGGGAGAAGGCCACAGGACTGGGACAGAAGGCCTGGGAGGAGGCCACAGGACAGGGTCAGAAGGCCTGGGAGGAGGCCACAGGACAGGGTCAGAAGGCCTGGGAGGAGGCCACAGGACAGGGTCTGTAATAGGTGGAGTCTCAGGGGAAGTGGGCGGAGCCGCAGAAGGCTCTGTAGGTGGGGCCAAGGCAGGTACAGGGGGCGGGGCCGTGGAAGGCGGAGCCGAGGAGGACTCCAGGGGCGGAGCCATGGAAGGCGGAGACCAGGTAGGCTCCGGGGGCGGAGGCTTGGAAGGGTCCGGAGGCGGAGCCGTGGAAGGGCCCGGAGGCTTGGAAGGGATCGGTGGTTTGAAAGGGTCTGGAGGCAGAGCCGTGGAAGGGTCTGGAGGCGGAGGCGGAGGCGGAGCAGGCAGAGCCGTGGAAGGCGGAGCAGGCGCAGGCAGAGCCGTGGAAGGCGGAGCAGGCGCAGGCAGAGCCGTGGAAGGCGGAGCAGGCGCAGGCGTGGAAGGCGGAGGCGTGGAAGGGCCAAGGGTTGGCGCCGTGGAAGGCGGAGCCATGGGAAACTTCAAGGGCGGAGCCGTGGGAGGCTCGAGGGTCGGAGATCTGAGTGGCTCGAGAGGCGCTGGCTCTTGGACGGTCGAGGCTACAGGTGCTGGCTCTGGCTCTTGGACGGTCGAGGCTACAGGCGCTGGCTCTGGCTCTTGGACGGTCGAGGCTACAGGCGCTGGCTCTGGCTCTTGGACGGTCGAGGCTACAGGCGCTGGCTCTGGCTCTTGGACGGTCGAGGCTACAGGCGCTGGCTCTGGGACGGTCGAGGCTACAGGCGCTGGCTCTGGGACGGTCGAGGCTACAGGCGCTGGCTCTGGGGACGGAGCCGTGGAAGGCGGAGACTGGAGAGCGGAAGCCTTTCCTCTTCTCCTCCTCCGGGCGGACGAGGCTGACAACGCTGGCTCTGGGACGGACGAGGCTGGCAACGCTGGCTCTGGGACGGACGAGGCTGGCAACGCGTTGGCCGTGGCAGGCGTGGGCGTTGGCTCGTTGGCCGTGGCAGGCGGAGACTGGAGAGCGGAAGCCTTCCCTCTTCTCCTCCTCCTCCTGGCGGACGGGGCTGTCAACGCTGGCCCTGGGACAGACGAGGCTGGGAGCGAGTTGGCCGTGGCAGGCGTGGAGGAACGAGTTATGGAAGGCTGGGGGGTGACCACTGTGGGAGGAGAGGTAGCGTCCTCCTCCGCAACACCCACAGTGAATGGAGAGCCGCAGATCCTCAGGGTCACTTCAACGAAGTCAAGGAGCATCCAGCAAGGGGTCACTGGTGGCAACCGCTCCCTTAGCGAACTTAAGTTTGCTCCTGAAGAAAACGACCAAGGAAAACTCCGGGAAGTCTGATAAATTTTCCAGCTCCAGAAACTCACACACGTGGGCCTCTATTGGGCGGTCCTCTTGTCTGAGGCCGAGAAGCTGGAAATTCGCCTGCTGGGCTGTCAGGGCTGCTGGGTCCATTGTCAGTCGAGTATTCTGTTACGATTTGTAGCAGTCAAGGCAAGGATGAAGGCGAAGTGCAGATTTATTATTATAGGACCCAAGTGCAGATTTATTAACAAGACGTAGATACAGGAACTGGACATGAACTAGGAACTAGAAACAGCAACAGACTAAGGCTCAGCTACTCTAACTAATATTAAACTACTACAGGCAAACATTGTGATAGCATCAGGCAAATGTCAGGGGCAAGATAAACATGAGGACTTAAATACAAAAACAAGGGGAAACGTAAGCCAATGGAAAACTGAAACCCAAAACAAGATAAGGCAATAAACTGAAACCAATGACAAACTAGAACTGATAACAAGGTAATTAAACAATGAACCAATGAAAATCAGACACATAGACATGGAGGGAAAACGACATAAGACAAAGACCAGGAAACAGGAACTTAACAATGATTTCAAAATAAAAGTACATAAACAAAAGACAATATGGAATGTAACAAATATAGTACAGTTCACATTTGCAACCATGCAAACTAGGGATTTCTATGTTGTACCAGGAATGATGTCCAAATTGTGTCAGTATTGGCAGCTATTCCTGCTCCAGCCAAATGATGAGGGCCACGGATTTCTTTGAGCTTCAAGGCTAACTCATTTTAACACATTTTAATATTAACTAATTTTAGGTAACCTAGCTAATGTGATTTCTCTGTGGCTTTTATTACCTTCAAATTCTCAGGTCTTTGGATAATGAGAGAATCTTCACAGCTGGAAGGCATAAATTCTGCTGAACTTTAATGTTGTTTCCCTTTTCTCTTTTAAAGAGCGAATAATATCAAAATTTCCAAGAAAATAATACATGTTTTTTCATGGCCATCGCGATGAAGCAGCTGTTTGCCTTGAGAGAAGGGTGCTGATGTGAGACAGGTGTTATTTGTTATTTGCGACAGTAGGAGACGCTCCTGACTCAAATAAGTCATGAGAGAGAACCCGAAGAGAATGCACATCTAAATATCTCCCTCTCTAATTAAACAGCTGTCTGTTTAATTTTATGTCAGGACAATTCACTATTTCTTTTGTCAGAAATTAATTAAATTGTAATCCTGACAGTAATCCCAATTTAATTTTTTTTTAACTGTAATCTGATTACGATGGGTAATACGATATTTTGTATCCTGATTACCTAATGCCGTTACAAGTAATCAGTTACTCCCCAAGCCTGTTTATTACTTAAAAATGTGAAACTGTCATATATCTATTCATCCTGTGATGATTCATGCTGAAAGAGTCATAGTGACAGATCAGAAGGCTTTATGGCTTCTTATATCAAGCATCGGATCATGAACCGCAATCAGTAACATAATCACATAGATTAAATTTTTGGGGTAATATAATTTGATTACTTTTGGGTTACTTTCAACCTAATTCTATTTTATTTTATGTTACATGCATTTGAGTAGGATAATCGATTTAACATAAAAATACAAAGAGGAAGAAAATGTATTCCTTTCTTTGTTACTAACAAAAAGAGCTCCTTATAACATTTTCAAAAAATGCATAAAATTTTACATTAATTAAATGAACATTAAAACAGCAATGACAGTGCTTGGCCAAAGTTTATAATTCGAAACACTGAGATGTCAGGTTTATTTGAAGTCCATAAAACAATAGCAACATTACAAATATTAATGACCATATAATCAACAGCTACGATGTTACTAGGTCAAAGCTTTCATCTAAAAACCCTGAACCACTTTTAACCCTTACTTTTACCCATGACATATGCCAAAGCTGAGCTGCAAGAAATTATCTTTTGAAAAGCAAGAATATTCTAAAGGAGCAGAATATTTTAAAATAGTTCCACTGAGTCACACATGGAACAACTGTGTCAAGTTCATGCAGTGGACTCCACTGCATCAGCAGCAATAGTAGAGTGTTTGTTCCATGTTGCTGCACATTATGCAGTTGAAGTATTGTGTACTCTGTGGGCAGGACCCTTATAGATTGCATCCACTAGATCCTTTGAAGAAATTAATTTCAATGTGTGAGCTACACACCATTGGTGTAATTTCAATCTTAAAATTTAGATGATCTCTATAGATCCAGTGGTTAAATACTGAGGTAGACCGGTCCATCTTCACCTGGTTGGCTAGTAGTGAGTATCAGTTCTGAGTGCAATACACACAACCCCCCTCCTCCCCTTCTCTTCCAAAAACACTCAAAGACTTACTGAACGTATATCAGGGGTGTGCTGATTTAGAAATGTAAAATGTAAAAGATTGAAAAAAAGAGAATGATAAGAATGATCAATAAAGTACTAACAATTTACTGCTGTTGCCTTGTTAATATGTAATCATGTAATCTATAAAAAGTAACTGTAGTCTAATACCAAGTATTTTAAAATGTAATTTAATCAGTTAACAAGTATTTGATTTTTGTAATCTGATTATGTAATCCAGATTACATGTAATTTGTTACTATCCAGCACTTTGTACCAGTTATGTCGAAGAGCACTACTACAATAAATCATACAGCTCCTGCCAATGCAAATAAGTCTGATTTATTTCATATAACTCCGGAATGGTCCACTTACCATACATGAAGTGGTCCCCAATGTGTTGCATAACACCAGTTTTATATTTATGTGGATATGCTCCTTTTATTTTGTCATGTTCAGGTGGACATCTCATATCTTGACAATTTACTGGTATAAAACATGGGTAAGAGGGATAGAAAATCACCCAAGATTTTATATCAAATAAAATATAAAAACAATAATGACATTTTTCTGATGCTCAAACATTATTTCCTGTTTTTCTGGCCTTGTCCTTTTTCTCTCTAATCTTCAGGCTTTCTGTCAGATGGACGGAAGTTTGACTCTTCCCGTGACCGTGACAAGCCATTTAAATTCAAGATTGGTGAACAGGCAGTGATCCGTGGCTGGGAGGAAGGTATTGTGCAGGTGGGTGATACTCTAAGGTAGTGCTTTTTAACATTCATTATTTATACAGACAAAACATAATTTTACATTTAAAATTTATACTTGAGAATTCTCTCTTTGAGAGAGAATTTTGTTAGAGACCTCAAGCCCAAATTAATGTACTGGTAGTTATACAGTATTTCAATAATACTGTGTTGTCCACACAGTAAAATTAAATAACAATGAATTGTTTGCCTTTCTGACATTATTGCAAAACCCAATGACACCAGATAACAATAGAGCTTAATACATCTAGCAACACATTACAGGATTAACTTGAATCACATTTGAATTTCATAAGTAGTATTTTTTCTACAATTAAATATATTGCAGTGTAACAAATTCAGTGCCAGGCTTCAAAATTTGTTTGGTACTGATATTTTAATGGAAACATTTGACCTCTTTATGTTTGTGTATCATTAAGATGAGTGTGGGCGAACGTGCAAAGCTGACCTGTTCACCTGACTATGCCTATGGTAATAAAGGCCATCCTGGGATTATTCCTCCAAATGCAACTCTTATCTTTGATGTGGAGCTTCTCAGTTTGGTGTAATTTAATATTCTTCACTGCTTTTGTTAATTTTTTGATTATTTTTCAATGTTTCAAGTGTCAAAATTTTAAGTCCTATAATAAAGAACTGACCGCAGTATAGGGACACTAGAACTAAATCAGTTTTCTGACAAACTAACATGTATTTATTTTAAAGATGTTATGTTTGGGGATATACAAATTACAATATTTGTTGCATTTAATAAAGCAGTAACATTTTAAATTTGTTATCATATTAGATTGGAATAAGTATGTCATTTTCATCCAGTTTTGATTTGTTAGGTTTAAACAGAAAGACAATGGTTCACTGGTTTTGATTAGTATAATGAAGCAAAACTTGTTCCTCCTTGTGTTTGACACCTGCCGGAGTACCACTGGTTTTGTACTTTTAAAAAGTGTACATATTTACTGAGAGAGTGCTGTCAAATCAACTGAAATTATGATAGTCCAGGCTCATATTAAGTGATAACATACTACATAAAGTGAGAGTACTGAACAATAATTGGTGTTTTTTTGTTTTTTTTGCTGTATTTCATCTAAAACTATTTGGAAGTGTTTTTACACATTTGACCCAGCAGCAATGCATGCATGGCATTCTTAGTGCTTGTAAGGATTTTGTGATAATTTTTTCACCTGACAGACTGAAAGACAAAAAGGGGCTGTGGTAGGATTCCATGTATATTGTTACCTACCCTTCCATATTTTCAATACTCTAATTGTCACTGTAGACCGTGATGCCTTGACAACTGATGTGATTGTATTGGATGCAGAGATAGTGGCAGTGCTGTTTTTATGGGCATGAAAATTAAGTTTTAATTTAAAGGAAATTTGCAGACATAAATACTTGAGTCTATGAGGACTGTTTCTGTGATCACAGGTCATGTATCTAATCTATGGCTTTAATATTTCTTTATTGCACTGTATATGTATGTATTGACATACAGAGGCAAAACCAATAAACTTACAATTTGTTGTCACAATAAAGTGCTTTTAACATGCTTTGGGAAATGCTGCTTGCTTTCATTTCATTTTGTCATGCTAAATAAGTTCACTATAAAAAAGTATTTGAAAGTTTAAAGGGATAGTTCACCCAAATATAAAAATTCTCATCATTTACTCACCCTCATGCCATCCCAGATCTGTATGACTTTCTTTCTTCAGTAGAACACCAACTTTTAGGAGAACATTTAAGCTGTGTAGGTCCATACAATGCAACTGAATATTTACCAGAGATGTGAAGCTCCAAAAAGCAGATAAAGACAACATTAAAGTAATTCATTAGACTCCTGTAGTTTAGTCAATGTCTTCTGAAGTGCTCCAGTCAGTTTTGATTGAGAACAGACCAAAATATAGCTCTTGTTTTCACTGTAAATTTTGCCATAGCAGTCTGTATGCATGATCATGATTTCAAGCTCGATTACACTTCCAAGCTTGAAATCATGATCGGCAAGGAGACTACTGTCAAGATTTAGAGTAAAAGGGAAGTTACATTTTGGTCTGCTCTCAACCAAATTCAGATGACATTGATGAACCCGCTTGAATCATATGGATTACTTTAATGCCACCTTTATTTGATATTTGGACTTTCAGTGTCCTGGTCAACATTCTCTTTCATTGAATGGACCTACAGAAGTGAAATATTCATTTAAAAATCTTCATTTGTGTTCTGCAGAAGAAAGTCATACACATCTGGGATGGCATGAAGTAAATGATGAAATAATTTTTATTTTTGGGTGAACTATCCCTTTAAGAGCGTTATAAATTTGAATTCAATAGTATGACTGCAATATACAGTTGAAGTCAGAAGTTTACATACACTTAAACCATTTTTTTTTAACCACTCCACAGATTTCATATTAGCAAACTATATGTGACAGGGCGGAGGGCTTCCCGCTTCCTTCCTTATTCCTGGAACCTTTTACAGTGTCCTACACCGTAACACGGGAAATATATTGGCTTGCCATCATCTGTAAACCTTGACTGAATCTTGGGTTTTCGATGATCCATAGGTTCTGACTTATTGCACTAAAAAAGTGAGTTTCTCGACAGCTTGTGTTAGCTCTCTTATAGCTTTTCCTTGTTCTGCTACAATTTTTAACACTTCTTCATTAGTAGCAAGGTTTTACACAGGTAATGTATACCAACAGCAGTGAACTGAGCTTCTGCTGTCTCAGATACAACACTTCTGTTGCTGACTAATATTGTAACACAAGATTTAGGATCTTCTAGAGACCAGATAAGGGCTTCATCTCGCACTTCAATTGGTGTTGACTGTGGCTTGTCCCTCACAAGCTTACGAATCACCCTTCTAAGGCCTGCGTCCCTAATCCTTATTGTGAGTATCTTGTGGAAGGCTACCCAAAACGTTTGACCCAAGCTAAACAATTTAAAAGCAATGCTGCTAAATACTAACAAAGTGTATGTAAACCTCTGACCCACTGGGAATGTGACGAAAGTAATAAAAGCTGAAATAAACAATTCTCTCTACTATTATTCTCACATTTCACATTCTTAAAATAAAGTAGTGATCCTAACTGACCTAAGGCAGGGAATTTGTTCTATGATTAAATGACAGTAATTGTGAAAAACCTAGCTTAAATGTATTTGGCTGAAGTGTATGTAAACTTTTATTTTTAACCAATGTGTGTTTCAGTAATAAAACCTCTTTTATTGTACTTTTTTCTGAAGCCTCCATAATCCAGAACAGCATGAAACAGATTAAGACAGAAACAGCCAAAACGTGCAGGTAATACTTTAAATGTTTACATTAGTCAGTCAGACCGGTAACAGTTGAAAAACTTGTTCAGTTCTTATAAACCCTTTAACAATTTGCCATAGTAACCTAATTCCGCCAAAACACCATTAGTTACTATAGTAATTGTTGTTACAATAATAATAATTAAAAAAAACTATTTGATCTGCCCCAAAAACAATCTAAAACCAGAAGAAGAAATATATCATTCTAGGAGACCATCTAAGACCAAACCATCTTAGGCTGGTTTGAGATTTTATTTTTTTATTTTTTCATCAGAATCTGCTTGAAGGTGATCCCAGTCTACGCATAATCATTTTACAGTAGGAAGTATCTAGAGTAACCATGGGATTTAGGTTAAAATTGTTTTCCATAGTATTTTTGTTTTTAATGTTGAATGTAGAAGTAAAGTTAAAGTAATGAGAGTATAAATAGAATATGAGCTCAGCCTCCTACATCAATGAGAGGTAGTAGTTTAGTTTATTTAAGAGTTTGACAAGGCAGGATATTGAAGGACAAAACCCTGAAATGTATCAAACAGAACACATACTCAAAACAACCATATGTACCTAATTAAAAATAAAAATAAAAAAATAAAAAAAAACAACAGGAGGTGTAAAACAGATGCATAGAAAAACCTGAAATACATCAGGATTTCATACAAAGAAAACCTGTAAGTTATTTATAAAACAGTTTAAGTGCACGTGGAATAAAAGAAAGTTCATGTCTTTTTGATATACTCCTGGGCACAACAAATTCCCTGTGCTGCCGTAGTAGGTATATAGGTGTTGATGCCACAGACAGGAAACAATGCAGTGGTGATGAACTGTCCTTGAGTAGTTTTGTAAAGGTACGTATTGGCCTCGTCGCGCCTCTCACTCAGTGATGGGAGAGAAGAAGTTGGAACACCTATTATCCGACAGCAACGTTTTTGGACCCTTTCTAACTCATCAGAGAGACCTTTAGGTAGTCCACCCCATACTGGACTAGCATACTCAAGAACTGGCCGTATAAATGTCAAATATATTTTTATTAAAACATCACATGGTAGACCCGCATTTTTTGCAACACAGAGATAGTGGATTCTAGGACGCACCTTCGAAATCATGTACTTAATGTGTGCGCCCCAGGACAGGTCAGAAGAAATTTGAACTCCAAGCAGTTTAAAGGTGGAAACTCTGCTAATCACCTGTCCTGATATTACAGGAGAGGAAGGGCAGGGAATGTTTTTATCTTTCCTGGCGCTAATGACCATGTCCACTGTCTTACCTCCATTCATTGCCAATGAAAATTCATGTCCCCATTCCGCCACTGAATCCAAAGCCTTCTGTATTAACCCTGGTAAAGATCCCATTAAAAGTTCAGTGATTGTTAAATCATCGGCATATTTCACCGGAATTACTGAAGGAGGCAGGCGGGAATCCAAGCTGTTTATGGAGATGACAAAAAGCAGAGGGGATAGAAGTCCCCCCTGGGGAACACCAGCTGAAATTGGGTAGGAATTAGACACACAGGAGCCCCACTTCACTTTTTGCTCTCTGTTACTCAGATAGCTCCTTACACTGAGCCAAAGTGGACGTCTGACATTCATGTCAGCTAAGGCATAAAGCAGTTGACAATGATCAACTGTGTCAAAAGCTCGAGTAAAATCCACAAAAACAGCATGAATGTCCAATTTAGGATTGCTGTTGAGTGCTTCATGCCAGTGTTGCAGAATTTGAATCAGTGCAGTGTCAGTGGATCTCTTCGCCATGAAGCCATGTTGTGATGGTTGAATTTTAGCAACTGTGTCCTCCAGAATGGCATCTCTGAGGATTCCTTCATACACTTTTCCAACACAGCTAAGTAGTGAAATCTGCCGATAATCTGCTGGAAAACTGGGCTTTGTTTTTTTGGGAACAGCCTTGACCATAGCCTCCTTCCATTGTTTTGGAAAAATATTCTTTTGCATGCATGTGTTAAAGATATCACATAGTACCGGTGCCAGCTCCTCATGAAAGGTCTTTAACATCCAAGGAGGGATGCCGTCAGGACCAGCAGCCTTTGTTGCCTTCACTTTGCAAAGTCTAACCTTAACTTGTCCAATACTCAACAGAGGTATACTACAATTGGATAACTTGCAGGTAACCTCTTCCTCAGACGGTGAAATGTGACTTGCATAATCCCACACAGAAGCAAAGTGCTTTGCCAAGTTGTCACACTCATATTGCATGATGTTATGATCCTGAGACACCATATCACTCTTATCTCCTTCCATCCCCATTAATGCCTTCACAGACTTAAACCATTGTTTAGGCTTAGTGCTTTGCAGTTCCTCGACCTCATGTATATAGTATTGTTTCTTTGCATTCTTGATTTTTTGGGCTATAATTATTTTTAGTTTACTGTAAGTTGTTTTGTTCCCAGAACAGAAAGCCAGCTGTCTGTCTTTTATCAGATCCTTAATTTGTATGGTCATCCATGGTTTATCATTATTTGTGATAGAAACTTTCTTAAATGGAATTGTTTTATCCAAGATAGATCTCATCGTGGAAGTGAAGGCACTAACCTTAGCCTCAGGGTCCGTAGCCTCAAGAATGTGAGAAAAGTCAGTAGTATTCATGAGAAGGCCCAGTTGCCTATTTGTTTCAGGGGTACGCTTTCTATAAAAAATGTGCTTGATAGGCTTGGTAGGCCAATTTCCAGCATTTAGCAGGATAGTCTTATGGTCAGAGGAGCCAATAGGAGGCAAATGCTCTGGTGACTCATACATGGAGGAAATGTTTGTAAGGATTGAGTCTAATTGACTGGTCTTTCTTGTTGCTCCAGCCACTATCTGTTTCAGACCATGTCTGCTGTAAATAGTTTCAGACTTGTATTTATTGGTATCACCGAGTATGACAATTGCAGCCTGCTGGTAGTTGCATTCAATATTTCTAAGGCAACGATCCAAGTACTGGGTGATTATTAAGTCAGATTGGGCCGTTGCTGAAGAATGCGGGGGAAGGTACAGCACAGCAGCGATAATACAACTTAACCCTCGAGGAAGACGACTGGGACGTAGCCAGACCCACAATGCCTCAAGTTTGTCTTCTTCTAGGTGAGTCAGTCGAATCTGAGTGATGTTTTCATCAACATACAAAGCAACTCCTCCTCCCCCACTGCCCTCACGATCCCGTCGATGCATTGTATAGCCAGGTAAAGTTACAGTTGAGTCTGGGATATCAGCATTTAGCCAGGTCTCTGTTACAGCAATAACTGCTGAGTTATTATTCACAGATGTACTGTACAGCTCATCACACTTGTAGCGTAAGGAGCGCACATTGGAAAGTAGAAAACCAGGCATAATTGGCATTGATTTATGTTGGTTTGTCTTAATGTAAATTAGGTTCTTAAGATGGTAGCAACAGTCATAAGTAAGCAGGCTTAGCTCAGTCATCTTATACTTAACATTCACTGTAGTCCCACAGAAAGAAGGACGATTTCCAACAATTGTACATATAGAGCGACTGTAATTTTTTCCAGCTTTCTTACCCCTTGGGCGAGATCTAAGTCGTAGAATCCCGTTTTGCTGCAGGGTGGTTTTAACTTCAGGAGCCAAAGGGGATGCATATCTTTTCAGACTTGTTAAAAGATGTAAATAATTCTTAAATCCGAGGCATGTCATTATTGACTTGGGGAAAGACAGAGACATTTACTTAAAAGGTTGCAGTGGAAATTTTCATCCATCCAGCTGTAGACGAGTAGGCCGCATTTTCCTAGAATCCAACAAATATCTTCTAGAATTAATTCCATCCATAAGTCCTGACTTCCAATTTAGGAATAAAATCACAACATTAAGTGATCGGTTTGTACATTTCCAGACTATATTAAGTAAACATTGTTTAAAAAGCTAAAAAAAGGTAGGTTGCTGAGCAGCTCAATATTCATGTGGCTGCCCTTAAAAGCGCCACCTAATTATGTAACAATAGCTAAATGGGGAGGGGTGGCTCAGCGGTTAAGGCTCTGGATTACTGACCAGAAGGTTGGGGGTTCAAGCCCCAGCACCGCCAAGACACCACTGTGTGGCCCTTGATCCTATCTGCTCCAGGGGCGCCGAATCATGGCTGACCCTGCACTCTGACCCCAACATAGCTGGGATATGTGAAAAATAAATAATTTCACTGTATATATGCAGAAATGTATGTATAATGTGTGACAATTGGGCAATTAAATTAAATTAAATTAAATGTAATAATATGGAGGTGGTGACTAGCGTTAAGAAACAAGTTGAAGTTATGAGCAGGAAGTGAATTGAGCTGCGCACAATTGCACACATCTCCCCTCCTCTTGCGCTCACTTCAGTTCCAGCCCAAAAGGAAAAGGTCCCCTCCTCTTGCGCTCACTTCAGTTCCAGCCCAAAAGGAAAAGGGTCCCGTACACTGCGCTGGGCTTGTTTACATTCATTATCATTACATTTAGCTAATTTCTTCAGAGGTCGCACCTAAGAAAGCAGAAAGGTAAGATGTGACTCTCAAAGCGGAGTAATGTTGTCTTGAGTATCGGATGGGTGATTTTATTATTTAGTCAGTCAGGTGAATGAGACCTGATGAGGCTCGCTAACCGAAGCTAAACTTAACCAGGCTGTTGCTAACACGCACAAAGAACAAAGACCTGATAGCGTTTACATCTCTGATCTGGTGTTTTAGTTATATCTAATGAATATTTATGTTTTAGGCATACTTTGAGCTGTATCACACGGTTAGTATGTAAAAGAGACAGGAGTATAACTTGATGCGTATAATTAGCACGATTGTGCGGTTGCTAACGGAGTTAACGTTAGTAGCTCGAGAGCTAAACAAAACAAATACTGACTGTTTTAGTAAATCTGCTTTTATAGTGCATTAATTTAGATACATTTACAGTGACATTTAGGATAAAACCTCGAGATATATAGTACTGTGCAAAAGTTTTAGGCACATAAGATATTTCACAAAATAATTTGTCTTAAGATGGTTATTTATATATATATTCAGCTTTAGTGTGTCAATAGGAAATGTAAATGTTAGACTTCCAAAACATTACTTTTGCAAATAGAAAAGATTAGAATAGAAGAACAGGGAGCCTTGCAACAGATGTCATGGCCCCCTCAAAGCCCCCCACTGAACATCGTTTCAGTTTGAGATTACATAAAGAGACAGAAGCAATTGAGACAGCAGAAATAGATAGAAGAACTGTGGTTAATTCTCCAAGAAGCTTGGAACATCATATCTGCCAACAACCAAGAAAAACTGTGTCCAGGTGACATAGGAGAATTGTTGCCATTGATTTAGCTTTTTTATGTTTAAAGGATTTGTATGATGTTTATTGTTTAATGAAAACCATAATAATTTTTTTTTTTAAAGAAATCCTCACTTTGAAAGTACCTAAAACGTGTGCACATCACTGTATGTATGTATGTATGTGTATATATATATATATATATATATATATATATATATATATATATATATATATATATATATATATATATTACACACACACACACACACACACAATATATATATGCTAAATATGTTTTTCCTCATATGGTATAATAACATCAGTAATCATAAAAGTTTTATTACAAAAAGAAAAATCAAACAACTGTTTTGCTTTCCTGAGAAACAAGGGCTTTACCTTCTGTTTTAACTGGGCTATATATCTATGCCATGGGCTGTTCTAACAACAAATACATAATAGATTGGATGACTTAATTATTGATTACAGAAAAACAGATATCAACTAAAAAACTAAAAAACTTAATGAATGCAAAGTATCAGAACATTTAAGATCCTATAGCCTATTTTTTGTTCTGGGGGTTATTGATATCTTTACAATACTATCAATTATGTCACAAGTAGAAAATTACTTCAATGTATTTAGATTATCACTTTCAATGCCTTTGAATGTTCTCAAAACCTGCAGAGTGGATATTGCCACATGGATCCTTTGCTGGATTCTTGCTGGAGTCTATAGTTACAGACTGTTGTCATGGGAGAGTTGTTTATTATGCTCAGCGCTCATTCAGCCTGCCTGAAAATTAGCTTTGCCCATTTCTCCCCCATACCAAAGGCCCCTCACCCTCTTAACCAGACAGTTATCCACTGTCTCTGTGGATTTGAAATGTTCTAAAGTTTGAAAAGAATCCACTTTAAAGAATCGTTGTTGTCTAAACCAGATTTAAAACAATGTAAAATCATTCTGTTGCTCCTACAAATCCTATTTCACGTGACACTTTCGATATTTATTCACCTCAGATGACATTCTTCAATAATGAGATTCCCAGTTATCCTGTTTCCTAGTTTGATTTATGGACACATGTCATAATGTGCTGTGTCAAATCAATTGAGTGGTTCTATATAGAGCTGAACTTGAAAATAATGTAGGCACTCATGTGTGAGAAGATTGCTTACTGTCCGCCATTTGGGGACATCTCTGCTTTATTGGAGTGCTCTTGACAGGACATAATGGTCCTTCAGAAAAACTGAAGACTTGAAAACTCTGAGAACGACATATTTCAGTGCATGTGTTTGCTCTCTTATATTAGGGTCTATGTATGGTGCAAATATATGTGTTGGTTTGCATGACCTTTTCTGTGTGCACCAGTGTGGGAGTTTATTAATAAGGATTAATAAGATTTTGTGCTCATGTCTGTCTGTGAGAGTTTCGCATATTTGTACGATATGAGATGTGTGGGAGCATGAATGCTTTAACTCCAATGTAAATCTGTTTTGTATTTCCTCTCATCTGACTTTATGAAAAAACTATCTCCTGTTTCCATCCATTTTCTCTCTGCCTTGTTATCATATCAGATAACTTATGCCACTCTTTAATCTGGTTGTAAACCTGTATGCTCACGTATGTTGTGTATTATAAAGACTTGACGAACTACCAAGGCTTTTTGTTTTAGTCAATAGCTGATCTTCACTAAATTCTTCACTTCCTGTTTAATCTTTGTATTTGTTAAAGCTGATTCGGTTAGTATATAGAAGGTCTCTTTAGGGAAATAAGGCCATCCTTAAAAATATTCTTGTTTGCCGTAACCCGACCGACCCTGTCAATTTAGGACCGACCCAATTATTATTATTTTTTTTCTTTTAGTCCGACCGACTTGCCGGTTGTAAACTTGCGTTAAGACCGACCGATTTTGTTTTTTTTTTTTTTTTTTTTTTTTTTTTTTTTTTTTTTTTTTACTCTTCAAACAACTTATACAAATTCAATAAAATAATATTAATTGTATTTTAGTAAGTATTGTGAATATAAATTGCTTATGCCTACATACAAACGTAGGCTACGTTCTTTCTTTTAAAAAAAAACCTGTGGCGTCTATGATTATGTTTACGCTATTGGTTTACCCATGTCACACTATGGCTTGTACGTTCGCGTTTCATTCACTGTTCGCGCTTGGTAATGATGGCTGCGGCTGCAGTAAATAAAATGTTTGCGGTCACCGTTAAAAGTCATACGGGTTCGGGCACCATCTCGACACCGCTTTAACTTTCTATACGACCTGCATCAGAATGAGGTTTGCAATGGTGCGCCCGAAGGCACGGTTTGAAGACCCAGACAGTGACGTCACACTATGCAAAATTGTTTAAATTTATACCTACGTAATCACCATGACCAAAATGTTACTTTTTTTAGATTGAAACTTGAAAAAAAAAAAATAGACCTACCTACCGACCCTATTGTTTTTTTTTTGCAGCTGTTAATGCAAACCAAAATATTTTTAAGGATGGCCTAAAGCAGTTTGCCACAGTCCTGACTGTGATGACCCAATATTTCCCAACAATTAGGCCGAAGCATATATTCCAAAATTGTTAATGTAGCCAACATTTACACTTCCATTTCTTGTTAGAAGCATTAATACTTCAGTTTTTAAGAGCTGATGATATGATCCCCTGTAGTAGAGGTTGACCGATAGTGGATTTGCCAATACAATAGGTGAATAAGGCCTATAACTGGATTTTTATAGCTAATCGATTTGTTTAATGCAAAAAAAAAAATATATCATTCTTTTCTATGATGGGCACAGAAGTTCAAAATGAATACAATTCCAGATGGAGTTTGTGCAACCAAAATCCAAATAATAACAGGAAAA